>CM024760.1:137340450-137940450 GCA_014218235.1 Colocasia esculenta
GGTAACATAAATTGCGCATACAGACGCAAACATCAGAACATCTAATGAAATAATTAGAATAACTCTTGATCGCATTATAAAATCACTAAGACCATTACAACCACTAATTCGGGGCCAATACATAGGGCTCAATGAATCATTACATTGAAAAGAAATCTAAAGCAATAACTACTAGACTCCATTGTACTAGGGTAACTTCATCAACTGACTCTAGGTCGCTCATCACTCTGGTCCTGTCCCATTGGTGTGTGTTACCTCATTGTCCGACTTACCTGAAACACAATAACAAATAACGAAGGGTGAGCGATAACACCCAGTAGGACTTAAATCTCAATAGTCAAGCAGGCTTTAAATGATTAATGCTTTAAATGGCAGAGTAACTACTGATAGAGAGAGTCATGTAAAGTCGAGAAAGTAATAGCACAAGTGACATGGTTCAGATAGTAGATGAATCAAGTATAGCACGATGATTAAAGTCAAGTCACGCAATAGCAAGTAACGTCATTGTCAAGTAATAGAAAGCAACATGTATAGCAAGGAGAGAGATAGTAATTGGTCATGTAAAGAGTAAATTGCACTTTGATTGATTTTCATCAATCGAGATAGTATAGCACTTTTGATTAGCTTTCGTCAATCAAAATAGTAATGGCACTTTGGTTATCCGTAGATAGCCGAGAGAGAATATAACACTTTTATTGTCAATAGACAACGAGAGAGTATAGCACTTTGAATGCAATTAAGTTGCGATAGAACACAATAACTCAAGATAGCAAGCAACAAGTAGAGCAAGTAGAGAGTACGACAGTAGTCGCTCAATAATAGGACAGTAGCAGTTCAGTAATAGTCAGTGGCAGTACAGTAACAGTGCAGTACATCTGAACTAACAGACTAACAGTAATAGTGTAACAGTCAGATGTCTAGCTAATTCAGAACAGTCAGTTAGGACCGGTGCAAATGCAGACACCATCAATAGCCCCTGTAGGTATTTTCCGATGTATTCTTGCACATATGATAGTGGTACGTATGTTTCTATTATTTCATTTTAAACAAATTATTATTTTGAATTTTTAAGTATTAATTTTTCCGGGTTGCTACATCCTCCCCCACTTAAAAAAATTTGGTCCCAAAATTCATATGATATGATACGACTACCAATTTATTATGGATATTTCAATCCATCATCTCCCCCACTTAGGGTTTTGCTATAGTGAAAATAATATGAAATCAAACTAAGGGTTTAGTGATGGTACCTTGTCCACCCTCATTGGCAGGATTTTTATCCACAAGGGCTTGTAAACGTCCTTGGCGTGGAGTTTGGTTCCTCTTTGTTGGGCAATCGATGACTCGATGTTGTTGACTTCCACAACGCAAGCATCTGCCCAATCTCTTACAACAGTTGTCAACCTGATGCTCTGGCTTTTCACAAAATTCACATACTTCTTTCTGCTTCACTTCCCCTTTTATTCTCTTGATATCTACTGTATTTCTTCCCTTATTATCATTGGAATGTGTAGCGTGTTCCCTTTTCAACGCCTTCTTCTTATGGATCTTTTCAAAAAGTTTCATGGTGTCCTCTACTAATTGAGTTCTAAATACCATTACTAAATATACTTCAAGTAATAGCAAGCAACATGTATATCAAGGAGAGAGATAGTAATTGGTCATGTAAAGAGTAAATTGCACTTTGATTGATTTTCATCAATCGAGATAGTATAGCACTTTTGATTAACTTTCGTCAATCAAAATAGTAATTGCAATTTGGTTATCCGTAGATAGCCGAGAGAGAATATAGCACTTTTATTGTCAATAGACAATGAGAGAGTATAGCACTTTGAATGCAATTAAGTCGCGATAGAACACAATAACTCAAGATAGCAAGTAACAAGTAGAGCAAGTAGAGAGTATGACAATAGTCACTCAATAACAGGACAGTAGCAGTTCAGTAACAGTCAGTGGCAGTACAGTAACAGTGCAGTACATCTGAACTAACATACTAACAGTAATAGTGTAACAGTCAGATGTCTAGCTAATTCAGAACAGTCAGTCAGGACCGGTGCAAATGCAGACACCGTCAATAGCCCCTGCAGGTATTTTTCGATGTATTCTTGCACATATGATAGTGGTACGTATGTTTCTATTATTTCATTTTAAACAAATTATTATTTCAAATTTTTAAGTATTAATTTTTCCGGGTTGCTACATCCTCCCCCACTTAAAAAAATTTGGTCCCCAAATTCATATGATATGATACGACTACCAATTTATTATGGATATTTCAATCCATCATCTCCACCACTTAGGGTTTTGCTATAGTGAAAATAATATGAAATCAAACTAAGGGTTTAGTGATGGTACCTTGTCCACCTCATTGGCAGGATTTTTATCCACAAGGGCTTGTAATCGTCCTTGGCGTGGAGTTTGGTTCTTCTTTGTTGGGCAATCGATGACTCGATGTTGTTGACTTCCACAACGCAAGCATCTGTCCAATCTCTTACAACAGTTGTCAACCTGATGCTCTGGCTTTTCACAAAATTCACAGACTTCTTTCCGCTTCACTTCCCTTTTTATTCTCTTGATATCTACTGTATTTCTTCCCTTATTATCATTGGAATGTGTAGCGCGTTCCCTTTTCAACGCCTTCTTCTTATGGATCTTTTCAAGAAGTTTCATGGTGTCCTCTACTAATTGAGTTCTCAATACCATGACTGAATATACTTCAATGTCTAGTGGAACCAACTTTTCCAAGAACACAGGTCTCAACCCTTCTAAAAATCTCTTGCCTTCATCTTTTCCGTACTCACCAAATGTGGTGCATATTGTGCTAGTCTTTCAAATTGTGCTTCATATTCTACTACAGACATCATTCGTTATTTTAAATTGGCGAATTCATTTGCCTTCTTCTTACGAATCCTCTCGGGAAAATATTTGTTGTTGAAGAGTTCTAAAAATTTATCCCACTCTATGTTGATGTTGGGTAGTTGTCGACTGGTAGCTTTCCACCAAGCTCTAGCATCGCGGTCCAACTGGAAGGTTGCCAGAAGGACTTTCTCCTCCTCTGAGCATTGCATAACTCTAAAGATTCGTTCCACCACCTTCACCCAATTTTCAGCTTCATCGAGATCCAGAGTTCCATTAAACATAGGGGGATTTATTCGTTGAAAGTTCCATTATAAGTCTCCTGCCCCATTTCTTGCTCCTGCTTGAATCACGTTGTTAAGGGCTTGAGTTAACCCCTGTACGGTCTGTTGTAATTCATGCATTTGCGCATGCTCGCCAGCCATCTCCTCTAGTTCCTGTGAGCAATAATACTTATTAATTTCTTATTAAACTTAGGGTGCTTATATATGTAGTTAAGCTCCTAGCATAACCCCAAGCTTTACCCAATCTCTCACATAGGAATGGTGGTTGACTTAGACACGGTCATGGCAGTTCACCTAGAACATCCTAGCCATAAAATATTCTAATAAGGACATCCTAGGCTCTGATACCAACTGTCACGCCCCTCCAATTTAGCAGCGAAATAAATTGAGAGAAATGTGAGTAACGAGTATGGTAACGTAAATTGAGCATACAGATGCAAACATCAGAACATCTAATGAAATAATTGGAATAACTCTTGATCTCATTGTAAAATCACTAAGACCATTACAACCACTAATTCTGTAGCACCCCGGAAAATTTAATAAGTAAAAAACTGAATAAATGGAAATAAATAATTTCCATAATATCAGATTATTTAAAACATACGTACCTCTATCGTAGGTGCTAAAACACATCGAAAAAATCCGTAAAAATTAGAAACCAACCCCAAACATTTTTACTAAAAGTTTCAAAAAGAAATTTATGCCAAGAAAAATTGGATTAGCCAAGTTTAAAGTGTTTCACGACTTATCATCGTAATTCATGAATAAGTCAGAAAATCATTATCACATGTACTTGGATGAGTCAGAAAATTAAATAAAAATCATATATGGACTTCAAATAATATTCTCTAATGACCCATCAAGAAATTTGGTTCAATAAAAATCATTTGGGCCAGCTTTAAGAGTTATTGTGATCGATTATACAAATTAGGAAACAAGTCGTAAAACCATTAACACGGAAATACGACGTAACCAAAAATTAAATAAAAGTGTTGGAAAGACTTCCAACATTATATATTAATGACCCAATATCTTAATTGGGCCAATGGACCACATATGACCCAAAAATCAAATGAAATTAGAAAGAGGCAATTAGAGTTGAATTGGGATGAGAACATGCATTCTTGGCAACCCAAAATCGTGCTTAACCATGAGGGGAGGTTTCCTAAAGCCTCATAGACTCTAATGGAGAAAGGGATCCTCAAATTAGGAAACTAATATGTCAAAACCGCAACTCTTCTTTCCTAGTTACAATAGGACTCCTAAACACCATGGATGCTTAAATACTCTTCACCAAACCCTTGGGGACGAGTTTACATCTTGTTGGGGTCGTGTGGGGGAGTTCTTGGTGGCTGTGGAGCAGGAGATCGTCCACACCAAGCTGTTCTTCTTCCCCTTCTCGTCTGTTGTGACCTGCACAAACCATCCACTTGAAGTCAACCAAAGGTGAGCCAAACCATAACCAAACCTTGCAAGGCCTATATCCCTGGAAAGAGGGTCAAGTCTACGTTCTAACCCAGGTGGAATGCCCAAATTCCATGTAGTATACACAGAGTATTAAGCATTTTCCTCCAAGTGGTCTGAACACGGGTTTTCTGAAAAAATGGGACTTCTTCAACCCAAAAGGTAGGTTTTCTCGGGGCAAACCTTAACATATCCTATACCAATGTATAGAGCATCATGTTAACTTTCATTTCCCACTGGTTTCATCGAATTGCAATGAGTAGATTTTGAATTATAAGTGTTTTTCCAAAGTCGCGCACTGTTAAGGCTTTTCCTATTCTTTATATATTGCATGTAATTCAAGACCGAATTAGAGCAAACCCACAACATGAAAGTTTTTCTACTAGTTGTCCTAGTCATATCTTTGTTGAAAATTTTGTCTAAATGTCAATAGTTAGAGAGTTATAAGCATGGTAAGAGAGTCACTGCATGATACTACGTTTTCAGGTTGCACTTGGTTTTACGTTTGTGTTTGACTTGATTAAAGCCTGTCGAAACCATCCTTGTTTTCTAATTCCGATTTACTGGAATCACCCTTCCATGTCTAGGTTGGTTTAAAACTAGTTTCGTGATTTTTCATGCACTGTACAATTTGTTCTTAACTTTAGAACAACCCTATGTCAAAATAGGGAAAGTCTGGTCTGCAATCCAAAGCACTGTCCTTTCTCTGTCGGATTCAGGCGCAGACCCTGTGAACGCGATGGCCCGATAGGCCACGTTCTGAGGTCTTGTCCTGACAACAAACCCGTCACGTTCTGAATGCGACGAGCACCCCATCGCTATCTCTCTGCCTGTTCTGACTGCCTTGTCGCGTTCTTCACATCGCCTTGTCACGTTCTGATCTGACCCCGTCGCGACCTTTACAAGTGTCCGTCGCGATCTCAGGATTTTTACATGAAACCACTTATTTTCTTGCAAATCTTATCGCTATACCTAAGGTCTATTTAAATATGATATTTAGTGTGTAATTCACATGTCTTAGGTCTGATCATTGCATGATGGTTATTTTAATGGCTTAAAAGTGGTAAACCCATTTAAAAAGCTTTAATTACACGAATACTATTCTAATTATTCTCTTAATGACTTGATCATTCATGAAACTTGTGATTCGCTCTTGTTACTATTCTAGCTTGATTAAAATGATAATTATTATCTTAAAATCTTGCAAACCCATGTGTAGTTAAATGCATTGTTCATTGCATGCCATCATGTTAAGTGTTTTCCGTGAGTTTGAGACCGATGGATTGTGAATTGACACGCGTACATCACTACACACTTGCACTTCTAGGCAGCCCTTTCTTGGGGATTTGGAAGCTCTCTACCGGTCATTCCGAATCGGTAGACTAGTGACCTTTTCTCTAAGGCCTCCGTAAATCTCCTCTGACCATGGATTCCCACATGGCCGACGAGTTGGTTGTACCATTGAAGTTCCCTGGAGATAGCGTGCACTTCCTTTCTCTTCTTGTTCTCGTGAGTGTGATTTACAATCTAGACTAAAGCCATTAATGTAAAGATTGAACTAAAGTATAAATCTTGTCGTTATGCTGCCAAATTTATCTCTTGACCATTGTGATCATGAAATCATGTTCAATTACTTATTACTTGTTCCCATCATCATCATGAACATGACATTACACATGCTTACTAATCGAAACTCTCATTGGCCATTATTATGACTGTGGGTATCTACATTTAAAATTTAAGTGAGATGCTGACCGGGCACGGCGAGTGTCCAAGGGCTCCAGTCTAGCACCAATGACGGAGAGTCAAAAATATACTGTTAACCATGGGGTATAATGATTACTTGCGTTGCATCTACGTTGGGAGTCGTGTGTGTCGTGTTGAATGATAGATACAATAACCACATACACGTGTCTTGGTGTACATTCTTGATGGATCTTTTCTTGGTGTACATTAGTGTCTACGTGTCTGATTAGTGTTACATGATCGTGCTCGTGCGTGCTTGCTTGCTTGCGTGATATGGCCATCCTGCATTTATTGCAATTAGTGATATCTTGCGTTCTTGAAAACTATTGACATCAAGTGAAATCTTGCGTGCTTGTACAAAGTGATCTATTGCTAGTTCTATCTTGTCATCTTGTTCTAGATCTTGTTCTATCATGATCACTCTATCTAGCTTCTTCCATATATCATGTTTTAACGAGTTTTATTCGCACGTGCATATCATGACATTCATCGTTCTTACCTATTTCTAAATTTCTAATCACTTATATCATTGCCCGCACATTGAGATATAAATCCTACTGGGCTAGTTTGCTCATCCCCTACTTTTACCCAATCTAGGTGACTATGACATTCAAGAGGAAGAGCAAGTCGAGGATGGGAATGCGTCCGAGTGAAGAGCGTTCCAACTATGAGTCTAGTTATAGTAGTTTGCTTTGAGTGTTAGATTCATGTAGTAGGAAGTGAGGAATAAATGTAATTTCTCTTTTTATTGAGTCTTAGTCCTGTAATAGTTTCCATTTGGAACACAATGAGTTGAGATTTGAATTCAAGATTAGTTGAGTTCAATATTAGGGCCCTATTATGATGATGTATGTTATTATACATTAGTGCGTGCTAGCTAGAGGCTTATTTGCCGACTATTCACGTCTCAGGATATCGACTCGAATTATTTTCGAATAATTTATATCCGCTGCGTAATTCTCGGGACGTGACAGTTTAGTGGTATCAGAGCCTAGGAAATCAAATAGGATATATGTCTCAGGATTAGGAGATACCTATAGAACTTAGGTCATGGAACTTAAATATAGTACCTGGTGAGAATGGGTAGAGACTGGGAATATGTTAGAAAGAATTAAACACTCCTACCCATTGACTCTTATAATGTATCTAAAGACATTAAGTAGTTTCCATCCTTTTCTCAAGAACCCTCATAACTCTCTCACTCAACCGCAATGGCTCGCAACCAATGGCAAGCTATGCAAGAAACAGTAGCGGGATTGACTCAGGCCTGCAAAATGTGGTTCAGGCTGGAAATCAGGCTGCTACAGTTAGAAACGGAGCTGGTGATCTGCACCGTAATTTTAGGAGTTTAAACCCTCCTTGCTTCTCTGGATCCCTTGATCCAGACGAAGTAGAGAATTGGCAGGAAGAAATAGAAAGGATTTTCCAAGTGATGCAATGCACTAATAGGGAGAAGGTGGTACTAGCCACTTTCCATTCACTAAGGATGCCCGAGCATGGTGGAAGGCCACATCGGCCCACCTGCCTAATGTTGGTGAACTGGAGTGGGCAGGATTTCTAGAGATCATCCGTGGAAAATACTTCTCTGAAAGAGTTAAGGAAAAGAAGGCGGCGGAATTTGCCTCACTAAAATAGAAAGGGATGTCCGTGGCTGAGTATGAGGCTCAATTCGCACGTCTGGCTGTGTATGCCCCACATCTAGTGGGAACGGAAAGATTAAAGGCTAACCGTTTCATGGATGGGCTCAGGCCCATGTTCATTGAAAAGCTCGGACCACACAACATCCAAACCTACACTGAGATGGTCCAAAGAGGTCAACTAGTAGAGGACACTATGGCTAAGGTGGAAGGCATAAAGGGGAAAGACATATCAAAACCGACCTTTATAAAAAGGGTGCAGTCAATACAACTAGAACTCTCCCCAACAACAACAATAACAACAACAACAGCAACAACAACAACAACAAAAGGCCAACCACTAGGAAGGACTATGGTATGGAGAAAAAGATCAAAGTAGAAGAAACAATGACGGTGGAGTATTGTAAATTTTGCAACAAGCCTGGGCACCAAGCGGACAAGTGCTGGAAGAAGGCCGGGGCTTGCTTGCGATGTGGGAGTCATGAACATCGTATACCGAACTGTCCCATGTTAAAAGACCAAGCTGGAAGGAACCAAGGAGTGGTAAAGCATCAGGGACAGGTGAATGCAATGACGCAAGCGGAGCTTCCGGAAGGAGGTATGATTGTTAAACCCTTAGACTGATCTTATGATGTTTTCTTATTGGTACATTTCTAAGTGGGGGAGATCATTAAGGAGAATTGAAAAGGAATAATCTAGTACCTATACCATAGGTCATTTGGAGGATTAAGATGGAGTTATAACAACCGTAGAAGGGAAAACAGGAGTGGAAGGAACCAAATGAATAGTACGGGTCGCCATAGGTGTAGATTTTGAACTGGCATCCACGATGTTTAAACAAGTTAGAGGAATTAAATCCGAAATGAGCTCGAGGATCATAACTATTGAAAGCCAATTAATGATCTATGAATTTGGGGACCAAATTCTCTTAAGTGGGGGAGGGTGTAGCACCCCGGAAAATTTAATAAGTAAAAATCTGAATAAATGGAAATAAATAATTTCCATAATATCATATTATTTAAAACATACATACCTCTATCGTAGGTGCTAAAACACATCGAAAAATCCGTAAAAATTATAAATCAACGCCAAACATTTTTACTAAAAGTTTCACAAAGAAATTTGTGCCAAGAAAAATCGGATTAGCCAAGTTTAAAGTGTTTCACGACTTATTATCGTAATTCATGAATAAGTCGGAAAATCATTATCACACGTACTTGGATAAGTCAAAAAATAAATAAAAATCATATATGGGCTTCAAATAATATTCTCTAATGACCCATCAAGAAATTTGGTTCAATAAAAATCATTTGGGCTAGCTCTAAGAGTTATTGTGACCGATTATCCAAATTAAGAAACAAGTCGGAAAACCGTTAACACGGAAATACGACGCAACAAAAAATTAAATAAAAGTGTTGGAAAGGCTTCCACATTATATATTAATGACCCAATATCTTAATTGGGCCAATGGACCACATATGCCCCAAAAATCAAATGAAGCAAGAAAATGCATGGAAATTCGTAGCTTAAATAAACTGAAATTAGAAAGAGGCAATTAGAGTTGAATTGGGATGAGAACATGCATTCTTGGCAACCCAAATTCATGCTTAACCATGAGGGGAGGTTTCCTAAAGCCTCACACACTCTAATGGAGGAAGAGATCCTCAAATTAAGAAACTAATATGTCAAAACCACAACTCTTCTTTCCTACTTACAATAGGACTCCTAAACACCATGGATGCTTAAATACTCTTCACCAAACCCTTGGGGATGTGTTGACATCTTGTTGGGGTCGTGTGGGGGAGTTCTTGGCGGCTGGGGAGCAGGAGATCGTCCACACCAAGCCGTTCTTCTTCCCCTTCTCGTCTGCTGCGACCTGCACAAACTATCCACTTGAAGTCGACCAAAGGTGAGTCAAACCATAACCAAACCTTGCAAGGCCTATACCCCTGGAAAGAGAGTCAAGTCTACATTCTAACCCAAGTGGAATGCCCCAATTCCATGCAGTATACACAGAGTATTAAGCATTTTCCTCCAAGTGGTCTGAACACGGGTTTTCTAGAATAATGAGACTTCTTCAACCCAAAAGGTAGGTTTTCTCGGGCCAAACCTTACATATCATATACCAATGTGTAGATCATCAAGTTAACTTTCGTTTCCCACTGGTTTCATCGAATTTCAATGAGTAGATTTTGAATTATAAGCGTTTTGCCAAAGTCGCGCACTGTTAGGGCTTTTCCCGTTCTTTATATGTTGCATGTGATTCAAGTCCGAATTAGAGCATACCCACAACATGAAAGTTTTTCTACTAGTTGTACTAGTCATGTCTTGTGTTGAACGTTTTATCTAAATATCAATAGTTAGAGAGTTATTAGTATGGTAAGAGGGTCGCTGCATGATACTATGTTTTCAGGTTGCACTTGGTTTTACGTTTGTGTGTGACTTGATTAAAGCCTATCGAAACCATCCTTGTTTTCTAATTCCGATTTACTGGAAGCACCCTTGCATGTCTAGGTTGTTTTAAAACTAGTTTCATGATTTTTCATTCATTGTACAATTTGTTCTTAACTTTAGAACAACCCTGTGTCAAAACAGGGAAAGTCTGGTCCGCAATCCAAAGCACTATCCTTTCTCTGTCGGATTCAGGCGCACACCCTGTGAACATGATGGCCCGATAGGCCGCGTTCTGAGGTTTTGTCGTGACAGCAAACCCGTCACATTCTGAACGCGACAAGCGCCCCGTCGCGATCTCTCTGCCTGTTCTGACTGCCTTGTCGTGTTCTTTACATCCCCTTGTCGCATTTTGATCCGACCCCGTCGCGACCTTTACAAGTGTCCGTCGCGATCTCAGGATTTTTACATGAAACCACTTATTTTCTTGCAAATCTTACCTCTATACCTAAGGTCTATTTAAATATGATATTTAGTGTGTAATTCACATGTCTTAGGTCTTATCATTGCATGATGGTTATTTTAATGGCTTAAAAGTGGTAAACCCATTTAAAAAGCTTTAATTACATGAATACTATTCTAATTATTCTCTTAATGACTTGATCATTCATGAAACTTGTGATTTGTTCTTGTTACTGTTCTAGCTTGATTAAAATGATAATTATTATCTTAAAATCTTGCAAACCCATGTGTAGTTAAATGCATTGTTCATTGCATGCCATCATGTTAAGTGTTTTCCGTGAGTTTGAGACCGATGGATTGTGAATTGACACGCATACATCACTACACACTTGCACTTCTAGGCACCCTTTCTGGGGATTTGGAAGCTCTCTACCAGTCATTCCGAATCGGTAGACTAGTGACCTTTTTTCTAAGGCCTCCGTAAATCTCTTCTGACCATGGATTCCCACATGGCCAACGAGTTGGTTGTACCATTGAAGTTCCCTGGAGATAGCGTGCACTTCCTTTCTCTTCTTGTTCTCGTGAGTGTGATTTACAATCTAGACTAAAGTCATTAATGTAAAGATTGAACTAAAGTATAAATCTTGTCGTTATGCTGCCAAATTTATCTCTTGACCATTGTGATCATGAAATCATGTTCAATTACTTATTACTTGTTCCCATCATCATCATGAACATGACATTACACATGCTTATTGATCGAAACTCTCATTGGCCATTATTAATGATTGTGGGTATCTACATTTAAAATTTAAGTGAGATGCTGACCAGGCACGACGAGTGTCCAAGGGCTCCAGTCTAGCCCCAATGACGGAGAGTCATAGATATACTGTTAACTATGGGGTATAATGATTACTGGCGTTGCATTTGTGCTGGGAGTCGTGCGTGTCTTGTTGAATAATAGATACAATAACCACATACACGTGTCTTGGTGTACATTCTTGATGGATCTTTTCTTGGTGTACATTAGTGTCTACGTGCTTGATTAGTGTTACATGATCGTGCTCGTGCGTGCTTGCTTGCTTGCGTGATATGGCCATCCTGCATTTATTGCAATTAGTGATATCTTGCGTTCTTGAAAACTATTTACATCAAGTGAAATCTTGCGTGCTTGTACATAGTGATCTATTGCTTGTTCTATCTTGTCATATTGTTCTAGATCTTGTTCTATTATGATCACTCTATCTAGCTTGTTCCATGTATCATGTTTTAACGAGCTTTATTCACACATGCATATCATGACATTCATCGTGCTTACCTAGTTCTAAATTGCTAATCACTTATATCATTGCCCGCACATTGAGATATAAATCCTACTGGGCTAGTTTGCTCATCCCCTACTTTTACCCAATCTAGGTGATTATGACATTCAAGAGGAAGAGCAAGTCGAGGATGGGAATGCGTCCGAGTGAAGAGTGTTCCAACTATGAGTCTAGTTATAGTAGTTTGCTTTGAGTGTTAGACTCATGTAGTAGGAAGTGAGGAATAAATGTAATTTCTCTTTTTATTGAGTCTTAGTCCTGTAATAGTTTCCATTTGAAACACAATGAGTTGAGATTTGAATACAAGATTAGTTGAGCTCAATATTAGGGCCCTATTATGATGATGTATGTTATTATACATTACTGCGTGCTAGCTAGAGGCTCATTTTCCGACTGTGCATGTCTCGGGATATCGACTCGAATTATTTTCGAATAATTTATATCCGCTGCGTAATTCTCGGGACGTGACAAATTCAGAGCCAATACATAGGGCTCAATGACATCATTACATTGAAAGAAAATCTAAAGCAATAACTGCTAGACTCCATTGTACTAGGGTAACTTCATCAACTGACTCCAGGTCGCTCATCACTCGGTCCTGTCCCATTGGTGTGTGTTACGTCATTGTCCGACTTACCTAAAACATAATAACAAATAACGAAGGGTGAGCGATAACGCCCAGTAGGACTTAAATCTCAATAGTCAAGCATGCTTTAAATGGCAGAGTAACTACTGATAGAGAGAGTCATGTAAACTCGAGAAAGTAATAGCACAAGTGACATGGTTCAGATAGAAGATGAATCAAGTATAGCACGATGATTAAAGTCAAGTCACGCAATAGCAAGTAACGTCATTGTCAAGTAATAGAAAGAAACATGTATAGCAAGGAGAGAGATAGTAATTGGTCATGTAAAGAGTAAATTGCACTTTGATTGATTATCATCAATAGAGATAGTATAGCACTTTTGATTAACTTTTGTCAATCGAAATAGTAATGGCACTTTGGTTATCCGTAGATAGCCGAGAGAGAATATAACACTTTTATTGTCAATAGACATGAGAGAGTATAGCACTTTGACTACAATTAAGTCACGATAGAACGCAATAACTCAAGATAGCAAGTAACAAGTAGAGCAAGTAGAGAGTACGACAGTAGTCGCTCAATAACCGGACAGTAGCAGTTCAGTAACAATCAGTGGCAGTACAGTAACAATGTAGTACATTTGAACTAACAGACTAACAGTAACAGTGTAACAATCAGATGTCTAGCTAATTCAGCACAGTCAGTCGGGACCGGTGCAAATGCAGACACCGTCAATAGCCCCTGCAGGTATTTTCCGATGTATTCTTGCACATACGATAGTGGTACGTATGTTTCTATTATTTCATTTTAAAGATATTATTATTTTTAATTTTTAAGTATTAATTTTTTCGGGTTGCTATAAGTGATGTGTTATATGGAATTTAAAGTTTGTATGTGATGAATGTGAGCTTGGTTTGGTTATGAATTAATGTATGCATTATTGGATGTCTCAGATATTCTTTCCATCTAATTATGGACAGAGGTGATGCCAATTGGAAGAAAATGGAAAGCTCAATGCATGATTTGACTCGAGTAATGAGAACTGCAGCTAAGAGCAATAGCCATAATGGAACGAGTCTATTTAAGGATTTCCAAAGTTTGGACCCTCCGAGAATTGCGGGTAGCATGGATCCAGATGAGGCTGAGAATTAGTTAAAAGATATTGAGAGGATCTTTAAAGTGATCAAATGTACAGAGGAGGAAAAGATACATTTGTCTACATTTCATTTAGATCGGGATGCCCGAGCTTGGTGGGAAACAGTGGAGTCTACCTTAGAAGACCCAAACCAAGTTGGTTTGGAAGAGTTTGTGAAACTATTTAATGATCAATATTTCTCCGAGGTAGTTTAGGAAAGAAAACCAAATGAGTTTGCTAGCTTGAAGCAACTTAGGATGTCGATGTCAGAATATGAGGCACAATTTGTCTGATTGTCAAAATATGCTCCTCACCTTATAGCC
Organism: Colocasia esculenta; assembly: GCA_014218235.1. Lineage (NCBI taxonomy): Eukaryota > Viridiplantae > Streptophyta > Magnoliopsida > Alismatales > Araceae > Colocasia > Colocasia esculenta. The sequence goes on from CM024760.1 coordinate 137,354,657, forward strand.
ACAGAGAAACTGAAAGCCAAGAGGTTTATGAATGGAATGTGTCCCAATTTCATTATGCAGCTAACCCCTCATTTGATTACCACATACTCAGAAATGGTTAAGAGAGCTTTAGCACTGGAAGCTACTAATGATACCGTGGAAAAGATTAGAGGAAGGTCTATAGAAGGTTCTTCGGATCGTAAGAGGAAGTATGAGTCGGGAAATGCCCCGAAGGTTCAGCAAACCAACAAGAAAATAAGAAAAGTTCCAGTCAGAGGCAAAGATGTGTGTAACCATTGCCATCTCAGTGGACATAAGACTGAGAACTATTGGCGTAGGTTGGGTGCCTATCTTCGATGTGGGAGTACTCAACACTGAATTCCAGATTGTCCGATGATCAAGAATGCACCAACAACTCAGAACCCTCGAGCGAAGCAAGGAAGGTTACAAGCTATTCAGGAAGTGGAACCTGAATCTCCGCAAGAAGGCGGACTGATAGAAGGTACACTATTAGTAAACTCAAAACCCGTGTATGTACTATTTGATTCAGGAGCTACACATTCTTTTATTAGTATGAGTTTGCTAGATCTTTGGAATTACAATCAGTTTCATTACCTACATAGTTAGAGGTTACAACTCCTTTGAGTGAGGGTAAGAAGCTTAAGGAATATTACTCTGCTAGCCAAATCTTAGTCAAGGAGCATAACATCATGCAAATTTAGATTGCCAATTAAGGCAAGTAACCTTTCTAGGAAAGGAAGCTTATACCATGACTTTTGATAAACCCCGTACAAGAAGAATACCTATAATTTCAGCAGTCAAAGCATGTAAATGGTACAAAAAGGCTGTCATGGATATTTGGCTTCTATAACTTTGATAAATCAAAACACCACTGGATTGAAGGATATTCCGGTAGTAGGGGAATTTCTTGATGTTTTTCCCGAAGAATTACCTGGTTTACCACCTAGTAGAAAGGTAAACTTTTCAATTGAATTGGTACTAGGTGCTACACCAATCTCAAGAACACCCTACAAAATGTCAATGGAAGAGTTGAAAGAATTGAAAAGGCAACTACTGGAATTAATAGAGAAGGGATTCATTAGACCCAGTATCTCACCTTGGGGTGCTCCAGTGTTATTTGTTAAGAAGAAATATGGCACTATGCGGTTATGCATAGATTATAGACGATTGAATCAACTGACCATTAAGAATAAATACCCACTTTTGAGAATTGATGACCTATTTGATCAATTGTCTGGAGCTCAATGTTTCTCAAAAATTGATTTAAGATCTGGTTATAATCAACTAAGAATTCAAGAGCAAGATATTATAAAACAGCATTTCAAACGAGATATGGGCACTACGAATTTGTGGTTATGCCGTTTGGATTAACTAATGCACCTGCTGCATTTATGCGCTTGATGAATGATGTGTTCAGATCATATTTGGATCAGTTTGTGGTTGTATTTATTGATGATATATTAATCTACTCTAAGAGTATAGAAGAACATGAAGCATATCTACGAATTACTTCGCCACTATTACGAGATCATAAACTGTATGCGAAGTTCAGTAAATGTGAGTTTTGGTTGAAGCAAGTGATGTTCCTAGGACATAATATTTCTAAAGAAGGATTATCTGTGGATTCCTCAAAAATTGAAACTATACAGAAGTGGGAACAAACCAAGAACCTCACTGAGATAGAAGTTTTCTAGGTATGGCCAGTTACTACCGGCAATTTGTTAAAGATTTTTCTAGAAATGCTTCACCTCTCACACAATTGACTCGAAAAGGAACTGCATTTGAGTGGAGTGAGAGCTGTGAGCAAGCATTTCAATTATTGAAAGAATATTTATCGTCTGTACCAGTTTTAGCTTTGCCGGTAGAAGGAAAAACATTTAAAGTATACACTGATGCATCAAACATTGGACTGGATGTGTATTGATGCAAGAAGGTAGAGCCATTGCTTATGTATCTAGACAATTAAAGACTCATGAGAAAAATTATCCAGTACATGATTTGGAGTTGGCAGCAGTAGTTTTTGATCTCAAGCTACTTGTATGATAATCAGTTCATAGTGTACTCCGACCATAAGAGTCTAAAGTATTTATTTTCACAGAAAGAATTAAACATGAGGCAAAGAAGATGGATGGAGTATATCAAAGACTATGATTTTAAAATTGAGTACCATCCATGAAAAAGTAATAAAGTAGCTGATGCTCTTAGCAGAAACCCTATAGCCAAGGTATTCCAATTGCAAGTCAAGGAATGGAAGTTATTGGAAGAATTTTCTACATTGAGTTTGAAGGCCGAACCACAAGAAGAAAGGGTTGTAATTGATATTGATAATTTGACTGTACAGTCGACTTGTTAAAGCAAATAGGAGAACAACAAGATAATGACCTTATATTAATAGAAATCAGAGAGAAATTGGCTTCCAGACCTGATTTTAATGAAGATGTACATGGGAATCTTCGGTTCCGAAACAGGTTGTGTGTGCCGGATAATTCTAAAATTAAGAAGCAAATACTAGAAGAAGCTCATCAGTCATATACACTATCCTCTAGGAGCTGTCAAAATGTACCAGGACTTAAAGAAACATTTCTGTGGTGTAACATGAAGAAAGACATTGCAAACTTTATAGCTAGATGTTTAACATGTCAGAAAGTCAAGGCCGAACACCAGAACGGTAGGAAAACTAAAACCTCTTGAGGTCAGAGTGGAAATGGGATAGTGTCGGTAAGGATTTTATTGTGGGATTACCCAAAACACGAAGTGGATACGATGTAATATGGGTAATCATTGATCGACTTATAAAATCAGCACTCTTCTTAGCTATTAAAACAAGATGGTCTGTCAGTATTTAGCAGCTCTATACATGAAAGAGATTATTGATGTTCAGTCTGTCCCCATGTAATTTTAATTAATTACATATTTATTTTGGTGATTACAAAAACCAAACAAAACCCTATCAAAAGTTCTAACACATATTTCATAAGTCTTAACTACAAGAAATATACCAAGGTCAAACAAGCCAATTGGTAAGTATCACCTTTCTAAAGCTTTAATCATTTCAAGATTATATTTCTCTAAGTCCACACTGACTCCTGTTGAAAGCCACAATGATTTACTTATGTGTGTATCGATTTCATAGAGCTATAACGTTTTGATATCATAACGATTTCTTTATAAGACTGAAATATCATGTGGTTTCAAACAAGTCATTTTCGTAACAACTCTTAAGTTATCGTAACGATTTCTTTAGAACTCTTAATGACTTGCCCGTCGTAACGACTCCTTAAGTTATCGCAACGATTTCTTTAGAACTCGTAACGACTTGCCCGTCGTAACGACTCCTTAAGTTATCGCAACGATTTCTTTAGAACTCGTAACGACTTGCCCGTCGCAACTACTCTTTAAGTGATCGACTTGCTTTTCATAACGATTTGTTGTGTTCATAACGATTTCTTCGTTGAACACATCGACTTGCTTTCCATAATGATTTGTTAAGTGTTCATAACGATTTCTTCGTAGAACACATCAACTTGCTTTCCATAACGATTTGTTAAGTGTCACAACGATTTCTTTGTTGAACACAATGATTTGCTCTCTATAATGACATCTTCAATATTTATAATGACTCCTTTATGAATACAATGATTTGCTCTCTATAATGACTTTTGGTATTCATAACGATTTATAAGTCATATAAAAACGACTTTATGGTTTATATCGACTTGATATTTATCTTATCTCTTAAAGCGTTGAATAGTCAAAGTCTTCTCTTATCTGTCTGACTGCTGTCCATTTAATGCAGATTAGAACGTATCTCTGCATGAATGCAGATGATATCTTTTCATTATCGTGCATTCTGTCAACATCTTTAGTGTCTACTATTCTAGCATTTAATATGTGCAGGGTCCTAAAAACATTCTGTCATACAACGTTGGACCATATAGACGCCAGAAGACCTTATCTCTTTGCGTGCTCAACTGGATAAAAGATTGTTGAAGCTTCCAAATGTCAAGCAGTCTAACGTCTACCAATCTAAGAGACAACGGTTACTTCAACGCCGTATTTCAAATGGAGATATAAATACAAGATAGAAGTTCAGAAGAAGCATGAATGATTAAGTACAAGCAATTCAAATCTTCTGATAGAATTCTAAAGCCAAGAACCTCATTCCTTCTCGTGTTGCTCTTTGCTCTCCACACTATAGTGAAAATTTGAGAGAGAGCTCGTGTAGTTCTGAGAGTCTTCTGTGTTTCTAGATCTTCTACTCTCAGTCCTGCTTGCTTCAGATCTTAGCTTGTTGAAGCTTGATCTAGGGGCTTGTTTTTATTGCTTACCTTTGCTGTTGTGTTCCCTTCTTTGTTGAAGGAAGACCTGGTGGGGTATCCAGGGTGTGTTGTTCCCTTCTGTTGTGAAGGAAGACCTGGTGGGGTATCCAGGGTGGTGTAATCTCTCGTGTGAAGGAAGACCAGCTGAGCTGGGTGTTGTAGTGTCCATAGGGGGACTGTACCCTAGTTAGTGGAATCCTGAGTTGTTGCTCAGGGACTGGACGTAGGACTCCTAAGGAGAGGAAGTCCGAATTAGGATAATTTCTTGTGTTGTGTGGTTGTTTTTCTTGTGTGATTGCTCTTTAAACTAACTGTCACTAACCTTCATCGAAGAACATCTTTGTGTGAATGTTTTAAGTACAGGTACTAATCAAATATTTTTAAAGACCCATTCACCCCCCCCCCCTCTGGGCTTGTCAACTGGGCACAAGTGGTATCAGAGCGAGTCTCTTCGACAAAGAAGAAAGATCCAATGATCTGAAGAGTAAAGATTCATGGCAGCCCAAGGTAACATTGAAGGTCAGTCTGTCAACTGACCCCCTCTCTTGATGGTGAAGATTATGCTTATTGGAAGACAGAATGGAGTACTTTCTCAAGGTCATGACTATCAGATATGGTCAATAGTAGAAGAAGGTGATCTCCTGGTCACAAATGAGAAAGCTCAGTGGACAGATGATGATAGGAAAAAGATCTCCTTAAATGTAAGGCTAAGAGTATTCTGTGTTGTGCACTAAGCAAAAAGGAATTCAACAGAGTTTCAGCCTGCAAATCCACAATAGTGATGTGGGAAAAGCTTAGAATTATCTATGAAGGCACAAACAAGGTGAAGGAGACAAGAATTGATATTCTTGTTACCCAATATGAAAGATTTCAGATGCAATCAGGTGAGTCCATAACCCAGATGTTCAGTAGATTCACAGATATCACAAATGGGTAGCCGGACTAGGAAAGACCTATGAAATGGGAGACATGGTGAGGAAAATTCTTAGATCCCTACCATCTTCATGGACTCCCAAAGTTACAGCCATTGAAGAAGCTAATGATCTAAAGAGAATGTCTTTGGAAAAGCTCATTGGGTCCCTTATGGCCCATGAGATAAACATGGAGAGATTAGGAGAATCCTCCAGCAGAAAGAAGCAGTCAAATGCGCTCAAGGCTGATGAAGAGTCGTCAGAAGAATCACTGGACAACAGTGAGAACAGCAAGGACAGTGATGTTGAAGAAGCTATGCTGTCCAGAAGACTACAACGAATTCTAGCCAAAAAGAAGAAGTTTCAATTGGCAGAAGATTTTCAAGAAAAATAAAGAGTTTAAGAAGCCAGAAGGAAAAGATCTGAAGAAAGGAGAACTACATGTTATGAGTGCAAGAAGCCTGGACATATCAAGCAGAGTGTCCAAAGCTAAGAAAGATAACTTCAGACGATTCAAGAAATACAAGAAGAAGGCAATGGCAGCCGCATGGGAAAACAACAACGACTCAGACAGTGAGTCAAGCTCAACCAGTGATGAAGAAGAAGCCAACTGGCTTTCATGGCAAATACAGATGATAAGGTAACATCTGATTCCTCCTTTGATTCCTGCAATGGTTCTGATTCTGATAATTTAGAGGATGCATTCAATGAACTATATGATAAATATAGAGATATATCTAAATTATTAAAAGTTAGTAAGAAAAATATACTTGTTTAGAGAATACAAACTCAGATCTAAAATCTGAAAATGAGCAACTAGAAAAATAGTTAACTGAACTTAAAAGAAGAAATGAGTTATTATGTGGAGATCTAAAGGACAAGAATGAACAAATAATTAAATTGGAAAAACAAGCAGGCACAGATGAACTGAAAACAGAAATAAAATCATTACAGATGAAAATAAGAAATTATCTAGCATATTGGAAAATTTCACAAATGGTAAAAACTCCTCATATTAAAAGGTGCTAGAAGATCAGGTAAGAAGAAAAATGGATTAGGATATACACCCCCAGATAATGAAGAAACCATAGTTTATCCTAAAACATACCAACACCAAAATTTGTACCCGAACAAGATATAGCATACAAAGCTGACTTCAAATATATAGAAAAAGTAACTAAATTATCCTGCTGTAGTCACTGCAACAAGTTAGGACATATCATAACAACATGCCCAACAAGACATAAGAAATGGATAATCAAAGGTAAAATCAATGATACTAACCAATTAGGACCCAAAAGAATTTGGGTACCTAAAACCTGATGATTTTATTTCAGGGTAACACTCGAGCATCCAAATGGTATTTGGACAGTGGGTGCTCAGGCACATGTCAGGGAATCAGAAGCTATTCACCCATCTACAAGCTGACGAAGGAACTGTTACCTATGGAGACAATGGGAAAGGCACAGTGATTGGCAGTGGTTCTGTGAGCAACAAAGGAAAGGTAGTCATTGAAGATGTATTGCTTGTCAAAGGGCTGAAGCACAATCTCATCAGCATCAGCCAGCTTTGTGACAGAGGTCATTAGATTCAGTTTCAAGAGTCAAGTGCAGCATATTAAAGGATGGAGCAGTAATTTTCGAAGCCAATAGAGAAAAGAACCTGTATGCACTTCATCTTGAAGAACTCAAGGATCAAGATGTCTGTTTGGCACAAACAAGGATCAATCAACTGAACTGTGGCACAGAAGACTGGGACATTGCAGCATAAAGGTATGAGAAAACTGCTAAAGAAGAATCTTGTGGAAGGTCTGCCAAAGGTCAGCACAAATTGGATGGTGTCTGCAGACCTTGTGCCAAGGTAAAACATGTTAAGAATTCCTTCAAGTCAAAGACTGTAGTGACAACCTCAAAACCCTTAGAACTCCTTCATATGGATTTATTTGGGCCAATGAGAACCACCAGTCTTGGAGGAAAGAACTTCGGATTTGTTATAGTTGATGACTATTCCAGATTTACATGGGTGTCATTCCTAGAACATAAAGATGATACATTGAAAGCTTTATCAGCTTTAGCAAGAAGGTTCAGAAAGACAAGAAATTCAGTATATTAGTATTCGATCAGATCATGGAGGTGAATTTCAGAATGAGAAATTTGCAAAGTTCTGTGAAAATGAAGGGATTGAACACAATTTCTCAGCACCAAGGACACCACAGAAAAATGGAGTTGCTGAGAGGAAGAATAGAACTCTATTGGACATGGCAAGAACAATGCTGTCAGAATATAATTTGCCAGATACTTTTGGGCTGAAGCAGTGAACACAGCAAGCTATATATCAATAGAGTAATGATCAGGCCAATCCTAAAGAAGACTGCATACGAACTGTTTAAAGGAAAGAAGCCAAAGATCAACCACTTTAGGACATTTGGATGTCCTTGCTTCATTCACAATACTGGAAAAAGGGACATTGGTAAGTTGGATGCCAAATCAGATGAAGATATATTCATGGGGTATGCTTCTAAACCCAAAGGTTATAGAGTATTTAACAAATATACCATATTAATTGAACAGTCTGTGCATATTATTTTGATGAGACTAACCCTTCCTTGAGAAAGGAAGAAGATAGTGATAATGATGATGCAGACAAACTGTCCAAGAAACTAAAGGATACCTCAATTGAAGACAGGGATGATCCCCTCTGGAAGACTTGCAACAACAAGATATTACACATGAAAATCTTCCAAAGGAGTGGAGATACAAGAAAGATCACCCACCTGAGAACATTATTGGTGATCCATCTGTAGGAGGTAAGAACAAGAGGTAATGTAATACCTTGTGACTATCTAGCATTTGTCTCTCAAATAGAGCCTAAGACAGTCAATGAAGCTCTCTCTGATGAATCTTGGATTATAGCCATGCAAGATGAACTAAACCAGTTCAAGAGAAACCAAGTATGGTCACTTATTCCCAGACCATCAGACCATCCAGTTATTGGCACCAAGTGGGTGTTCAGAAACAAATGGATGAGGCTGGTGTGATTTTAAGAAACAAGGCCAGGCTAGTAGCTCAAGGCTATTCCAAGAGGAAGGCATTGATTTCGATGAAACCTATGCTCCTGTAGCTAGACTTGAGGCTATTATGATTTTACTTGCATATGCATCTGCTCTAGATTTAAACTATTTCAAATGGATGTTAAATCGCCTTTTTAAATGGTTTATTAAGGAGGAAGTGTATGTTGAACAGCCTTCAGGTTTCGATGATTACAAATTTCCTAATCATGTTTTTAAACTTCATAAGGATCTGTATGGTTTAAAGCAAGCACCAAGAGCCTAGTATGAAAGGCTTAGGTCTTTTTATTAAACTATGGTTTCTCTAGAGGACAGGTAGATATCACTCTATTGTAAATCAAAAGTCAAAAGCATATTACTGTACAGATTTATGTAGATGACATTATCTTTGGATCTACTGATGAATCCCTTTGCAAGTATTTTGAAAAGTTAATGCAGGGAGAGTTTGAAATGAGCATGATGGGAGAACTCAATTATTTCCTTGGACTACAAATCAAGCAAGGGAAATATGGCACCCACATCTGTCAAGCAAAATACATCAAAGAGATTTGAAGAAATTTGGTTTTGAGAACACAAAGCCACTCTCAACACCAATGAGTACATCTACAAGGATGGATAGTGACAAGGATGGTAAGAAAGTAGATCAAAAGATCTACAGAGGTATGATGGTTCATTACTTTACTTAACGGCCAGTAGACCTGATATTCTATTCAGTGTATGCATGTGTGCTAGGTATAAGCAGATCCTAGAGAATCTAATTTAATCTCCGTAAAAAGAATATTTAGATATTTAGCTAGAACTCATGATTTAGGTTGTGGTATCCAAAATCTTGTGAAATTAATTAGTAGGATATTCTGATGCTGACTATGCTGGATGCAAAGTAGATAGAAAAAGCACCAGTGGTTGTTGTCAATTTCTTGCAGGGTGTTTGATATCCTGGTCCTCAAAGAAACAAAATTCAGTGGCACTGTCTATAGTTGAAGCTGAGTACGTGGCTGCTGGAAGTTGTTGTACACAACTCCTATGGATATAAGCAACAACTTGGGATTCAGACTAAATATCAAATCAATTCCACTACTGTGTGACAACACCAGTGCTATCAATCTCACCAAAAATCCAGTCCAGCATTCAAGAAACAAACATATGAGGTTAGATATCATTTTATTCGTGATCATGTAGCAAATGGTAACATTGAAATATCTTTTATTGACAAAAATGGTCAGTTAGCAGATATTTTCACAAAAACCTTACCCGATGAGAGATTTACATCTCTTAGAAGGGAATTGGGCATGTGTAATTTGTGAAGAGATTTCTGTTTAAAACTGGCATATAAATTTTTAGAATTAAGTAAGTTTTCCCTCCATGGCTTTAAGCAAAAGTAATTTAAATTATCTTTGGGCCGCTCTTTATAAAGTCTGTTGAGTTGGTCAAACTCATTTGTCGTTTTCTGCCACCTTTTTGCGCCTCACTTTTCGGTATAGCATTTATTTAACTCCGAAAATTGATGTGGGAACGATTCATCTTCTATCTTCTAACTTTTTCCCTCTTCGTCTGGTTCCTGAGCTGATGCCCTAACGACTTCGACATCGACTCTCTGCAAATTTGAAGCCCTTCACCTCTTCCCGTGAAGAATTTCTTGAGGGCTTTCACTTCTGCCACCATCTCCTCCGTCCTGAAACCCTCCTTCACTCAAATCCATGGCCACACCAGTTGTTTCCGGCAGTTGGGGGCTACGGCACTGAGTACCTCTCTCCTGAGCAGCAGGAAAGGTTCACGTTCGTGAAGACCAAGCTTTGTGGAAATAAGACAGTGGATGTAATGATCTTGAGAAGAACGGCATGCACAGCATAGTGGCCGCAGTGAGAAGAATGCAGGGACAATCATTTTGACCTTCTCTGAGGTAAGCTATCCGGACCTTGTGAAGGCATTCTATGTTTGCTTGAAATCAGAGGCAGATGGGTCCCTGACATCTTCAGTCAAGGGAACCACGATCAAGATTGATTACAATCTTCTGAAGACTCTGTTTGATGTAACTCGACTGGTCACAGTGGAATCCACACTGTGGATACCCAGGTCAAGGGTCTCGGAATCATTGGTCTTGAATTCCGGTTGAGAGATGGGAAAATAGATATCAATTGTTTAATGCATTCAACCGACTTCTGCACTTTATGTTGTCAAATTCTAGTTCCTAGAAGTGCAACTTTTTCAACCTTACCAAGGCAGATTCGGATATGATGTTCTGGGCCATACAGAACAAGGAGATTAACATGGCCGAAGTGATGATAGAAAGGATGAAATTTGCTCGTGATCAGATTTGGGACACCAAGAGTAAGCTCAATGTCTCTGCCTTATGCTCACTTGCTCACCAGGTTTTCAAACACTTTGGTGTAGACCTATTGGGGTAGGGTAGTAGTGAGAAGATGGGCCAGAGCATTAGGTCCAAAAATCTTAGAAAAAGTGGTTTCTGAATCATTAATGGTGTATGGACCAAGACCTCAGTGGCTGAGGGCGAGGCTATAATTGGCGAAGCCCCTGAAGTCCAGCCAGAGGAAGTGGTAGCAGCAACATCAGTGACACCAATTGCACCAGAATCAACTTCATCTCAAGGAGCAATTTTTGAGACAGAATTTTCAGCAGAACTAGCAATAGGAGCACCTGGTGAAGTTGCATCTGCAGCAGAAGAGGCACTAGAATCATCAGTTGCAGTAGAATTGGAAAGAGAAAGTGCAGAGGAAGTCTCAGTGGCACCAGCAGGAGCTGTAGTGGAAGAAGCTGTGGCATCCAGCCACCTTGAAGATGCAGCTGTGGAAGATGCTCCTAGCCATGAGGAGCAAAATGTTAGTGAGCCTCAAATATCAGAATCTGTGGCAGTGGGCCACAATGTTGAAGTATCTGTGGATGAAGCTCCCATTCAGAAGGAGCAAACAACTGTTCCCGATGACACTGTGATGGAAGAAGCTCCCATTCAGGGGGAGCAGGAAGTGTTGCAGAAGATGCTCCTATTGAGGGGGAGCAGTCTGTCAGCCCAAATATCCCAGAAGAAACCTCTGTACCAATGACAGATACCTCCGGTTTAGGCACTTCATTGGAAGGAAATGAAGGCATACCTCAGGGGGAGAGCATTGAAAACCCCCCAGAAGAACATTTCCGTGATGGGGAAACGGCTAGCTCCTCAGAATCTGATGAGGATGCCAATATTGATGAGTACAGGATCCTGTGAACCATCCAAGAAGAAAAGGAAGGATGTTGCTCCAGAACTTCCTCTTCTTGCAGATGCTCCATATCAAAGGACCCAGAGGCAGAAGATTGTGATACAACTGAAGCATGTCATAGAAAGACTAGATGTTCAAGGAGAAATCCTATGCTCTTTACAGTCCGATGTAAATTCAATTTTCATGATCCAGGCCTCCACCTCAAAAGAGATGTTACAAGTGAGGAATGCAATGAAATGGTTCAATAAGGAAATGGGATCCATGAAGGCCTTACTTTCAGAAGTTCTGCAAGCCATAAAAGCTCAAGCACCTCCATCTTCTGAGCCTCCTTCTACATCAGCTGCAGAAATGGAAGGGCCATCTGTGGTTTCAGAAGAAGTACCTTTGGAGTCAGGGCCATCCGGGCCCTCAATCAGGAGCAAGGCATCAGGGTCTCCAGTTGAAGGGTCAGGACCATCCGAGCAGGCAGGGAAGAAGCAGATTCCAGCAGAAGAACCTGTGTAGATCCAGTGCCCCCAATTTCTTCTCCCTCTCAAAACCCTGCTCCTCCATCTCCTCCTTCAGCCTCCACTGCTCCACCTGCACCTCCAACCTTAAGCAACACAACCTAGAAACATCTCCTCACCAACACCTTTTCCTCTCACTCCACCTCACCTCCTGCATCTTCAACACCTTCCTCCACCTCCTCCTATCTTTGAGGTTCCTCCAACTCATCATCAGCTGGAGCTTCTCCTCTGGTCCCTCATCATCAGCTGGACCATCTCATCACACTCTTCTAATCCACCATCCTTCTTCATCCTCATAATCCTCCCCCTTCATCACCATCATCCCAGAAGGAGCTCAAATCGATGGTCCCTATCTGAGCCCCATCAAAGATGAATTTGAGGACACCATTCTTGGCTCTGTTCTCAAAGTTGGTGAGCATATTCATGTCTCTAATCCTTCCTGTCCTCCCTCTAAGAAAAGAAAAACCTCCTCTTCATCTTTCAATCCAGTGTATCCTCCCTTGTGGTTTTCTCTCACAGAGGTCACTAAAAACAAGCCTCTCTACAGGGATTACCTCACCAAGGTTGTCTTTGCCACCTCTTCAATCTTCCTTTCCTAAACCTTTCTGACCATCTTCACATCATCCTACCTTACACCTCTCTTACCAAGTTTGTAAGGAACAAGATCTTCTCTTCTGCTCAATCCTTCTCTGAAGAAGAATGGGCACGCTCAAATAAAGTACTCTACAACAAGTTTCTCTCTGCCAGATCTGAAGTTTTTCCTCCCAGGGATCACTCTCTCACCTTGTCAGAATGGTTTCTGCTCCACCATTCCAACATCTGGGCTCCCTTCATCCAGAAAGAGATCAAGTTGATCAGGCAATTCAAGATGTTTAATGATTATAGGTATCTTCATCGTTTACTTGAAGTCCAGTTCAGTCAGTTCAGGCAAGCCATCCGAAATCTTGGATCTGAGCATGGCACTGCAGCAATTCAAGTGGACTTTGCTACTCTTCAGCTGCCAGAGGCTACATATCTTCCTCCTCTTCACTCTTTGCTCATGGGTACACCAGTGGGCTCAATTATTTTTGAACATTTTGCGAGAGTGATGGGCAGAATCAAAGTTCAGGAGGGCAGTGTGGTAGCTTTCCCCAGATTTATCTTTAGGGAGTACCACCTAGGCCACATCCGTGCTGAGATTCTAGCCCTGCCTTGTCAGAATGTGAAAGACTGACACCTGCAGGTTGGGCCAAGTTCTATCCCTTATCTGCTCAGCAATTGTCGGATACAAATGCTACCTTAGCCAGGGAAGGCCGCCCTCCAATCTGAGCTGCAACCTTTCTGGACATGAATTCCCTCCACCTTGTAAATGATCCTCTTCAAACTGGGTGGAAAGGTACAAGTCTATGTCGCCATGCGCCAGGAATTGAAGCATAGGCAGATCTTCTATGTTTCCCTTAATCAGTTTCTTGCTTGTGCTAGCTTTGAAAAAGTCACCTACTACAAGATATCCTTGGACAGAGATCCATACCATGATTTCCTTAAAGCTCAGTTCGTCCTTCACCTCAAAAGAATGGCTCCCTCTATGGGACCAAATATAATGTTGGCCTGGACCCTACAAGATTTACTTTGAGAAGTAGGAAGAGCAGGCCTGGGAGATTATTTCTCATTTTGCCTCTCTTTTATCCCATGCTTATTACTTACCTGTACTGTTGGGTTCACATTCTATAACATATAAGTCTCAATTGCAACATGTTTTTTGCTGATGATCAATGATGAACAAAGTAAACAAGTGAACAATGTGAGTTAAGTTTAGAATTGCAATGCAATAACTTGTCACAATGGTTGATATGATATTAAGCTTTAATGACTAGAAGTGTCACTAACTATGTTCATAATTAGGTGAGATGTTGAGCAAGAGTTGTACGAAGAACAAAGCCAAAATGATGAAGATTTATATGTAAAGCAAGCATCTGTCGACAGCAGGCAGTGTCCTTGTCGACAAGCTAACTCAAGCCAGAAGGCAAATCTGCAGAACAGATGAGCCTGTCGATAGCAACCAGATGCCTGTCGACAGGAAGAGGTTTCCAGAACTATGAGTCTTCTGTCTGCCTGTGCCTGTCGACAGCACCCAGTCGCCTGTCGACAGCAAATTGCCTTCCAGAAGCCTGTATGTCCTGCTAGCTTGTGCCTGTCGACAGGAGCACCCAGTGCTGTCGACAGACGGGCAGAGTCCTCAAATACGGGAAGTCTTCAAGTTGCCATAGATGGTGTTCCACAAACCACGATTCTCCATAAGTAAACACCTCTATTTAAGCATCCTTTTAAGGGCAATCATGAAACAAGCAGCCTCCAAGCAAGAACCCTAAGAGTCTCTCAAGAAGAGTCTTGCCCTGCTGCTCTGCTTCTACCTGCTGCCAGATTCGACAAGAGAAGTCCTCCGTGCAGCGGTGAAGTCTGAACGTCGTGGATTCGAGCCTCTCCATCAACTTCTAATCATCAAGACGAAGCTTGAAGCCTACTCAGGACGTTCATGAGAAAGAATTTTCAATTGGATTTGATTCTCAACTCTTAAACTCTTCTCTGTTACTATGTCCATACGTGGTGTGTGTGTGGTGTGTTTCAAGCAGTCCTTGTGCTTGATACACGGTGTGTGTGTTGTTCTGATCGTGGCTAAACATCAGAGACACGTGTGTGTGAGTTGTAGTTCCTGAACTAGCTCATAAGCAGATTGTTCTGCGTGTGTGTGTGGCCCGTGGATGTAGGATACACGAGTTGTGTACTCGAACCACGTAAATCGTTGTGTCTCGTGGTTTGAACGTTTCTACGTTAGATGTTTGGTAGGCACGGCGCATTTACACACGTCTAATCATCTGTTTAATTTCTATCATCGAATCACACACATCCACACCAAGTCTAGTCCTTGCCATAACTTCTAGTTATTTGTGTTCTATCAAAAAGAAGGCAACAAGTGATTTTAACAGACAGTAATCTATTCAACCCCCCCTTCTAGATTACCATATAGGGAATTCCGCTACACTTCAATTGGTATCAGAGTGAGGTTCTCCTTAACTGTCACTTTTACTTGATCTTACGATCAGGAGATCCTTGATCTATGGATTCTAGTAAGGGGTATATGGCCGAGGGACATTCAGTCACTAGGCCACCCTTCTTTGATGGGGTCTGACTATCCCTATTGGAAAAACCGCATGCAGGTGTTTTCTACGAGCACAAAACTATGAATTGTGGAAGATAGTCAGAACAGGACCATATGAATTGCCTCAAGACGAAGATACATGGACCAAGGACCAGATTGCCAAGGGACTCTCAATTGGAGCACCCCTCAATATGATGCAGTGCACAGTCCATCCAAAAGAATACTCGAGGGTCTCCACATGCACTTTGCTAAGGAGATGTGGGACAAGCTCGAGGTAATATATGAAGGTACGTCTGAGGTGAGAGAATCTAAAGTAAGCATGTTAGTCTCAGAATATGAAATGTTTAAGATGAATCATGATGAGACAATATCTGACATGTTTGCGAGATTCATGGTTCGATAAATGGACTAAAGGTCTTAAGAAGGAATACTAGACAGTGAGTGGTGAGGAAGATACTTCGGTCTCTTCCATCCTCCGGGAACACCAAAGTCACTGTCATTGAGGATTCTAAGAATCTTTCAACCATGAAGGTTGATGAGTTGATTGGTTCACTTATGACCTATGAGTTGAATGTGAAAAGGAAGGAAGCTGAAGAGAACCCAAGGAAGTCCATTGCCTTGAAAGCTTCCAAGAAAGTCTCTTCAGATTCCAAAAGAAGTACTCAACAGGAAGGTATTGAGTCTGAATCCTCCAGTGATAGTGAGAATGACGAGATGGCCATGCTCACTAGGCAATTTAAGAAGTTTCTCAAATTCAAGAAAAGAGGTTCAGGAAACTCAAAACCGTTCCAAAAGAGTACGAACAGATTTGATTCTATTAACAAAAATCGGATGTGGTTTGTTATGAGTGCAAGAAGCAGGGACACATGAGAGGAGAATGTCCCGAGCTAAAGAAGAATTGAAGAAAGATAAATTCACGTTCAAGAAAGCCAAAGCAATGTTGGCTTCATGGAGTGATGAAGATGAGGACAGTCAGGGCACTCGAAAGATGAAGAGATTCATTGTCTCATGGCAAAGAGTGACGATTCAACGAGGTAAACTCTTCTTTGAGAATTTTTCTATTGATGAATGGGAAGAGGCTTATACTGTGCTATTTGAAAAGTTCTGTGAATTTAAATCTGAAAACAAGGCACTCAAAAAGAAAATGAATTTCCTTGTTCATGAATCAAACAACAATGAAGAAATTGAGTCTCTGAACAAGGTAATTGAATTGACGAAATAAATTGATGAACAAACCCACATGGATGAGTTGGATAGCATGAAACTTAAGTTTCAAGAAGTTCAAAAGAAATAGATGAACTAATAAACTATCTTGAAATTCTTAAAAGTGAGCATGCTAATCTACAAGAGAATTGAGAAAGCTGAAAAAGAACTAGCAGGTAAATCAAAAGATCTATCAAATTTTGTAAAGAGACAAACAGAACTTGGATGCAATCTTAGGTTCAAATGTGTTTGTTGCAAGACATGGGATTGGATTTCAAAATCCAAAGCCAAGGTCATTGGAAAAATCTGATGACTGATTTCACAGATCTAACCCCATGCTCTAGCAAACCAAACCCTTCAAAGAAAAGGAAAATCAAAAAAACAAGGTGTAAAAACAGGAACCTAAAGTCACCAAATTTGTTCCTAGTCAACATGAGAAACTTGCTAAAAGCTCTAAACAGAGCCGTCCTCAAGAAAAAAGCAAGTCCCTAAAGCTAGACTTACAAGGGAACAAAAAGGTAAGATGCCTATGGATGCCTCCAAAAATGTCAAATCCAATGTTGTTCTTAAATCATCATCATGCAATATGTAAAAAAATTGGACATAATGAAAAGCAGTGCTGGAATAACCCAAATCATATGAAAATCAAACAAGTTTGGATTCCTAAGCATCTCTTATTTGCATGAATGATGATACAATGGGACCCAAAGGAATTTGGGTACCCAAACCTCTTGTCTAATCCACATGTGCAGGAATGCCTAGCAGCTCACAATCAAAACAAATGGTACCTGGACAGTGGCTGCTCGAGGCATATGACGGGCGATAAAGCTAAATCAGTTTGCTCGTGGGAAAAAGACGGAGGTCAAGTGATATTCGGAGTAGGTAACAACAAAGGCCAGATCATCGGCTCAGGTAAAGTCGGTAAGTTTGCCTCTAATTCAATAGACAATGTGCTACTAGTTGATGGCCTTCATCACAATTTGCTCAGCATAAGTCAATTGTGTGATAAAGGTCATAAATTGTTTTTGAATCCAATTCTTGCCACATTCTGGATAAGGAAACAGGGAGCCTAAAATTTTCTGGAAAAAGGATGAACAACATCTATTTGGTAGACTTAGATGATCCAGAAAATAACGATTTGTGTCTGTAGCAAACAAACAGGATGAGCTTACATTGTGGCATCGTAGGCTCGGTCATGCCAGTTACAAGTTCTGCACAAGATAATGAGGCTTAAGTTGGTAAGTGGCCTTCCTGAAATATCCTTTAACAAAAATGAAAATTTCTGTGATGCGTGTGCACAGGGAAAACAAACCCGAAAAATTCAAATCAAAGGCACCGGTAAGTACTTCCAAGCCTATGAACTCTTGCACATGGACTTATTTGGACTTACAAGAACACTCTCCACTGGTCTCAATGGCAAGCGTTATGGCTGTGTCATTGTGGATGATTTCTCTAGGTTCACTTGGGTAAAATTCCTTGCTCACAAGAATGAAGCAGTAAATATTTTTGAAGATTTCTTCAACAAGATTGAGCATGGAAGTGTCCATAGAATCTGCTCAATCTGCACTGATCACGGGGGAGAATTTGACAATAATTCCTTCTCCGAATTTGCAGGAACCAAGGTATAGACCATCAGTTTTCCTCCCCAGAACTCCCGAGCAAAATGGAGTTGTGGAGAGAAAAAATAGAACCTTGGTGGAAATGGCTCGTACGCTTCTGGTCGAGAATCAATTAGCACGCACTTTTGGGCAGAAGCAGTAAAACATCATGTTACATTCTCAACCGAGCCATGGTAAGACCAGTATTCAAGAAAACTCCTTACGAACTTCTGAAAGTGTAAGAAACCCACCATTGGGTACTTTAAAGTTTTTGGTTCCAAGGTGTTTATTCATAACAATGACAAAAATGACTTGGACAAGTTTGAAGACAAAAGCGATCAAGGTATTTTCTTGGATACTCTGAACATTCTAGAGCTTATAGAGTGTTAATCTAAAAACCAGAAAAGGTGGAAGAAACTCCACACGTTGTTTTGATGAATCTCAAATCACAACTAATAATTCTACTCCTTACAGGTTTGATGAACATCTGATGAAACAACTCTTGAGGATCTACAAAGCAAAACAATGCAATCTCTAAGTCAGTCCTAAAGCTAAACGTGGATATCTTCGCAGGTACGATGATGAAGATGATAGTCATCTACTTAAAACTTAGGAAGAGATACCTGCACAAGACCCACAACAAGAGGATGAACCCCAACAAAC
Organism: Colocasia esculenta; assembly: GCA_014218235.1. Lineage (NCBI taxonomy): Eukaryota > Viridiplantae > Streptophyta > Magnoliopsida > Alismatales > Araceae > Colocasia > Colocasia esculenta. The sequence continues at coordinate 137,373,272 of CM024760.1, forward strand.
TCCTCCAGCAACCCCTCCTCCGGAACATCATCCTCAAATACAAGATCAACAGGTCTTTCAACAATCACCAATGTGAGGTACTCTAAAGCTCATCCACTGAGAATGTCATAGGTGACATAAATGATTCAGTTCAAACTAGGTCACAAGTTAATCAAATAGTTGAACAGGATCATTTAGCCTTTGTCTCTCAAGTGGAGCCTAAAAATGTGAAGAAGCATTAAAAGAAAGTTCATGGATTGATGCTATGCATGAGGAGCTAGGTCAATTTCAAAGAAATAATGTCTGGTGTTTGGTTCCTAAAACCCCTGAAATTTCTGTTATAGGAACAAGATTGGTCTTTAGGAATAAACTTAATGAAGAAGGTAAAGTGGTGAGAAACAAGGCAAGACTGGTTGCAAAGGGCTACAATCAGGAATTTGGTGTGGACTTTGAAGAATCCTTTGCACCAGTAGCTAGGTTAGAAGCAGTTAGGATCTGCTAGCATTGCATGTTCTAACAAGTTCAAACTATATCAAATGAATTTTAAGACTGCTTTCTTAAATGGCTACATCAAAGAGGAAGTCTACGTTTCTCAACCACCCGGCTTTGAGGATCATGATAAACCAAACCATGTATTTAAATTGCACAAAGCTCTCTATGGTTTGAAACAGGCACCCCGACCTTGGTACGACAGGCTGAGCACCTTCTTGGTAAGTAAAATTACTCAAGAGGTAAGGTGGACCAAACTCTTTTTACAAGGAAAGTTCACAATCACATAATTGTTGTTCAAGTTTATGTGGACGATATTATTTTTGGTTCCACTAATCCCACACTGTGTGAAGAATTCTCACAACACATGCACAGTGAATTTGAGATGAGCTTAATGGGGGAGCTTCAATTTTTTCTTGGTTTGCAGGTCAAGCAGCTAGAAGATGGATTCTTTATAAGCCAAGAAAAAATATGTAAAAGAACTGCTCCAAAGGTTTCAGTTCACCAAGCCAAGCCCGCCTCAACACCGATGAGCACAAGCATTAAGCTAGAAACTGATGAGAAAGGTAACCCGGTAGATGCCAAACAATTTCGAGGTATGATTGGCTCACTCCTTTATCTTACTGCAAGTAGACCGGACATACAATTTAGTGTTTGCCTTTGTGCTAGATACCAATCTAGTCCAAAGGAAAGTCATCTAATTGCAGTCAAGAGAATCTTTAGGTATCTCTCAGGTACGCATGCCTTGGGTCTTTGGTATCCAGCAGGTAGTAGTTTTGAGTTGATTTCATATTCTGATGCAGACTACGCTGGTTGTAAAATAGATAGGAAAAGCACTAGTGGCTATTGTCAAATGCTTGGTGGTTGTATGGTTTCGTGGGCATCCAAGAAGCACACTCGGTTGCACTCTCCACTGCAGAAGCAGACTATGTTGCTGCAGGGAGTTGTGCAACACAAGTGTTGTGGATAAAAAGTCAGTTGTGTGATTACAACATTGATATTGGATGCACACCTATCCTGTGTGACAACACTAGTGCAATCAATCTATCAAAGAACCCCATTCAACATTCTAGGATGAAACACATAGAAATTCGTCATCATTTCTTGAGAGATGAAGTGGCCAATAGATCCATCGAAATCAGTTTCATACCCACGGAGAAACAGTTGGCAGACATCTTTACCAAACCTCTAGCTGAAGATAGATTCACCACATTACGAAGAGAGATGGGGTTGTGCAAATTACAATGAAACTTAACTCCAATATTAAGTATTTGCTCCTGTGTCCATTAACTATGCGGTATATCAAATGGTGATGTGTGGAAGAACAAGTCATGCTTGTTGGAAACTCTCATTATGCGTGAGAAACATTCTCGCCAAGTATCCATGGTTATGTGACATACAAGGGACATGTACTGTATATTTGGACTTAGTTTCTTTATAACTTGCTTATTCACACTCTCTTTAAATTTCAGATACATATATTGGTTTGTCTCTCTACATGCTTTGTGTTATTGATGCGCGGTCATTGTCTGCAAATATGTCTTCATGAACTTGAGTCCTTTGTTACAAATGTCACACTTTATGGGGGAGCAACTTAGGTTTCTATGAATTCAAAATGTGGAGGGAATGATTCAAACTTTGTCTCTCTCAATCCCTCACATTAGTGTTCACGTCTGCTCTTCATTCTTCCACTAAAACTGATCTGACCAAGTCCCTGTCGATAGGCTAAAAAGGCTCTGTCGACAGCTAAGCCCAGACAGAACACTGGTCATTGTCTATGTCCCCCTGTCGACAGGCCCTCCTTTCCTGTCGACATGTGCTCTGATATATGACTGCTTATGATCATTCTTCACCCAGTTTGTGAGCTTCTTCCTGATTAATAACTAAGGTGTCTATAAGATGTAAAAGTATGATTGACCATACTACATACACATGATAGTTAAGCTATTTCCTATTTCCCTATGATTTTTACATACTATTCATGTAGAGTTTAGGCTAAATCATCTAGAAAAACATCTCACAACTCTAAGGGACATCCACCTTACTACTTTATGTAATACTCAGTGAGCCAACATAGTCTCAATATAGTTCATAAGTCTTTTGGTCATGAAAGTGAATATCTAGTATTTATTGGTAATCATATCCACCTTGATTTTTGTCATTACGACAATACTTGGAGAAAAGCTACCTATTTCCACAAAAAAAAAAAAAAAAAAAAACAAATAATGCCAATCACTGTGAAGTTTGGGATGAATATAGAGCAATGTTGGGTTATGCTAAGTAATCGGGGCGATGGGCATCACAACTGTCTGCCCTCGCGTCAAAAGGAAAACTCATCAACTCTATAAACGGTATGTTGGAAAGTTCCACCAATTGACTGGGGGTATGGGAACAGGTAATGTCTATCCTCCCTTCAAAAGGTGTGACGTCTTCTTAAATACCATTCATCCATTGTACTTCCAAATTAAATCCTTGGGAATAGTGCGAAGCCTCCACTGAGTCATACTTTCAAAGGTCACTGGTCTTGTGATTGTCTTGACATTTAGATATCATTTCATGCATCATTTGTCTATTCTCAAAATTGGGATTATGTTGTCTTACAGTGTATTTATACAATAACAGGTAAGGTTCAATGTTCTTCATTAAGTGGGTGCTTTCTTAATGCTTTAACCTTAAATTCCTTAGATATTAGTTAAAACCATTGGAGAATTGGTATGGTTTTTTATATCCTTGTATATGTAGGTTAACATACTTGATTCATCTCTTATTCACTTAATTTATCACCTGGAAGAAATTGCTCACAGCTCAAGTTCCAAAAAATCACAAACTGGCCATTTTCTACAAGTGCCTGTCGACAGGCACCAGGGACCCTGTCGACAGCCGACGGCAGATGTGTCTTTGGGAAGTCCAACGGGCTAATCCAAAACCGGATTTGGTGGGATCCGACTCTTCATCATCCTCACCCCTTCTATAAGAGGACCCCACACCCCTTTCCCTCTTTCTTCACTTCCAAAAACCCTTCCTTCCCTCTCTCTCTTCAAATCCCTTCTCAGGGCACCAGGAACGCACCTCTGCCTCCCTGGTGTTTTCCCCTCTGGTTCCGTCATCTTCTTCTACCACAAGTCTCCAACTCAAGCAGCTCGAGATCATGGCCCCTCCTGCCAAGAAGATGGCCTCTCGTCGCCGTCCCGCTCTCCTCGCGCCGACAAGGTTCCAGGGACTCTCCGGAGCGTCGGTCAAAGCATCGAGAGGATCGTCTGCCAGAGCTGTTCATCCCTCAAAATCTCCAATTCAAAGTCACCCATGCCACTTTCACGAAGGTCACGCAGCCTCGCTACGTTGACTTCATCTCCCTCTAGGACCTATTTCCCGGTCTTTTGCCTCTCTTTGACACAGGGTTGGTCCCCTTTCTGTTATAGTCACAAGAAATACTCCGCCTCTGCTGTCACGGAGTTCTACCGTAATCTTCGGGAGACTACTACAGGTGATCTCTATACCCGTGTCAAGGGAAATTCCTTTCGCATTTCCCCAAATCTATTTTCAGTCTCCCTGCAAATCCCAAACACGGGGTAGACATCCTTGCTCATCATCCTACTCCAGAGGAATATCATGCCCTCATCACTTCCAGGCCTTACGACCACGGACCGTAAGCCAATGATTGCTAACTCCTTTCCCGCTTCATCGTCTCATCCACCACATTTTACCACTCTCATTGTCCCGAAGGATGGAAGTAGGGAACTCGTTACATCTATTCACAAGTCCCTCCTCATAAGTTTTTAGATGTGAACAAATCAATCTACCTCAACTCATGTGCTCCGTCCTTCGACTATGCCTTGGCAATGCAAAGCGGTCCATGCCTTACGCATCTCAGCTCACCTCCCTTCTTGTTTCTTGGCATTCTTATTCCAGAAGGGGAGATGACCAATTTGCCGGGACGTAGCTCCTACGATCTGACTGCTGCAGAGCGGATGGGCTACAAGTTTGTGGATGGCGTAGTCACAAGGGATCTTAAGGGAAAGGGTCAAGGTCCAGTGGATGAAGAAGAAGCTGATGCGGCAGCTGAAGAAGATGTTACTGAAAATGAAGATGACGAAGAAGCATCCCTCTCCGAGCCACAAGACGCTCTGGGAGAAGAAGAAAGTCAACCTATGGATGATATTGCCACTGAGCCCTCTATCCGTGAACTCTTGGCTCAGCTGCAAGTGCATATGACCACGGGTTTTGCAACTATCAATGCACGCTTGGACAAGGTTGATAACAGCTTGGAAGCATTGGCCGATAATCAAGTCCGGATCACTCACCGGCTCAACAGGCTGACTCTAAGGCCCCAACACCACGGGTCCTGATGATGATTCTAGAGTCTAGGTGTCCCAGGTCTTGTATTCAGTCTTATGTTGTTCTTCTACGTTGATGGTCATGCAATGTCTTTCCCTTTTCAAGTTCTGTTCAACCAATGTTCTGTATGCCTCAATGATATATCAATGAAAGAACTTGTCTTTTTGCCTACTACCTTGTTCTGTGGTGTATGCTTTTTAGATATTGCCAAAAGGGGGAGAAAACTCAATTGTGCAACTTGCTTACACTTGCTTAATTGGTAATTTTGTCATCATCAAAAAGGGGGAGAATGTTGGGTTCACATTCTATAACATATAAGTCTCAATTGCAACATGTTTTTTGCTGATGATCAATGATGAACAAAGTAAACAAGTGAACAATGTGAGTTAAGTTTAGAATTGCAATGCAATAATGTCACAATGTGTTGATATGATATTAAGCTTTAAATGACTAGAATGTCTCACTAACTATGTTCATAATCTTAGGTGAGATGTTGAGCAAGAGTTGTACAAAGAACAAAGCCAAAATGATGAAGATTTATATGTAAAGCAAGCATCTGTCGACAGCAGGCAGTGTCCCTGTCGACAAGCAAACTCAAGCCAGAAGGCAAATCTGCAGAACAGATGAGCCTGTCGACAGCAACCCAGATGCCTGTCGACAGGAAGAGGTTTCCAGAAACTATGAATTCTTCTGTCTGCCTATGCCTGTCGACAGCACCCAGTCGCATGTCGACAGCAACTACCTTCCAGAAGCCTTGTATGTCCTGCTAGCTTGCGCCTGTCGACAGGAGCACCCAGTGCTGTCGACGGACGGGCAGAGTCCTCAAATACGGGAAGTCTTCAAGTTGCCATAGATGATGTTTCCACAAACCACGATTCTCCATAAGTAAACACCTCTATTTAAGCAACTTTTTGAGGGCAATCACGAACACAAGCAGCCTCCAAGCAAGACCCTAAGAGTCTCTCAAGAAGAGTCTTGCCTGCTGCTCTGCTTCTACCTGCTGCCCAGATTCGACAAGAGAAGTCCTCCGTGCAGCGGTGAAGTCTGAACGTCGTAGATTCGAGCCTCTCCATCAACTTCTAATCATCAAGACGAAGCTTGAAGCCTACTCAGACGTTCATGAGAATGAGTTTTCAATTGGATTTGATTCTCAACTCTAAACTCTTCTCTGTTTTACTATTGTCTATACGTGTGGTGTGTGGTGTGTTTCAAGCAGTCCTTGTGCTTGATACACGCGTGTGTGTTGTTCTGATCGTGGCTATACATCAGAGACACGTGTATGTGAGTTGTAGTTCCTGACTAGCTCATAAGCAGATTGTTCTGCGTGTGTGTGTGGCCCGTGGATGTAGGATACACGAGTTGTGTACTCCGAACCACGTAAATCGTTGTGTCTCATGGTTTGAACGTTTCTACGTTAGATGTTTGGTAGGCACGGCGCATTTACACACGTCCAATCATCTGTTTAATTTCTATCATCGAATCACACACATCCACACCAAGTCTAGTCCTTGCCATAACTTCTAGTTATTTGTGTTCTATCAAAAAGAAGGCAACAAGTGATTTTAACAGACAGTAATCTATTCAACCCCCCCTTCTAGATTACCATATAGGGAATTCCGCTACACTTCATGTACCTCCTCGAATGAATGAACTACATTTGCTTGTCTCTGCTTATCTTTTCTCTTCATTCTTTGTCAATATCTTTTTGCTTATGACAAAAAGGGGGAGAAAAATACTTAGCATGTCTGAAATACATTCCGGAAATATTCATTTTTTACTATTCATGCTTATTGTAAGGGGAGGGAAATACTTTTGTAAATCTTCAGATTCTTTATTCTTGCTTATTGTTAAGTTTTGTCATCATCAAAAAGGGGGAGATTGATGTTCAGTCTGTCTCCATGTAATTTAATTAATTACATATTTATTTTGGTGATTAACAAAACCAAACAAAACCCTATCAAAAGTTCTAACACATATTTCATAAGTCTTAAATACAGGAAAATATACCAAGGTCAACAAGCCAATATTGGTAAGTATTACCTTTCTGAAGCTTTAATCATTCAAGATTATATTCTCTAAGTCCACACCGACTCCTGTTGAAAGCCACACTGATTTACTTATGTGTGTATCGATTTCAATAGAGCTATAACGTTTTGATATCATAACGATTTCTTTATAAGACTAAAATATCATGTGGTTTCAAACAAGTCGTTTCCGTAACGATTCTTTAAGTTATCCTAACGATTTCTTTAGACCTCGTAACGACTTGCCCGTCGTAACGACTCCTTAAGTTATCACAACGATTTCTTTAGAACTCGTAACTACTTGCCCGTCGTAACGACTCTTTAAGTTATCGTAACGATTTCTTTAGAACTCGTAACGACTTGCCCGTCGTAAGAACTCCTTAGTTATCACAACGATTTCTTTAGAACTCGTAACGACTTGCCCGTCGTAACGCTCCTTAAGTTATCACAACAATTTCTTTAGAACTCGTAATGACTTGCCCATCGCAATGACTCTTTAAGTCATCGACTTGCTTTTATAACGATTTGTTGTGTTCTAATGATTTCTTCATTGAACACATCGCTTGCTTTCTATAACGATTTGTTAGTGTTCATAATGATTTCTTCGTAGAACACATCAACTTTCTTTCCATAACGATTTGTTAAGTGTTCACAACGATTTTTCGTTGAACACACGTTTGCTCTCTATAACGACTTCTCTCAGTATTTATAACGACTCCTTTAATGAATACAATGATTTGCTCTCTATAATGACTTGTGGTATCATAACGATTTCATAGTCATATAACCAACGCCTTTATGGTTTATATCGACTTGATATTTATCTTATATCTCTTAAGCGTTGAATAGTCAAATGTCTTCTCTTATTTGTCTGACTGTTGTGCATTTAATGAAGACAGAACGTATCTCGCATGAATGTAGATGATTCTTTTCATTATGTGCATATTCTGTCAACATCTTTTAGAACAAGCTATTTGGCATTGCTATTTGGTGAATATTCACATCAACTTTACTGACACCAAGAGACAGCCTAGCTGCCTACTGTTCTAGCATTTAATATGTACAGGGTCCTAAAGACTTCTGTCATACAACGTTGTCCCTATAGACGCCAGAAAACCTTATCTCTTTGCGTGCTCACTGGATAAAAGATTGTTGAAGCTTCCAATGTCAAGTAGTCTAACGTCTACCAATCTAAGAGACAACGTTACTTCATGGCCGTATTTCAATGGAGATATAAATACAAGACAGAAGTTCAGAAGAAGCAATGAATGATTAACGTACAAGCAATTCAAATCTTCTGATAGAATTCTAGAGCCAAGAACCTCATTCCTTCTCGTGTTGCTCTTTGCACTCCACACTGTAGTGAAAATCTTGAGAGAGCTCGTGTAGTTCTGAGAGTTTTCTATGTTTCTAGATCTTCTACTCTCAGTCCTGCTTGCTTCAGATCTTAGCTTGTTGAAGCTTGATCTAGGGGTTTGTTTTTATTGCTTACCTTTGCTGTTGTTGTTCCCTTCTGTGTTGAAGGAAGACCTGGTGGGGTATCCAGGGTGTTGTTGTTCCCTTCTATTGTGAAGGAAGACCTGGTGGGGTATCCAAGCTGGTGTAATTCCCTTCGTGTGAAGGAAGACCAGCTGAGTTGGGTGTTGTAGTGTCCATAGGGGGACTATACCCTAGTTAGTGGAATCCTGAGTTGTTGCTCAGGGACTGGACGTAGGACTCCTAAGGAGAGGAGGTCCGAACCAGGATAATTTCTTGTGTTGTGTGGTTGTTTTTCTTGTGTGATTGCTCTTTAAACTATCTGTCACTAACCTTCATCGAAGAATGTCTTTGTGTGAATGTTTTAAGTACATGTACTAATCAAATATTTTTTAAAGACCCATTCACCCCCCCCCCCTCTAGGCTTGTCAACTGGGCAACAATTATTCGGTTACATGGATTCCCGAAAGATATTGTTTCTGACAGAGATGCAAGGTTCACTTCACATTTTTTGAGAGAACTACAAGGTGCGTTGGGAACCAAGTCGAAATTTAGTAGTGCATTTCATCCTCAAACTGACGGACAAACAGAACGGGTAAATAAGATCATTGAGGATATGTGTCATGCTTGTGTTTTAGAATTTGGAAGTGACTGGAATAATCACTTTGCAATTATGGAATTTACCTACAATAATAGTTACCAGTCTACTATTCAAATGGCACCATTTGAAGCTTTGTATGGTCGGCAATGCAGATCACCATTATGTTGGGTGGAGTTGAAGGAATCACACATTATTGGACCTGAAATGATCCAAGAAACAACAGAAAGTATTAAGTTGGTGCTAGATCAAATGAAAGCTGCCCAATACCAACAGAAAAGTTATGCTGATCAATGAAGAAGAGAGTTGGAATTTCAACAAGGTGATCATGTATTTCTTAAAGTATCTCCCCGAAGAGGAATCAAGAGGTTTGGCATTAAAGAAAAATTGAGTCGAAGAATTATTGAACCATTTGAAATACTGAAGAGAGTTGGGGAAATGACTTACCAACTGGCACTTCCATCATAGTTATCTAACATACACGACATTTTCCATGTGTCAATGTTAAGGAAGTATTTTTACGATCCAGAACATATCATTGAATATCAAGATCTGGAGGTACAAGAAAACTTGGCATATGAAGAAAGACCTGTACAGATCCCTGACCGAAAGATTAAGCAACTTCGGAACAAGAAAGTCTTACTATTGAAGATTCAGTGGAAAAAGCGAGGACAAGAAGATGTAATGTGGGAGTTGGAAGATGCCATCAGAATCAATATCTGGAATTATTTGCAGGTCAGTAATCACACTCTTATGTTATTAAAATTTGGAGGACCAAATTACTTTTAGTGGGGGAGAGTTGTAACGCCCCAAAAATTTTATTTGCTAGAAAAATGTGAATAATTTGATGATTAAACACAACTATTATCATGAAGTGTAATTAATATTAATTTAGGATTTATTGGTGATGATAAAAGTTATTTTAAGTGTCGTACTTAGAGGTGCGCACGCCGACAGGGCGACACCAAAAAATTGTAACGAAAACAAAATCTGAGAACACCATAATTTCCAGAAAAATGTGGTGATATAAAAAATGTAAATATCTAGATTTGTTGACGTACAGATTTCGAGATGACGCAACTATTTTTCGAGTAATTTTTACTTAGTAAAAAATAAATTCTAAAAATTAAACTAAAATCACCATAATTTTAAAACCTTTTCATTAGCATATGGTTGAAATTTTAACATAAATGTGCATCATTTGAGTATATAAATGTGAGGATTATTGGGCCAGTTGATTTATTACCCATTTACGGAAACAATTTTTAGAATTAAGGAATCGCCTACGTGTGAGGAGCTGGGGAAGCCACCTCACATAGGGAGGAAACTTACATGTTAATCCCTTAAGTGTAAGCCTTGAGTTGTGCATGGTAATCCTGTCAACAGTAAAAACCAAATGGTTTTTACTGTGACACCTTGATCGCCAATGTGCCATCGTGTATGGGGAGGCTTGCTGGGTTATAAAAACACCCCAACACCCATCGTGCACACCTTTCCAATGCCTGCTTTTGCACACCGTGGTTCTTGTTCTTGTTTCCTTCTACTCCTGCTGTTGCTGTTGCAACTTCTATTGAGGCTTCGTTGCTGCTTACTGGAGCTATTACAACATCTTCTGTGGTAGCCGCACTTCCAGTCGCACCTATGGTACCTGCTGCTATCTACTGTTGTTGTGGGCCTCTACGTTAAGGAGAAATCTACTCTATACAGTCAATGTAGGATTCATTCCATGTTCTCTTCTTTTTGTATCTTATTCTTGGACTAGTAGACTGAAGTTTAGTTTATCTCCACGTTTATACCATTGTTTAGATCTTGGAGATAGCTTCATGATAGTTCTTTTCTACTTTCGATAAGCTTGTTTCAGTTAGATACCATGTTTGTCTCAAGTACGTCTTGGAAAATGATTTGTAGAGGTAGAGAAGAAGTGTGAGGCCCTAGAATTTTGCACTCTTATATAGGTGTTTGATTGTGTGAGGAATTAATGCTTGTGTGTGTAGCTATGTATACATATAAACTATTTGAGTAGTGTTGTACATATATGTATATTTGGTTGTGTATGTTATGTATTTACATTATATAAATAGTATTTTAAAGTATGTATGGTAAATGGCATGTAGTTGTATTGTGTAAATATAGTTTTCTGCAGTTTTTGAGTTCTAGCCGAGTGTTCAATAGGCGTCAACATGAGTGGACGCCAATCCCAAGTCAGCGTCCACATCGATGGACGCTAACCCCAGTCAGGCGGCCAAGGATCTGGACGTCAACTTACCCAGATCTGTTGCACTTCAGATCCGAAACTCCCGCGATTTCTTCGCTCTCTATTTTAGAAACCGTCGTCCAATGGCTACAACCCGTACCTTATCAAGTCCCCGAACCCTTGACCTTATAAAACCCCTCTCTTCGTTGAGATAGGGTCCCTTTTGCTCTCTTGAGAAAACCCTAGTTTCTCTGTGCGAACCCTGAACTTTGGACCTGTGGATCCGGCGATTGGTGGCTCCTCCCGACGATCTTCTATGACTGGAGGGGAGTCTAAACGTTTGGGAAGGCTTCTCCGACACCGGGTGGCAGTCTGCATCGACACAGAAGTCGGATTGAGGGAGATTTAGTGGCTCTTTGGCTTTGGCCGAAGACAGCTTCTTCGAGACAAATCTTCGGTGGTAGATTTTTATAAGGCAAGTAAACCCTTCACATCATCCATTCATATTTCTAGTAGGTCCTAGGATATTTTACGAATTTTATTCGAGTCCTGGAACCCCCCTTCAATCAATTTTATCTGCGTTCAGTCTGTGTTTTGTACAGACAGGAACTTAACGGCAGGATCTCTTGCCGTTAGGATCCTAAGTTGGCGGCGCCCTATGTTGTCGTTAACATGGGTAAACGACTACCCCATTGCCGCCAAGTTCTTCAGACAGTGACAGAATGCCTGTTTATCTATAAATGATCTATTTTTCAGATTTCTGCACATGAGGATATAATGTAAAAGTGATATGCTATATAGTGCAAATTTTTTGAATTTCTGTGGAATACCCTATTTATCGAAAATTTCTGAAATGCATGTTAAACAGGTTTTTAATCTTGTAAATTTTGGTTTATGTGATTCACATGGAGTTTGAATGTCATAGAATTTTTGCACAATGCTAATAGATGTCAGATCATACCACGAAAATTTGGGGATTTTCTACTATCTGTGTAAATAGTTAAAATTCCTGAACTGTAAAACAGTAAGTATGCATAATTAATTTTGAAGCTCCAAATAAATTGTACGATGCCAGATAACTTCTCAAAAATTTTATACAGTATCATGACAGTTGGAAACAGAATTTTGAATAGAGAAATATGTATGTGTCCCTGTGCACCATGTTTAACTGAGTACTTGCTAAAATAGGCAGAATGCATTTTTAATTATCATAAATTGTGTATAATTTGGAAAAATGTGAAATTTGGTATGCATGATGCTTAACCTGTAAATGGTTTGTGGTTAAATTTTCATGTAAATCTAACAACAGTAGGTACTAATTTCACTAATTCATGAGAAAATGGCCAATTTAAACATACCTAATGTAAATTGTGATAAATTAGATAATTTCAGCATGATTAAGATTTTGTTATGGTTAGTAAAATTCTGTAAACAGTAGTACCATGACTAGGTAAATCTGAACCATATGTTATTGTGTAAGCATGAAATAGATGTGATAAATTGTGTACTAATAAATTGTGTACTAAGTGTGAGTTTAAAAGTGAAAAATGTGTAAATGTGCCAATGGGTGACACTGCTACCTTAGAGGGCTGTGGAACTGTACCGTAGGAAAGTCCCTACGGGAAGGTTCATATGTGTGTGAAATCCCATGGGCATTGGGATAAAATCCTGGAGGTGAACAAGTACCGCTGGTTAGGGTGGAGAGTGCTTCTCCCGGTTCTGCGCAGTAACTAAGATTTATCACTGTAATGCCTAGGTGATAGATATGTGTGTGATGTGACAAGTGTGTGTCCTTCTAGAGGTGGTTTGGACTATGTGTCACGGCATATAATGATAATAATGTGAACTTGTGTATGTGAAAAGTAAATGTGTAAGTCGCGTAACGAATAAATGAACATGTGGATATGTGAATTAGTACGAGGATATGTGAAATGGTAATTGTGTTTATAAATGCGTTATAATTTTGTCAAAACAGCAAGCATATTATGTTTATAAATGTGTCATTCATGTGGAATATACTTAGAATCCATGATAGGAACATTTCATCGCTTATGCATAAACTCCATGCTTAAATTACTATTACGTTGCAACGTATGTGACATGAAATGTGAACTAAGGTTATATGTGAAAGAATGTGTAGAAAGCTTGTGATAGGTTTATTATTGTATGAACATAAACTATGTACCATGTGTCATGAGATTGATAGAAGTATCATGTAGGCTTTCTTTTCAGATTTGTTTAATCCATGTTACATGTACTAGTGAAGTTGTTAAATGAGTATAATGTCATATGATGTATGTATGCTTAATGTGTGGGAAGTTACTTGCTGAGTGTCATAAACTCACTCTTGCTTCGGCGTACAGGTGCAGATATCTCCACTTCCTTGGAGGAGACAGTTAGGAGCGACTCCGAGCATGAGGAGTAGCATCTTCCATGGAGATTTACTTTTGTACTTCACTTACATAGTATGTAATAAGAGAGGACTTGTATTATGTGGAGATCATGCAATTAATTTAGTTGCAAGATGTGGACAATGTAATAGTTTAATTTCTTAGTTATGAAGTATCTGATTTCCTTGTTCTATATAGACTTTGTATAAGTGATGATGATGAATACGAGATTTATCTCCAGTTCTTTCTATTCCGCTGTTATGTGTTATATTTGTGTACATTTCAGTCTATTGTATATGTGTTGGGTAAATGTCCCACTGTAGCGGCACTCATTATATCGATGTGGGTTGGTATAGCCGTACCGGTATAAGGAGGGTCATTATAGAGATTGGTATCAGAGCCCCAGGCTGAAATTGTACATAAATATGCATGTACCATCATCTTCATTATATGCTAAGTTTTTATAGATTGTCCACATAATTAAGAATATGGTTAGGAAATTTGATAGCATAGTCCTTAATTAAGATTGAATCTTTTGCAGCAATGGCTTCGCGTGGTAGGCATGGTAGTGTCCTTGCTCGTGAGGGTGAGTAGAGGAGAGAGGAGAGGGATGAGCAGTAGGCCCCAACACCTCAGGTCCTGTGCTTCCTCCACCGCCACCAGTAGACTATGGAGTGTTCATGCAAGGTCTAGTGCAGGCCATGCAGACACAGGCCCACACCCAGGCTACACTCCAGGCTCAATTGGAGGCTCAGCAGGCTCAGGTTAGAACGATAGACAGAGTAGTATGTTTTACTTGATGATATGTTTATTATGTTGCTATGCTATATGTGTTGCTTATGATGTTTGCTGTGGCAGGCTCAAGTGCCCGTTCCCCAGGCTCAGGACCATGGTGGACCCTCCATCATGGAACGGTTCAAGAGGATGTCGCCACCCTCTTTTAGGGGGAGAGAGATCCATTGTTAGCTGAGAGCTGGTTGAGGGAGATCGAGAAGATCTTCCGAGCTATTAGGTGCACCGATGATGACAGGGTCACTTTAGCCACCTACATGCTACAAGTATGTGTTGTATAATTATGCATTTAGTTTCTTTGAGTTTAGAGTATTTGGTTTAGTCTTTATGAGTGGTTTTGGTAGGAGCGAGCCGACGTGTGGTGGTCCTCGTTGCTACGTACCAGGTTCGAGGATGGTGATGTGGAGATTGGTTGGGACGAGTTCGTGAGGCTTTTCCGAGCCAAGTTTGTTCCGGAGCACATCCAGGACAAGATGGAGCAGGAGTTCCTCTCTTTGACTCAGGGCTCCATGACCATACTGGAGTACGAGGCTAGGTTTGCCGAGCTGTCTAAGTATGCTGCTCATATTGTAGTTAATGAGCGCAAGAAGGTGAAAAAGTTCGTGATGGGTCTGAGGCCATCGCTGAGGATGAGGTTGGTGGCTTTTGACCATCGTACCCTCGATGAGGCCCTCAGCGAAGCATGTCGGTAGGAGGGAGAGATGGAGCAGTATTTGGAGGAGAAGAAGGCTTCTCAGAAGAGGCCTGCAGCTCCGTTCCAGAGGCAGG
This sequence comes from Colocasia esculenta, assembly GCA_014218235.1. Lineage (NCBI taxonomy): Eukaryota > Viridiplantae > Streptophyta > Magnoliopsida > Alismatales > Araceae > Colocasia > Colocasia esculenta. The sequence continues at coordinate 137,388,317 of CM024760.1, forward strand.
AGAAGAAAAAGGCGGCACATCAGTCACCACAATTTCCTGCGGCATCGGGCAATCGTCAAGTATCTTCTCAGCTTTCCCCCAATGGCAAGAAGGAGTGTCCTCATTGTGGGAGGGCGCATGGTGGTTCGGAATGTTGGAAGTTGGCGGGGAAGTGTTTGAAGTGTAGGAGCAACGAGCATAGGATAAAGGATTGCCCCAGGCTTTAGCAGGGAGCTCAGCGTGGAGCGGCACCAGCCCCAGTTCTAGCAGCAGTGCCAGCGACAGGACGACCAGGGAGACCTCGAGCCCCAGCTCGAGTGTTTACGTTAGCTCGTGAGGATGCCGAGCAGGTGGTTCATGTCACCGAAGGTACGGTTTTCTTCTTAGGTGTGCATGCTCGGATTTTGTTTGATACGGGTGCTACTCACTCGTTCATTTTTGAGCATTTTGCTAGGCAGTTAGCCTTAGAGTCAGGGATAGAGTCTGAGGATTAAGAAGTCCCTTTGTCTGTGCACACACCTGCGGGTACGGTATCGACTATGAAGTGTATTCCTTCTTTACCGGTGTGCATTGAAGACAGAGTTTTAGAAGGGTGTTTCTTCTTGCTTAAGATGAAGGACTACGATGCTATTCTTGGTCTGGACTGGCTAGAGGAGCACTATGCACTGGTGGATTGTCGTGGGAAGAAGATTGTTTTCCATAGTCCTGGTAAGGATGAATTTTCTCATCCTTTGCCAAGGAACTTAGCGGGGAAGTTTGTCATCTCTACCATGAGGGCAATGAGAATGGTGATTAAAGGTTGTGACGCTTTTCTTTCCAACGTGGTATTAGTACCCAAAGCTGACGAGTCACCTACTCTTGCGGAGATTGATGTAGTGCGGGAGTTTCCAGATGTTTTTCCCGATGATTTATCTGGATTGCCACTGGCTAGAGAGATAGAGTTTACTCTAGAGTTGCTTCCAGGCACCACTCTTATCTCGAAGGCCCCTTATCGGATGGCACCTAAGGAGTTAGCGGAGCTAAGGAAGCAGTTGCAGGATTTGTTAGATAAGAGATTCATTCGCCCTAGTGTTTCCCCTTGGGGCACGCCTATCTTATTCGTTAAGAAGAAGGATGGGTCACTTAGGTTATGCATCGATTATAGGAAGCTAAACCAAGTGACTGTGAAGAACAGGTATCCCTTACCTCGGATTGATGATTTGTTTGACCAGCTGCAAAATGCATCAGTCTTTTCTAAAATTGATTTGCAGTCTGGTTATCATCAATTGAGGATTAGGAGTGAGGATGTGTCCAATACGGCATTTAGAACCCGTTATGGACATTATGAGTTTTTGGTCCTTCCTTTTGGTCTGACCAATGCCCTTGCAACATTCATGGACCTCATGAACAGGGTGTTTAGACCTTATCTAGATAGTTTCGTTGTAGTTTTCATTGACGATGTGTTGGTCTATTCTCCGGATGAGACTACGCACCGTCAGCATTTGAGGGTAGTACTGGAAGTTCTCCATGAGCACAAGTTGTATGCAAAGTTCAGCAAGTGTGATTTTTGGTTGCGCGAGGTTCATTTCCTTGGGCATGTTATTTCCGGCGCTGGTGTAGCAGTTGATCCAGCAAAGGTCCAAGCTGTTATGGATTGGGAGATTCCCAAGACTCCTTCGGAGATTCGGAGTTTTCTTGGTTTGGCGGGATATTATCTGCGATTTATTGAGGGATTTTCATCCATTGCCGCACCATTGACTCAGCTAACCAAGAAGGGGGTGAAGTTTGTCTGGTCCGAGGAATGTGAGAGGGTTTTGCTATCTACACGGATGCATCTCGGATTGGCCTTGGCTGTGTATTGATGCAGCAAGGAAGGGTAGTAGCATATGCTTCTCTTCAATTGAAGGAGCATGAGCGAAACTATCCAACTCATGATTTAGAGCTTGCGGCAGTGGTGCATGCGGAAGATCTGGAGACACTATCTTTATGGTGTCAGATTTGAGGTGTTCACTGAACACAAGAGTCTAAAGTATCTTTTCTCCTAAAAGGAATTAAACCTGAGGCAGAGAAGATGAATTGAGTTCCTGAAGGACTATGACTTCAACCTCCAGTATCATCCTGGAAAGGCGAATGTTGTAGTGGATGCCCTTAGTAGGAAGAGGTCATCTCTCCAGCAGGATTGGAAGATGTTGGCGGATGTGGCATGTGCGATGACTGAGTTAGAGCCATCTTTATGTCAGGCTTTTGTAGCTCAGTTGTCCATTAGGTCTTTGGTGTTGGATGAGGTGATCGAGCAACAAAAAGCTGACCCTAGACTCCAAGAGTTAGTGGGCAAGGTAGGCATTGCTCGTGATGAGGATGGTGTGATTAGATTCCATCACCATGTTTGTGTTCCAGACATCGTGGATGTCCATGAGCATGTACTAGCAGAGGCTCATAGGTCTAGATTCTCTATTCATTCGGGTAACACTAAGATGTACCAGGATTTGAAGAGATCTTTTTGGTGGTCTGGCATGAAGAAGGATGTAGAGGAGTATGTGTATAGATGTCTTGTGTGCCAGCAAGTGAAGGCAGAGTGGCAGCGACCATCTGGGCTTATGCAGAAGATGGAGATTCCAGTATGGAAGTGGGAAGCTGTCACTATGGATTTTGTTACGAGTTTGCCTCGATCTAGTCGAGGTAATGACTCGATTTGAGTAGTGGTAGATAGATTCTCGAAGACTGCGCATTTCTTACCCATGAAGAAGAAGCAGTCAGTAGAGAGTTTAGCTAGATTGTATATTAGTAGCATTATTAGATTGCATGGTGTGCCGAAGTCGATCATTTCGGATCGGGATCCGAGATTTACTTCGAGGCTGTGGAAGGGTCTTCAGGATGCGTTAGGTTCGGAACCCCAGACAGATGGACAGTCTGAGCGGACTATCCAGACGCTCGAGGATATGTTGAGGGCGTGTGTTTTGGATTGGAAGGATGATTGGGAGTGCCATTTACCTCTTGTGGAGTTCGCATATAACAATAGTTTCTATGCGAGTATTGGTATGGCTCCATTTGAGACGTTGTACGGTAGGCCTTGCAGATCTCCTTTATGTTGGGAGGAGACTGGTGATAGGCAGCTGATTGGTCTGGAGTTAGTTCAGGAGACTTCAGATAAAGTCTAGCTGATTAGGAAGAGGCTTGTTGCGGCATAGGATAGGCAGAAGAGTTATGCCGACAACAGGAGGAAGAATTTGGAGTTTTAGGTAGGTGAGCATGTCTTTTTAAAGATCTCGCCTACTCGAGGTGTAGTTAGATTTGGTAGGCATGGTAAGTTAAGTCCTAGATTCATTGGCCCATATGAGATTCTCAGACGATTGGGCAACCTGGAATATGAGCTAGATTTACCCCCAGCGTTAGCTAGTGTTCATCCTGTTTTCCACGTATCTATGCTGTGGAAGTTTGTCAGAGATCCATCTCATGTTATTAGCCATGAGCCAGTGGAGATTCAGCCAGATTTATCTTATGTAGAGCAACCAGTAGATATTCTTGACCGGAAGGTTCAGCATCTTCGGAACAAGAGTATTATGTCGGTGAAAGTATTATGGCACAACTTCTCGCGAGAGGAGGCTACTTGGGAGCTTGAGGATGCAATGAAGAAGAAGTATCCTCAGTTGTTTGAGTAGTGTCAGTTTAACTTCAAGGACGAAGTTCCTTTAAGGGGGAGAGGGTGTGAGGCCCTAGAATTTTGCACTCTTATATAGGTGTTTGATTGTGTGAGGAATTAATGCTTGTGTGTGTAGCTATGTATACATATAAACTATTTGAGTAGTGTTGTACATATATGTATATTTGGTTGTGTATGTTATGTATTTACATTATATAAATAGTATTTTAAAGTATGTATGGTAAATGGCATGTAGTTGTATTGTGTAAATATAGTTTTTTGCAGTTTTTGAGTTCTAGCCGAGTGTTCAGTAGGCGTCAACATGAGTGGACACCAATCCCAAGTCAGCGTCCACATCGATGGACGCTAACCCAAGTCAGGCGGCCAAGGATCTGGACGTCAACATCCCCAGATTTGTTGCGCTTCAGATCTAGAAACGCCCGCGATTTCTTCGCTCTCTGTTTTAGAAACCATCGTCCAACGGCTACAACCCGTACCTTATCAAGTCCCTGAACCCTTGACCTTATAAAACCCCTGTCTTCGTTGAGATAGGGTCCCTTTTGCTCTCTTGAGAAAACCCTAGTTTCTCTGTGCGAACCCTGAACTTTGGACCCATGGATCCGGCGATTGGTGGCTCCTCCCGGCGATCTTCTACAACTGGAGGGAAGTCTAAACGTTTGGGAAGGCTTCTCCGACACCAGGTGGCAGTCTGCATCGACACAGAAGTTTGATTGAGGGAGATTTGGTGGCTCTTTGGCTCTGGCCGAAGTGAGCTTCTTCGAGACAAATCTTTGGTGGTAGATTTTCATAAGGCAAGTAAACCCTTCACATCATCCATTCATATTTCTAGTAGGTCCTAGGATATTTTACGGATTTTATTCGAGTCCTGGAACCCCCCTTCAATCGATTTTATCTACGTTCAGTCTGTGTTTTGCACAGACAGGAACTTAACGGCAAGATCTCTTGCCGTTAAGATCCTAAGTTGGCGGCGCCCTTTGTTCTCATTAACATGGGTAAACGACTACCCCATTGCCGCCAAGTTCTTCAGACAGTGACAGAATGCCCGTTTATCTATAAACGATCTATTTTTCGGATTTCAGCACATGAGGATATAATGTAAAAGTGATATGTTATATAGTGCAAATTTTATGAATTTATGTGGAATACCCTATTTATCGAAGATTTTTGAAATGCATGTTAAACAGGTTTTTAATATTGTAAATTTTGGTTTATGTGATTCACATGGAGTTTGAATGTCATAGAATTTTTGCACAATGCTAATAGATGTCAGATCATACCACGAAAATTTGGGGATTTTCTACTATCTGTGTAAATAGTTAAAATTCCTGAACTGTAAAATAGTAAGTATGCATAATTAATTTTGAAGCTCCAAATAAATTGTACGATGCCAGATAAATTATCAAAAAATTTATGCAGTATCATGACAGTTGGAAATAGAATTTTGAATAGAGAAATATGTATGTGTCTTTGTGTACCATGTTTAACTGAGTACTTGCTAAAATAGGCAGAATGCATTTTTTAATTATCATAAATTGTGTATAATTCTGAAAAATGTAAAATTTGGTATACATGATGCTCAACTTGTAAATGGTGTGTGGTTAAATTTTCATTTAAATCTAACAACAGTAGGTATTGATTTCACTAATTCATGTGAAAATGGCCAATTTAAACATACTTAATGTAAATTGTGATAAATTAGATAATTTCAGCATGATTAAGATTTTGTTATGGTTAGTTAAATTCTGTAAACAGTAGTACCATGATTAGGTAAATCTGAACCATATTTATTGTGTAAGCATGAAATAGATGTGATAAATTGTGTACTAAGTGTGAGTTTAAAAGTGGAAAATGTGTAAATGTGCCAATGGGTGACACTGCTACCTTAGAGGGCTGTGGAACTGTACCGTAGTAAAGTTCATACGGGAAGGTTCATATGTGTGTGAAATCCCATGGGCATTGGGATAAAATCCTGGAGGTGGACAAGTACCGCTGGTTAGGGTGGAGAGTGCTTCTCCCGATTCTGCGCAGTAACTAAGATTTATCACTGTAATGCCTAGGTGATAGATATGTGTGTGATGTGACAAGTGTGTGTCCTTTTAGAGGTGGTTTGGATTATGTGTCACGACATATAATGATAATAATGTGAACTTGTGTATGTGAAAAGTAAATGTGTAAGTCGCGTAACGAATAAATGAACATGTGGATATGTGAATTAGTATGAGGATATGTGAAATGGTAATTATGTTTATAAATGCGTTATAATTTTGTCAAAACAGCAAGCATATTATGTTTATAAATGTGTCATTTATGTGGAATATACTTAGAATCCATGATAGGAACATTTCATCGCTTATGCATAAACTCCATGCTTAAATTACTATTACGTTGCAACGTATGTGACATGAAATGTGAACTAAGGTTATATGTGAAAGAATGTGTAGAAAGCTTGTGATAGGTTTATTATTGTATGAACATAAACTATGTACCATGTGTCATGAGATTGATAGAAGTATCATGTAGGCTTTCTTTTCAGATTTGTTTAATTCATGTTACATGTACTAGTGAAGTTGTTAAATGAGTATAATGTCATATGATGTATGTATGCTTAATGTGTGGGAAGTTACTTGCTGAGTCTCATAGACTCACTCTTGCTTCGGCGTACAGGTGCAATATCTCCATTTCCTTGGAGGAGACAGTTAGGAGCGACTCTAAGCGTGAGGAGTAGCATCTTCCGTGGTGATTTACTTTTGTACTTCACTTACATAGTATGTAATAAGAGAGGACTTGTATTATGTGGAGATCATGTAATTTATTTAGTTGCAAGATGTGGACAATGTAATAGTTTAATTTCTCAGTTATGAAGTATTTGATTTCCTTGTTCTATATAGACTGTGTATAAGTGATGATGATGGAATACGAGATTTATCTCCAGTTCTTTCTATTCCGTTGTTATGTGTTATATTTGTGTACATTTCAGTCTTTTGTATATGTGTTGGGTAAATGTCCCACTGTAGTGGCACTCATTATATCGATGTGGGTTGGTATAGCCGTACCAGTATAAGGAGGGTCATTACAAGAAGTTCTTAGAAGAGTTACTCTTCTAGTAACCTTTCTTCCGTAAGTTCTAGCCATCTATGAGTACAGTTTTGAATTACCTTCACTCATTCCTTTTTGTTTCATTGGCATGGTGTTTTGAGGTTTGGATCATGTTTGTTTAATGTTATAGTCATGTTAAGAATTGTAGGAGTGCTTGGTAGAATATTCCATGGTAATTTTGTACATTTTCTGGAAGTCTATATTGTACTTATCGACAGCCATGACTCATTTGTTGACAGGAACCATGCTTCCAGAACCCAGATTGTGCAGACCATCAGTGACTGTCGACAAATAGCATCTGCCTGTTGACAGATGCACTAGCCTGTCGACAGCCAGGCCAGGCCTATCGACAGGCACTACCCAAAACTAGAATTTGGCTTCTGTATGCCTGCATCTATCGACAGCCACCTCCTGGCTGTCGACATACACTGTTTGGGCCAGTGTTCTAGCACCTTTCCTTGCCTAGTATCTTGTTAATACTTCATGCTATTCACCTAGTAAGCTACCATCTTCATTCTCTTGGGTACTTACCATTATGTCTCTACAAAGATTATTCACATGGTTTCCTATACCTTCTTTGGATTGCTCTTGAAGTCTTCAAGTACTAGTAGTGTCTAGTTGGTTATAATTCTCTGTGTTCAGTAACCTGAATTCATATTCTTTGATTACATGAGAGTTTGAACATTGAGTATCACAGTTGGTTATGAATAACTAGTGATGACAATTATTGGGTCCCTGGATCCCACTTGATTAATATGTCTGTGCAAATAGGGCCGGTCCAGTCCTGGGAGGAGCACCCGAATTCGTTTACAGGCTGTACACGGAATGATAAAGGATCCAAGGATGTTTGACATTGCATCAATACAAGCTTGATTAAGTCATCATGTTATTTTTCATGTGTGAACATGTTTTTGAATCAGAATATGAGTATTATCATGAATCCTTAACCATGTTTTGTAATCCGGAATACTTGTTTCATAATCATTGCCTAGTTGACATGCTTGCTTATTCATCTTTGTTATCAGTCAAGTCTGTTATCTTGATCTTCTTATAATTTAGTCCTTTTGATTAGAGGATTTGAATCCTACTGGGCTAGTTACATCATTATCCCACCATTGCAGGTGATCAAGATGGGGGTGAAGCTTAACGGGAAAAGTGTGCTGAGTGGATATCTCGACCTCAAGGAGCCAACCATTTTGTTTTCTTTAGTGTTAAGTATCTGGATTGTAACATAATGAAGTTTACTCTTTCCTACTCCTCATTTAGACTGTAATGAGGAGTATTATGTAATAATGCTTCCTCTAAGTTTATTATGAATAGACATACACTAGTGTTATTATTTGTGCCTGATTTCTGTCATTATCGATAAATAGACTTTTATTAGGACGTGACAAAATCTCCCCATGAGCATTCAGTCTATCCATGATTGGCTTTATGTGCACATGAATCTTCTTCTTCTTAGATCTATGGTGTGCCTTCCTAGTGAGTAGGGGAATTTCTGAAGCAACACTTTTACTTCTATCTCCTGAGCCAACAACTGGCTCAACATCATCATCTGAGGTGCTCTCCACTACACCTTCTTGAAACTGATCTACGGGGGCACTGACTGTAGGCTCCCCCTGAATCTCTGGATCTCCTTGTATCTCAGGCTCCCCCTGAGCTGGAGCATTTACCATCTGAACATCTTCAGTGTGGCATGGTGCCACAAACTCTGCAACTGTGTCTTCATGGCTCTCCTCCATTTTAGTTACAACTTCAGGTATAATGGGGGTTTCTTCTGTGTGAGTTTCTTCCTGTACCCCCTCAACATGAGCAGCACCGTCAGCAATTAGTTCTTCAACAATGGCAGGTGCAGGGACTGTAGGAGGGATAATTTCTTCAGTAGATTGCCCAATGGGCTCAATATGCTCAGGTGCAATGTCTTCAATCCTCCTCTCAGGTGTAGGAGGCACTACTTCTCTAACAACTGCCTCTTCTTCTTGTACTGGAGGGTCTTCAGGAGCATCTCCAATGATAGCTTCACTCTCTGCCACTGAAGTCTTGGTCCATATATTACCAATGAGGGAAAATCCACTCTTCTTCAGGTTCCTTGATCTGATTGGCTGACCCATCTTTTCCATCAATTCTCCTTTCAAATCTATGTCCAAGTGACTGAAACTCCTTGACAATAGATGAGCATATGGAAGGGACACTGCTAGTGTCACGCCCCTCCAATTTAGGAGCGAAATAAATTGGGGAGACATGAACAAAGTATATGGTAACATAAATTACACATGCAATCGCAAATATCAGAGCAACTAATGAACAATAATTGCATTAAACTCTTCATTTTATTGATAAATCAGATAAACTATTACAACCACTAATTCTGAGCCAAAACATAAGGCTCAATAAGATTATTACATTGGAAAAGATAACTAAGCAACATCTAGCTACACTCTAGGATACTAAGGTCAATCTGTCGCTATGACTGCAGGTCGCTCATCACTCCAGTACATTCCCGTTGGTGTGTGTAAGGTCATCCTCCGACTTACCTGAAAACACAGACAACAATAGCACAGGGTGAGTGATAACGCTCAGTAGGACTTAATATCTTGTGTAAACATACATGCTTTGAGTGATTACTGTCTTGTAAAGCAGGATAACTAGAGAGAATGTTCAAGTATAGATACAAGAGTAATGACACTTGATAGAAAGAGATCGATAAAACTTCCAAAAAGGATATATGCAATGTTGAACCACTCTCTATTTGTTCTTGTATTTTGGTGATAATAAAATTTATGATGTAACTTAAATTGAATATTTTGTTTCATCTGTGTCGCATCAATCTCATAGAAAAATGCTGAGTCTCACATTGATGCAATATGGCGCACTAAAATGATAAAATTGATGTTTAATCAATATACATCGATTTCAGTTTAAGTGCCAAAATTAATAAGCGCTACAACGATTTTGTTTTAATCAATTTTTTTAGAAGCACTACAACGACTTCGCTAAGTGGCCATAACAATTTGTTAAGAAATCGATCTCAGAACAATTCCTTTTTTAGCCACAACGATTTGCCCTCATATCGTTTTCGTTCTCATAACGATTTCATAAGTGATCACATCGGCTTGGTTCCCATAACGATTTCATAAGTGATCACATCGACTTCTTAAGTGAGACAACGATTTGCTCTCACAACGATTTGTTTACAAATGAGCAACGACTCTTCACATAACGATTTCATAAGTCATGCTCATAACGATTTCTTTAGACCGTAACGATTTCTTAAGTGAACGCATCGACTTGCCTTCATAACGATTTGTTAAGAAGTCGTTCCCATAACGATTTCATAAGTCATGCTCATAACGATTTCATAAGTCATGCTCATAACGATTTCTTCAATGATCATAACGACTTGTCTTTCACATCGATTTGTTCATAAACTTGAAAAGATTTACTTGTAAATGAACAACGATTTCTCTTGAATATTTTGAAAGTGTTTTTGGCGCTCATTGAAAAGTTAAATATTGTCTGACAGAAAAAGCTGCATGCATAATCTTGTCAGAAAAAGATTTAACCTACTATTTTCAGTATGTTAGCAGAAGCACAGTACTATGCATCGTTTATCATAAACACTCTTTTATGCTAACACTTTCTTCCATGCCCACAGACCTCGAAGACCATCAAAGTCTGACCAAGACAAATGAAGAGGAGATGAGCAACGGCTAGAACTCCAACGGATCTCTTCAACGGATCTATTCAAGCTGCTCATATAAAAGATGGAGCATTGCTGAAGATCAAATGAGAGCTTTCCTGAAGATTTTTTAAGAGTGTACATTCGGGAAAACCTCAACTCCACATACACTCAAAGGAAAAGAGAGAAAGAGCCTGAGCCCAAGAAGAAGTGTTCAAGCATCTGAAGCCCTCAAGCTTCAAGCTCCTTCTCCTCTCTTCACTCTCTCTGTGCATCTTTGTAATCTGGGGAGAGAGTCTTTTTGATGATAGTTCTTTTAGTTGGTTTTCATTTGTTCCAACTCTCAGCTTTGTTCTTTCTTTTCTAAGAAAGACTTCTGTCCAGCTATAGGACTGTATACAGTGTAGAACCTAGCTAGGTGTTTGTGTCTAGAAGAACCGCACTGGGGTTTGTACTAGGAGGTTGGCTTCTTTACCTATAAGAGAAGTGGGTTGCCTTCTTGCCCGGGAAAGAGAAGAAGATCAGCTGGGGTGCTGGTGTTGTAGTGTCCTTAAGGGGACTGTACCCTTGGTTAGTGAAATCCAAGAGGTTGCTTGGGGACTGGACGTAGGACTTCCATGTGGGAAGGGCCGAACCAGGATAAATTCCTTGTGTCTTTTGTCTGATTGTTTATTTGCTTCCGCACTACTACTCTTTATCACACTAAACTAACCAAACCTTCAAGTGTTCATTTCTGTGTTTAAGTTTCTATTTCAGATTTCAGAAAAATCTATTCACCCCCCCCCCCCTCTAGGTTAGCTTGCTGCCGTACCAAAAGGGCCAACAAGTGGTATCAGAGCGGGTCTCTGAACTTCCAAGAAGATCCAACGATCTTAGAGCAAAGATCCATGGTAGCTCAAGGATATGCTGAAGGCCAATCAGTCACCAGACCTCCATTCTTTGACGGAGAGGACTACCAATACTGGAAGATGAGAATGGAATGCTTCATTCGAGGCACAGACTTTGATCTGTGGCAGATAATTAAGGTAGGTGATTTCATTATTATTCCAGCTGAAGGCACTACTGCCATTACAGCAGCTGATAAGCGTAAGCTATCTCTAAACTTAAGGCTAAAAACTATCTATGTTGTGCTCTATCTAAAAGAGAGTTCAGTAGAGTTTCTGCATGTAAATCTGCTAAAGAAATATGGGACAAATTGCAGATAACCTATGAAGGAACAGATAAAGTAAAACAAACTAGGATAGATATTCTTATCTCTCAATATGAGCAATTTAAAATGCTTCCAAATGAAAACATTACTACTATGTATAATAGATTTTCAAGTATAGTAGTAGGTTTAAATTCTCTTGGAAAAATTCTTTCTAATGAAGAAACTGTTAGAAAAATACTTAGGTCCTTAACTATTTTATGGACACCTAAGGTAACTGCTATTGAAGAGGCCCATGATTTAACTAAGTTATCAATTGATAATTTAATAGGTTCTCTCATGGAACATGAAATAAATATGGAGCGTTTATCTGAAAGCTCATCTAAGAAGAAATGTACTAATGCTCTTAAAGTTGTAGCTGCTCCTTCCATCTCTTCTTCTAGTTCCCAGGATGCAGATTCTGAAGACTGTAATATGGATGAAGTATTGTCCAAGCTTCAGAAAATTTTGAAGAAGAAGAAAAACGGATCAAGAAGAATCCAAAGAAAAGAGAAAAAGGAGAAGGAACCAGTCTGCTATGAATGCAGCCTGGACATCTGAGACCAGACTGTCCAAAGCTCAAGAAGATTTGTCAAACTGATAAGCCCAAGAAGCAGCACAAGAAATTTAAAAGAAAAGCCATGGCGGCTGCTTGGGAAAATAATGAGGTCACAAGCTCAGAAACATCAAGCTCAGATTCTGAAAAAGAGCAGGTAAATCTAGCCCTCATGGTGGGACTAGATGAGGTACATTCTGACTCATTTTTTAATTCCTGCACAGATTCAGGGTCAGAATCAGAAGACTTAGAAGAAGTCTTTAATGAACTATATGAAAAACATAAGAGGGTTGTAAAAGAACTAAAAAATCTGAAAAACAACTCTACTTGCTTGGAAACACCAATTCTGATCTTAAATCTGAATTGGAGCAACTAGAAGAACAATTAAAAGGATGTAAAGATAAAAATTTTCTTTTAAATGAAGACTTGAAAAGCAAGAATAATGAGAAGCTAGAGTTAGAAGAAAAATTAAAACTCTAACTGAAGAAAATATGTATTTAAAAGAATCGGTTAGAAAATTAACAAAAGGAAAAACTTTTTAGCTCTATGTCTAAAAGGGTCAAAATTTGGAAATAACAAACAAGGACTTGGATACATACCTCCAGAAAAAGGAAAACAAGCCATAATTCTAGAAAAATATCCATTACCAAAATTTGTAAGAGAAACCAAGTTACCTAAGAAAAAGGCCCCTGTAAAAGAAAACATTTCCAAAAATTGTGTTCTAAACAGACATCATAAAAACAATAAGAACTGCAAAATAGATTATATTCATTGTTGTTCTCATTGCAATAAATTAGGACAAACAGTAAACACCTGCACAACAAGGCACCTAGTATGGATCCCGAAAGGATACTTTTATGCATCTAACCATCAAGGACCCAAAAAATTTGGGTACCTACTTCTGAGTAGTTTATTTGTAGGTTAGCCTTGGAGTATCAAAAACCAAGGATGCTCAAGGCAGGAGTGACTGCAGACTCTTCATTCAAATCACATCTGAAGAAAGAGTAGTCACAAAAATTGAATTGGTCTTTATTGCTAACAATTATTTGCAAGTTTCATTCAGGTGGAGTCTCTCATTCAAGGGGAGCACAGATTAAGGGGGAGTCATTCCTTATCAACTATCATTGTTGAACCCCTCAATGGTATGAAATTCTCTCAAAGGGGGAGAGAAATCCCTGGTAAGATCCTTCCTTTTTGGTTAGTGACAAAAAGGGGGAGAGTTTGTATGAATTTTCTGAAACCTCTATGCTTTATATATATTCTTGTCAGAAAATTCTCATAAATTTTGTCTTCACCAAAAGGGGAAGATTGTTGAACCACTCTCTATTTGTTCTTGTATTTTGGTGATAATAAAATTTATGATGTAACTTAAATTGAATATTTTGTTTCATCTGTGTCGCATCAATCTCATAGAAAAATGCTGAGTCTCACATTGATGCAATATGGCGCACTAAAATGATAAATCGATGTTTAATCATATACATCGATTTCAGTTTAAGTGCCAAAATTAATAAGCGCTACAACGATTTTGTTTTAATCAAATTTTTTAGAAGCGCTACAACGACTTCGCTAAGTGGCCATAACAATTTGTTAAGAAATCGATCTCAGAACAATTCCTTTTTTAGCCACAACGATTTGCCCTCATATCGTTTTCGTTCTCATAACGATTTCATAAGTGATCACATCGGCTTGGTTCCCATAACGATTTCATAAGTGATCACATTGACTTCTTAAGTGAGACAACGATTTGCTCTTACAACGATTTGTTTACAAATGAGCAACGACTCTTCACATAATGATTTCATAAGTCCTGCTCATAACGATTTCTTTAGACCGTAACGATTTCTTAAGTGAACGCATCGACTTGCCTTCATAACGATTTGTTAAGAAGTCGTTCCCATAACGATTTCATAAGTCATGCTCATAACGATTTCTTCAATGATCATAACGACTTGTCTTTCACATCGATTTGTTCATAAACTTGCAACGATTTACTTGTAAATGAACAACGATTTCTCTTGAATATTTTGAAAGTGTTTTTGGCGCTCATTGAAAAGTCAAATATTGTCTGACAGAAAAAGCTGCATGCATAATCTTGTCAGAAAAAGATTTGACCTACTATTTTCAGTATGTTAGCAGAAGCACAGTACTATGCATCGTTTATCATAAACACTCTTTTATGCTAACACTTTCTTCCATGCTCACAGACCTCGAAGACCATCAAAGTCTGATCAAGACAAATGAAGAGGAGATGAGCAACGGCTAGAACTCCAACAGATCTATTCAAGCTGCTCATATAAAGATGGAGCATTGCTGAAGATCAAATGAGAGCTTTCCTAAAGATTTTTTAAGAGTGTACATTCGGGAAGAACCTCAACTCCACATACACTCAAAGGAAAAGAGAGAAAGAGCCTGAGCCCAAGAAGAAGTGTTCAATCATCTGAAGCCCTCAAGCTTCAAGCTCCTTCTCCTCTCTTCACTCTCTCTGTGTGCATCTTTGTAATCTGGGGAGAGAGTCTTTTTGATGATAGTTCTTTTAGTTGGTTTTCATTTGTTCCAACTCTCAGCTTTGTTCTTTCTTTTCTAAGAAAGACTTCTGTCCAGCTGTAGGACTGTATACAGTGTAGAACCTAGCTAGGGGTTTGTGTCTAGAAGAACCGCACTGGGGTTTGTACCAGGAGGTTGGCTTCTTTACCTGTAAGAGAAGTGGGTTGCCTTCTTGCCCGAGAAAGAGAAGAAGACCAGCTGGGGTGCTGGGTGTTGTAGTGTCCTTAAGGGGGACTGTACCCTTGGTTAGTGAAATCCCAAGAGGTTGCTTGGGGACTGGACGTAGGACTTCCATGTGGGAAGGGCCGAACCAGGATAAATTCCTTGTGTCTTTTGTCTGATTGTTTATTTGCTTCTGCACTACTACTTTTTATCACACTAAACTAACCAAACCTTCAAGTGTTAATTTCTGTGTTTAAGTTTCTATTTCAGATTTCAGAAAAATCTATTCACCCCCCCCCCCCCTCTAGGTTAGCTTGCTGCCATACCAAAAGGGCCAACATGCAAAACTAGCATGATAACGAATTGGCCATGTAAGGAAATAGCATGTAAAGTTGCATAATAGTGCACTAGTAACGATAGCACGTAACGATTGGTTGATTATTTTATCAACCGAGAGAATATAGTATAGTGATTGATTGATTGTCATAGATTAAATTTTGATAGTTTTTAAATGGCGTTGAGTGCATGTCGTACACACCTTGATCATTTTAACTCCTGCAGGTAAATGACACTTTTCGGGCGCTCTCCCCAGGACCAGATCGGGCCCTCTTGCCTGGCATTAGTTATGTTTCTTATCTTAGACAATCAATTGTATGGCCAAATAGAGTACCAAGAATAGATGACAGTGAGTGACGAATAGACGAAAATGTAGAGAGAATGTGAGCAAATGAGAGTATACAGATAGTGGAAGAGAATAGGGACGTAATCATAAAACAACGATAGACAGTCCATAGTAACAGTTGCACAGCACAGTCGTGCACTGGCAGTCTGGTAGAAGTCACAACCGCCCACTAGCCGTGCCATGACACAGGCCAGAGATCCGACGTGATCCCAAGGTAGGAAGGAAACACACTAAGGCCATTGGATCGTGCTGATCCCTAGGGTGTAAAGGGTTTTAAGGGTACAACTAGCTTGTCGGCAATGGACGTCCGCCAAAGCCAAGGAGACTTACGGAGGCCTTGACAAGGAGTCCTTGGTCCAGTTAGGAGTATTCCCAACGGAGAGGTGGTCCATGTCAAGAACAAAGTGTGTAAAATCAACTGTCCATCTTGCCTCGAGTGCTCGAAGGCAGAGGGACGCAATAACGATATGTAAAAACTCGCATATAAAATGAAGACAAGTGTCATTAAAATAATTGAGAAATTAAGTAAATAATTTCACTAAATTACTGGATATATTATTGAGTAAATTAACAAAGTCTCATGGCAAACATAAATGTTTAGTGTGTGCAATTGTTAAGAAATCATGAGAGCAAAAATAGTTGTGCACTTTAGCTTTTAATTAATGGGTTTCATATAATAAATGCCTAATATTTTAATGAATGGTTCGCTACTGTTCACAACAGTGCACAATTAAAGGTTAAACAGTGTTTAAATGGCACATATAACAGGGGTATAGAAGAAATTCAGAGTCCTGACCGACATTTTGAAATCGCGACGGGGGTACCCATCATGTTTCAAGTCGCGACAATCGGTCCGGTCGTGTCCTGCTGAACCGGCCAGGCCGACGTGACTCGAGGGAAATTGCGACGGCTTGGGCCGTCGTGTTCATAACGCGGCGGTCCGGCCGGTCGCGACCCTTCTGAGATCGCGACAGATCGAGCTCTCGCGATTTCAGAAGGGCGGCTCGAACCCAGAAAGGGGAAAATAGCCCTTTCAGGTTGGGTCCTTCCTTCCATGGCATTATACAGGTCCATTCTAAAATCAATATAAAATTGTAGGAAGGTCCAAAAATTATGAAACTAGTTTTAAATGAAACTAGACATGTAGAAGTATCAATAGGCATGAGTAATTAGAAAATAGACAAGTAATGGGCATGCTTTAATTAGGTTACTTTTCGGTGACCTAAAACATGCACATTCAGGGATTTCGATTTAATTAGCAAAGGATGCATGATGCAAATTGGGGGAAATAGGGTCGTTTGAAGCCTAACATCATGTAGTATTTATGAGAATATTTGCATGGCATGGGATCAAGTATACTCATGGATTGAAGGCAATCATGTAGGTTCGGGTACATGATGATGACATGGAATTGAGCATTTATTACTCTTTCATGGAGCAACAAAAATTAAGGAAATCATAGGGATTTGATAGAGGGGATCAAGGTCTACTTAGGGTCGAGTTTAATTAGGTTAAGCTTGAGAGATTGCCTACCTTTAAGCGCTTTGAATCCTAGGGTTTGAAAATGTGAAGAAGATGAAGCTCCCCCTTGTTCCTAGCCTCCTTCTCCTTGCTCTCCACGTCCAATGGCCTCCCTTCTTCATCCTCCAAGCTCCAAAGAGTCAATAGGGCCTGCTAGGTACGAATTATAGGGTTATTTGTATGTTTAAAGTCTCCTATTTACTTACAACTCTTCCCTCTCTTCTAACTACGAATTTTCATAATTATCTCCCTCTTTTCTAGCATTTATCCGCCTAATTGACTTGGGAAGAGATCCAATTTCGTGGCTAAAGGTTTAGGATAAGTTTAGGTCTCTTTTCTAGATATATATGAGTCATTTTAATGCCTTAATTGACCCTTTTTAATTAAGATATAATGTAGTTACGAATTTCATAATATTAAGTTATTTTAGACTTATTTAAATATGAATCTCTTATATTTATCCCAATTTCACTTATCTAAAACACCTTTTTGGATTAGGGTAGAGTCCTATTGAGTTAGATTAAAGTTAGGACTCTTTTTAGGAAAATTACATGTGTTACAAGGGGATTTTCTTACCCTTTTAAATTTATGAATAATTTAGCTACGGATTTAAGCATATTTATCTCTCATCCATCATTTGGACTCTCCCTTTTAGCCCAATAACCCGTGTATGGATCAATTGTATAACCCATATACTTAATTTACTTAATGAGTTTTAATTATCCTTTTATTAGAGAATTTATTCATGGGTCAAAATTTGTCCCTTGGTCCAACTCTCATAATGGACTATGAACACACATTATTTAAAATCTACCCACCAACTTATTTTAATTTTTAATCCACTTTGGCTCATATAATAATGGGTTTTCCGACTTATTCTTTAATTACAATAATAAGTCACATAAATTCTAAAACTTGGTCCAAATAGTTTTTCTATGTCCAAATTTCTTAATGGGTCATTAGAGAATATTATTTAAAGTATAACTATGATTTTTACGAAATTTTTATATGGGTTTACACACATGCAATAATGATATGTACCCTTTTTAACTAGTTTAAATTTATTAATAGATAAATTTTTAATTTATCCTACATTTTTAATTAAAGAATTTTCTGGGGTACTACATCCTCCTCCTCTTAAAAAGAATTTGGCCCCAAAATTCCATGACTCTTTTGGTTAAATATGAATTATCACTTCATGCTTAAATGGTATTAACCATCGTAAGTTCAGAGTTACCTTCCACAGTTCCCACTTCCTGATTTGGATAGCGTGGTGCCAATACTTCCAGTGTGTCTTGTTGTATTGATTCCTCATGATGTTGGTTCTCTAATTGTGGACAGTCTTTAATCTTGTGGTCTGGGCTGCCGCATCGTAAGCATTTTCCTTGCCTTCTCCAGCATTCCTCCAATATGTGGTCTACCCTATTGCAGTGCTTGCATCGTCCTTTGAAAATAAGGGCTAATTGTATGGCGTTCTTCTTACTCTTCTTTAATTTTCTCTTATCCTCGTTTGGCTGGTTCTCTTTTGTCATAGATTTGAGATCCTTTGTGTTAGTGGATGGTTTCTTTAGAAGAGGGCAGTCTCGCATTTGATGCTCCAAATCACCACAACGTAGACAAGCACCAACGCTTCGCCAACATTCTTTGCCACATCTCCTGGCTTACTACATTGAAGGCAGATGATCTTGCTATGTTTCTTTTGTGTGTTTTCCTTCTTGCCATGTTGGTGTCTTCCTTTTCTCTTTTTGTTGGTCGTCTTTCTAATCTTTTTGGTCATCCTCAAGGCTCTTTCTAGTAGTTGGGTGGCTTTCTGACATGCCCGGGCTAGCTTTTGAGTTGATCTCATTTAGTCTTGCAGTGGCGTACGTTCGGCGTCCATTAAGAGTCCCTTCAAGAATAAGGTTGGTATTAGGATGCTAAAGCAACACTAAGTTGATACATATATATAGATAAATGTATTTAGATCTTAACCATAGTTCTACCCAATCCTCACATAGGTATGGTGGTTGACTTAGACACGTGTCATGGCAGTTCACCTAGAACATCCTAGACTTAAAATATCCTAATAAGGACATCCTAGGCTTTGATACCAACTGTCACACCCCTCCAATTTAGCAGCGGAATAAATTGGGGACACGTGAACAAAGTATATGGTAACATAAATTGCGCATAAAATCGCAAATATCAGAGCAACTAATGAACAATAATTGCAATAAACTCTTCATTTATTGATAAATCACTTAAACTATTACAACCACTAATTCTAAGCCAAAACATAGGGCTCAATAACATTATTACATTGGAAAAGATAACTAAGCAAATATCTAGCTACACTCTAGGATACTAAGGTCCATCCGTCACTTTGACTCCAGGTCGCTCATCACCCCAGTCCATTCCCATTAGTGTGTGTAAGGTCATCCAACGACTTACCTAAAAACACCAACAATTATAGCGCAGGGTGAGCGATAACGCTCAGTAGGACTTAATATCTCATGTAAATAGGCATGCTTTAAGTGATTACTGTCTTGTAAAGCAGGATAACTAGAGAGAATGTTCAACTATAGATACGAGAGTAATAGAACTTGATAGCAAGAGATCGATAAAATTTCCAAAAAGGATATATGCAAAACTAGCATGATAACGAATTGGCCATGTAACGAAATAGCACATAAAGTTGCACAACAGTGCACTAGTAACGATAGCACGTAACGATTGGTTGATCATTTTATCAACCGAGAGAATATAGTATAGTGATTGATTGATTGTCATAGATTAAATTTTGATAGTCTTTAAATGGCGCTGAGTACATGTCGTACACACCCTAATCATTTTAACTCCTGCAGGCATATGGCACTCTTTGGGCGCTCTCCCCAGGATCAGATCGTGCCCTATTGCCTGGCATTAGTTATGTTTCTTATCTTAGATAATCAATTGTATGGACAAATAGAGTACCAAGAATAGATGAGAGTGAGTGATGAATAGACGAGAGTGTAGAGAGAATATGAGCAGATGAGAGTATAGAGATAGTAGAGAGAACAAGGACGTAATCGTAAAACAACGATAGACAGTCGATAGTAACAGTTGCACAACACAGTCGTGCACTGGCAGTCTGGTAGAAGTCACAACCATCCACTAGCCGTGCCATGACACAGGCCAGAGATCCGGCCTGATCCCAAGGTAAGAATTAAACATACTAAGGCCGTTGGATCATGCTGATCCCTAGGGTGTAAAGGGTTTTAAGGGTACAACCAGCTCGTCGGCAATGGACGTCCGCCAAAGCCAAGGAGACTTACGGAGGCCTTGACAAGGAGTCCTTAGTCCGGTCAGGAGTATTTCCAATGGAGATGTAGTTCATGTCTAGAGCGAAGTGTGTAAAATCAATTGTCCGTCTTGCCTTGAGTGCTCGAAGGTAGAGGGATGCGATAACAGTATGTAAAAACTCGTGTATAAAATGAAGACAAGTGTCATTAAAATAATTGGGAGATTAAGTAAATAATTTCACTAAATTACCATATATATTATTGAGTAAATTAACAAGGTCTCATGGCAAATAGAAATGTTTAGTGTGTGCAAGTGTTAAGAAATCATGAGAGCAAAAATAGTTGTGCACTTTAGCTTTTAATTAATGGGTTTCATATAATAAATGCCTAATATTTTAATGAATGGTTCGCTACTGTTCACAATAGTGCACAATTAAAGGTTAAACAAGGTTTAAATGGCATATATAATAGGGGTATAAAAGAAATTTAGGGTTCTGGCCGACATTTTGAAATCGCGACGGGGGTACCCGTCGCGTTTCAAGTTGTAACAACCGGTCCGGTCGTGTCCTGCTGAACCGGCCGGGCCGGCGTGACCCGAGGGAAATTGCGACGGCTCGGGCCATCGCGTTCATGATGCAGCGGTCCGGCCAGTCACAACCCTTCTGAGATCGCGACGGATCGGGCCCTCGCGATTTCAGAAGGGCGGCCCGAACCCAGAAAGGGGAAAAATAGCCCTTTCAGGTTGGTCCTTCCTTCCATGGCATTATACAGGTCCCTTCTAAAATCAATATAAAATTGTAGGAAGGTCCAAAAATTTTGAAACCAGTTTTAAACAAAACTAGACATGTAGTAGGCATGAGTAATTAGAAAATAGGCAAGTAATGGACATGTTTTGATTAGGTTACTTTTTGGTGACGTAAAACATGCACAGTCAAGGATTTCGATTTAATTAGCAAAGGATGCATGATGAAAATTGGGGGAAATAGGGTCGTTTGAAGCCTAATATCATGTAGTATCTATGAGAATATTTGCATGGCATGGGATCAATTATACTCATGGATTGAAAGCAATTATGTAGGTTTGGGTACATGATGATGACAGAGAATTGAGTATTTAATACTCTTTCATGGAGCAACGAAACATAGGGAAATCATAGGGCTTTGACAGAGGGGATCAAGGTCTAATTAGGGTCAAGTTTAATTAGGTTAAGCTTGAGAGATTGCCTACCTTTAAGTGCTTTGAATCCTAGGGTTTGAAAACGTGAAGAAGTTGAAGCTTCCCCTTGTTCCTAGTCTCCTTCTCCTTGCTCTCGACATCCAATGGCCTCCCTTCTTCGTCCTCCAAGCTCCAAAGAGTCAATCGGGATTGCTAGGTACGAATTAGAGGGTTATTTGTATGTTTAAAGTCTCCTATTTACTTACAACTCTTCCCTCTCTTCTAACTACAAATTTCCATAATTATCTCCCTCTTTTCTAGCATTTATCCATCTAATTGGCTTGGGAAGAGATTCAATTTCGTAGCTAAAGGTTTAGGATATATCTAGGTCTCTTTTCTAGATATATATGAGTCATTTTAATGCCTTAATTGACCCTTTTTAATTAAGATATAATGTAGTTACGAATTTCATAATATTAAGTTATTTTAGACTTATTTAAATATGAATCAATTACATTTATCCCAATTTCTCTTATCTAAAACTCTTTTTTGGATTAGGGTAGAGTCCTATTGAGTTAGACTAGAGTTAGAACTCGTTTTAGGATAATTACATATGTTATAAGGGGATTTTCTTACCCTTTTAAATTTATCAATAATTTAGCTATGAATTTAAGCATATTTATCTTTCATTCATCATTTTGACTCTTGCTTTTAGCCCAATAACCCGTGTATGGATCAATTGTATAACCCATATACTTAATTTACTTAATATGTTTTAATTATCCTTTTATTAAAAAATTATTTATGGGCCAAAATTTGTCCCTTGGTCCAATTCTCATAATGGACTATCAACACACTTTATTTACAGTCTACCCACCAATTTATTTTAATTTTTAATCCACTTTGGCTCATATAATAATAGGTTTTCCGACTTATTCTTAAAATATAATAAGTCACATAAATTTTAAAACTTGGTCCAAATGGTTTTTCTATGTCTAAATTTCTTAATGGGTCATTAGAGAATATTATTTAAAGTATAACTATGATTTTTACGGAATTTTTATATGGGTTTACACACTTGCAATAATGATGTGTACCCTTTTTAATTAGTTTAAATTTATTAATAAATAAATTTTCAATTTATCCAACATTTTTAATTAAAAAATTTTCTAGGGTACTACATCCTCCCCCTCTTAAAAAGAATTTGGTCTCCAAATTCCACGACTCTTTCGGTTAAGTATGAATTATCACTTCATGCTTAAAAGGTATTAATCATCGTAAGTTGAGAGTTACCTTCCACAGTTCCCACTTCCTGATTTGGAGAGCATGGTGCCAATACTTCCAGTGTGTCTTGTTGTTTTTATTCCTCATGACGTTGGTTCTCTAATTGTGGACAGTCTTTAATCTTGTGGTCTGGGCTGCCGCATCGTAAGCATTTTTCTTGCCTTCTCCAGCATTCCTCCAAAATGTGGCGTACCCTATTGCAGTGCTTGCACCGTCCTTTGAGAATGAGGGCTAATTGTATGGCATTCTTCTTACTCTTCTTTAATTTTCTCTTATCCTCGTTTGGCTGGTTCTCTTTTGTCATAGATTTGAGATCGTTTGTGTTAGTGGATGGTTCCTTTAGAAGAGGGTAGTCTCGCATTTGATGCTCCAAATTGCCACAACGTAGACAAGCACCAACGCTTCGCCAACATTCTTTTGCCACATGTCCCGGCTTACTACAATGAAGGTAGATGATCTTGCTACGTTTCTTTTGTGTGTTTGCCTTCTTGCCATGTTGGTGTCTTCCTTTTCCATTTTTGTTGGTCATCTTTCTAATCTTTTTGGTCGTCCTCAAGGCTCTTTCTAGTAGTTCGGTGGCTTTCTGACACGCCCAGGCTAACTTTTGAGTTGACGTCATTTTGTCTTACAGTGGCGTACGTTCGGCGTCCATTAAGAGTCCCTTCAAGAATAAGGTTGGTATTAGGATGCTAAAGTAATACTAAGTTGATACATATATATAGATAAATGTATTTAGATCTTAACCATGGTTCTACCCAATCCTCACATAGGTATGGTGGTTGACTTAGATACGTGTCATGGCAGTTCACCTAGAACATCCTAGACTTAAAATATCCTAATAAGGACATCCTAGGCTTTGATACCAACTGTTACGCCCCTCCAATTTAGCAGCGGAATAAATTGGGGAGATGTGAACAAAGTATATGGTAACATAAATTGCGCGTACAATCGCAAATATCAGAGCAACTAATGAACTATAATTACAATAAACTCTTCATTTTATTGATAAATCACCTAAACTATTAAAAACACTAATTCTGAGCCAAAACATAAGGCTCAATAACATTATTACATTGGAAAAGATAACTAAGCAAATATCTAGCTACACTCTAGGATACTAAGGTCAATCTGTCGCTATGACTCCAGGTCGCTCATCACTCCAATCCATTCTCGTTAGTGTGTGTAAGGTCATCCTCCGACTTACTTGAAAACACAGACAACAATAGCACAGGGTGAGTGATAACGCTCAGTAGGACTTAATATCTTGTGTAAACAGGCATGCTTTAAGTGATTACTGTCTTGTAAAGCAGGATAACTAGAGAGAATGTTCAAGTATAGATACGAGAGTAATAACACTTGATAGAAAGAGATCGATAAAACTTCCAAAAAGGATATATGCAAAACTACCATGATAACAAATTGGCCATGTAACGATATAGCACGTAAAGTTGCACAATAGTGCACTAGCAACGATAGCACGTAACGATTGGTCGATTATTTTATCAATCGAGAGAATATAGTATAGTGATTGATTAATTGTCATAGATTAAATTTTGATAGTTTTTAAATGGCGTTGAGTGCATGTCGTACACACCCTGATCATTTTAACTCCCGCGGGTAAATGACACTTTTCGGGCGCTCTCCCCCGGACCAGATCGGGCCCTATTACCTGGTATTAGTTATGTTTCTTTCTTAGACAATCAATTGTATGGCCAATAGAGTACCAAGAATAGATGAGATTGAGTCTCGAATAGACGAGAGTAGTAGAGAGAATGTGAATAGACGAGATGTAGAGAGAATGTGAGCAGATGAGAGTATAGAGATAGTAGAAGAGAATAGGGATGTAATCGTAAAACAACGATAGACAGTCGATAGTAACAGTTGCACATCACAGTCGTGCGCTGGCAGTCTGGTTGAAGTCACAACCATCCACTAGCCGTGCCATGACACAGGCCAGAGATCCGGCTTGATCCCAAGGTAGGAAGGAACTACACTAAGGCCGTTGGATTGTGCTGATCTCTAGGGTGTGAAGGGTTTTAAGGGTACAACCAGCTCGTCGGCAATGGACGTCCGCCAAAGCAAAGGAGACTTACGGAGGCCTTGACAAGAAGTCCCTGGTCTGGTCAGGAGTATTCCCAGCGGAGAGGTGGTCCATGTCAAGAACGAAGTGTGTAAAATCAATGGTCTGTCTTGCCTCGAGTGCTAAAAGGTAGAGGGACGCGATATCGGTATGTAAAAACTCACTATAAAATGAAGACAAGTGTCAATAAAATAATTGGGAGATTAAGTAAATAATTTCACTAAATTACCGGATACATTATTGAGTAAATTAACAAAGTCTCATGGAAAACATAAATGTTTAGTGTGTGCAAGTGTTAAGAAATCATGAGAGCAAAAATAGTTGTGCACTTTAGCTTTTAATTAATGGGTTTCATATAATAAATGCCTAATATTTTAATGAATGGTTCGCTACTGTTCACAATAGTGCACAATTAAAGGTTAAACTGGGTTTAAATGGCACATATAATAAGAGTATAAAAGAAATTCATGGTTCTGGCTGACATTTTAAAATCCCGACAAGGGTACCCGTCGCGTTTCAAGTCGCGACAACCGGTCTGGTCGCGTCCTGTTGAACCGGCCTGGTCGGCGTGACCCAAGGGAAACCGCGACGGCTCGAGCCGTCACGTTCATGATGCGGCGGTTCAGCCGGTCGCGACCCTTCAGAGATCGCGACGGGTCGGGCCCTCGCGATTTCAGAAGGGCGGCCCGAACCCAGAAAGGGGAAAAATAACCCTTTTAGGTTGGGTTCTTCCTTCCATGGCATGATATAGGTCCCTTCTAAAATCAATATAAAATATCAGGAAGGTCAAAAAATTATGAAACTAGTTTTAAACGAAACTAGACATTTAGATGTATGAATAGGCATGAGTAATTAGAAATTAGACAAGTAATGGGCATGCTTTGATGCGGTTACTTTTTGGTGACCTAAAACATGCATAGTCAGGGATTTCGATTTAATTAGCAAAGGATGCATGATGAAAATTGGGAGAAATAAGGTCGTTTGAAGCCTAACATCATGTAGTATTTATGAGAATATTTTCTGGCATGGGATCAAGTATACTCATCGATTGAAGGCAATCATGTAGGTTCGGGTACATGATGATGACAGGGAATTGAGCATTTAATACTCTTTCATGGAGCAACGAAAATTAGGGAAATCATAGGACTTTGATAGAGGGGATCAAGGTCTACTTAGGGTCGAATTTAATTAGGTTAAGCTTGAGAGATTGCCTACCTTTAAGCGCTTTGAATCCTAGGGTTTGAAAATGTGAAGAAGTTGAAGCTTCCCCTTGTTCCTAGTATCCTTCTCCTTCCTCTCCACATCCAATGGCCTCCCTTCTTCGTCCTCCATGCTCCAAAGAGTCAATAGGGATTGCTAGGTACGAATTATAGGGTTATTTGTATGTTTAAAGTCTCCTATTTACTTAGAACTCTTCCCTCTCTTCTAACTATGAATTTCCATAATTATCTCTCTCTTTTCTAGCATTTATCCACCTAATTGGCTTGGGAAGAGATCCAATTTCGTGGCTAAAGGTTTAGGATAAGTCTAGGTCTCTTTTCTAGATATATATATGAGTCATTTTAATGCCTTAATTGACCCTTTTTAATAAAGATATAATATAGTTACGAATTTCATAATATTAAGTTATTTTAGACTGATTTAAATATGAATATCTTATATTTATCCCAATTTCTCTTATCTAAAACTGCTTTTTGGATTAGGGTAGAGTCCTATTGAGTTAGACTAGAGTTAGGACTCTTTTTAGGATAATTACATGTGTTATAAGAGTATTTTCTTGCCCTTTTAAATTTATGAATAATTTAGCTACAAATTTAAGCATATTTATCTTTCATCCATCCTTTGGACTCTCCCTTTTAGCCCAATAACCTGTGTATGTATCAATTGTATAACCCATATACTTAATTTATTTAATAGGTTTTAATTATTCTTTTATTAGAGAATTTATTCATAGGCCAAAATTTGTCCCTTGGTCCAATTCTCATAATGGACTATGAACACACATTTTTTAAAGTCTATCCACTAGTTTATTTTAATTTTTAATCCACTTTGGCTCATATAATAATGGGTTTTCCGACTTATTCTTTAATTACAATAATAAGTCACATAAATTCTAAAACTTGGTCCAAATGGTTTTTCTATGTCCAAATTTCTTAATGGGTCATTAGAGAATATTATTTAAAGTATAACTATGATTTTTATGAAATTTTTATATGGGTTTACACACATGCAATAATGATGTGTATTCTTTTTAACTAGTTTAAATTTATTAATAGATAAATTTTCAATTTATCCAACATTTTTAATTAAAGAATTTTCTGGGGTACTACAGATAGCTTGTTCTTCCTGTCCGAAATTGCTTCTGTAGCAGACTTCATTCTTTTAATAATTACTTGAGCCATGTTGATGTCTTGTTTTTGAATGGCCCAGAACATCATGTCTGCATCTCCCTTGGTACATGATGAAAAAGATGCACTCATGGGTACCAAAATCTGACAAACTATGAAATGCAGGATCCTGTTGAAGGCGTTGAACTGATTGATATCTATCTTTCCATCCTTCAGTTTATATTCAGTTTTGATGATCCCTAATCCCTTGGCATGAATATCTACAGATTCAACCAAACTGTGCCCAACTGAGGACACCCCAAATAGCCTCTCCAACAAATCATGAGTAATGTGAATAGATGTACCTTTGACTGTGGAGGTTAGTGAGCCATCTTCCCCTGTCTTCAAACAAGTGCAGAAAGCCTTCGCCAGATGTGGATAGCTTGGTTCTGAGACTGTGCAAATCCCTGTCCATTTCAACCTCTTGAGGGCTTCAACCATACTGAGCATCTTGTGCTTCTCCAAATCTGCTAAGTCCACAGCCTTGTTCCCACAGAGCTTGATCTTGACTGCTGAATACCTCTCCTGTTGTTCGACCATAAGAAAGGAAACACTGTAACCACCTATGCTGTCAGAGCTCCCAGAAGCGGCTATGGAATCGAGCAAGGAAAGGTTCTAGAAGATTGTGGGAGAAGGAGGAACAGAACCCCTCAAGAAATTTGAGCGGGAAGGAAAGGTTTCTTTGAAAGCACAGAAAGGTTTGTCGGAGTCGATGAGGGTTTTTCAGGCTTTCGAGTCGAAGGGGATAAGAGAGAGAGAGAGAGAAAGCAAATCGGTGAGGGTAGGATTACGGAGGTAACAGAATGACATAAAAGCCCTTTTTGAAAAAGCAAAGCAATAAATGCAGATAACGACAAAATAAGAGAGGATATCGCAAAAATAGTGGGTTAACTTGAATCTAGAGGGGAAGAATAATTTCTTATTCTGAAATTATTATATTATATCAGTTGCGTACATGCATATCTATTACAAATTGCACATGCCTAATTCCCTTCTAAGAGACATAAATATCTCTTCAGGTAAGGTTTTTGTAAAGATATTTGCTAACTGATTTTGAGTATCTACAAATGAAATATTAATATTACCATTATATACATGATCTCTAATAAAATGATATCTGACCTCTATATGTTTCGTCATGGAGTGTTGCACTAGATTTTTCGTCAGATTTATTGCACTTGCGTTGTCATACAGCAACAGGATGGTCTTGACATGCAACCCATAGTTCTCAAGCTGTTGTTTAATCCATAGGAGTTGAGTGCAACAGCTCCCAGTAGCTACATATTCAGCTTCAGCTGTTGATAGTGCTACTGAATTTTGCTTCTATGAAGACCACGAGATCAAGCATACTACAAGAAATTGACAACCACCACTGGTGCTTTTTCTATCTACTTTGCATCCAGCATAGTCAGCATCCGAATAACCAGTTACACTAGTTTCACAAGATTTAGGATACCATAGTCCTAGGTTATAAGTTTTAGCTAAATATCTAAAGATCCTTTTAACATATATTAATTGAGATTCCTTAGGATCAGACTGATATCTTGCACACATACATACACTAAATAAAATATCATGTCTACTAGCTATTAAATAAAGCAATGACCCAATTATACCTCTATAAAATTTCTGATCAACTTTCTTACCTTCCTTATCATTGTCTAACCTGGTGGAAGTGCTCATTGGAGTGGACAGTGGTTTAGCATTATCAAATCCGAATTTCTTTAATAGTTCCTTGGTGTATTTTGCTTGACAAATGTGTGTACCTTCATTGCTTTGCTTGATTTGTAATCCAAGGAAATAGTTGAGCTCTCCCATCATGCTCATCTCAAATTCTCCCTGCATGAGCTTCTCAAAATACTTGCACAAGGATTCATCAGTAGATCCAAATATAATATCATCTACATAGATTTGGACAAATAATATATTTTTATCATTTGATTTAATAAACAATGTGCTATCTACCTGACCTCTAATAAAACCATGATTTAGTAAGAATGTACTAGGTCTTTCATACCATGCTCTAGGTGCCTATTTTAAACCATATAATGCTTTATGCAATTTGAAAACATGATTTGGAAAATCTAAGTCATCAAAACCAGGAGGCTGTTCCACATAGAGTTCCTCCTTTATATATCCATTCAAAAAAGCTGACTGGACATTCATTTGAAAAGTTTTAAATCTAATGCAGATGCATATGCAAGTAATATTCGAATAGGCTATAGTCTAGCCACTGGTGCATAGGTTTTGTCAAAATCTATGCCTTCCTCTTAGGAATAGCCTTGAGTAACTAGTCTAGCCTTGTTTCTTGTGATAACACCAGCTCCATCCAATTTGTTCCTGAACACCCATTTGGTGCCAATCACAGGATGATCTAATGGTCTCAGAACAAGGGACCAAACCTGATTTCTCCTGAACTGATTAAGTTCATCTTGCATGGCTAGAATTCAAGAATCATCAGACAGTGCTTCATTGACTATCTTTAGCTCTATTTGAGATACAAATGCTAAATAATTACAGGGAATGATATTACCTCTTGTTCTTACCCCAACTGATGGATCTCCAATGATGTTATCAATAGGGTGATCCTTTTTGTACCTCCATTCCTTTGGAAGATCATCATGGATAATGTCCTTCTGTTGTAGTTCTTCCAAGGGTGGATTTTCACCATCCTTGATGGTAGATTCTTTCAGCTTCTGGGTAAGATTATCTATGTCTTCATCATCACTTTCAGATTCCTTTCTTAAGGAAGGGTTAGATTCATCAAAAATAATATACACGGTTTGTTCAATCAATAAACTTTTTTTATTAAAAACTCTATAACCTTTGGGTTTAGAAATGTACCCATAAAGATCCCTTCATCGGATTTGGGATCCAGCTTACCTATGTTTCTCTTACCATTATTGTGAATGAAGCATGGACATCCAAACGTTCTGAGATGGCTGATCTTGGGCTTCCTTTGCTTGTACAGCTCATATGTAGTCTTTCTCAGGATTGGCCTGATCATGACTCTATTTATGATGTAACAAGCTATATTTATAGGTTCTGCCCAGAAGTATCTTAGAAGGTTATATTCAGATAGCATGGTCTTGGCCAAATCCAACAGGGTTCTATTCTTCCACTCGGCTACTCCATTTTGCTGTGGTGTTCTAGGTGTTGAGAAATTGTGTTCTATACCCTGATCATTACAAAATTCTACAAATCTGTCATTTTGGAATTCTCCTCCATGATCTGAACGGATACTGATGATGCTGAATTTTTTGTCATTTTGAACTACTTTACTGAACTTCAGAAAACTTTCAAATGTGTCATCTTTATGCTCTAAAAATGATACCCATGTAAATATTGAATAATCATCAACTATGACAAATCCAAAGTTCTTTCCTCCCAGGCTGGTAGTTCTCATTGGTCTAAACAAATCCATATATAGTAGTTCTAGTGGTTTGGAGGTAGTGTGTAACGTCACACATTTTTTGGATCCTCGTGGATCCTTGTTTAGCGGGTTTGGTGGCCAATGTGTGGCCCATTAGCCTGTGTTTTAGGTGTTTGCGCGAGTTGTGAGGCTTGGTGGGCCAGCAGTTGGGTCCAACGCACTCACAGGTCTTGTGCCTATGAACGCGACAAGGGTTCGCGTCGCGTTCTGAATGCGATGGCCGTGGGGGTCGCGTTCACGTTGCCGCTGTTTGGCGGTCTTCGTCTATATGGCTGTCGTGTGTCGCACGCTGGGCAGTCAGCTGACGTCAGCCTTGGGAAGGCGATGGCCCATGAGGTCGCGTTCAGGTCGCGATGGAGGTGCACATCGCGATCCCAACTGCTGGACGTTTTTAAGAAGTTTCAGCCGAACAGAGCTTCCACAAGCTCTGCTCGACCAGGAGGGGCTGCTGCGGAGCTCCCTCAGGCGATTCGAACTTCTGGAGGTGTTTTTAGCATGCTCTCTCCACGAGGAGGTCGCGTGGAGTGGGGGAGACGCCGTGCCGTGAATAGTTTTTGCGTTCTTCATGAAGGTAGGGAATTCTACCTTGATTTGTGATGTGGATTGCAAGTTAGCTTGTTTATCGCTTTACAAACCATAGATACCATGTCTAGGAGGTGAATTAAGCATGAAAACCAGGTTGGTTTATTATTTTGGGTGGTTTGCATGGTACATCCGGAGAGAGGATCCGGATTAGGGTTGTCACCTGTGAAGGCAAAAGACCCTGCTGTTGCGACCTGGTCGCGATAGGCCGACCCATCGCGTTAGGATTCTCTAACGCGACATGTCGGGGTGTCGTGATCTGAAGGCAACGTTACCTCATGTTGCGACCTCAGCCGTGAGGTCCAGTTGTGCATGGTTTTAACGATGGAATTTCCGATTATTGTTATTCCTTGTGCATGGCACCGGTAGGTGGTGTGTTGGTATTTGTAGTACTCATGGAGCATGTCACTCACAAGGGAGCGTGTTTTTAAGTGGTTAATGTGTATTTATGTAGACGGTGTGGTATTTTACGTGGTGTGAGTGTGTGCATGGCGCACACACTGTTATAGTGTAACTTTTATGATTCGTCGTAGTAGTTGGGCAGTGAGGTTCCTGTGTGAACCTAGCCGCAGTCTTGTGGTGTCTTTCATAAATTATTTAAGATGGTTTAATTTGAATAGCATGTGTGGAATTAAGTATTAATATATGGTTATGGTATATTATGTTTAGATGGTATGGAGGTCATGGTATGACCAATGACAGGCCAAGTTGTTAATGTTTAATGTGATTCGTGGATATGTCTGTGTAGGGTGGTTTATGGTTCACGGAGTGACCAGGTCAAGCTATTCCTTACACTTGCACTATGGTTTGTAATAAAGATTATATATTAAATATTGTGGTTTGTGCATTGCCGAGTTTGGTGGTCCGGCGCCTATTCCAGAATACCTCTGCAGTCGGGTACCCCAGGTTCTGTGTGAGCCAGGTACGTGTGTTTGTTGTGCTCGGGGTTTGTCCCGATACTTGTGTTGTACCATCGAGGTCTGTGTCATCTGTCCTGGACTCCCTCACTCCTGTGTTTGAGTTGTACGTCCGGCTAAGGGAAAGACGACAAAGGGTAGCGACTTGTGTTGAGCTGGTTTTACGTTTGGTCGCTTGTAGTGCGCTCATGGTTGGGGGTACGGACACCAATAGACATACTGGGCCCCAGCTAGTCCTGTTACCAGTGCCTCACTATAGGGAGCTCAAGCATGAGTCCCTAAAGGTGCCAGGCATGGGCCTGCAGTGTGTGTGAGGCTGCAGGTGGTGGTGGTGGTGTTTGTTGGTCTCCACAGTTAGTTACTTGACTTGTGAGTTTATGGAGCTGTAGCTGGACTGAGGGTCCGTGGCTACGAGACTGAGAGGTAGTTCTTGTGTTGTGTTGTCCGGGTTGGATACTGGTTTGATCAGCCAGTAGTCCGTTCCTGTGTGGTGGCATCGTTCCTTTCCAACTCATGCTTTCCCAGTGTTCGTGGCTTGTGAGCAGTGGCTCATTGATTGTGGTTTTACCTGTTGAGGTGTGCCCTGGTGTTGGCACGGTACTAGTTGTGGTTGGTGAGCGGAGACTCACTAGTTATGGTTTGACTCTCGTGGTGTGCTCTGTTGTTGGCACAGTTATGTTAAGGTTTTGCCCATGGTGGAGGGCCTTGTGGTGGCACTAGTTTGGTTGTGGTCTTTGTGGTGGTACTTCGTGGTGGTAGGTACCTGTACCCTACGTGGGTACCTGTTTCTCGTGGTACGTTGTGTACCAGTCATTTCAGGTGTTGTGGTGGAGCTATGCTCCGTGGAGGTCATGTGGTGAGACCTTCCACTTGTTATGTTTTACCCTTCCTTGGGTAAACTTCTGATTAAGGTTATAATATGCGATGGATTGGCATCGTGGTAGCCAGTCCTGTTATTTAAGTGTGACATTCGTTATATCGTGGTTTAGGGGTATAAAAGACTAGCTCTTGGTTAGCAGTCTTGTTACCCATGTGTTTGGGGTTCGCCTATGTCACGTCCCGATAGCAGCGGAAATATCGAGGTGTAACAGATTAAAGTGATAACTTCATTAAGGAAATATTCATTACAAGATATAGTCCTGGCATGAAGCCGGAGAGTCTCAAATACAAGGAAGACTACATCAACAACTCATTAAAACGCAATAGTCATATTAAACATGACACCACTAACTAGACTTTATTACAATAAGAAGGGTCTCTCGATGCACAACCCTGCCCGCCATATCCAAACTTAATCATCACCTGAAAAACGTTAAGAGAATAGGGATGAGCAAAAACTTGCCCAGCAGATTCCTTTAAGTTGATCTTTACCACTAGCAAGTAAGCAAGATGAAAGGATGAATTCAAAATTACGTATCAAACAAAGAAACGAGAGTTCAGAATGATGCACGAATTCATGTATCATAGTAAAAGAATATTTAATGTTACTAGTAGCAATTCTCAAAATGTAAAAATGAACGGCATATGAACAAGTAAATTAAGTGAAGAACATAACACGATTCTTAGTCAAGAGAAATCCACGTCTATTACTGAACTCTTCCATAACGATCATGCACTAAAGAGATTATTAGGGAGTTATATCATTAATCACTTTTCACAAGTTATGAATTGTCAGCAGATCACTATAAACACTTCACTTATGGTGTATGCCAAGCACCAAGCCATCACTCTCCATACGGTACCGCTGGGCACTAAGAGCATTCGGGATCTTCCCAGGACTAGACCATAGCCCCCTAACCAACATGAATTCTACTTTTGAGTTCACGATTTCAAGTAGAGAGATGACAACTTAGAGTTCGCAGAAAATGAGAAATAGTCTGGTAATATATAGCACATATGAAATCCCCAGGTAGGCAGGACTCTAGAGGTGGCCCCCACAGCCTCAAGAGGTGGCTCCCATAGTATAGCACTTTGCCCTGTGTGGCACTTAGCTCCCGCACTTCCGATTGGGGTTTGAGTATTCTGGCATAACATGATAAACATTCTGGCATAATAAAAGATATTAAGAAATTCTATAGACAGCATTCTAGTATAATAGGAGATATTAAGAAATCAGATAGACAACATTCTAGTGTAACAGAAAGTATTAAGAAACCAAACAGACAACATTCCGGCGTAACAGAAGGTCTTAAGAAATCATACGGACAGGATTTCGATGTAACGGGAGATTTTGAGAAATCATTCGGACAGAGTTCCGGCGTAACGGAAGGTACTGAGAAATCGGTCGGACAGAGTTCCGGCGTAACGGGAGGTACTGAGAAATCGATCGGACAGAGTTCCGATATAAAGAAGGGTTTCGAGAAAACATACCGGTGAAATCTCATCATAGAGGAGGGTTTTGAGTGAACAAACCGATGTAGAGAGGGATTTTGGGAAGACAGATCGACAGTATTTCGATGTCGCGAGAGATTCCAAGAAATCAAATTGGCAGCATTTCGGCGTAACGAGAAAATTCTGAGAAGATGAACCGACGGCATCTCGACGTAGAGAAGGCTTAGGAGAACATGACAGACATCATTTTCACTCACTAGGGGTATAGAACTACCTAAAAGAACCTACCTAACAGCAGCACCTCAGGATGGTCACTCCTTCCCTTCTCTCCTCTCCTTCTCTTCTACTTGGAGGAGGTGGTGGGATGGGATGGAATGAAGGAGGAGGTGGGGTATTTATAGGCAAAAGAGGAGGTGGGGGGCACCCCATGAAGGCCCTAGATGGTGGACAAGTGTCCACCTAGGGTGGCTCAATCCTGGCCATCCATTCCATCGATGGACCAGATGGGGGCATGTGTCCCCTAAGAGATAAACATTACTTGCATGTGGGACAAGTGTCCCTTTCTAGAGATTTCTAGGAAATTCTTGGTTTTTCTAGGATTTTCTAGGATTTTTATATTTTATTTCACTTAACCCCCTAACTTTTCTATCTTTAGCATTTTTACATTTGATTTCTATAAATTGGAGATATGCCCCTCCCAAATCTCCTATCAGCCATTCAGGCTCCGAATGAGCTCCGATCGGGAATCTGACTTTGTCTCTAGGGGTCGGTAGATGTTACACCGGGGTCCCTAGGAAAATTAATATTCGCATGAAAACATCATATTTTTATCATTGTAGATATGCCCCTGTCATTTACATTTATACTTTTTCTTTTTATTTTATTCTGGCTCAGTGTGAACTGGGATATATTCATATCCTTATCCTTTTTCTTTACCAATATGCTTACCTTTAGTAGTAACCTTTACTCTTACCATTTACCTTTAGTAGTATCCTTTAGTAATATCCTTATTATTTATCGTTAGAATTATCCTTTACCAATAGTAATATCCTTTACCACATTTTCAGTCAGACCTTCAATAGTTCCGGATTTGCTTAATCTATCCATCTGCTTACAAACTGCATTACGTTTTCTCGACTGATTCTTACTTATTTATCATTTTATACCTTGGGGTATTACAGCCTATGAAGCTTGAAGCCTAGGCAAGTCGTTTGCACTTGTGGCTTGTGGCGTAGGCGACTAGTTGTTGAGGTAATGTGCCTGTGAGGCTTGTAGCCTAGGCATTTTAGTTGTTGAGCAGACTAGTAGTGCTGTGCTAGTCCTGTGGTTCCCCTTTCTTTCCGAGGAGTATGTATTTGTTTATGAATTACTGTTTAAGCTATTATTTATTTTAAATGTTGTGAGCATGCCATGGTTTGGCCTTTAGTGTTGCCAGTGAGACCCACTAGGGTTAAGGTTCTTCAGTGTTATGTGTGGTTTTTGGGTGGTTCCCTACTGAGCCTGTGACTTGTTGAGGCTCATTCCCCTACAGTTCTTTTCAGGGTTTACCGTTGGTGTGGCTTGTGGAGACGTTGTGGCATACTTGTACCACCAGCAGTTGAGTTGTAGCTGTATTGTGTGAGCTTGTGCTCCCTCGGGGTATGCCCTAGGTAGTTGTACTTTTTATTTGGACATGTAATGATGTATTGGGATAGTTGTACAATGTGGCTTACAGATATGAGCACATGTATTTTCTTTTGTCTTATACTGTAGTTGTTGTCTTTTATATTCTTACTGGACACGTGTGTGAGATATCCCATGCGAGACTTCGGTCCGTTCGTGGGAGGCGAATCTGGATATGGAGCCTTAATGGGCATAAATATTCAGGGCCGTCACATAGTGACTACTGTCTTTGACTTTAAGGAGGATTTTTCATGCTTTCCTTTTGCACAAGGCTCACAAATGTTATCTAATTTTGAGTTGATCTTCGGCAGATCTTCTACTAGATCATGTTTGATGAGTTTTCTTATTCCATCCAGGCTGTAGTGACCTAACCTTCTGTGCCACAGTTTAGCATTCTGCTATTTACTTGCTGCTAGACAAATGTCTTGATCCTTTAATTCTTCTAGATGAAGTACATATAAATTCTTTTCTCTGTTGGCTTCGAAGATAGTTGCATCATCCTTGAGAATCAGACACTTGGATTCCTGAAATTTTATTTGATGACCCTTGTCGCATAGCTGACTGATGCTGATTAGATTGTGCTTGAGTCCTTTGACGTATAGTACATCTTCTATGAGGATTCTATCTTGACTTCCAATGGATCCACAACCAATTACTGACCCTTTTCCATTATCGCCATAGGTTATTGTACCTTCTTCAATTTTGATGTGAGAAAACAGCTTCTTGTTACCTGTAATATGCCTTGAGCACCCGCTGTCCAGGTACCACTTTGATGCTCTAAGGCTTCCCTGTAATAAATCAATGAGATTTAGGTACCCAAGTTCTTTTGGGTCCTGGTTGGTTAGCTGCTTCAGAGTTTCTTTTAGGAGTCCATTTTAAGTGTTTGGTTGTACATGTTGTTTTAGTGCGACCTAATTTGTTACAGTGAGTGCAGCAAGGAATATTGTTTATTATCCTATTTGGCTTATGGTTCTTACAGTTATTTGTTTTATAGTTGATATTTTGTTCAGCTACGAATTTTGGTGTTGGATATATTTTAGGATGAATTATAGTTTCTTCATTGTCTGGTGGAGTATATCCTAAGCCATACTTTTTCCTACCTGATCTTCTTGCTCCTTTTAATATTAAGGAAGATTTTCCATTAGTGAATTTTTCAATTGTGGTTGTTAAATATTCATTATCTTTTGTTAGTGTGTTAATTTCACTTTTAAGTTTTCTTGTGATTTCTTGATTTTCTAAGTTCGATATTTTTTCATTTTTAATCATTATATCTTCGCATAGCAGTTCATTTCTCCTTTTTAGTTCAGAAATTTGTGTTTCTAACTGTTCAGTTTCAGATTTTAGATCTGAGTTTGTTATTTCAAGACATGCATAATTTTTCTTAGTTGTTTTTAAAAGTTTATAGACATCTTTATATTTACTATATAATTCATTAAACGCATCTTCTAAACTATCTGAATCTGATTCATTGCAAGAAGTAAAGGATGAGTCAGAAGTTACCTTATCATCAATATTTGCCATGAAGGCCAGGTTGGTCGTTTCTTCTTCTTCTTCGCTGGAGCTTGACTCACTGTCTGAGTCACTTTCGTTGTTCCATGCAGCAGCCATGGCCTTCTTCTTGTACCTTTTGAATTTATTTATGTTGTCCTTCTTCTTCAATTTTGTCTTCTTTAGTTTTGGACACTCAGTCTTGATGTGTCCATGCTTCTTGCACTCGTAGCATATTGGTTCAGCTCTCTTGACTTCTTTGCCTTCAGATCTTTTGAAATCCTTACCTTTCTTGATATATCTTCTTCTTGACTAGTATTTCTTTTTAGCTAGACTGCGCTGCAGTCTTCTGGAGAGGAAAGCTTCTTCATCTTCATTGCTCTCATTACTTTTATCACTTTCTGATTCACCATCAGATGTGTCTTCTGTGGCCTTGAGAGCATTGTTGTGTTGCTTCTTTCTGGAGAATTCTCCCAGCCTTTCCATATTTATCTCATGAGCCATCAAGGACCCAATGAGTTTTTAAAGTGACATTCTCCTAAGATCATTGGCTTCTTCTATAGCTATAACCTTTGGAGTCCATGTGGTTGGTAGAGATCTTAGTATTTTTCTTACCATATCTCCAATTTCATAAGTTTTTCCAAGCCCAGCCAAACCGTTGGTGATGTCTGTGAATCTGCTATACATTTGAGAGATGGACTCTCCATACTACATTTGAAATCTTTTGTATTGAGCTACTAGAATGTCTATTCTTCGTTCGTTTACCTTGTCAGTTCCTTCATATGTGAGCCTCAGTTTTTCCCACATTCCCATAGCTGACTTACAGGCTGAAATCCTGTTGAATTCTTTCTTACTCAGCGCACAGCACAATATACTTTTAGCTTTCTATTTTGAGATATTTTCTTCTTGTCTTTGTCTGTCCATTTATCTCTACTGTTTGTTATCAGGAGGTCTCCTTCTTCGATGATTGACCAAAGCTGGAAGTCGAGACCTTGAAGGAAGAACTCCATCTGTGTCTTCCAGTAGTTGTAGTCTTCACCGTCGAATAGAGGAGGTCTGTTGACAAACTGACCTTCTGCATATCCTTGAGCTGCCATTTATCTTTGCTCTTCAGATCATGAGATCTACTAACTCGAAGAGACTTAGCTCTGATACCACTTGTTGCCCATATAGCAAGCCCAGAGGGGGAGGGTGAATGGATTGCCAAAAATTACTTTTAGAATAATTTCTATAAATAAAATGCTTGACAGAAGAACACTAAGTTTGATAGTTAGAGTTAGTGTGATATAAAGACAAAGAAAGCAAACACATAGACAACAGGAAATTTTATCCTGGTTTGGATCTCTTATCCCAAAGAGTCCTACGTCCAGTCCCCAAGCAACCACTTGAGATTCCACTAAACAAGGGTACAATCCCCCTTAAGGACACTTACACATCGAGCAACACATCCAGCAGTAGTTGGCCTTCTCTTCTCTTCCAGAAGAGGGATCGCTCCACCTGATGCAACAGGTTTTCTCTTCACACCCGAAGAGGAATACTTACAGAAAAATGAGTTGAAAGAGAAAGGCCCCAAGACCAAGCTTATAATCCCTGCTTGATCTGAGGCGAAGTCTGAGAGACACAAGCTTATCACAGATGGACTCTCTCAGATCTACGCAAGCTCTCAAAGGCAATGTAATATTTTGTGGAGAGCTAAGAGCTACAGAGGGTTTGACTGAACAAGCTAGCTCTTCTAGATGACTGAGATCTTCAAAATTCTCAAGGTTGTTCTTGAAGAGTAAGTGTTCGAACTGTTTTTCATGGAGTCACCAGTCTTCTATTTATCTTTATTGAAATAATTTGACCGTTGTAGTATTCGTTGAAATATTCGTTGTCTCACAACTTCATGCACGTTGGAATGTCTGGTTCGAAGCAAAGAGCAAGTGAGCCTGCAGCCATTAATGCTTGGATTGACACACACACTCATAAGGAAAGATTGTCTGAATTTTCCATCCTCTTTTCAGGTTGACAGGTCTATCTTTGACGTGCGTTTCTACCAAAATCCTGCACACAATAAATGCTGACATATAGCCAACTTATCTTTGTCTAAACTGTCAGTCAACATTAGTAGTCGTGCTGTATGAAGATACACCAGAAGGGAAATGCCATTCTGTCATTATGTAAAGTGTGACTTTGTGTGTCATATGCAATATGGGTAAAAGATATATCATGCAGAAATATTGTTCCATCACAATAAACGTTTGAAGTCAGCAGGATACAGTATGATGCGCAGGAAGGCTTTTGAAATCCACAGAGATTTGAAATTATATATATGAATATCATGTGGAATGTAACTTTAAAAGAAGATTAAACAAGAATGTTAAATGGTTGTCTAAATTATATTTGCAACTTGAGAGTTGATGTTTAAAGACAATCTGTGAAAAGAGAGAGATGATGTTGATATCAAATCGATCATATAATCATGTGAGAATGTAATCCATGTTGAAACCAAGTTGATATGAAGATAAACCATGTATTAATGTAATGAAATGAATGTTCTATACAAAGTCGTTATTTAACTGAAATCGATGTGCAGATGAAATCGTTTGTTCAAGTAAAATCATTGTTGCACAGGAAGTCATTGTAGAGATGAAATCATTGTTTCATATGAGGTCGATGTTCTAGTGAAATCGTTGTAGACATGAAATCATTGTTCAAGTAAAACAAAATCGTTGCAGCAACCAAATCGTTGTAGCAACAACCAAATCATTATTTTAGTGAAACGAAATCGTTGTAGCAACCAAGTCATTGTTTAAGTGGAACGAAATCGTTGTAGCGACCAAATCGTTGTTTAAGTGAAACGAAATCGTTGTAGCGACCAAGTCATTGTTTAAGTGAAACGAAATCGTTATAGCGATCAAATCGTTATTTTTGTGAAGTTGTTGTTTAAGTGACATATGAAATCGTTGTAGCGATCAAATCATTGTTTCTATGAAGTCGTTGTTTAAGTGACATAAAATCGTTGTAGTGATCAAATCGTTGATTCTACGAAGTCGTTGTTTAAGTGACATATGAAATCGTTGTAGCGATCAAATCGTTGTTTTACTTATGAAGTCGATACTAGACTGAAATCGATGTGTACTCAGGAAGTCGTTGTTTAAGTGAAACCTATGCAAGAATGAAATCAATGTTCTTCTAGGAAAATCGTTGTTCTATCAATGAATTCGATGTGTACTTAGACAAAGCATATGCATTGAACCTCAGAGAACAGTGTGTGTAGACATATAATTTATTTTAACTGAATTAGTGCTTGATGACTTGACGATAAACTTCATAACATGATGTCTAGATAGGAGTTTTCATGGTTTTGTTAATCACCAAAAATACACATAATAAATAATAATTTATATATGGGGACAGACTGATCATCATGCACCTGTGGCTAGACTAGAGGCTATTCAAATATTGCTTGCCTATGCATCTGCATTAGATTTAAAACTTTTTCAAATGGATGTAAAATCAGCATTTTTGAATGATTTTATAAAGGAGGAAGTTTATGTAGAACTGCCTCCTGGTTCTGATGATTCAGATTTTTCAAATCATGTTTTCAAATTGCTTAAAGCTTTGTATGGTTTAAAACAAGCACCTAGAACATGGTATAAAAGACTCGATGCATTTTTATTAAAGCATGACTTTATTAGAGGTTAAGTAGATAGAACATTATTCATTAAATCAAATACCAAAAATATATTCCTTGTGCAAATCTATGCAGATGACATTATTTTCGAATTTACTGATGAATCTCTGTGCAAGTATTTTGAAGAGTTCATGCAGGGAGAATTTGAAATGAGCATCATGGTAGAGCTCAACTACTTCCTTGGGCTACAAATCAAGCAAAGCAATGAAGGAACTCATATCTGTCAAGCAAAATACACCAAGGAACTGTTAAAGAATTTTGGATTTGAGAATGCCAAACCACTATCCACTCCCATGAGCACATCTACCAGGTTAGACAGTGATCCAGAAGGTAAGAAAGTTGATCAGAAACTTTATAAAGGTAAGATTGGTTCATTGCTCTATTTAACAGCTAGTAGACCTGATATTTTATTTAGTGTATGCATGTGTGCAAGATATTAGTCTGATCCTAAGGAATCTCATTTAATATCTCTAAAAAGGATCTTTAGATATTTAGCTAAAACTCATGACTTAGTTCTATGGTATCCTAAAACATATGAAATTAGTTTAATTGGATATTCAGATGCTAACTATGCTGATGCAAAGTAGATAGAAAAAGCACCAGTGGTGGTTGTCAATTTCTTGCAGGATGCTTGATCTCCTGGTCTTCATAGAAACAAAACTCAGTAGCTCTATCAACAGCTTAAGCTGAATATATAGCCGCTGGGAGCTGTTGCACTCAACTCTTATGGATCAAACAACAGCTAGAAGATTACGGATTGCACATCAAGACAATTCCATTGTGTGTGACAACACAAGTGCCATAAATCTCACGAAAAATCTAGTCACACTCAAGGATGAAACACATAGAGGTTAGATATCATTTTATTAGAGATCATGTAGCTAATGGTAATATTAGTATTTCATTTATAGATACACAAAATCAGTTGGTAGATATATTTACAAAAGCCTTACCTGAAGAGAGATTTACGTCTTAGAAGGGAACTAGGGGAACTAGGCATGTGCAATTTGTAACAGATATATCTGCACATAACTAAAATAAAATAATAAATTTCAGAATAAGAGTTATCCTTCCCCACTAGATTTAAGTAAATCCATTATCTCTTGCGTTATCATCGCTTATTTTGTCGTTATCCGCATTTATTGCTCCGTCGTTTCAAATGTTACTTTATGTCCTTCCATTATGACGGGAATCCTTCCCTCACCGATTCGCCTTCTCTCTCTCTTATCTCTTTCGACTCGAAAGCCTGTAAAACCCTCATCGACTCCACCATCCCTCTTTGTGCTTTCGTAGAATCTCTCCCTTCCCGCTCAAATTTCTTGAGGGGTCCTGTTTCTCTTTCTCCCACGATCCTTCAGAACCCTTCCTTACTTGATTCCATGGCCACTTCTGGGAGTTCCGACAGTGTAGGTGGCTACAACGCCTCCTTCCTCATGGCAGATCAACTAGAAAGGTACTTAGTAGTGAAGATCAAGCTCTGTGGGAACAAGGCAGTAGACCTAGATGATCTGATGAAGCATGGTATGCATAGTGTAGTCGAAGATCTTCAGAGGCTGAAGTGGACGGGGATTTGTACTGTTTCTGAACCAAGCTACCCGGACCTGGCCAAGGCATTTTACACATGCTTGAAGACAGAAGAAGATGGGTCTCTTACTTCCCTGGTCAAAGGTAAAAGTATACATATCACTCATGACCTGTTGGAGAGGTGTTTGGAGTTTCTATAGTAGGGCACAGTCTTGTAAATTCCATAGATATCCATGCCAAGGGTCTAGGGGTTATTGGAACATAGTACAAGTTGAAGGACAGGAAGATTGACATCAACCAATTCAATAACTTCAACAGAATTTTGCATTTCATAGTCTGTCAGATTTTGGTGCCCAGGAGTGCCACCTTTTCTTCATGCACTAAAGAAGATGTTGATGTGATGTTTTGGGCCATTCAGAAGCAAAATATCAACATGGCTCAGATTATAATAGAAAGGATGAAGTTTGCAATTGAAGTTATTTGGTAGTATCACTTCCCTATGCCCATTTACTTACAAGAATTTTCAGTCACTTTGAGATTGATTTGAAGGGAGAATTGATGGAGAAGATGGGTCAGCCCATTTGAACCAGAAATTTGAAGAAGAGTGGATTTTCACTGGTAGGAAATGTGTGGACAAAGACCTCGGTGGCAGAAGGAGAAGCCATCTGAAGCTCCACCAATTCAAGAGGAAGAAGCTACAGTTAGAGAAGATGAGCCTCCTATATCTGAAAGGAGGATTGAAGATATTGCACCAGAACTTATTGAGCCTGTTGGGCAATCTGTTGAATGTGTGATCCCTCCTTTAGTCCCTACACCTGCTGTTATTGAAGAATCAGTTGTTGATTAGTTGGCTAATGTTGCTCACACTGAGGGGGGGCATGAAGATATTCAGATTGAGGAAACCCCTAGTGTTCCTGTAGTAGAAACTGCTATGGAGGAGAGCCATGAAGATATAGTTCCAGAGGTTGTGGCACCAGGCCACATTGAGGATGTTCAAATGGAGGATACTCCTGCTCAAGGGGAGTCAGAAGCTCAGGGGGAACCAGCTACTAGTGCTCTTGCAGATCAGTTTCAAGAAGGATTAGTTGAAGACACTTCAGATGAGGATGATGAGCCAGCTGTCGGCTCTGGAGGAAAAGGAAAGGGTGTTGCCACAGGAATTCCCCTGTTCACCAGAAAGGCGCACCATAGATCCATGAAGAAAAATATACATGTACATTTGGAGCCAGTCATTGCTAGACTGAATGCTCAAGGAGAGATCTTGTGCTCTTTGTAGTTGGATGTCACTTCCATATTTCTCAGCCATAGCACTGAAGCCAAGATACTGGAGCAGTCAAATCTGAGCTCCAGGGGATGAGAAGTGAGTTGGGAAGCTTGAAGAAGCTGGTGATAGACTTGTCAGATTTTGTGAGGGTGCACTTAACAGCTCCAGCCCCTCCTATTCCAACTCAGTCAGTACCAAAAGGAAGTACAGGGCCATCAGGGCCTCATGAACTAGAACAGCCTGTTGAGAAAATTGTTGGGCCATCCGGGCCATTAATAGAGGAATTAGGGCCACCAGGGCCATCTGTAGAGGAATTTGGGCCATCAAGGCCATCTGTTGAAGAATCAGGGCCATCAATGGAAGAGTCAGGGCTATCAGTAGTTGAAGATGTTAGAGCGGGGCCATCAGGGCCATCAGTGCAAGTGGAATCAATGGCAGGGCCAACCGGGACTCAAGTTTCAGTAGAGAAAGTTGTTGTGCCCCGAGGGCTTTCTGACCCTCCTAGTCTTCAGACTCTAGCC
This sequence comes from Colocasia esculenta, assembly GCA_014218235.1. Taxonomy (NCBI): domain Eukaryota; kingdom Viridiplantae; phylum Streptophyta; class Magnoliopsida; order Alismatales; family Araceae; genus Colocasia; species Colocasia esculenta. The sequence goes on from CM024760.1 coordinate 137,432,929, forward strand.
CCTTCCTCTCCACCTACCACCTTCACTGCCCCACCTGCTCCTGAACCCTCCAAGAAACCCCTTTCAAAACACCTCTCTTCTCCTACTCCTTTCCCTACCACCTCCTCTTCCTCACCTATCCCTTCCTCTTCCATTCCTCATACAACTTCTAAGGCACCTACTGCCGCCTCCTCTTCTGCTGGTCCCTCTTCATCTGGTCCCTCCTCTGCTGGACCATCTTCTCAACCTCCTCCCACTTCATATTTTGCCTCTTTTCATCCACCTACTCCACCCTCCTTCATCACTATCATTCCTGAGGGTGCCAATATCATTCAACACACTGTGCAAGACATCAAGGATGAGTTTGAAGAAGCCATCCTTCATACAGTTCTTTCTGTCTCTGCCCACATTCACATGACTGATTCCCGACCTTCTTCCAGTCCTGCCTCCAAGAAAAGGAAGACCTCTAAAGAACTTGTTTTTACTTCATCTCAAGTTCTCTTCCCTCCTCTGTGGTATTCTCTTTCTGTTGTCCACAGAAGAAAAACTTTATATGTTGAATATCTCCAAAAGCTCACCTTTGCTGCCACTTTTGGTCTCCCTTACCTCAACCTTTCTGAACACCTCAACATCATTCTTCTTATTTCTCTTATCCCTAAGCCTGACCTAGCAAAAATCCTATCTTCTGCTGAGTCCAAGACTGAGGATTAGTGGGCCAGGGCCAACAAAGCAGTCTACAGGAAATTTGAGGTTGCCAGGGCCAATACTTTTCCACCCTCAGACCACCCTCTCACCTTGTCTGAGTGGTTTGTTTGCTAGTACAGATCAACTTGGGGTCTCTTCATTCAAAAGGAGATCAAACTGGTTAGGCAATTCCAGATGTATCAATATTATTGCTTTGTAAATTGCCTGCCAAAAGTTTAGCTTGGCCAATTCAGGGCAGCTATTGCTCAGCTTCGCACTGAAAATCTAGTCAATACCCCTCTTCAGGTTGACTTTGCCACTTTGAAGATGCCTGAGGTTGCTTTTCTCCCTAAGCTCTATTTTCTTCTTATGGACTTTGATGTGGGTCCTATCATCTTTGAGAGATTTGCCAGAGTTATGGCAAGAATCTTTGTTCAGATGGGAGCTCCTCTTGTCTTTCACAGATTCCTATTTAGGGAGTACCAAAGAGGTTTCATCAAGTCTTCTGTTTTAGCTCCATTGCTAGCAGAATCTGAAAGATTTGTCAACTCTGACTGGTGTAGAGCCTATCCTGAGGCTGCTCTTCAACTTGAGCACATGAATTCCTCCCAAAACAAGTCAAATCAGCTGACTCTCACTCCAGAACAGTTCATGGATCTCAACTCCATAAATCTAGTTTCAGATCTTTATTCAACTTGGGTTGAGAGATATAAGATCTATGTAGCCTTGCAAAAGGATTTGTTTGCTCACAAGCTTCACTATCCAATCTCCATTGACAAATTCCTTCAGCATGCTAGTTTTGGGACTGCTGGACTCTACAAGTCAACACTCAGTAATCAAGAGTACACCAAATTCATTGAAGAGCAGCGGTTACTCCACATTAAAAGACTCAGTCCAGAGATGGGGCCATCATATGATATTAGTTGGGGTGTCTTTAGAGATCCTTTTGAAGAGCAGGAAGTCAAAGCTTGGCAGCTTATTACTCGCCATGCTTCCCGTCTGTCTCCTACCTTCTACATGTCTACCCCCCACTAATGAATAAAATTTCCCTTCTTGGCTCCCATTTATCTTTGTCCTTCTCTGTTTTATCTTATGCTTATCTATTTCTTTTTGCTTAATGATAAAAAGAGGGAGAAAATATTCTGAAATACATAACTTAAAATTTTTCTGCAAATTTATTTCAGTATGCAACTCTTTATGTTTTGTCATCACCAAAAAGGGAGAGATTGATGATCAGTCCATCTCCATATAATTTGTTATTTATTATATGTATTTTTAGTGATTAACAAAACCTTGAAAATTATTATCTAACATCATTTTATGAAGATCATTTTGTGAAGTTTGTCAACAGGCATCAAATCAAATAAAATTAGTAAGTTGTCTACACTCACTGTTCTATGGAATTCATTGCATATGTTTTTGTCTAAGTATACATCGACTTCCATGTAATAGCTCACAACGATTATCGTTTCACTTAAACAATGACTTCCTTAGTAGAACATCGATTTCACCTAAAATCCAATTTCCTTAGAAGAACATCGATTTTGGTTCTACATTGACTTCACTTAAACAAGGATTTCCTTAGAATAACATCGATTTCAATTCTACATCGACTTCATATGAAACAACGATTTAGTTTCTACAACGATTTCACTTAAACATCGATTTCGGTAAGAACATCGACTTCATATGAAACAATGACTTCGTTTCTACAATGATTTCACTAAAACATTGATTTCGGTAGAACATCGACTTCATGTGAAACAACGACTTTACTTAAACAACGACTTCGGTTCAAACAATGATTTCATCTGTACAACGATTTCCTTCCTTTGCCTTTTCAAATTAAAGAGTCATATTTTTGAATTATTTTTAAATTCTTGGCTAGTTAGGTTGATTAATTAAAAGAAAACAAAAATTAGAAATCTGAAAATCATAAAAAGAATCTTCATTCCAAGATTAGAAACCACATTTCCATGTTTAGGTCATACATCATGTAGTTCATTTTTTTTTTGAGTCATTTTATTTTATTTTGTTGAAGAGTGTGGGGAATGAGGTACATTTTTCTAATTTTTCCAAGGTCATGATCATGCATATTTTATTTTGGCAAAAAGAATCACTTGTTTGTACATTGGTTGTGCACTTCATCTAAAAACATCTTAAGGGAAAGCCCATTAACAAGATAAGGTGGGGATTTCATCACCCTTTCTTGCCCCCCCCCCCCCCCCCAAAAAAAAAAAAAAAACCCCTTTTGCACTCACATAACCGAAGCCCAATAAAAGCTAGTAGACATTGGCCTTAGAGTTCACACTGTGGCTTAGGCTCATTTAGGCCCATTAACGGATTCTAGAGATTGGTGTCTAAGGCTAGAGGTTAATAGGCAAATGCCTAAGCGGACTTTGTGGTACTTTAATTAGGTCCCTGCGAGAGCAGGAAGAGCCTCCCACAACTCCACCTCTTACTTGGCCAGTGGACATATCTGTAGGTAGATCTAAGTTGGGCTTAGGACACTTAGTGAGAAAGCCAACTTTTAGGTCTAGAATAGCCTTAAGTTTCATAGGCTAATCTTTTCGACAACTTGTTTTGAAAATAAAAAAAATCAAAATATAAATTTAAAATAAAAATAGAGAGGGAACTACTTAGCTCTTGCGTCATAGGAGAGCCCTATCACCTGACTTGGTTGTGACAATTCCTGAGATTGAGAGAGTGCTCCATAATCAAGCCTACAACCAGGCCCTACGGAAACCCATGGCTGAAAATCATGATGAGCAACCCAAGCAAATGAAGGAGTATTTTAGTCCTTCGGGTCATAAACCTTCTACATGCATCGAACTACTCAACATCCCTGCAGCCCATTATGAAATCAAGCCCAACACCATTCAAATGCTCCCTTCTTTCTATGGGAATATGAATGAAGATCCATATAAGCACTTAGATGAGTTCATTGAAATTTGTTCCACTGTGAAAATCCAATATTTCACTCAAAATGCCCTTTGCCTAACCCTATTCCCTTTCTCTCTTAAGGACAAAGCCAAAAATTGGCTCGGCACAATAGGGAAGCCCATTAGGACTTGGGCAGAAATGCAACAAGAATTTTGAAGAAATTCTATCCTATAGGGAGAACCAACACAATGAGGCGGGCCATAACTGAGTTTTCACAATTACCTGGGGAACAGATCCATAAGTCTTGGGAGAGATTAAAAGAGCTCCTTAGGAAATGTCTACATCACAGATTGTCTAAGTGGCAGATTGTGCATGCATTTTAAGAGGGACTAGATGAACAATATAGATAGATGGTAGATGCATCTTGTGGGGGAGGATTCATGAGTAAAAGTGAGGACAAAGCTTATAATTTGTTTGAAATGCTATGTGAAATTCAATAAATCATTCCTCACTTTCATCCTATGAGAGATCAGCAGGACCATCAAAACAAGCTGGGTTATATGAAGTTAGGAATCAGGGTGAACTTGACCCTAGGATGGACATTAATGCAATAGCCCACAAGTTTGATAAAGTGGACCTCCTGGCCCAACAAATGAGTAAAATGGATCTTATGGCTCAAAAGTTAGACTAAGTTTTAGCTCTCAACAACAAAGCACCTACTACTCATTCACCATCAAGACCATACTTGGACCCTTCTCCATCTCTTCAAGAGGTCCATAGTCTTTGTGCAATCCCAACTCACCATGTCAGTGAGTGTCCTACTACCGCCCAACTTCCACCCTTCATCCAAGAGCAAGTCCAAGTAGCCCAAGGATATTCTAGGCCCAATTATGATCCATATTCCAACACCTACAACCTGGGCTGGAGAAATCTCCCAATTTCTCATGGAAACCCCAACAGAACTAAGCTCCAAATCCACCAACTCAAAACTTTCAAGGTAGGGCCCAACAACAAAATCATTTTCAAAACCAAGCCTTCAATAAGGGTCAACCTACCCAGACCCAATTCCCTCATTTTCAGCCCAACAATGCTCAACCCATGCATCCTCAACCCTCATATCAGTTTTCACCTCTTCAACCATCCAATCACAATGATGAAAAATTCAACTTGTTGCAACAACTTCTCATCAACCAGCAGCAACTCCTCATAACACAACATCAATCCATTGCAAAATTGGAGGCACAACTTGACCAAATGGCCGACACCACTATGAGGAGGGAAGTAGACCCATTACCTAGTCAGCCCATTACAAACCCACAAAACTACCCTCTGGGCTTTCAACAACCTCTTCTTCCAATACCACAACACCAACTAGCCCCAGTTGCACCCGAAGGCTCACAAGTGGAAAATGCTAAGGCATTCTCAACCTTAAGAAGTGGAAAGATTCTTGAAGATCCTTATAAGGCCTCACAATCCAATCAAGCCTCACGAAGCCAAGCCTAGGATGCCATAGAAGAAATTGTAAATGAATCCTTGCATGTGGAATGTGAGGAAATCAAGAAAGATATAGGTAAGGGAAAAGTAGATGAATTACCTGAGACTCACAAGCCTAATATCCCTTTTCCCACCGCCTTAGAAGCTGGAAAAGAAAGGAAGAAACAATAAATCCAAGCCCAGAATGAGGAGCTAATAAAGTTGTTTAAGCAAGTCCGTATCAACATCCCTCTTCTAGATGCAATCCATCATGTCCCTGCATATTCCAACTTTCTAAAGGATATGTGTACCCAGAAGAGGGAACCTCGGATGCACACCAAAAAGATTTTATTATCAGAAGATGTGAGTGTTGTCCTATTGAACCAACTTCCTCAAAAAATGAAAGATCATGGTGCCCCACTTATATCTTGTGTCATTGGGGGAATCACATTTGAAAATGCATAATTAGATCTAGGGACTAGTGTGAATATGTTGCCAACATCAGTGTATGAAAAGTTTGGGATAGGGGAGCTTAAATCAACCCCAATGATTCTCTAATTAGCTGATCGATTTGTTAGAACACCTAAGAGATTGGTGGAGGATGTCCTTGTGAAGATAGACACTTGTTACTTTCCTGTTGACTTTTTAATCCTTGACATTGAACCTACACACAACTTGGCCCAAATCCCAATCATATTGGGCCCCATAGCCAATGCCAATATCAATTGCAAGTTTGGACTTATGGACATCTCTTTTGGAGATCAAAAGATTACCTTCAATGATTTCAAGGCTTCAAAATACATGAGGGGAGAAGAAGATTGCTATACAATTGATGTTGTGGAAGATCTACCTGAAATCAGTGTCCCTCTGACCTTAGTTGAACCTTCTGATTCAATTCAGCTTGATGGCAATGAATCCATTCTAAATGTTCACATGATTGACTCTCAGGCTGAGCCATTGTGGCTCACTAGCCTTTACCATAACTCAGCTCTGAGTCTACAGTCCCTTCCATCTAGGCCCCTCCTCAAGTTGAACTAAAGCCTTTGCCTACTTCTTTGAAGTATGCATTTCTAGGCCCAATGAAACCTTGCATGTAATCATAACCACCAATCTATCTCCCACACAAGAGGCCCAACTCCTGGAAGTTCTTAAGGCCCATAAAGTTGCTATTGGATGGAGTGTGGTAGACCTTAAAGACATCAGTCCCTCTATTTGCATGCATCACATTTACACTGAGGATAATGCCAAGCCAATTAGAGAGATGCAAAGAAGACTTAATCCCAACATGAGAGAAGTGGTAAAGAAAGAGGTGGTAAAGTGGTTAGAAGCTGGAATCACTTATCCTATCTCTGACAGCAGTTGGGTGAGCCCTACACAAGTTGTTCCCAAAAAGTCTAGACTCACTGTAGTTCAAAATGATAAAGGTGAGATGTTGCCAACTCGATTGACCATGGGTTGGAGGGTTTGTGTAGACTATAGGAAATTGAATGTAGTCACCAAGAAAGACCACTTTCCTTTACCTTTTATTGACCAAATATTGGAGAGACTAGCTAGACAAAAATACTTTTGCTTTCTAGATAAATATTCAGGATATAACCAAGTGGCAATTTACCCTGAAGACCAAGAAATAATCACTTTCACATGCCCATATGGAACTTTTGCCTTCAGAAGAATGCCCTTTAATTATGTAATGCCCCAACCACTTTTCAAAGGTGCACGATGGCCATATTTTTTGACATGGTAGGGGATTTTCTAGAAATTTTTATGGATGATTTCTCTATCTTTGGGGACTCTTTTGAAATTTGTTTGAGAAATTTAGAGAAAGTTCTTGAAAGGTGTGTTGAGACCAATCTTGTGCTAAGTTGGGAAAAGAGCCATTTCATGATGAAAGATTGTTTTAGGACGCATTGTTTCTAAGAGGGGAATTGAAGTTGATAAAGCAAAATTTGAATTGATTACCGATCTACCCTCTCCAACAATAGTCAAACAAATTCGATCCTTCTTGGGCCATGTAGGTTTCTACCACAGATTCATTAAGGATTTTTCAAAGATCTTTTAGCTTTTGTGCAATTTATTGGCCAAGGATGTTCTGTTCAACTTTGACGAATCTTGTCTTCAGGCTTTCAATTTCTTGAAGGAAGCTGTGACCAAGAATCCAATCCTTCAACCCCCAGATTGGTCACTATGAGATCATGTGTGATGCTTTTGATTATGCCATGGGGGGCTGTTTTAGGACAAAGAGTGAACAATTACTCAGTTGTCATTTACTATGCGAGTAAAACTCTGACTGAGGCCCAAAAGAATTATACTACAACTGAAAAAAAATTGTTGGTTGTTGCCTTTGCCTTGGAAAAGTTCAAATCATATTTGCTTGGATCCAAGGTTATCATCTTCTCTGATCATTCAACATTAAGATATCGTCTGACTAAGAAAGAAACTAAGCCTCGTTTGATTAGGTGGATCTTGCTCTTACAAGAATTTGATATTGACATTCAGAACAAGAAGCGATCCAAGAATGTTGTAGCAGACCACCTATCAAAGATCTTAGTGCAAGAAAGTGAGCCCATTCAAGCATCCTTCCCTGATGACCAGCTCCTAGCCATTTCACAAATAAAGCCTCCTTGGTCTGCACACACTATTAATTATCTGGCAGTTGGATTAATCCCTGATAGATGGTCCAAACAAGAGAAAGATATATTCTTTTCCCAAAAAAATATTACCTTTGGGAGGATCCAGAATTGTTTCAAATTTGTGCTGACAATGTCATTAGGAGATGTTTCCCTGAATATGAACACCAAAGTATTCTTAATTTTTGCCATACTCTTGCATGTGGGGGACATTTTTTTGGGAAGAAAACTACTGCCAAGGTGTTACAAAGTGGGTTCTACTAGCCCACTCTCTTAAAGGATACCCACACATTCGGCCAATCATGTCTCAAATGCCAAGCTATGGGCAATATTTCAAGGAGAGACATGATGCCTCTAAACCCCATCTTTGTAGTGGAAATCTTTGATGTATGGGGAGTTGATTTCATAGGACCTTTTCCACCATCACATGGACATAAATACATTTTTGTGGCAGTGGACTATGTTTCGAAATGGATTGAGGCAATGACAACTAGGACCAATGATCATAAGGTGTTGATGAATTTTTCAAGAAGAATATCTTCTCCAGGTTTGGAGTCCCTATGACCATAACTAGTGATGAGGTAGTCACTTCACCAACTTCCAATTTAGAGCTTTACTCAGAAGATATGGAGTCTTCCATAAGGTTGCCACACCTTACCACCCCCAAACCAATGGACAAGTGGAGGTTTCTAATAGAGAGATCAAGAACATTCTGCAAAAGACTGTGAGGCCTGATAGGAAGTATTGGTCAGAGAGATTGGATGATGCACTATGGGCCGATAGGATAGCCTATAAGACCCCTATTGGGATGTCACCCTTTAGGTTGATCTATGGGAAAGCATGTCATCTCCTATGGAGTTGGAGCACAAGGCATATTGGGCTGTAAAACAACTTAATTTGGACTACGCCCTGATGATCAGTGCATCTCCATATAATTTGTCATTTATTATATATATTTTTGGTGATTAACAAAACCTTTAAAATTATTATCTAACATTATTTTATGAAGATCATTTTATGAAGTTTGTCAACAGGCATCAAATCAAACAAAATCAGTAAGTTGTCTACACTCACTATTTTGTGAAATTCATTGCATATGTTTTTGTCTAAGTATACATCGACTTCCATGTAATATCTCACAACGATTACCATTTCACTTAAACAATGACTTCCTTGGTAGAACATCAATTTCATTGAAACAACGATTTCCTTAGAAGAACATCGATTTTGGTTCTACATCGATTTCACTTAAACAACGATTTTCTTAGAAGAACATCGATTTTGGTTCTACATCGACTTCACTTAAACAACGATTTCCTTAGAAGAACATCGATTTCGATTCTACATCGACTTCATATGAAACAACGATTTTGTTTCTACAACGATTTCACTTAAACATCAATTTCGGTAAGAACATCGACTTCATATGAAACAACGACTTCGTTTCTATAACGATTTCACTTAAACATCGATTTTGGTAGAACATCGACTTTATGTGAAACAACAACTTTACCTAGACAATGACTTCAGTTCAAACAACAATTTCATCTGTACAACGATTTTGTTTAAACATCGGTTGCAGTACAACAACAATTTCAGTTAAACAACGACTTTGTATAGAACATCGATTTCATTACATTCATACATGGATTATGTTCACATCGACTTTGTTTTTAACATGGATTACATTATCACATGGATTATGTTTATAACATCGATTTCATATCAACATCAACTCTCTCTGTACACAGACTGTCTCCAAACATCAACTCTCTTTAAATAACGATTATGTTTTAAACAATTGTTAAATATTTCTATTCTTTTCAGATATTCTTAAAATACATTCCACATGATATTCAAATATTTTCAAATCTCTATGGACTTCAAGTCTTCCCACAAATTATGTTGTATCTTGTACTCTCTAGCATTTATTATGTTGATAAAAAATCTCTGCATGATATATCCTTGCTTACCACACTCATGTCATATAACGTAACGCTTTATATGATGACAGAATGAGATTTCCTTTTTAGTGTATCTTCCTATATAACACGACTGCTAACCTTGACTGACAGTCTAGACAAAGATAAGTTGTTTATGCTTTAGCATTTATTGTGTGCAGGGTTTTAGGTAGAAACACACGTTGCAAACTTAGAACTGTCAACCTGACAGAAGCAAGAAAAGATTCAGACAATCTTCCTTTGTGTAAGTGTCTATTCTAGCATTAAATGGCTACAGGTTCTCTTGCTCCATACTTCGGACCAGACACTCCAACGTGCATGAAGATGTGAGATAACAAATACTTCAACGGTCAAAATTATTTCAAAGAAGATAAATAGAAGAGTACTAGTGACTCCATGAAGAAACACTTTTCAACAATTCAGAATCCTGAAGATCTCAGTCACCTAGAAGAAAGAAGAGCTCGCTCTTCCATTAAAACCTTCTTCAGCTCTTAGCTCTCCACAAAAAATTGTTTAGCCTTTGAGAGCTTATGTAGTTCTGAGAGAGAGAGTTCTCTGTTGATAATCATTGTCACTCAAACCTCGCCTCAGATCAAGCAATTTGTATAAGCTTGGTCTAGGGGCCATCCACTCCTTACTCATTCTCTTTGAGTGTTCCTCTTCAGGTGTGAAGAGAAGACCTGGTGTTGAGTGGGTGGTTGTTCCCTTCGGTAAGAAGGAAGACCTGTTGCATTAGGTGATTGAGTTCCTCTTCGAGTAGAGAAGAGAAGGCCAGCTGCAGCTGGATGTGTAAGTGTCCTTAAGGGGGACTGTACCCTTGTTTAGTGAAATCCCAAGTTGTTGCTTAGGGACTGGACGTAGGACTCATTGTGACAGGAGATCCGAACCAAGATAAAATTCCTGTCGTCTGTGTGATTGATTTCCTTGTCCTTTCTTTACACTAACTCTAACCATCGACCTTAGTGTCTTCTGTTAAGCGTTTTTATTTACATGAATATTCTAAAAGAAAATTTTAGCAATCCATTCACCCCCCCTATGGGCTTGCTATTTGGGCAACATGCCCAAGCTGGAGAACATCGTGCTTTACAATTGAATGAGTTAGATGAGCTGAGGAATGAGTCTTATGAGAATGCTAGAATATATAAGGAAAAGATGAAAGCCTTTCATGATAAACACATCTCCAGAAAAACATTTGAACCTAATCAAAAAGTCTGGCTATTTAATTCAAAATTGAAGCTATTTCTCAGGAAACTTAGGTCTATGTGGAAAGGGCCTTTCATTGTGCAAAAAATGTCTCCCCATGGTGCAGTTGATGTCCTTGACACTAAAATTGGGAACACTTTTACAGTGAATGGCCAACGTCTTAAACCATACATTAAGGGAGTTTCAAGAGAGGGAATCTTTGACAAGATAAACTTGAAGGAACCATATTAAGTGTTAATGTTTCTGGCTGAAGACATTAAACTTAGCGCTTATTGAGAGGCAACCCAATATTTTTATGAAATTTGATTTCTATTGATTTAGTTTTTCTTTTGTGTCTTAGGTGTATGGAGCCCCACTATCCTTGGATGTATCCTCTGCGCAACCCACCCTTATATGAATGTCAGGTTGTAACCCTCCTTTCTTGACTTTTGTTGGCTACAATTTATTTCATATCTTTTATGTCATTGAGGACAATGTCATTTAAGTTGGAGGGAGGGAAAACTATAAAATTTTTCCAATTTCAAAATCCTTCTAAACACCCCTAACAATGTGCTTCATGTATCGCATTTCATGCAAGAAAAAAAGTTCTTTTAGAATAATGTTAGTCAAAGTATATGCTTGTGATAGTGATGAGTTAAAGGAGTGAGTTAGTGATTATGTTCTTACCATTTTTCTCAAAATACATTTGAAATTTCATTGAACTTATACACCTTAGCACATTAAATGATGAATAGGTGTCATTCATGTGGATGATGAGAGTTTTACCTTAGACTTAGGTCGATGATTGATATTCTACACTCCTATTGAAGACTAATCGTTGAGAGAAAGCTACCTGCCTACAAATTAGTGCCAAAAAAAGAGAGAAGAAGAGTACCCTTAACTTAATAACCGGGCTTCAGCATCTCAGAAAGTGTGGAAGTTCGCGTCAAACGGTGAAATGGTATCTAACTTTGAAAAATGCACAAAATAAAAGAAATGAAATTATGGCAGAGTGACAGCTACCTATAATTCGAGGATTGAATCTAAGGAGTGTAGAGTTGATATCATCCCTAAGTGATAGGTAAAAAGCTCATACATCCCCTTATTGATGTCTAATTTGATTAAAAAGCACAAACTTTCACAAAGGAATATGAAATTTTGAGTGTATCTTGAGGAATTGATTAATGACATGAACTGACATACTCACCTTTGATACTCATCGCAGGAACTCGAAATGCTTATGGTTTTAATCATTCTCATCTTTACTTTCTTGCCGTGAAATGTGATATTTGAACACTTGTTAGTTCTATTTATTCATTTGTGTACATTGTTAAGGGACTAGTGATGAATAAGTTGGGGGTGTGATAATTGTGCACTTTTGCATATTTTTATAGGAAACATTCATACATTACACTCACAATTTTCTGTGCAAAATAACAGGAAGTAATGAAAAATTCAATCTCATCACATTTGTTAGATCATTGGGTGTTAGTGCGTAAACACTTCATTGAAGAGCATATCATTTCATATTGATATTGAAAACTTATTCTTTGTGTATGCAGGACAAAGAGAGCCTCATACTCCAGTTGGACAAGTCATGTCATTTGTACCAGGAGGTTTAGTATTTAAGTCTCAACTTTAACAAAAATATTTTTTTAAATGAACTTTGCAAAAAGAGTATTTTGGACATTCCTTATCATAAGGAGGAAACCCTAGGGTGCCCCCACCTCTCTTTCCTAGCCGCCACCCCCCATCTTGGATCCAAAAATAGAGAGAGAAAATTCAAATTTAAGAGAGAATAAAGAGAGACTACGTGGCAACCCAAAATCTCTCTCTATCATTCCTAAAATCTCTCAATCACATGCCATCCTCTCTCTCTCTCCCTATTTTTTCTCTAAGGGATGAGATAATATCTCTCATCCTCTCTCTTGGCTGACCCCATGTCCACACCCCCCTCTCTCACTTGCGCACACCCCCTCTCTTCCGTTCATCTTCTTCTTCCTCTCTTCATCTTTCTCTCTTTGTATCTACACCACTACCTTCACCACCATCATCTTTTTCTGATCTATGATCCCTACAACCCATCTCCCCCTCTCCTTCTTCATCATCTTTCTCTTGCTGCAAACCAAGAAGGAGTGCTCTTCGTCGAACCTGCTGCTGAGATCTGCTGCACCAACTGCCATCCGGAGTGCTGCCATGCCTCATCTACGAAGCTTCTGAGGACACCGCCATCTCTGGGCCTTCTCTACTTGTTTGGGACCATGGAGACATCGTGGTATCATCTCCTGCTGCACCTGCAATGCATTTGATTTAGTTTATTTAATGTTGTTGTTTATTTAATCTTAGCGCAAAAATCTAGTTCTTCATTCCAATCTCTTCTTTTTCAAGTATACTTTTGTTCAGAAGTGGTTTGATTCAATTTCGTTTTGATTTGATTAGGTTAATAAATAGTTTGTGTCAGTCTGTCTTTACTGGTCTGAATCTGCATAGTGGTCAGTGCGCCCATCTTTTCATGTGCCTAATGTTGTCCAAATTAAGTCAAACCACTTCTGTTTTGAAGTTAATTCGTTATATAACTGTCCCATTTTGTCCCACCTTTTTTGGATTTTTGTAGTGTGAGTAAAATTAGTTGTATTAGAGGTTAACTTTTCTTATTGTTCTGCAAACTTCAGATAGAATAGCCTCTGATTATCACATCTGTTCATATGTCAAACGGTGTCCAAATCAAGTCAAACTTTGTTTCTTTTGTTCTTAGTTCGAATATCTAACTCTCCTTTTTGGTTTTACAGTAATCAGAGTTCTAGTGTAAGTTAGGGTCATAGCATCAATAGGTTAGATTTCTATTATCTCAGATCCATAGGTTGCCTTGATAATTAGTTGAAAAATCTAAATAAACCAAATATTTCAAGTTTGTTTACTTAGAAGCATTAGATTGCATCAAAATAATTCTAAAACATCTTTGTGGATCGATCCAGACTCACAGTTAATTTTCTATAATTTCCTAAACGAGTTTAGTAATTTAAGATTGGAGTGCACAGTGTCTTGCAATGATCATTGTGTTCACATCAAAGTGCTGGACCGATTGCTGAACAAACTGATCACACTTCGACTTCTGGAAAGTCAAAGTATGATATCAATTGATGAAAAAACTTGTACTACTCAAACTCTCAAGAAGTTGAAATCTGGTACCGATTGTCATATAAAGAACATCAATCGATGTCTCACTCCGACTTCCACACAGTCGAAGTCTGTCTATCGATTGCCTTTATCTGTATCAGTTGTTTGCATTGATTACTATTAAGAACATCGATTGTCTTATCCTAAACATCGATTACTGCTATGAACATCGATTGTCTTATCCTGAACATCGATTATTGTTATGAACATCGATTGTCTTATCCTCGGACATCGATTACTGTTACAAACGTTGATTATCTTATCTTGAACATCGATTACTGTTATGAACATCGATTGTCTTATCCTGAACATCAATTACTGTTATGAATATTGGTTGTCTTATTCTGAACATCGATTGCTTATATGATTCATATCGATTGTTGGTTATTATGTTTACTGACCTACATCGACTCTTGAAGAGTCGAAGTTAGGTTTCGACTCATGATATTTAACTGTAAATTTCTTTATGACTTGTTATATTTGCAAAACTATTATTGTATTATTAGTATGATTAATGTTTTAATTATTTTGGAATTATTTAACAACAGATGAACACATGATCATATTCTTTTTGCTATCTATATGATAATATATGCACATTGTACTTCTCTATTCTTTTTGTATATTATTTCTGACATAAATATTTTTGAAGATCAATTTCACAGTTTATCTTTTCAAGAATGCTACGTGTCTTACAAAGACATGTGCTAGCATGCTTCAGAATATCCAGTTTCCAGATTTTAAGGAAAAGGTCCTTTGCAGATGTACTGCATGCCAAGCAGGTGTCCATTTCTCTTGAATGCTCACTTAACTTTGTACTATCCAAAGGACAGACTGTTTGTCTGGAACTGATAGATATTTGTCAGAAACTACTTATCCCTTACCTTATCATATTATTTTATATTTCACAAGACTAATCCTGAGAAAAAGATGAGACATAGTATGGTGTTTGTAGATATTCAGGAAAAGCTATTGAGATAGAACCATGCAGCTACCACATAGCCTAGAAGCCGTTAAGACTCAAAGACTCAAAGATCTGATGATCTGATGATTGTCATCTCAAGCCTCAAGAATCAACGTTCAAATTCAAACGTCTACATTCCCAACGGGAAGCTGAAGAATGAAGCTTACATATGAAGCTGATATTTGAAATACAAAAATAACATACACAATAACAAGGTGTGAGACATATGTGAAGCGCATACACAAAAATAGAGAGTAGTCTCCACACTCACCAAAGAAAGAAAAGAGCACACAAGATCTAAAAGAGAGCCTTCTATTCAAGCTACAGCCTTCTGCTCTCTTGCATTCGAAGTTCTTGGGTGGGGTTTACTTGTCTGTAAATTTTATCAGTCCACCCTTAGTCAGAAAAAGTTAGAGTAGTCTTTCTTATTTGTACAAACTCTTTCTGATTTTCTGTGTTTGCTCATCCTTCAGAGTAGACACACCTGTGTTCATTTCTGTGTTGTAACCAACAGAGGGTTTGTTCCTTGTAGTGCCCCTCCATGATGGGAAGACCAACTGTGTAGGTGATTGTAATACCCCTCTGTGAAGGGAAGACTTGCGTGAGAGCAAGTGGGTTGTAATACCTCTCAGGTTGAGAGAAGGTCGAGTGTTCTAACCAGTTAATGGAAATCTCAAGGGGTGCTTGGGGACTGGATGTGGAAATCCCTTACCTTATCATATTATTTTATATCTCAAGTTTACACTTGTTTCACACACTACACTAAGTAATAACAATACTATCTAGTGTTATCTTACTTTTAGATAAAAAATTTAAAGTGCAAGAAGTTCTATTCACCCCCCTCTAGGACATTTAAAGCTCCATCTCGATCCAACATACACGAGAAGAAGTGAAAAAGTTGCAAGTGTGCTGCGTCAAGCTTTCTCTCCGTAGACACTGCATAGGCGCTGCGTTGAAGCCTTGCCTATGCATGCAATGAAGCAACTGTTCAAATCTCACCTTGTAAAGGTTCTCTTCTTTGACTTAGGAGGTCTTTCTTAAGACTAGAATTTCTCTGCCTTATTCTTTCAGTCTATAGTCCTTCTGAAGTCTAGTCCTCCACATAAGGAGTTTGTAAAAAGTAAGTGCACCCCTTGAGAAAGGGAATACCTACTGAGAAGGGTGTGTACCCCTATGGAAGAGGGAAGGCCAAAGTAGTCTTGGCGGTTGGTTCCCTTTTGTAAAGGGAAGGCTAGTTGCAGCTAGCGGGTTATCATTCCCCTTGTGTAGAAGGGAAGATCGGTAAGTATCGAGGTATTGTATCTTTTGAAAAGATAGTGAAATCCTAAGCTTAGCTTAGGGACTAGACGTAGGACTTCAATTGGAAGGAAGGTCCGAACTAGGATAAAACTTTTGTGTCCTTTGTGGTTTGACTAACATAACTAACGTGTGCTGTTAAGTTTTTCTTAAATTAGCTTCCATGACAAAAAAACACCTATTCATCCCCCTCTAAATGAAAAGCTCTACTATCATC
This sequence comes from Colocasia esculenta, assembly GCA_014218235.1. NCBI lineage: Eukaryota > Viridiplantae > Streptophyta > Magnoliopsida > Alismatales > Araceae > Colocasia > Colocasia esculenta. Next base: position 137,449,372 of record CM024760.1, read on the forward strand.
GATCCAACCCTCGCCCAGTAGGATTTACATCTCTCGGCAGGTATAATTATACATTTTAAGAACTAGACAGGCAAGAGTAAATTAAGGTGTACTAACAAGCATGGTAAGTCCAATAAAATGGAACTAGCAAGAGAATTATGGTAATAACAGTATGATCAAGCGGGCAAAAGTACGCAGGTATTGTGATTGTAGCATGATGTGAGAGCAAGAACGATCATGTAACGACCCTCTTTATATCGGTATGATTATACCAATCCACATTGATATAAAGTATGATGTCACAGCGGGACATGTACTGAACACAACAAAGTAGGTAGAGACGTACGCAAATAACAAGGAAAGTACAGTTCAAATAAAGGTAATTCTTATTCCATCACCACACACACATCCCACAGTCTATATAGCAACAAAGTAAATATATCAAAGTCCACAGATAACCAAGTCCATAATACAACAATGTCTCATGTATTAAGTAAAAAAAAAAGTACACAGCTATAGCAATAGCTCTCTAAGCCACAAGTTACTCCTTACACTCGGAGTCGCTCCTCGCTATCTCCTCAGTCTCTAAAGCTTTTTTCTCACCTGTATGATTAAGCAAGAATGAGTCTATGCGATAGACTCAACAAGCAACATATTGGCCACATCCATATACTTACCACATACACTCAACACAAGTGCAACACATCAAGTAAACTATTACATGGTTTATATGACAATTAGAAAGTACTATATAAACATATTTTAACATACTAACTACACATGGATTTCCTATAGCACATAATGGTTGACATAACTCACTATTATGACATACTTTCACATATTCACATAATCAAAATAGAACACATACCTACTCATGATACTAACATGATATCTTTTTTATCTAATGCATTTATATGCCACAAATACTTACTCTTTGCTTGCTGTTTTAGCATAAACATATCACATTCACATGGTTTCACATTCTTTCAAATTGGATCACATTAACACATTGCTTTCACATGATCACATTGCACATCCACACTTATTTTCACATTGTTTCACATATTGCCATGACACATAGCCCAAACCACCATAGATAAGGACACTATCACATGCATATCACATACTTGTCACCTAGGCAAAATAGTGATGAATCTTGGTAAACTATGTACAACCGAGAGAAGCACTCTTCACCCTAACTAGTGATACTTGTCCACCTTCAGGATTTTATCCTAGTGTCCATAGGATATTACATACACATTGAGCCTTTCCATAGGGACTTTTCTATAGTATGGCTCCACAGCCTTCTATGGTATTAGTGTCAATATCAGTAAATTAATCACTTTATCACATTAATCACTTATTTAACACATATTTCTCATGCACTTTATGACATACACATGCTCATAACATGGACAAATGCTTCAGTTTATAGAAATATTTTCTACTATCTAAGAGCGGTAAAACATGCTCAATAGAGACTAATCATGATACTAATCATTTGAAAGTCATTATTCTCACTTAATTATACTTAACATTATCATTAGAGCCTTATAACAGAAAATAGTGACTTCGGGCATCAAAACCCAAGTCATATACATGGAATCTAACATATGCCTAGTTTTTCAGAAATTTTGGAACAATATACCTATTTTTTACATTTAAAATAGATTTCAGACAATTAACATGATAGTACTTTAAAAATATCCTAAACAAAAAACTAACAAAATTTCTCTTTTAAAACACACAGACAAGAACCCTAAATCTAAGGGAAAATACTAAACCATAGAATCATGATATAACTATTTTTCCTGAATTAAATATATCATAGCATGCTTTACTAACCCCTAATAGAAATTACAAAAATTATCAGGGATATTAAAAAAATATCAATATTCCACAAGATCCTCTATAGTACATAACTTGCCCTATCAGAATCCTAAAACTCCATTTAACAATTGAAATCCACATAACACATCATGTGCATATCAATTAGGGTTTTTTGAAATAAATAAGAACTTAACGACAGTGTGTCTGTCGTTAAAGGGTGTTGGCGGTAGGACCGACTACCATCAACCCAAGAACTTGACGGCAGTTTACACTATCGTCAACCTCTTTTATGTAGAAATAGTAGATCGAAAGCCAAGAAAAAAAGAATTTGGGGGTCTAGGACACGAGACAAAAATTAGTAAAAATTGTAAAAACATAGGCAATAGAACATGGATGAAAACCCTAAGTTACTTACCTCTGAAAAAACTCTATGAAGATCGAATTTATAGGATGAAGCCCTTCTCAGCCAAGTTAAAGAGGCAACATTCACCACTTGATTTAATCTCCACGGCCTTCTTCGATGAAGATCTCACAAATCAGAAGCCACCCCACGATAAGGGGAACCTTCCCCACATAGAAGAATGTCAAGGTAGCCACTGCTTCGACGGACTAATGTAACGGCCCACAGTACGGTTATACCAACCCACGTCAAACGAGAGCAGTCGCTACAGGGGAGAAACCCCAATGATAGTCACATGGGCTGAGATACACATAAATAGAAAGGAATATTGCAGCGGAAAATGAACAACTCTTATTCCATCAACTTTAAAATTCACATACCACCGTCTATATAGTCCAAGCAAAATAACATAAACCACAACATCCACTAAACATAGCAGGTTTCAAAGTACAATAAACCAAAGTCCATATTACAATTGCATCACATGCTAAGAAATAAACTAAAATCTTCAATCTACTCTTCACGCTCCACATCGGATCTCACTAATTCCTCAGCCTCTAAATCTCCTGAAATGTTAGCAAGGGTGAGTCTACGCAATAGACTCAGCAAGCAACTTAGAATTGCAAACCATGCACTTACCACACATGTTTCTAATAGTTTAACACTCTACTAACTATCACATTATCATTAACTTACTAGTAATTAACAATTTAGCTAACACATGCTCATGCTATAACATGGATAATGTAAACATAGAATCTATTAAACAAAGCTATACTAACTCATGTATAACAAGAATTCTAAACATGGTCACCTATAACATGGTGTCACTAACATGAGAGTATTCATATAATCATATGCTTGCAATTCTTACTTTCACATAACACTAACACATGGCTTATATAAAAACATATAAAATGATACTAGCATGCTCATCAAGTAATTACTAACTCATGGTCATAATTAACATACTTCTACACATGTTACTAATCATGATATCTCAATTATCATTTAACATAAATCACATTAACACATGCATTATTTTCTCATAGCATATTCACATGCACTTTTACCTTTGCTTTCACATGCACTTACTCTCACATTTATCACATTAACATTCACTTACACTTGGTTTCACATAGCTTTCACAATGTTTTCACTTTTCACGATCACGATCACATATCACATCACTTGCACATACCTCATGCCACGTTCACATATCACTTTACACATTATTCACACATTCACTTTTACACAAGCGAGACACAGTGTAACGTCGTGCATTTTTCGGATCTTCGTGGATCCTCTGTTTAGCGTGTGGGATGGTCAAGCTGTGACCAGTGCGACTCGTGTTGGGTGTGCGCGGCTATGGATCTGTGCCTATTGGTGCCCAGTGTGAGTTGGACATCAACAGTGGGTTGGCGTCCAGGTGTGTGACGTCTACTATGTGTTGGCGGCAATGGTGTTGCCGTTAACATGTTCTTAGAGTTCATCGATGTAGACGTCTACCGTTGAACTTGGTGGCGAGCGTTGTGGATGTCTAGTTGGGGCGGTTTGGTTAGCGGCGCAGAGGTTGACATTAACCTGAAGTGCCTGTGTTTTTAGGGGTAACCCGAGCCTTCTTCTTTCCCCACTTTCTCCTATCCTCTTCCCCCACCTTCACCTTTATGCCTCTTCACTACTTCCGGCGGTCGACAGGAGAACGTGGCAAACCGTGTGTTTCTGTTTGTTAAATTAGTAGTTGTGAGTAGTTGTTGAGCCATAGAATGGTTAATGGTATTAATTGTGTCGTTGCATCAGTGTGCCAGTGTGCAGTTGAAATTTTGTGTTTAAAAGTTTTCAGTGGCAGATATTAAAGAAATCAGTGGAGTTAGTTATGTTGGTTAGCAAAAGTAAAAGGCAATTTCAGAAAGATATTTGTAAATGGTGCTCTAGTAAAGAATAAGGTTAACAGAGACAGGTATAATATGAGGTGTCAATGTGACAGATCAACAGAATGTTACCAGCAGAGGATAGTGTGTGTGTGTGATAAGTTGCAGAAGAGGACCTTGGCAGAGGTATTGTTGTGTTTGAAATTTGTGTTAATAGGATTTGAAAAGCGGCTTGAGTAATAATGTGATTAGAGCTTTGGCAACTTGAGAATGATTAAATGAGGCAGATTGGTCTCAGATAAAGTACGGGTACATAGAGAATAGAGAATTGTGACAGTCCGATAAGGATAAGGGTGTCTTGACAATTAGAGAGTTGAGCAGAGGTGGTTAGTTAAGTAAAGAAAGCGTAAAGAAAGATCACTGTATAGTTAGACTTTTCTGAGCACAAGAAAAATACCGGCCTAGCAAGTGGCAGTTTATGAGAAATATAGAGTCAGATGCAGTGTTACAGATAAGGTTACTGTTTTTAATAACTGAGTATAATTCGAGAAGAGAAGAGGTGAAGTTTGTGTTTAAAAGAGATTGAGGCTGTACGGAATAAAATAAGAATTATGTGAATTAGAATAGAAAGAAGCGGATTAATTAAGAAACAGTTAAGTGGTGCCAGGTTAAGTGAAATAGAGAATCAGGTGGAGTAGGTTATTGTATTTAACAAGATTGACTCCAGACTATGGCCTTGGTAGTTGTGAATAAAGAATACTTGTGTGACAACAGCAATAGCGGTATGAGTGGTACAGGATGAACAGCTAGGCAACACAATAATTGAGAAGAATGTTTACAGAGAAGATATTATGTTTAATACAGTTGGCAGATTATTAATCTGAAAAAAGAAAGAGTATGATAGATTGTGAAACAGATATAACTGAAAGATCAAGAAAGTGATCAATAAGAGTTTGCATGGCTAAATAGAAATTGAAAGTGGCAAGTACAAAACGGAGAGAATGTAATCAGTTAAACATTCAGATGGTACCCGATTGAAATAAAGTTTAATGCATGTAAAGTTAGCTGAGCAGTTTAATTCTTCCCTAAAAAGAAAGTGTTATAGTAATGAAAGCAGATGCTTTGAGAAATGATGGAAATAATGTGGTTAGTCAACTAGAGAATGTAAATTGAAGTTAAAAAGGAATATGAAAAATAAAGTATGTTAGTAATGTAATGGTATGGTAAAATTTGGATTTTAAAAAGGTGTGGTACAATTAGAATTGAAGTATTGGAAAAAGTAGTTTGGAAATTTTGATATTGTTTTCCAATATTGATTGAGCAAGTAAAACAATCTGTAATGAATATAGCCGGAATCAAAGCATTATGAAAGTGTGCAGCAATTGTGAATAATAGTAGAAGCTGAATGTATGAAATATTATGTCAGATATTCAGCAGGATCAGAGTAGTGCAGTGGAAGCGTGGTGGGTCTACAACCCACAGATTAGAAAATTGAAATATGGTAATGGATAAAATAAGATAGTAGTTAATAATGATAAGCAGGATAATGGCTAGCAATGACAAAGTGATTAATGGAATGGCATTAAGAAATTTGAGAAATTAAGTAAGGTTTAGCATGAAAGAACATCCAAAGGTAGTGGAATAAAATGAAAGGATTTGAGCAGAAAGAAATGGCCCGGAAAGAAATGTTGCAAACACAGCCCAGAAAATGTGAAAGTAGGTTCAGTCCAAGGAGATAAAGCGCCATTGGCAAAGTAGAATTGCCCATCACAGAAAGATAATGACTAATAGATGGAATCCGTGAAATAAAATAGTTATGAAATGAAAGAAAGAGAAAGGAGAAGCAGGACAAGTGCAAAATGGAATAGAATGAGACTGGCAGTGTGAAATAAATTGAAAGGTAAGGAAAGGTAATGGAATCGATAGAACAGAGTAATTTTGAAATGAATTGAAAGAAAAGAAAAGAGCAAAGCAAGGATGGAATTAGATAGATGAGTTAGTTAACGTAGATGAATTGAAAGGCTGATGCAAAGAAAAAGTATCCTTCTTGTTCTATATATGATTTTATTTCTTTTTAGGTAATAATCTGATTTATTTTATATGTCGAGGATGACATTTCTTTTTAGGTGATAGTAATGTAACGTCGCGCGTTTTTTCGGATCTTCGTGGATCCTCCTCTGCTTAGCATGTGGGATGGTCAAGCTGTGACCAGTGCGACTCGTGTTGGGTGTGCGTGGATATGGATCTGTGCATGTTGGTGCCCAGTGTAAGTTGGATATCAACAGTGGGTTGGCGTCCAGGTGTGTGACGTCTACTGTGTGTTGGCAGCAATGGTGTTGCCGTTAACATGTTCTTGTCATCCATCAATGTAGACGTCTACCGTTGAACTTGGCGGCAAGCGTTGTGGACGTCTAGTTGGAGCGGTTTGGTTAGCGGCGCAGAGGTTGACGTTAACCTGAAGTGCTTGTGTTTTTAGGGGTAACCCGAGCCTTCTTATTTCCCCACTTTCTCCTATCCTCTTCCCCCATCTTCACCTTTGTGCCTCTTCACTACTTCCGGCAGTCGACGGGAGCACGTGGGAAGGCCGTGATGCGCGCAGCAGCGGCAGATCAGGTGGGGAATGACGGATTGGAGGGCGGTGTTCGCGGGAAGCTCCTGAGGTTTTGGCGCAATTTGAGGTTCTTTAGGAGTTTATTTGCGTTTCAGAGGTAGGGACTGGACCCCTTTGATTTCTCCTGTTTGACTTGTCATGCTCCATTTGCATAGACTGCTTGTTAATCATGTTTTCGGGAAAAAGGTTTACCATGCCGGGAGATTGGGTGGTTTGATCGATCCAAATGTTGGATCTTGCTTTTCCGGTTTGATTATAGTATACAGAGGTAAGGGGAAGTGTTTCCCCTTGTTTTTCTGTTGTTTATAGGGCTAGATTGCCTGTGTGATCGTCCTGGGGCCGTTCTGTGCGTCCTGTGTGTGTTGAGTACTAAAGATCTCGATGTCAAAATCAGTTGACGCTGAGTTCTTCGTTGGGAGATTAACGGCTAGGTTTCTAGCCGTTGATTTTGAGTAAACGGCTAGGTGGTGGCCGCTTACTTAGTATTGACGGCAAGAAATATTGTCGTCTATATTCTATGGACGGCAATCGATGTTCCCGGCAACCTGTGCATGTATCAGTATAGTGTGTTTCATGATGTTCTTGTTGCAAGTATTGCGATGCAATGTGTTTATCGATACTGAGCGGTGAAATAACACCTGTGGTGCTCCAAGAGCACAGGGCTTTTGAGGCCAGCTTACCGGCTATGTAGTTTACTAGTTCTTTACGTGTGTGCGTGGGATTCACTATATCCTAGCGCACAAGATTTATGTGAAATATTACGGGGTTTTGGTGTCGTGCACATGGTTGGTGTGTGCATGGCATATCGTACGTTATTGTGTTTATTGTATCTTAATTATTATGATTAGTTCGTGGTATTGTGGCGATGAGGTTCACATCTGAACCTAGCCTCGATCCTTTAGAATCTTTTGTAGATTCTTCTGGATGAATGATTAGTAAAGTTTAAGTATGGTTATTATGTGAATATTATGTACTGCGTTTAGTGTGACCTTCACTGTCACTTTGTGACCGATGACAGGCCATGGTGTTATCATTAATATGGTTTATATGCGTAATTGTGTAGGTTAGCTTGTAAGTCACATAGTGACTGGAATAAGCTATTCCTAACATATATATTGTAATTGGTAATAGAAAGTGTTTGTGTATATATCGTGGTTTAAGTTTTCCGAGTGTGGTGGTCCGGCGCCTATTCCAAAATGCCTCTCTAGTTGGGTACCCCAGGTTCTTTGTGAGCCAGGCACGTGTGGTTGTTGTGCTTGGGGTTTGTCCCGGTATAGTGTGGTACCATCGTGGTCTGTGTCATCTTCCTGGACACCCTCACTCCTGTGTTTGAGTTGTACGTCCGACTGAGGGAAAGACAACAGTAGGGCAGCGGCTTGTGTTTGTGGGTGTGCAGTTGCTTGTAGCGCGCTCGTAGTTGGGGGTACGGACACCAGTAGTAGACACTGGTCTCCAGCTAGTCCTGTTTTCCAGTGCCTCATTTTAGGGTGCTCTAGCCAGAGACCCTAGAGGTGCCAAGCATGGACCTGCAGCTGTGTGTCTGCAGGTGTGGTGTTGGTTGGTCTCCACAGTTGTTTGACTTGTTCTCGTGGAGCGGCAGTTGGACCTTTCATCTGTGACTGCGAGACTGAGAGGTTGTTCTTGTGTTGTGTTGTCCGGGTTGGATACTGGTCTGATCAGCCAGTAGTCCATTCCCGTGTGGTGGCGTCGTTCCTTTCCGACTCGTGCTTTGCTACTCGTCGTGGTTTGTGAGTTAGTGACTCATAGTCGAGGTTTGACTCGTTTGAGGTGTGCCCTGGTGTTGGCACAATTGTGACTGTGGTTGTGGCTTGTGGTGTGCCCGAGCGGTGGCACAATTTTAGTTATGGTTGGTGAATGTTGACTCACCAAATGTGGTTTAGCTTGCTATGGTGTGCCCTGTTACGGCACTCGTTTACTTGTAGTTTCCGTGCTGGTACCTTGTGTAATAGATACCTGTACCCCGTGTGGGTATGGTTTGTGGTGGTATGTCGTATACCATCTTTTCTGGTGTTGACGTGGAACGTGTTTCGTGAGGGCGTGTGGTGTGCCCTTCCACTCATGTGCTTCACCCTCCCTCGGGTAACTACGTATATGGTTTTTCATGTGTGATGGATTGGCCCTCTATAGCCGATCATGTTACTTGGTGTGTGTGATTTTCCGACATGTTGTGTTTTGGGTATAAAGGGCCAACTTTTGGTTAGTAGTCCTGTTACCCACATATTAAGACCCGCCTGTAAAGCTTATAGCTAAAGCAATTGGTTGTGACGTGATGTGCCTGTGAGGCCTACGGCCTAGCATTTCGTTGTTAGGCGGACTAGCCTATGATTCCTCTTTCTTTATAAGGAATATGCATTTTTTTATCAATTACTGTTTAAGCTGTTATTTAAATAATGTTTTGTGAGCATGAAATGTTTTGGTTATATGTGGCCAGTGAGACCCATTGAGGTTGAGGTCTCTTCTGTTGGTTGTTGTGGTCCTTAGGTGGTCCCTACTAAGCCTGTGACTGTTGAGGCTCACTCCCCTATAGGTCTTTCAGGGCTTGCCGAGTGTTGGCTTGCAGCGGCGTTGTGTCGACTTGTACCACCAGCAGTTATGTAGTAGTAGTGTTGTGTGAGCTTGTGCTCTCTCGGGGTATGCCCCGGTAGTTTTACATTTTAATTAGACATGTAATAATGTAATGGGACAGTTGTAAATTGTTATATGCAGGTATGAGCACATGTTACTTTCTGTGTCTTATACTGTGTACTTTGTCTTTTATATTCTTACTGGACACTTGTGTGAGCTATCCCTTGCGAGACTTCGGTCCATTCGTGGGAGGCGGATCTGGATATGGAGCCTTAATGGGCATAAATATCCAAGGCCATCATACACAGCCTAATCCACCACTAGAAAGATCACACAATCACATACACATACCTAATCGCCAGGCAAAATGATCAAGTCTTGGTTACTGTGCAGAACCGGGGGAAGCTCTCCCCACCATTATCAGTGGAACTTGTCCACCTCCAAGATTTCACACAGTCCGTTGCCCCGGGTATCACGTAACACAATTGAGCCTTCCCGTAGGGGCACTACTATATGGCTCCACGCAATCTATGGTGGCCGTGTCTCATTGGCACTACTTTTATCTTTCACATTATCATGTTATTCATGCACACATGTCGCAATTCTCTCTCTTTCCATACACATGCACACATATAACATGAAACAAACATTAATCACTTCCATATACTCAGATTAATCATGAATAGTAATTAACAGAACCTAATCTGATGCTAATCACATTTAAAACATATTTGAGACTTATTATTAAAACATGGTATTGAAAGCTTCAGAAATTCATAACTAATTTATATGTGATTAAAACATGCTCAAAATTTAACCATGAGGTACGTATGCTTTTTAGAACACACCAATAATTGTTCATAATTTTCAGAGTAGTACAACTATTTTGCATAATTAAAGTAAAAAATCAGGTTTTATCACAAACACTAAGTATTCATGAACATAATAAAATGAGATAAACAAGCCCTAAATTATGCATACAGTAGTTTAACAAACTGAATTATAACATTAATGATTTTTATAACATTATACATCATGGAAATCAAAATTATCAAGAGTTCACATGCTTTTTCATATATATAGAAATTCAAATAAATACCATAATTAACAAATTTTAATCCAAGGTCATCCAATCTCATCATGATGATTAACAGGTCAAAACAAAATGAAAAGAACACAAAACCCATCACAGAATCTCACAAAACAATGATAAATGGCGAAACTGCAAATTTCTGGGCAAGATGAACTTGACGTCAACATATATTGCCGTCAAGTTCTGGTTAACGGCACACTTGTTGCCATCAAGCTCCCAGACTGCACAAAATGTAGATCGAGGGCAGGAAAACATGACAAACGACATCAAAACAATTTTTTCAAAATCAAGAAAAATAGGAAAACCTTAGGGGACAAGTTCACGGTGTGAAATCCTAAGTTACGTGCCTCTAGAAAATTCTACAACATGAGAATTTAGCCGATGAAGCCCTCTTTCACACTCAAAGAGGTATCCTCCAAGCACGATCAAATCCTTCATCTTGAGCACGATCCGACCACGATCTCCTCGTCCAGAGCCTTCCTCACAAGTCGTGGAAGCTTTCTCTTCACAACATCAACCTTAAACAAGCAACAACACAACCTCTCTACCCTCGGGATTGCCCTCTCTCTCTCCTCTCTCACAACCCCAAACCCAAGCAAAAGAGCAAAAGTTCTCTCCCCCAAATGAACCCTCTCTATATATAGAGAGCCAAGGGTCATGATTGGGGTAAGATCCTTGCCCTAACACGACTCTAACCCTTCAAACCTATCCAAAGAAAACCACCAGTTTGGGAGAAAAACTCAGATTGGGACACGCAGAACTTGACGTCAAACTTTGGCGCCATCAACAGAAATCTTGACGTCAAGATTCCGAGAACACTTGACATCAAAACATGTTGACGTCAACACAAAATAGACGGCAATCGAAATTGCTGCCAGAACAAGTAGCAGGTTGACGTCAACCGCATCTTGACATCAAACATACTTGACGTCAAGAGCCGCCTTGCAGAAAACCCTTGATTCAGAAAAAACACGTCATATGGGGTTCCAAATGCCAACCAAACGAATTTCTGAAAGTGCAAACTTGTAGAAACTTGCTAGGCCTTACACTCTCTCCCCCTTAAAAAGATCTTCATCCTCTAAGATTGGATCAAGTATCTGTGGTGATGTCATCAGTGTCGTCTCTGGCTAACGTGTACACTCTGTCCGGTGCTTGTGGTCTTGTTGCTGGCTTCACTGTTGCTGCTGCTGGAACACCTCGTGGAACGAACGTCTTCAGCTTTCGACACTTTCTAATCCGATGATCTGGGCTGCCACACTTGAGACATCTTCCTGCCTTTGTCCAACACAAATCTCTGCCATGACGCTTGCCGCAGTGTACACACTCGGGCTTCTCGTTGGCTGTAGAAGCTACTGACTGGGGTGCTGACTTTGATGGTACTATAACTGGCTGCTGGTTTTCCACGAGCCTCTTCATCTTCTTGTCTTGTCGCTGAAACGGTTCTGGTAACCTCTTCATCTGAGCCTTCTTCTCTTCCTGGTACAACTCCATCTCACTCTCCTGCCTGCATGCCGCACTAAGAGCTACATCCATAGTCCTACGGTTGAACGCTGCAAGTCTGGCTCTCAATGATGGTCTAAGCCCCATCACAAACTTCTTTACCTTACGCCTCTCGCCAACAACTATGTGTGGTGCGAATCTTGACAACTCTGCGAATCTAGCCTCATACTCCAAGACTGACATGGAACCTAGAGTCAATGCTAAGAACTCCTGCTCCATCTTGTCCTAGATGTGCTCAGGAACAAATTTAGCCTCAAACAACATCATGAACTCTCCTCAAGTCATAGCTAGCTCTAAACCCTCAAACTGCGTGCAAAGAATGGAAGACCACCACACATCTGCTCGCTCCTGAAGCATGTATGTCGCCAAAATGACCTTGTCATCCTCTACACACCTGATAGCTCTAAATATCTTCTTGATCTCTCTAAGCCAACTCTCTGCTACCAATGGCTGACTCTCCCCCTTAAAAGAAGGTAGAGCCATCTGCTTGAACTTCTCTATGATCGACACACCTCCTACACCACGGTCCTGCTGAGCCAGTGCCAGAACCTGAGCGTGAAGCTGCACCTGAAGAGCTACCTGCGTCTGCGCTTGAGTCTGCATCACTTGTACGAGTCCTTGCATGAATGTGCCGTAGTCGACCAACGGTGGCGGGGTGGCACATGTAGTCCTAGAGTTGCTGGTACTCTTTGCTGCTCACTTGCAGTCCTCCTGGATCCTTATCTTGAATGGGTACAATCGAACAATGAGTCCTTCCAACCATAGCCTACGAAATAGACACCAAGTCAAGCTCTATTTATTACTACACATAGTATATTCTCATGCATTCATCTTATCACTTTTCTACTCCTATCTTAGTTATTCCATGGATTTGGCTATCCACTACAAAGACTTTGAGATGTGAATCAAGTTGATGGATATCCATGTATAATCTCAACCCCGTAGCTCTAATACCATCTTTGTAACAGCCCACTTTCACCCGGTACAGTTATACCAACCCACGTCAGACGAGAGCAAGTTGCTACAGGGGAGAAAACCCCAACGATAGTCACATAGGCTGACATATACACAAATAGAAAGGAATATTGCAGCGGAAAATGAACAACTCTTATTCCATCAACTTTATAATCCACATACCACTGTCTATATAGTCTAAGCAAAATAACATAAACCACAACATCCACTAAACATAGCTAGTTTCCAAGTACAATAAACCAAAGCCCATATTACAATTGCATCACATACTAAGAAACAAACTAAAATCTTCAATCTACTCTTCATGCTCCACGTCGGATCTCGCTAACCCCTCAGCCTCTAAATCTCCTAAAATATTAGCAAGGGTGAATCTATGCAATAGACTCAGCAAGCAACTTAGAATTGCAAACCACGGACTTACCACACATGCTTCTAACAGTTTAATACTCTACTAACTATCACATTATCATTAACTTACTAGTAATTAACAATTTAGCTAACAGATGCTCATGCTATAACATGGATAATGTAAACATGGAATCTATTAAACAAGCTATACTAACTCATGTATAACAAGAATTCTAAACATGGTCACTTATAACATGGTGTCACTAACATGAGAGTATTCATGTAATCACATGCTTGTAATTCTTACTTTGTTTTTTATACAAATACTTTTTTTTATGGAAGGTCCAGAGGGTCAGCGTCTAGGAGAGTGTACCCCGTCTCAGAGGGAAGAGATGTTCTCGCTCCACCAATCGATCAACCAATGGACAAATATTATTAACACAAAGAAATTTCAAGATACACCCGACTCTGACTTCCAAAAAGTCCCATGGAAAGACAAACATACACCCGAGCTCCAACAACCAAAAAAGGAGAAAGAAAAACCAAGATTCACTGCCTAAAGCTAGGAAGGCCAGCTTTATCAATGATCAACGCGCCCCTAGCCACAGTAGGTAAATCGCCAGGAGATAAAAACACTAACACATGGCCTATATAAAAACATATAACATGATACTACTAACATGCTCATCTAGTAATTAATAAGTCATGGTCATAATTAACATAGTTCTACACATGGTACTAATCATGATATCACAATTATCATTTAACATAAATCACATTAACACATGCATTATTTTCTCATAGCACATTCACATGCACTTTTACCTTTGCTTACGCATGCACTTATTCTCGACATTTATCACATTAACATTCACTTACACTTGGTTTCACATAGCTTTCACTTTTCACGATCACGATCACATATCACATCATTTGCACATACCTCGTGCCACGTTCACATATCACTTTACACATTATTCACATATTCACTTTTACACAAATCAAGACACAGCCCAAACCACCACTAGAAAGATCACATAATCACATACACATACTTAATCGCTAGGCAAAATGATCAAGTCTTGATTACTGCACAGAACCGGGGGAAGCCCTCCCCACCATTACCAGTGGATCTTGTCCACCTCTAGGATTTCACACGACCCGTTTCCCCAGGTATCATGTAACATAATTGAGCCTTCCTGTAGGGGCGCTATTACAGTACAGCTCCACGCAATCTATGGTGGCAGTGTCTCATTGGCACAACTTTTATCTTTCACATTATCATGTTATTCATGCACACATGTCACAATTCTCTCTCTTTCCATGCACATGCACATATATAACATGAAACAAATATTAATTACTTCTGAGATTAATCATGGACAAGAATTAACAAAACCTAATCATGATACTAATCACGTTTTAAAATATATTTGAGACTTCTTAGCAAAACATGGTACTCAAAGCTTAAGAAATTCATAACTAATTATACAGTCATTAAAACGTGCTCAAATTTTAACCATGGGGTACATATACTTGACAGAACACACAGTAATTGTTCATAATTTTCAGAGTAGTACAACTATTTTTCATAATTAAAGTTAGAAATCAGGTATTATTCACAAAAGCACTAAATATTCATGAACAGAAATAAAACGAGGTAAACAAGCCCTAAATCATGCTTATCGTAGTCTAACAAACTAAAGTATAACATATAACAATTTTATAACATGTATACATCATGGAATCATAATTATTAAGAGTTCACATGCTTTTTCATATACATATAAATTAAAATAAATACCATAATTAACAAAAATTTATCCAAGGTCACCCAAACTCATCATGATGATTAACAGGTCAATAAAGAACGAAAAGAACTCAAAAACCATAGCAGAATCTCACAAAACCATCATAAATGGCGAAGCTATAAATTTCTAGACAAGATGAACTTGACGTCAACATATGTTTCCGTCAAGTTCAAGTTAATGACACACTTGTTGCCGTCAACCCCCCAAACTGCGCAAAATGCAGATCGAGGGCAAGAAAATATGGCAAACAACATCAAAACAATTTTTTAAAAATCTAGAAAAATAGGAAAACCCTAGGGGAAAAGTTCATGGTGAGAAATCCTAAGTTACTTGCCTCTAGAAAATTTTACAACATGAGAATTTAGCTGATGAAACCCTCTTTCACACCCAAAGAGGTATCCTCCAAACACGATCAAATCCTTCATCTTGAGCACGATCCGACCACGATCTCCTCGTCCAGAGCCTTCCTCTAAAGTCGTGGAAGCTTTCTCTTCACAACATCAACCTCAAACAAGCAGCAACACGACCTCTCTACCCTCGGGATTGCCCTCTCTCTCTCCTCTCTCACAACCCCAAACCCAAGCAAGAGAGCAAAAGTTCTCTCCCCCTAACAAACCCTCTCTATATATAGAGAGCTTCCCTAACACGACTCTAACCCTTCAAAACTATCCAAAGAAAACCACATGTTTCGGAGAAAAACTCAGACTGGGACACGCAGAACTTGACGTCAAACTTCGTTGGCATCAACAGAAATCTTGATGTCAGTCATTATTGACGTCAAGATTCCAAGAAAACTTGATGTCAAAATATGTTGACGTTAACACAAAATAGACGACAATCAAAATTGTCGTCTGAACTAGTAGCAGGTTGACATCAAGGCATGTTGACGTCAACTACATCTTGACGTCACACATACTTGACGTCAAGAGCCGCCTTGCAGAAAACCTCTGATTCAGTCGAAACACGTCGTCCGGGGTCTCAAATGCTGACAAAATGAATTTATGAAAGTGCAAACCTGTAGAAACTTGATGGGCCTTACAACTAATCACCTCGAAGTTGAAAGGTGCATGGAATCACCTAAAGCAGTAATCTAGATGGGGGGTTGAATAGATTACCACCGATTAAAAACAATTTTGCCTTCTTTTCAAAGTTAACACTGACTTGATGAAGTCTTAAACATATGTGAATCGAATTTAAACTTCGATGTGTGTGCAATTGTGATTAGGAAATTAGCAATTTACGAACCGTGTGAACCAATCAATCGTGCCTACCATGCATTTAACATAAGAACGTGCAAACCACAGGACACGAAGATTTAAGGTGGTTCGAAGTACACAACTCGTGTATCCTACGTCCACCGTCCACACACACACACGGAAAACTGCTTATAAAGCAAGTTTAACCCTACAATCACACACGCACGGTGTTTGAGGCAAACACGCACTTAGAACAACCACACACACACGTGGATCAAGCACAAGGGACGCTCAAACCACCACCACATACACAGAGTAATCAAAAGTAGAAAGAAGGAAGAGTTCTGAGTTGAAGATCAAATCCTAAGATGAACTCTTCGATGTGGTCGTCCAGAAGAACTTCAAGCTTCGTGTTGATGACAATCAGATGATGTAGATGAAGCTTGACTTGTAGACGAACCGACTTTAACTCCTTGTTCACAATGGATTTTCCTGGAATAGGCAGGAGGGTTGAAGCAGAGCAGGGTAGAGAAAGCCTTCTTCTTAATCTTTGCTTAGGGTTTTGGTGTGGAGGCTTCTTGCTGCGAAAATAGCTTTATATGATCTATATATAGTGGTGTCCAAGTTAGAAGAGACGTGCTTGTAGGGAACACCCTAATACAAATCACATGGCGGTCACATGTGTGACTTATCCTGCGGCTGTCGACAGGTGCATCATAGCTGTCGACAGGTACTGTTGGAAACTGGCTTCCATAACCATGTTGGTTGCCGGAACCCTCGGCCGTCGACAGGCGATATCTGGCTATCGACAGGAAAGACTGATCTGTCGATAGGTACACCTTATCTGCCGACATCTACTACTTTTTATGTGCTTCCAGTAGCTTGTTTGTTACTGTCTTGTCCATCTGTCGACACATGGCTTCTTGGCTGTCGACAAGTGAACACTTGATGTGTATTTTCAATCTTTTGCACTTGGATTTGGTTGCTTGTCTTGTGTGTTCATTCACACCTACATGAAAAAACATCCCAAGTGAGATATCATGAATACATAGATGATCATAAACTCATTTTTCATTTGAACATTTCTTTCATGTCTTTATCATTTTTGCAACATCAATTATGTCATTCATCAAAAACACTTAAGCATTCAATCATTCAATCATCATCATACACATTGCAACCCAACAGAAGTCTCTCCCCTTCTCTCTCTAAACTCCCAATGAAACCTTAGCTAAGCTAGGTTCTCCCTTTACAGAAACGACCTATATTTATAGGGATTTAGGTCACGTTCAAGGTAGGAAAGGGAACCTCAAACCAAATCTGATTTCCTAGTCTATCGATGAAGAAATTAGAGTTAGATCGAATAAGGAAACTAAAAACATCATCCTACTACGTCGTAAACCACACTAGTTAGAGACACTCTAGTATGTCGTTAAGAGCACTTGGTTGCACTGTTTGTTGCCACCAAGATGTGTTTTGGCCAGAAGCATAAAACACACATACAACAAGCATTAATACACATAAATCTCGGACCTTATAGATCAAGAGAGCAATAGTTTCCCAGAACATAACGCAGCCATATCAAGCAAGCAAGCAAGCATGTAATGAGAAAGAACTTTTAACATGTAACGATAATCAGTCACGAGTCATAATGTGCATTAAGGATCTATGCCACCATGAACATGTGTAATGTGGTTATACATCTGGCATTTTAACAAGACAAGTACTCCTAGTGAATGCCAATATCATTATACCCCATGGTTAATAGTATATTTTCGGCTCTCTGCCATGAGGACTAGACTGGAGTCCATGGATACTCTCCGTGCCCGATCCTGCATCTCAAGCAATTTAAATGTCAATACCCACAATCAATCATGGTCAATTACAGGAATTCTAAGGGGTCAATAGTATAGTATCCTATCATCAGTGATCATATTAATGATTTCAAGAATAACAAGTCAAGTGAACATGATTCCAAGATGGTAGTGTGTCAAGAGTGAAATTTGGTAGTATAACAGCTTAGTTTCCATTTAGTTCAACATTTACACTAGTAACTTGGTTTCATGTGCATAAAATCACACTCGCCGAGAAAGTAGATGAGAAAGGAAGTGCACATTATCTCTAGGAAACTTCAATGGTACAACCAGCTCAATCTTCATGAGAAAATCTATGGAGTTTAGAGACTTACGGAGGTCTTTCCAAAAAAGTCTCTAGTCTTCCAAAATGGAATGTCTAATAGAGAGGTTCCAATCTGCCAAGAAGGGGCTTCCGATCGTGCATGTGTGTAAATGAAAGGACGTGCCTCAAGATATCCATAATAAACATCAACTTAAACAAAGCGGAAAGCAATACCAAGAGGTCATTACACATGATAAGACAAACAAGATGGTAGCAACATGAGTTATACACATTAATGGTATGGAGTTTCAGTTTTTATAACAATTTAGATCATCAAGACAGAGTTTAATAATCACATGATAGAAAGATAAATTAAGACATTTGTAACACCCCTCAATTTCATTCTAGTTTTCTAGAAAATAAAAAACTCTTTATATAACAAGCATGAAAAACTTAGATATTGGATCCTAAGAAAATATGTGACTAACTTGGCCACATGCTGGTAGTATTTTTGGTCACATGTACCCCAACAGGGTGATACTAGATTCTGAAAAATAGAATTAAAATTGAAACCACCATAATTACCTGAAAAATATGTTGATCTCAAAGGCATGGATACTTGGAACTATTGGCACCTAGATGTTGAGATTAACTTAATTTATTGATTTTTGACTAATTTTTATCTAACAAAATTTTAACTTGAAAAATTAAACTAAAATCACTATAATTTGTAAAACCTTTTAAATAGCTTATGTTTGAAATTTTGTCTCGATTAGACATTATTTGGATACAAAAATGGTGGACCAAAAAATCTACATGAATTAAATTATAATTATGCAACATATTTACGTAACAATTTTACTTACATAAATGGGGTTACAAAAGATGCTTAATACCTACGAAACCTCTACAACGTAATTCTATATGTGTTACAACTGGGTAAAAGCTTCTCTTGACGTGGTTAAAATACTGGGTTGAGGAAACAGGGGAAACCACCACCGTCCATGTGCGTCTTACGTGCTTCACATGCATGTAGCCATGGACCCTATATAAATTGCTTCCTTCCCTTCTAAAAACACTTTAGGCACTCGCTTCTGCTTCTGGGGCCACTACCATCATCGCTTCAGTTGAGGAAGGGTCTCACTTGAGGGAAAGGAAAGTTTGGGCCTACTAGCTAAGGTAGGATTTACTTTCTCTTTATTTCGTATTGTCATGTTCTCATCAATTAATCCTATTATCTACTGAGTGGAATTGATTTCAACCCCTCATATATGGGATCTTGAGTATACACTTAGGACCCAAAACCATTAATTCATCTCTTAACAGGAAGTACAAACACTCTAAAAGTACTAGAGTCGCCGTAATCGATCGACCGAACCATGATAAATGGTCGAATGATTTCTTCTCCCCATCAAACTTTTACCACCTAGAAAAGAATGGTCGACTGATTCTATTTTTTCCGGTCGATTGACTTCCTTCTAAAATCCAAAGACCAAGACTTTGGAAGGTTCGGTTGACCGAAACACATAGTTTGGTCGACCTAAAACCCACAACCGGTCGACTGATTTTGTTGGTTCGGTTGATTGATTCCATTCTCATCTTGAAGATGATGGTTCTGTGATGTTCGGTCGACCAACATCCAGAGAACGGTTGACCAATCCTTTGATCAATCAACTGACTTTTTTTTTGCTAGCCATCCATCTTGAATTAGCCATGAGGTATTGTGGTCAGTCTGGATGAAGAATAGACATCCTAAATTGATGATTGTAACCTTGGTCAAAGTAACTAATTCTGTTAACATGTGTATTTTTACAAGGATATATATATATATATATAATATACCATGAACTTAATGACGACCTCAACTTATTAAGGGTCTTAATTAAAGATAAAAATGTTGAGATCATTTATGCGCTCTCTTGTGCTAATCTAATCTGCATTGCCAGCTATAGGAACTGCAACTCTAGTTCTGGCCATGTCTAGTAATTTTGTAGTGGTAGAGTCCTTTTTATTAATATTTATGAGGTCTAATATTAACAATATTAAAATCAATAATGGGAAACTGAACACTCGTTATTAGTGTCGATATCAAGATTAAGTTTCCTCTCTCTTGTGTGTGTGTGTGTGTGTTTTGCGACTTTAGTTTTCTATATGTTCCCTAAGAAATCCATGTTGTTCGTTCCCCTTTCTCCTCACATACACGACATGGGTTGTGAGTCTTTTGTTGTTGGTAGGTTGATAGTTACTATTTATATCAGTTCTCTTTTATGTGACCAATATATTTTGTTTGGAACAGGTATGTGCTTCATGGTTTTGCTGTTATGGACTCCATTTTCTACATCCCTGTGAGCATCTGCTGAGGTCGCCTAAGCTTGAAAAGAAGCAGCACTTCTTTCTCGACATTATAGGCTTTCTTCACCTACCTTCATCGAGCTCCTCCTTGATGTCTCAACTGTCCGTGGGCAAGTTTTTCCTCGTCAGACTGTTGCTAATCTCACCTGATCCTCCTCGGTGCATTCCATGGTCTCAAAACTAAGCTCCAACTCTTAAGCCCAACTCTCAACCTTATCTGGGTCATAGTTTCCAAAGAACATCGGTGGTTGGAAATGCAGAAACCTATCCCAGAAGGCGGTCCAGTCCTCAGTCGCTGTCGTCCTCGCCCTACTGACTTGGGTACCCGATACCCGACGCCTACTGTACTACTGGCTGCACTATCGGTGGGTCTGCCTACTACTCTGGTACTGTTGGGGAGGTATTGGCAGTTGTCCTCCCACTGCCGTCTGCCTAATCTGCCATGGCCCCTGGAACATGGCTCTAAAAAACTGCTTTTCCATGGGGAACATGGTCTCGTATTGCAGTGGTGGGGGATGGTACCACTACTGCTGTTGCTCACCCTATGCCGCTACTGTCGCTTGCCCCTGAGGCTGTGCTACAGACTTCTCTGCTGACACATCCTCCTAAACCTTACCTGGTGCTGGCATATCTGACTCACCCTACTGCTCCATCAATTCTTTGGTCCTCCTGTCTCTGCGCGGAGCCATATCCTGCACGGCACACAACCAACAGGGTTAACAATACTAACTTGGGCGGCTAGTAGTGTACTTGTACTTCTGTTAGGACCCAATTTTTGCGGTCGCCGCCCATGGATCCGGGGACCTGGAAGGGCTATAAGACAAGTCTAACAAGATATGTAAGGGAAATAAATGTCAACTACTGAACTAGAAGAACACACAGAAGTAGAAAAAGGAAAGAGCAAGAGTACTATGTATCGCTCTAGGTACAGTCCCAACACACTATGAGTACAAGTATGCAAAGGGAAGAACATGACCCTTAGGGGCATATCCCAAGGGTGAAGTACACGTGAAGAAAAAGGGAGCCCACTGCTAGCTATAGGGATGACGATGACTGCCTTGCCTACTTCGCTCGGTGCGCACGCGGCCGCTGCTGAGAAGTGTCACTTGGAAAAAGAGGGATGAGATTCACAACAGAAGTTTAGTAGGAACTACCAATCACCTACTGGCATTAACAGGTGGAATAAACAAATATAATTAAAATAAATAAGAATAATTATTTATTCTACTCTAATGCAGGAAAGTGAGGAAGGAAAACTAACTAACTAGAAACGGTATGGGAACTGTAACGTAATTAGAAACATTGTATGACCTACACGTCATGACCACCATACGGCTGAGAACACAGATAGAGAGAACCCTGCTTGGACAAGTGACACTGGCTACGGAATCAAATACCACTTAACAACCGGTCAGGTGAGTCCACTGACGTCTTACCCTCGACCACAGTCCTGGCCTCCACGTCTCGTCATAATGGAGCCAAGGAACACAAAGTAACCACAACAGTAACTGCTGTAGTCTGGCCGGACTATGGTCCCACGCTTGGCCTCTCTAGGTGGTTCTGAGGCTACAAAGAGTGAGGCAGTGAGAAGGACTAGCTGGCCTGTGTCGGAAAGACTCCTAAACGGCCTCAGCATCCCATACCAACTACGAGAGCTCTACAAATGACTCAATACCACTGTCCTACTACCATTTTCCCCTCCTCTCCAGAGTCCACGACCCGAGCACGACTGTCGCCTAGAGCACTCCCTCAACGAGCGCACAAGGATGGGGGTCCCAGGTAAACGTTAACAACTTCTCGCGGAACAAGCCCTCAGGTGCCGAGCCCCGAGCAAAAGACTAGTGTAGTACCATACTAGGAACTAGCAATGGTGCCATAGGTATAGAAGAAACCAAGAATAGGCGAAGACTCGATGAGAAACAGACTCCGCATGAAACTCATATGTGTCTGTCCCTGTCGCGACGCCCAGGGCCACTGTCGCGATGCCCAACCTAGTCACGACATGATCGCGACACCATAAGTGGTCACGATGCTATTGTGACGCCCTTGCCCACCGCGACAAAAGAAGCTTGTCGCGGTTGGCACATGCGTCGCGATACCATCGCAGCCCTTAGGCCAGTCGCGACACCAGACACTGGGGGTCCTGGTGCAGTCCACCAGAGGATCACCCCAAAAACACCCAAACTGTGTCCATCTAGGAAGAGGAGCATAGAGGCTCTGGTAAAGCATGTAAACAAAGCAAACCACCCTTAAACCCCATGGATCATGCGTTAAACAAGAAATCCTATGCTCAAGGAAGACCTCCCAAACAACGGAGCATGGATCTCTCACCCAAAACCCTAAACACAACAGAAGCATGGAAATCTCAAGGGGAAGGGGAGCATGGTAGAACTAGAAGGAGAAGAGGAGTCCTTACCTCAAGGAGTAAAGCTGACCAATTGCGGGCTTCACGTAGGGATGGTTGCTGCCTCCTCGCTCCAAGCACCACACCAATGTCACCTACACGAAGGGGACGTCACCTCCATGCCAAGAACACCCAAGAATTGTCATAGGAAACAAGAGGACTCGATGGAAGAAGAAGAAGGAAGAAGAAGAAGAAAAGAATAAGGAGAAGGGGAAATGGGCGTGTAAGACCCGGCCCCCTTGGGCCCTTGGCGCCGTTCTCAGGGTCGCGACAGGTGCCGTGGCCGTGACATGGTCGCGCCAGAGCAGCCTGCCATGACGGGTTTGGTGACGTGCCGACCCCGTCTGCCGTGACATGATCCTCGTCACGACGCTCTAGGTTGTCGCAACTGTGTTCTGACAGGACTTGACCATTGTCCTGTCTGTCAGAACAGTTGTGTCTGGTGGCAGGTTCATACAGTGTTGACGTGACCTGTCAGGCCGTCGTGTTTGCTTTTCCGATCTTCCAGGTTTGACCGTGCTTTTGGTGTCGCGCCTTGGTGGACGGTCGCAACATGGTCGTGACGCTTATGGGCGTCGCGACAGTGCCATTGTCACGCCTGGCCGCTACGTCACGTTCTGGGGGCCATCGGTTCAAAACCGAAGGCGCGCCCCATTTCCCTCTCTCGCCCCTTTTCACTCCTTCTCCCCTCTCTCGAGTTCTCTCTCGTTTCTCGGTGTTCCCCTTCTCTTGTGGTGCTCGTGCTAAGGCGTGGACATGCCGTTCGTGCAGGGTGCGTGCTCGAGTTGTCTGGTGCGGGGAGGAGGCGTTCTTTCCTATGAGAAGGCCCCAACGGGGTGGTTCTTCACGTGGAGGTAGGGACCGTTGATCCTCTCGCCCTAAGCATGCTCCCTTCCCCCTCTACATCGTGTTTCCTCTGTGGTTTGGGGCTTGGGAGTGTGAGAACTCCATGCTCGAGGTTGAGTGAGGTTTCCCTTCGAGTGTAGATCCATGTTCGTGGACTTTCTAAGGGTGGTTTGGATGCTTTAATGGCTTTCTTGCATGTTAAGCATGCTCCCCTCCCCCTGTGGAATGCTTGTTTGGCATTTTTGGCGTGGTCTCCGGAAGAAGTGTTCCGGAACCCCCCCCCTCTGCTGAAGACGCGACCTATCGTGGGGTCGCGACGATGTCGCGGCCGGCAAGGCCGCCGCGACATCGTCGTGGCGCCCAGGTGTGTCGCGACTTGGTCACGTCGGCTTAGGCCGCCGTGACAGTGTCGCGACCAGGTTGGGCGTCGCGACAAGATCGCGACAGCCCGCTGCGTCGCGACCCCGACCGAGAGATAGGTTTTGGTCCTTCCCGTTTCCGCTTTTCTTTTACTATACATGTGGCACCTGTGCTAGTCCCCTAGTATGGTCTACACTAGTCTTTCGCCCGGTGCTCGGCACTTGAGGGCTTGTCCCATGTGAGAGGTTGTTACCGTTACCTGGGACCCCCATCCTCGGGAGCCTGTTGAGGGAGTACTCCGGGCTACGAGTGTGCTCGAGTTGGCAGCCACTAGGCGGACTCTAGAGCTTAGGGGAAAATGGTGGTTAGGACAGTGGCGTGTGAGTCACTTGCAGATCTCTCGTGGGTGGTCTGGGACGCCGAGGACAGTTAGGAGTTCTACCCGGCGCAGGCCAGCCAGTCCTTCTTCTCACTGCCTCACTCTTTACGGCCCCGGAACTGCTTAGAGAGGCCAGGCGTGGGACCGTAGTCCGGCCAGACTACGACGGTTACTGTTGTGTTACTTGTGTCCTACCTCGCTCTGACGAGATGTGAGGGTCAGGACCTGGGTCGAGGATAATACGTCGGTGGACGCACCTGACCTTGACTAGTGGTAGTGTTTCCGTTGCTAGTGTTCTTTGTCCAGGCGGAGTTCCCTCCGTCTGTGTTCGCTAGCCGTGTGGTGGTCACGATGAGCAGTCGTACGGAGTTTCTGACCGTGTGTACTTTCCATGCCGTGCTAGTTGTAGTTTTGCTTCCGCACTTCCGTTGTAGGTAGAAGTAATAAACTGCTGTCATTCATTTGATATTTATATTCTCCTACCTGTTTAGAGCCAGTAGAAGATTGGTAGTCCCTACTGAGCTTCTGTTGTGAAGCTCATCCCTCCTTTTCCCAGGAGAGACTTCTCAGCAGTGGCAGGGCGTGCGCCGGGTGGAGGAGACGGGGCGGTAGTTGGAGTCCCCGTAGCTAGCAGTGGTTCCCCTGTTTCAGTGTACGTCACCCTCGGGGTATGCCCCTAAGGGACTTGTTCTTCCCCTGTCTTTTACTTGTACTAGCGTGCGTGCGTTGGGACTGTACTTAGAGTGGTACGTGGTGGTCTCACTCTCTTTTATGTTTCCGCACGTACACGTCTAGATTAGCAGTTGACGTTTACTTCTGTTACATATCATGTTAACGTAGATTATAGCCCTTCCGGGTCCCTGGATCCGTGGGCGGCGACTGCGAAAATCGGGTCCTTGGCATGGGCCGAGGGTCGGGTTCTCGGGTCGTTACAGTTGGTATCAGAGCGAGAGTCTGACAGGACTTGTAATGGATTTGAACTACAACAGGAAGTCCCAACGGTAGTACAAGTACACTGCTAGCCGCCCGAGTGGTATTGTTAACCCTTGTTGGTTGTGTGTCGTGTAGGACATGGCTCCGCGTAGGCGCAGTCAGGCTAGACAGTTGATCGAGCAGCAAGATGAGTCTGAGATGCCTGCACAGGGGTAGGTCCAGAAGGAGGTGTCGACAGACGAGTCAGTGGCACTACCTCAGGCTGCAGCAGTAGCGGCAGGTGGGCAGCAGCAGCAGGAGTACCAGCCTCAACCGCAGCAATACGCAGACTATTTTCCCTTAGCAGAGCAGTTCTTTAGGAACTTGTACCAGGGAGCGTACCAGCCCGGGCAGGCAGTAGCAGGTGTTCAGTTTCCGGTACCTCCTCCAGTGGTGCCGGAGCAGCAGGTAGAGCCAGAGGTGGAGCAGCCGGAGCATCAGCAGCGGTCGGGCATTGGGACTACCCGGACCGGGCGGCGGAGGATGACGGTTACGGAGGACAGGACCGCTCTCCTCGAGAGATTCCTGCGCCTTCGGCCACCGATGTTCCACAGTGACTATGATCCAGATAATGCAGAGAGCTGGGCCCATGAGTTAGAGCGCATCTTCGAGACCATGGAGTACGTTGAGGAGGACCAGGTTCGACTGGCAGTGTACCAGCTCAAGGGAGCAGCCCATGAGTGGTGGAGAGTTCAGAGGCAGACTCACTTTCAGAGGCAGAGGTTGGATCACATCACTTGGCAGCAGTTTTCGGAGGTCTTCCACGAAGAGTACTTCCTCGACTACGCTCGACGTGAGAGATGGGACCAGTTCCACGTGTTGGTTCAGGACGACCTCACAGTTTCGCAGTACCACCAGAGGTTTGTCCGGTTGTTGAGGCATGTGCCTCATGTCGCAGGCAGCGATCAGGCGTGTGTAGAGAGGTTCATAGCAGGACTGAGACCAGACCTGAGGTGGGGTGTGATGTCACACATGTGTACCACCTTGGGAGAGGCCGTGGCGAAGGCCACCGCCTTGGACAGAGAGACCTGGCAGCCTCAGCAGCAGCAGCAGTAGCAGGGAGGAGCCTCTTCCAGGTCCTCGCCTTACCAGCGTCCAGCGGGTAGCCACGGTAGTGCAACTTCCTCTTCCTCCTGCTCGGGCAATTCAGGCAGCGCCAGGATTCGCTCGCAGTTTAGGAAGTTGTCTACTCACGGGGGCAGTTAGAACCGGTAGCAGAAGCGCCAGTCTAGGTTTGCAGAGCAGTCAGTTGTCCAGGGAGATGAGCAGGGCGGTCAGGAGGCAGTTTGCTACACCTGTGGATTACCGGGCCACTTCAGGAGGGATTGCTCCATGGGGCAAGCCCCGCAGCAGCAGTAGCCAATGTAGTACGCTCAGTAGCCACCTCAGTACCAGTACCCTCCTCAGCAGTAGGCACCGCGTCAGCAGCAGTGGGGGCAGTACCAGCAGCAGGCTCAGCAGTGTTCGCAGCCGCAGCAGTACCAGCCGTACCAGCAGTAGCAGTAGTACCCTCAGCAGCCGCTACAGCAGCAGCAACCCCAGCAGGCGCCGCAGCTTGGGCGTGGTCGTGGTCGCGTGATGGCGCTCACCCGGGAGCAGGCAGAGGCATCAAACCTTGTTATAGGTACTCTACCTATCCTTGGCAGAGCTGCTCGTGTTTTGATCGACCCTGGTGCTTCTTTGTGTTTTGCTTCCGAGGAATTCTATGAGTCCCTTGCTTGTCACTCTCCTGAGAGGCAGTGTGACGTGATGGTCGATCTCCCATCTGGTGACTATATGCGTTCCTTTGGTTACCTGGAGGGTGTGGTAGTCGAGGTTGAGGGGCACCAGTTGCCGGCCAAGTTGTACGCACTGCAGCTTTGCAACTTTGACGTCATCCTAGGCATGGACTGGTTGGAGGCTCACTCAGCCGTGGTTAATTTCCAGCATAAGACCGTTCGGTTTAGGATACTTGGAGTACCCGTCCTCTGCTTCGAGGTATCCGGTCTACCTGTCGGCCATTTATTTCTTTGTGTAGAGCTCGTCGTTTGATCCGCGATGGCTGTGTGGCGTACCTTGCTTCGGTTTGTTCTTTGGAGCCTAGCGGATCTTCAGTTTTTGACGTGCCAGTTGTTTCTAAGTTCTCCGACATCTTCCCAGAGGATCTACCTGGTTTGCCGCCTGAGCGAGAGGTAGAGTTCTCCATTGAGCTTTTGCCCGGTACGATGCCTTTGTCCAAGGCACCCTACCGGATGGCCCCGGCGGAGCTGCGTGAGTTGAAGTGCCAGTTGAAGGAGCTTCTTGAGCTGGGCATCATTCGCCCGAGTCGTTCGCCGTGGTGCGCGCCTGTTTTGTTTGTGCAAAAGAAGGATGGTAGTCTTCGTTTGTGCATCGATTATCGGCAGTTGAACCAGGTTACTGTGTAGAACAGGTACCCGTTGCCAAGGATCGATGATTTGTTTGATCAGTTGTAGTCGGCCCGAGTTTTCTCGAAGATTGACTTGAGATCCGGTTATTATTAGATGCGGATCAGAGAGTCAGATGTCGGTTTGACGACTTTCTGTTCCAGGTACGGTCACTTTGAGTTCGTCATGATGCCATTTAGGCTGATGAACGCACCCGCAGCATTCATGGATCTGATGCATAGGTTGTTCAGTGAGTATCTAGATCGCTTTGTGGTTGTTTTTGTTGATGATATCTTGGTCTACTCGGCTTCTAAGGAGGAGCACGAGGAGCACCTGAGGATCGTGCTGGAGACGCTGCGAAGTCACCACCTCTATGCCAAGTTCGACAAGTGCAAATTTGGCTGAGGGAGGTGCACTTTCTCGAGCACGTGATCTCGGGTTCTGGTGTGGCAGTGGACCCTGCCAAGGTGGAGGCTGTGTTGTCGTGAGAGTAACCCACGGCAGTGTTAGAGGTCCGCAGTTTTCTGGGTTTGGCCGGTTACTACCGGAGGTTCATTCAGGATTTTGCCAAGATAGCAGCGCCGTTGACCAGGTTGACTAGGCAGGACGTCAAGTTTGTTTGGTCAGAGGACTGTGAGCAGAGCTTTCGAGAGCTAAAGTCAAGGTTGACTTCAGCGCCAGTGCTGGTCTTACCGTCGGATAGTGGAGGCTTCGTGGTCTACACCGATGCGTCGAGGTCAGGTTTGGGTGTCGTGCTGATGCAGCACTATGGGGTCGTTGCCTATGCTTCTCGGCAGATCAAGAAGCATGAGGAGAACTACCCCACCCACAACTTGGAGCTGGCGGCAGTGGTGTTCGCTCTCAAGTTGTGGAGGCACTACCTGTATGGCGAGGCTTTTCACATCTTCACCGATCACCAGAGTTTGCAGTATATCTTCACCCAGAGGGATCTAAACTTGAGGCAGCGCCGATGGATGGAGTATTTGAAGGACTACAACCTAACCCTCTCCTATCACCCAGGAAGGGCTAACGTCGTAGCCGATGCTTTGAGTAGGCGCGTGCGCTTGAGTTCGCTGATGGTCAGAGAGTGGAGGCTGTTCGAGGAGCTATCCTAGGGAGTGTTCGTTCCATCGAGGACCAGAGACTGTGCAGTGGCGAGCAGTTTGTCAGTTCGGCCGTTAGTGTTCAGGCAGGTGTTGCAGGCACAGCAGGCAGACCCTCAGTTGGCGGACATTTTGTAGATGCCAGATGTTGAGCTCGACGAGGACAATGAGGTCAGATTTAGAGGCCGCTTGTACGTTCCTGAGGAGGAGCGCCATGCAGTTTTGTTAGAGGCTCACAGATCGAGGTATGCTGTTCATCCTAGCTCCACCAAGATGTACCATTGCTTGAGAAGGTCCTTCTGGTGGCCAGGGATGAAGAGGGGCGTGGCAGAGTTTGTTGCTCGGTGCCTTACCTGTCAATAGGTGAAGGTCGAGCATCAGCGTCCTGGTGGTGAGCTGCAGTCGTTGCCCATTCCCGAGTGGAAGTGGGATGACATCACCATGGACTTTGTGGCTGGTTTGCCCCGCACCCCGCAGAGGCATGATGGTATCTGGGTGATTTTGGATCGTTTGACCAAGGCAGCGCACTTTCTTCTGATTAGGATGTCATGGTCAGTGGACAGGTTATCCAGGCTGTACGTGGACAGAGTTGTTTCGTTGCACGGGATCCCAGTTTCAGTCGTCTCCGACAGAGATCCGAGGTTCACGTCAGGGTTTTGGCGCAGTCTTCAGAGAGCACTGGGTACAGAGTTGAGGTTCAGCATAGCGTACCACCCTCAGATAGATGGACAGTCAGAGCGGACTATTCAGTCACTAGAGGACATGCTGAGAGCGTGCTGTTTAGACTGGAGCGGCACGTGGGAGTCGCACCTTCCGATGGTGGAGTTCGCGTATAACAACAGTTATCACTCGAGGATCGGAATGGCACCATATGAGGCTTTGTATGGTCGCCCGTGCAGAACACCTCTTCACTGGTTCGAGGTTGGAGAGAGGCAACTTTTGGGACCATAGTTAGTGCAGCAGTATGCAGATACAGTCAGACTGGTCAGGTAGAGGCTACAGACAGCTCAGAGTCGGCAGAAGAGTTATGCAGACAGCCACAGGAGACCGTTACAGTTCAGTGTTGGTGACCTTGTTTTCTTGCGAGTCTCGCCAACCAAGGGCGTCATGAGGTTTGGCAGAAAGGGAAAGCTCAGTCCGAGGTACGTCGGGCCTTTCCCTATCACCGAGAGGGTCGGCGAGGTGTCTTACGGTTGAGTCTTCCGGCAGAGCTAGCAGGTGTGCACAGTGTGTTTCACGTTTCACAGCTCAGGAGGTACGTTACAAACCCTTCGCATGTGTTGGACTACTCGCAGCTGGAGGTAGCACCAGACTTGTCAGTGCCAGAGTACCCAGTCAGTGTTGCCGACCGCAGAGTTCAGCAATTGCGCAGGAAGTAGATTCCGCTGGTGAAGGTCATTTGGCGGAGCCGCGTTGGTGGTGAGGCCACCTGGGAGTGCGAGGATGAGATGCGGGAGCAGTTCCCTTATTTGTTTGATTGATCGGTATGTTGTTATCTCCCCTTTGCTGTTTTCCGGGTTGAGACCGAGTTGTCTTCATTTCGAGGATGAAATTTCATAAGGTGGGTGGGATGTAAGACCCGGCCCCCTTGGGCCCTTGGCCCCGTCCTCAGGATCGTGACAGGCGCCCTGGCCGTGACATGGTTGCACCAGAGCGGCCTGCCGTGACGGGTTTGCTGACGCACTGACCCCGTCTGTCGCGACTTGATCCTCGTTGCGATGCTCTGGGCTGTCGCGACTGTGTTCTAATAGGACTTGACTGCTGTCCTATCTGTCAGAACGGTCGTGTCGGGTGGCAGGTTCGTACAGCATTGACGCGACCTGCCAGGCCGTCGTGTTTGCTTTTCCGATTTTCGAGGTTTGACCGTGCTTTTGGTGTCGTGCCTTGGCAAGCGGTCGCGACATGGTCGCGACATTTATGGGCATCGTGACAGTGCCATTGTCGTGCCTGGCCTCTACGTCACGTTCTGGGGGCCATCGGTTCAAAACCGAAGGCACGCCCCATTTCCCTCTCTCGCCCCTTTTCACTCCTTCTCCCCTCTCTCAAGTTCTCTCTCGTTTCTCGGTGTTCCCCTTCGCTCGTGGTGCTCGTGCTAAGGCGTGGACGTGTCGTTAGTGCAGGGCGCGTGCTCGGGTTGTCTGGTGCGGGGAGGAGGCGTTCTTTCCGACGAGAAGGCCCCAACGGGGTGGTTCTTCACGTGGAGGTAGGGACCCTTGATCCTCTCGCCCTAAGCATGCTCCCTTCCCCCTCTACATCGTGTTTCCTCTGTGGTTTGGGCTTGGGAGTGTGAGAACTCCATACTCGAGGTTGAGTGAGGTTTCCCTTCGAGTGTAGATCCATGTTCGTGGGATTTTTAAGGGTGGTTTGGATGCTTTAATGGCTTTCTTGCATGTTAAGCATGCTCCCCTCCCCCTGTGGAATGCTTGTTTGGCGTTTTTGGGGCGGTCTCCGGAAGAAGTGTTCCGAAACCCCCCCTCTACTGAAGACGCGACCTATCGTGGGGTCGCGACGATGTCGTGGCTGGCGAGGGCACCGCGACATCGTCGCAGCGCCTAGGTGTGTTGCGACTTGGTCGCGTTGGCTTAGGCTGCCGCGACAGTGTCGCGACCAGGTTGGGTGTCGTGATAAGATCGCGACAGCACGCTGCGTCGCGACCCCGACCGAGAGACAGGTTTTGGTCTTTCCCGTTTCCGCTTTTCTTTTACTATACCTGTGGCACCTGTGCTAGTCCCCTAGTACGGTCTACACTAGTCTTTTGCCCGGTGCTCGGCACTTGAGGGCTTGTCCCTTGTGAGAGGTTGTTACTGTTACCTGGGACCCCCATCCTCAGGAGCCTGTTGAGGGAGTACTCCGGGCTACGAGTGTGCTCGAGTTGGCAGCCACCAGGCGGACTCTGGAGCTTACGGGAAAATGGTGGTTAGGACAGTGGCGTGTGAGTCACTTGCAGAGCTCTCGTGGGTGGTCTAGGACACCGAGGACAGTTAGGAGTTCTACCCGGCGCAGGCCAGCAGTCCTTCTTCTCACTACCTCACTCTTTGCAGCCCCGGAACCGCTTAGAGAGGCCAGGCGTGGGACCGTAGTCCAGCCAGACTACGGCAGTTACTGTTGTGTTACTTGTGTCCTACCTCGCTCTGACGAGACGTGAGGGTCAGGACCTGGGTCGAGGATAAGACGTCGGTGGACGCACCTGACCTTGACTAGTGGTAGTGTTTCCGTAGCTAGTGTTCTTTGTCCAAGCGGAGTTCCCTCCGTCTGTGTTCGCTAGCCGTGTGGTGGTCACGACGAGCAGTCGTACGGAGTTTCCGACCGTGTGTACTTTCCGTGCCGTGCTGGTTGTAGTTTCGCTTCCGCACTTCCGTTGTAGGTAGAAGTTATAAACTGCTGTCATTCATTTGATATTTATATTCTCCTGCCTGTTTAGAGCCAGTAGGAGATTGGTAGTCCCTACTGAGCTTCTGTTGTGAAGCTCATCCCTCCTTTTCCCAGGTGAGACTTCTCAGTAGTGGCAGGGCGCGCGCCGGGCGGAGGAGACGGGGCTGTAGTCGGAGTCCCCGTAGCTAGCAGTGGTTCCCCTGTTTTAGTGTACGTCACCCTCGGGGTATGCCCCTAAGGGACTTGTTCTTCCCCTGCCTTTTACTTGTACTAGCGTGCATGCGTTGGGACTGTACTTAGAGTGGTACGTGGTGGTCTCACTCTCTTTACTATTTCCGCACGTAACTTCTAGATTAGCAGTTGACGTTTACTTCCGTTACATATCCTGTTAGACGTAGATTATAGCCCTTCCGCGTCCCTGGATCTGTGGGTGGCGACCGCGAAAGTTGGGTCCTCGGCGTGGGCCGAGGGTCGGGTTCTCGGGTCGTTACAGGGCGCCTGCCTCGATTTTAAACCGACGACCCTAAAACGCGACCGGTCGTCGTGACGCGATAAGAAGGTTGTCACGACTGTTGTGTTGGGTGTATATTTAATATTTTGATGATGATTTTAATGATGACTATAACATTTGGTTGTAGATGATGTCTAGACACTCATACTTTGATCTTGATGATGACATACTGCATATATTATAATGATGACTAAAAAACATGTTTATGATACTTCATATTTCATATTTGATGATAATGACATGTTTTGAAGGTTCACACTTTATATATATAGGTTAACACAATTTTGTCAAAGTTGTGTCGACACACATTAGAAGTTAGGTCGACACATATAGTCTACTCAGTAAGCTCCTGAAGAACAAAGTCACAGTTGCGTCGGCACAAGTTGTCAGTCAGGTCGACATACATAGTCTGCCCAGTAAGCTCCTGAAGAACAAAGTCACAGTTGCGTTGACACTAGTTGTCAATCAAGTTGACATATGTTTCCTCCTAGTAAGCTGAAACTGATATTTAGTCAGTTGCGTCAACACACATGCAAAATTATGTCGACACACATTGCATGAAAACTCATAAATGTAAAGGGTATGTTTTCCAAAGGGTGTGATTTATCTCTGAAGACTTTTGGGAGACTCTCTTATTACCAAAATGCCCTTTCATCCAGGTGGCAATGAGGAGAATGACTTTTGGACACGTCGCAATCTTGGGTGAACCCTAGGTTTATGTGCACATGTTTCCCACGTGAAAGGAACTGCACTAAGGCTATAAAAGCCCATGTTTCATTTGGAGCAGCCATCCATCACAGAGGACGTGGGGATCAAGGCCAAGCATAGAGAGAGAGTGTTAGAGTGCTGAAAGAGGAGCAGATCAAGGAGAAGAGCAGCAGAGGAAGAAGGAGAAATCAGAAGAAGGAGCAGATCTGAAATAGAGCATCATGAATTGAAGAATTACTCCATCTAATTTTCTCAAGGGCCTTCAATTGAAGCCTCCAGTAGATCGTCTTCAATAAGGAATATCCAATTCATCTCTCTTTTACTCATTTCTATTGGAGTGTTCATCTTAATTTGTTTTTGAGTGCTCGTGAGATCTGTACATGTGTTTTGTGTAGATTTTAGTGTGCATGTAAGTGTGTGAATTAGATCATTGCTAGATGATCTGATTTCTTGTGAACTTGATCTAGCTAGTGTGATTTGAGTCGTCGTGCTCATGTGTGTGGTTTGAGCCATCAAGCTCTTGTGTGTGTGTGGTTTGAGCCGTCGAGCTCATGTGTGTGTTGTACTCAGATATTTCTAAGTAGTGTGTCCTCGCTATGTAAGGGGTGGATGTAAGAATCACTGGTGTGATTTTTGAACTACCTAAAAATCTCTTGTGTAGTGGTTTGATCTATTTTTCTGTGCTAGATGCATGCATAGGACTTCAATCTCACATTAGTCATTCACACACACTATTTGTCTAATTGTTTCACCGAGGTTTTCTATTTGAATGGATCTATAATTTGAAGTAATTTTTAAATTACTCAAGCATCCGATGAAATTGGTAATTGATCTATTCAACCACCCCCCCCCCTTCTAGATCTATTCAACCTACCTGTTCGATCCTGTAATTGGTATCAGAGATAGGTTAATATCTGATTCTGATCTGATTTGATTGTGTCTGTTGGATCTTTTAAAACATCATCTAATCTGCTTGCTCATTCATTGTTTCTTAACTTGATCTATGGATTCTCGAGGTTTTGTAGCTGAGGGTCATTCTATCAATAAGCCACCATCTGATTACTCTTACTGGAAAAATTGCATGCAAATTTTTCTAAGGGCTCAAAATTATGAAACCTGGAAGATAGTTGAAAAGGGTCTCTATGAAAATAATGAGAATGAAGAGAATTGGACTAGGGAACAAATTAGGAGAGCAACTCTTAACTATAGTGCCATGAATATGCTTCGGTGTGCTGCCCACCCTAAGGAGTATTCAAGAATATCCTTGTGCAAATCCACTAAGGAAATGTAAGATAAACTTGAATTAATGTATGATTGAACATCTCAAGTTAGAGAAACCAAAGCAAACATACTTGTTTCTGAATATGAATTGTTTATGATGAAAACTAATGAATCAATTTCTAAAATGTTTGCTAGGTTTATGATAATTGTCAATGGACTGAAGGCATTAGGTAAGGAGTACACTGATGCTGATTTGGTAAGAAAAATTTTGCGCTCTTTATCATCAATTTGGCACACAAAAGCTACTGTGATTGATGACTCTAAGGATTTATCCAAAATATCTTTGGATGAACTCATAGGATCTTTAATGACATATGAAATAAATCTAAAAAGGACTGAAGAACACATGCTTAAAGCTAAACCAGTAGCACTTAAGGCTTCATCAAGTCACAAGGAGAAAATCCAAGAAAAATTAGATTCTAAAGAGTCTGAATCTGATGAGGATGAGATTGCCCTCATGACCAGACATTTTAGAAAACTCTTAAAATCAAGAAGAGGAAAATTCAATGGAAAGAATAAATACTTTTCTGGCAAAAAGAATGCTTCCTCTTCAAATAATAATACTAGCAGAAATGAAAAGACTGATGAGGTTGTTATTTGCTACAGATGCAATAAACCAGGACATATGAAAGGTGAATGTCCTAAGCTCAAGAAGGAAATGCACAAGAAATACAAAAAGAACATCAAAATGAAGAAGCCAAAAGCTATGTTGGCAACTTGGTCGGATGAAGACCAAAGTGAAGAAGGAGAAAATTCCTCGAGTTCTAAAAATGAGGAATTATACTTTATAGCAAACAACAATGATAGCAAGGTAAGCTCTTCTTTTGAGCAATAGACTGTTGATGATTGGCAAGATGCATATGCCACCTTGGTTGAAAAATATTCTGAAATAATAAAAGAAAATAAATGTCTGAAGAAGAAAATTGATAATGTCATGCATGATACTTCTCTAACAAGTAGAATATCTGAGCTTGAAATGAGATTTTTGAACTCATTGATGAAAAGGAAGATCTTCTGAATGAATTGGATGAGTTCAAAATTGCATCTCAGAAGGCTAACATTGATTTGGTAAAGTTATCTAAGAAAATACAAATGCAACAAAAAGAACAACAACAAGCAACTGATGAGATTGAAAAACTTAATAAAATGTTGACTAAAAAAGATCAAGTGATAAAGAACTTCATAAATGAAAAAGGAAATATTGATGCCTTTTTAGAACTGAGAATGAACATTGAAAAGCATGGACTATGATTTAACACAGAAGAATCAATAAAAAATAGAACTACAGAAAAGAAACAAAATCTTCAAAAATTCTTTGATAAAATTTATCAAAAGTAACAACTCAGAAAATAAAAATAAACAAGTGTCAAAGAAAACATCTGAAATACTAAAGAACAAGAATAAGAATGAAGTCTCCAATCAAAAGATATCAATGAGGTCGACACATGCTGTAGAGAGGTCGACACAGGTTAA
The DNA here is from genome assembly GCA_014218235.1 of Colocasia esculenta. Classification (NCBI taxonomy): domain Eukaryota; kingdom Viridiplantae; phylum Streptophyta; class Magnoliopsida; order Alismatales; family Araceae; genus Colocasia; species Colocasia esculenta. Next base: position 137,485,835 of record CM024760.1, read on the forward strand.
CCATATATTAAAACCTGTGGCCACTGTGTTGACACATACTCAACATAGGTCGACCTATCTGTCTCTGAAAAACAAAGGGATGCTACACAAAAATTCAAACAAAAATCTAAAAAAAATTATAAAAATGTAAAAACACATTTTCATGATGATGATTGGAGGTCCAGGACACCATATCAATCCAATTGGATCAATTCATGGAATCAATGGTATCACAGTCCTTAGTTGTATAATTCACACTCCTTCTATCCAAAATTTCTAGGACCCCAACAAAATTTTTTGGTTTGGTTCCTCATACATGAACAATCATGCAAAAATGTATTCCTTGTTTCTGAAAGAAGAAATACTGATGTTTATATTCCAAATCATGATGTGAAATTATCAAAAAGGGAAGTTATTTCAGAAATAAAACACAAACTAAAAATGACTCAAATGTGGATTAGAAAAGACTTATTGTTTCTGCTCAATCAAACTGATGGTCCCAACAATGTTTGGGTATCAAAATTTTTTCTTCTCTAATTTGAATTGTGTAGGAAGGTTGTGCACCCAGTTCCAATATGTAGTATCTTGATAGTGGGTGTTCACGGCACATGACTGGTGACAGAACAAAATTTTCATGTCTGATTGAAAGGGAAGGAGGATCATTCACATTTGGAGGTAAAATTAAGGGCAAAATAATTGGATCTAGAAAGGTTGGTAAGTCCTTCTCAAACTCAATTGAGAATGTTTTGCTTGTTGATGGGTTAGACTATAATTTGCTAAGTATAAGTCAATTGTGTGACAAGGGTCATGAGGTTATTTTTTAATTAGATTTCTGCAAAATAATTGACTCCTCATATGAGAAATAATTTTTTTTGGAAAAAAGAGAAAAAAATGTGTACATGATAAATCTTGACAGAAATTTTGCTGGAAACATCTATTTGGTTACTAACAAAAATGAAATTGTATAGACATGACACAAGAGACTTGGTCATGCAAGTTTCAACTCTTTGAATAAACTCATAAGGCTAAATCTGGTTAAAGGACTTTCTGAATCTTTTCAAAATGTTGAAAATCAACTTTGTGGGATATGTGCTCAAGGAAAATAAACCAGAAAATCTTTTAAAATCTTCAATGATGTACTTACTTCTAAGCCACTAGAATTACTTCATATAGACCTTTTTAGCCAACAAGAATTCACAATCTTAGTGGCAAACGATATGGATTTGTCATCATTGATGATTTTACTAGATATACTTAGGTTATCTTTCGATCGCACAAAAGTGATACTTATCAAGAATTCTAAAAATTTTGTAACACTGCCTTAATGGGATTTTCTCACAAAATAAAGTCCATTTTGACTGATCATGGGGGTGAATTTGAAAATAAGGCTTTTTTTTATTTATGTGCTAAGCTGAGAATTTTTCACAGATTCCCTTCTCCAAGAACTCTAGAACAAAATAAAGTTGTGGAAAGAAAGAATAGAACTCTTGTGGAATACAACAAATCCTTCTGCCCAAATCCTAGCATCAATGTTCTTGGAAAGAATAGAACTCTTAGCATCAATGTTCTTGGAAAGCAAACTGCCCAAATCCTTCTGGGTTGAAGTTGTGAATACAACAAATCATATTTTGAATAGAGCATTGGTCAGACATAAAATCAGAAAAACCTCATATGAACTTCTAAAAAACAAAACACCCACTTTGTCTTATTTTAAAGTTTTTGGTTGCAAATGCTTTATAAATAACAACAATAAAGAAAATCTTGACAAATTTGATGCTAAGAGTCTTGAAGCTATTTTCCTTGGTTATCTGAAATTTCTAGAGCATATAGAGTTTACATTCTCAAGAATAAAATTGTGGAAGAATCTCTGCATGTAGTGTTTGATGAAAACTCCCATAAATCTGATGGCTCTACATCTTGCAGGACTCTACAAAATGCAGAAGAAGATTACTTCATTGTTGAATCTTCACCAATCGTTGAGGAGCATGAAGGAACATCAAAAAATCTTAATCATTCTGTACCTACCACAAATGGATCAGCAGTACTTTATGAAACTAATGAGGTAACATTTGAACCAAGATTGTTAAAAGATCATCCTACAGAGAATGTAATTGGCAATTTGCATAATAGAGTTAGAATTAGATCTTCTTTTCAAAATGTAATAAATGAAGACCTATTGACACTAATTTCCAAGATGAAACCTAAGTCTATTGATGAAGCTCTAACCAGTGAAGATAGGATCAATGCAATGCATGATGAACTTCATCAATTTGACATAAATCAAGTTTGGGAATTAGTACCTAGACTTAGTGATCAATCTATGATTGGCACTAGATGGGTGTTTAGAAATAAACTGAATGAAAATAGACAAGTTGTTATATATAAATCTAGACTAGTTGCCAAGGGGTACAATCAAGAATTTGGAATTGACTTTAAAGAATCATATGCCCCTGTAGCTAGACTAGAAGTTGTGAGAATTTTTTTTGCTTTTGCATCATTTTTAAAATTTAAAGTCTATCAAATGGATGTACAAAGTACATTCTTGAATGGTTACATCAAGGAAAATGTTTTTGTGGAACAACCTCCTGGATTTGTAAATGAAAAATATCCTGATGATGTTCTTAAACTCAATAAGGCTATTTACGGTCTTAAGCAAGCTTCAAGAGCTTGGTATGACCACTTGAGCTCCTTTTTATTGAATAAAGGATACACAAGAGGGAATGTAGACCAAACTTTATTTACAAAAATTTTCAATAATCAAATCATTGTTGTTCAAAACTACGTTGATGACATAATTTTTGGGTCTACAAATAAAGAATTGTGTACTGAATTTATTGATTATATGAAAACTAAATTTGATGGGTAACTTACAATTCTTTTTGAGATTGCAGGTACATCAAACCAATGAAGGGATATTTATAAGTCAAACAAAGTATGTGAACGAACTTTTGAAGAGATTTAACTTTCATCACCTCAAACATTCAAGCACACCAATGGCAACAAATGTAAGATTAGAGGAAGATTCATCTGGTAAGTCAGTAGATTCAAAAGCCTACAGAGGTATGATTGACTCTCTACTTTACCTCACAACCGCTAGACCAGATATTCAATTTAGTGTGTGCATGTGTGCTAGATTTCAAGTCAATCCCAAGGAAAGTCACATGTTAGCTATCAAAAGAATTTTTAAATATCTTGTTGGAATATGTGAACTTGGAATATGGTATCTTACTGGTTGCAAATTAGATTTAATTGCTTACTGTGATGCTGATTATGCTGGTGGTAAGCTTGATAGAAAAAGTACTAGTGGCTTGTGTTTATATCTAGGTGGATGCCTAATCTCTTGGACTTCTAAAAAGCAACATTCAGTGGCTCTATCCACTATAGAGGCCGAATATGTTGCGGCTGGTTGTTGTGACACTCAAGTTCTTTGGGTGAAACACCAGCTCCTAGACTATAATCACAAATTGGATTGTATTCCTATTCTATGTGATAACACTAGAGCAATCAATTTGTCTAAAAATCCAATTCAGCATTCACGAACAAAACACATTGAAATAATGCACCACGTTTTGAGAGATGAGGTCGCTAAGAAATCATTTGAGCTTCACTTCATTGAAACTGAAAAATAAATTGCAGACATTTTCACTAAGCCTCTCTCAGAAAATAGATTTTTATCCTTAAGAAGAGCTTGGTTTGTGTAAATTTTCACATCCTTGATATCTTCTATCTTCTTTTTCCACATAAAAAAAATCTTTGTGTTTTTGCAAATAAATTTCTGCTCCTCACATTGCATTGGTATTTCTGGTACATCAATTGTTGAGGGAGAGTTGTGTCATTCAATAAAACAGTCTTGATGATTTTCTGTCAAATCATTCAATTCTTCATTCATCACAAATCTTCATATTCACCTTGTGAGGGAGAGCTAACATGAAAGGGGGAGTCATTGTCAATTCTTCACTCACTTTTCTTGACACTGTTTATCTATCTTGAGCCCCAACAATCAGAATTTTTGAGTCCTTGTGCTATTTTTATATGAGAGACATAAGACATTCAAACTAAAATAATTGTGCATTTAGTTTAATTTCACAGATTCACTTTAATATCAAGGTTGTGTCATTTTAATGTTGAATGTCTTTAAAATGATTTGCAAAACACTTGTAGGCACATGAGTGGCTCTAATGTTTAACATGTGCATGTTTAAGTTTCATTTTTACCACATGTTAAGAATAATGTCTCTACATTTGTAGCCATGATTTTTGTTTCTGGTCAAAGCAAATATATTCCTGTAAAATATCAAAAGAAAATGATCAATAATCTAAAAAGATACAAACAAAGCAATGTAAATTCATGTACCATTAAGTAATTGGGCCATCTCACCTAATTAAGTGGTTTGTCTCGCATCAAAAAGTGGACAACAAATTTCTCATCTCTGTGCAAGATAATGAAAGTTAAAACACTGAGTAATCAGGGGGTCTTGCATCTGGTAAATATGATCTCCTGCACTAAAAAGTGAGATTTAACTAATTTATTCTTTATCTCTTCTCCAGCAAAAATGAAAGAAATTCAAAATAGGTAGGACAAAAAGCACAAGACTAAAGAAAGTTCATAAATACTGAGTTTAAACCTATTAATCTGCATTGTGTTAAATATAAAGCTAATGACCTCCTTGTTAAACACTTTTGCTAACTCATATAGGTCACTTTGACTCGCATTTGTATCATTACTTTAACTACATTCAGATCATTATATCTTGCTATACTTTGTGTTGAGTGTTTCCTTGTGATTAAGCTTGCACAATAGCAAAATACACTAGTTTATCTCATATGTCAATATCACTTTGACTCACTCATTTTGATCATTTCTTAACATTCCTTTCCACAACTTCATTCCTTGATCTCCTATCATTTATATTTCCCGTCCATCTTTTTGATACTATCAAAAAAAGGGGGAGAAATAGAAGCATGAGTTTTGGAGAAATTGCATGAGCCAATGGGCTTATGGGGAAGTAAAAGACTGAGTTTTTTTTGGGAGAAAAAGAATGAAAAGAAAATATGAGCATTTATTTTGTCATCAACAAAAAGAGGGAGAATGTTGTGTTGAGTGTATATTTTTAAATATTTTGATGTTGATTTTAATGATGACTACAACATTTGGTTGTAGATGATGTCTAAACACTCATACTTTGATCTTGATGATGACATATTGCACATATTATAATGATGACTAAAAAACATGTTTGTGATACTTCGTATTTCATATTTTGATGATAATGACATGTTTTGATGGTTCACACTTTATATATATAGGTTTACACAATTTTGTCAAAGTTGTGTTGACACACATTGGAAGTCAAGTCGACACATATAGTATGCCCAGTAAGCTCCTGAAGAACAAAGTCATAGTTGCGTCGACACAAATTGTTTGTCAGGTCGACACGCATAGTCTGTCCAATAAGCTTCTGAAGAACAAAGTCACAGTTGCATCGACACTAGTTGTCAATCAGGTTGAAACATGTTTTCTCCCAGTAAGCTGAAACTGATATTTAGTCAGTTGCATCGACACACATGCAAAATTGTGTCAACATACATTGCAAGAAAACTCATATAGGTAAAAGATATGTTTTCCAAAGGGTGTGATTTATCTCTGAAGACTTTTGGGAGACTCTCTTATTACCAAAATGCTCCTTCATCCAAGTGGCAATGAGGAGGACTTTTGGACACGTGACAACCTTGGGTGAACCCTAGGTTTCTGTGCACATGTTTCCCACGTAAAAGGGACTGCACTAAGGCTATAAAAACTCATGGCTCATCTGGAGCAGCCATCCATCACAGAGGACGTGGGGATCAAGGCCAAGCATAAAGAGAGAGTGTTTGAGTGCTGAAAGAGGAGCAGATCAAGAAGAAGAGCAGCAGAGGAAGAAGGAACAATCGGAAGAAGGAGCGGATCTAAAATAGAGCATCGTGACTTGAAGAAGTACTCAATTTGATTTTCTCAAGGGCCTTCAATTCAAGCCTCCTACAGATCGTCTTCAACAAGGAACATCCAAATCATCTCTCTTTTACTCATTTCTATTGGAGTGTTCATCTTAATTTATTTTTGAGTGCTTGTGAGAACTATACATGCATTCTGTGCAGATTTCAGTATGCATGTAAGTGTGTGAATCAGATCAGTGCTAGAGGATCTGATTTCATGTAAACTTGATCTAGCTAGTGTGATTTGAGCTATCGTGCTCATGTGTATGGGTTGAGCTATCGAGCTCTTGTGTGTGTGTGGTTTGAGCCGTTGAGCTCATGTGTGTGTTGTAGTCATATTTTTTGAGTGGTGTGTCCTCACTGTGTGAGGAGTGGATGTAGGAATCACTGGTGTGATTTTCGAACCACCTAAAAATCTCCTGTGCAATAGTTTGATTTGTTTTTCTGTGCTAGATGCATGCATAGGACTTCGATCTCACATTAGTCTTTCACACACTCTGTTTGTCTAATTGTTTCACACAGCAACCACACACACCTACCCATTAGATCACTAACATTTTTTATTTGAATGGATCTATAATTTGAAGTAATTTTTAAATTACCCAAACTTCTGCTGAAATTGGTGATCGATCTATTCAACCCCCCTTCTAGATCAATTCAACCTATCTGTCCAACCCGAACTGAACCGAACCGTGAATAGCCGGACTCCGATCCTACAGCGACGACCCTCCTGGCCGCAACACCATGTCGTATCCACCCGCCTCGGCGCAACCCCAAAAGCAGGTCGAACCTCAGAGACCGGGCAACCCAAAAAGCGACGGCTGACTTGGTCATGTCAACGGCCGTACGCACACAGACACCTGACAAGACCGTTCTGACAAGAAAGGACGAAGTGACACAACGGTCAGAAACCAGAGTCGCGTCGTCTCCAGACATTGCGTTAACAACGCGTCGCCTAGGGTGGGTGCTGTAGACACGCCAAAAATGACACCATGTACATTGAAATATGACAAGTGGACATCGAAATTCTAATTTTTGAGTGATTTTCCTTATTTTTATCATTTTTTCACCTTTTCCCATTTTTTTGAGATTTTTTGACATTTTGTGATATTTTTCAAGTGACTTTTCAAAAGAAAAACAAACAAAATAAAAATAAAAACATATCAAATGGCCAGGGCGGCGGCTGCAAAGGTAAGAAAAAGAAAAAAATGTTTCAAAATGGTGACCAAGCAAATGGTCGCCATTTTCATCAAAAAAAAATGGCAGTGGCGGCGGCGGCTAAAAGAAGGTAAGAAAAATTTGGTTAAATGGCGACTACTTAGGTGGTCATGATTTAAATCTTTCTTAAATTTTTTGGCAAGTCTAATTTGCGACGAGTTGATACATTGAGATTTTGGCGCGAATTTTTGGTAACAGTATCTTTCTTAAAATGACTATCTAATATGCGTTTGATCATCTGGGCGTGATTTTTGAATTGCGATCACTGAACTCATTACGATTTATCAATCATACTGAATCTCAAAATTTGAGACAGATTTTCTCATTCTAAAAACTCTCTCTCTCTCTCCCAAAGTTTTATGGGGTGTTTGGGAGCAATTTATAAAAAAAAACTATTTCTACTTAAAAATTTGTTGTGTTCGTTTTTAATTTTAAATTTAAAATTGTGATGAGGTGATGTTATCTGTTTGATAAAAATATTAAAATTTTTAAATTTTGTGTTAATGTGTTTGGGAGGGGGGCAGGGCTGGTAGGAGGGGGTGGGGGCCTTCGCCGGGGATGGGCGGGCGGGGGGAGGGCGGGGGCGGGGGTTGGGTTCCGGGACGGGGGAGCCGGAGGGCGGAGGGCGGGTGGGGCTGGGGGCAGGGGAGGGTGCAGGGCGGAGGGCGAGCGAGGGGGCCACTGGGGCGGGGAGGGGGGGCTGGGGTTCCGGCGCGGGGCTGGGGTGGGCGGGGGTTCTGGGGCGGGGCGAGGGAGCGCGGGGGGGGGGGGGGGGGGGGGGGGGGAGCGGGGGTGCTAGGGTGGCAGGGTGGGCGGGGGCGGGTTCCGGGGGCGGGTGGGGGTTCCAAGGCTGGGGCCGACCGGAGCTGGGGCCGGGGGCGGGGCGAGGGAGCGCGGGGGCGGGCCAGGGGGGGAGCGCGGGGCTGCTGGGGTGGCAGGGTGGGCAGGGGCGGGTTCCGGGAGCGCGGGGGCGGTGGGGGTTTCGGGGCTGGGGCCGGCCGGAGCTGGGGAGGGTGCAGGGCGGGTTTGCGGGGCTGGGGAGGGTGCAGGGCGGGTGGGGGGGGGGGGGGGGGAGGGAGTCGCCGGCGAGGGGGAGCTGCCGTAGTGGGGGAACTGCCGCGCGGTGGGGGAAGGAACGAGAGAGCGTGTATTTCAAAAAAAAAAACTGGTGAGTAGATGTTTTTATTTTGAGAGAGATTTAGGCATGATAGAATTTTTACTTTAAAAAAAAATTACTTACCAAACATGTTAAGATGTTTGTCCTCTTTTTTTTTAAAATTTAAGAAAAAAACTGTTAAAAAAATACAACCAAATACCCTATTAATCTGTGAGGGAAGAGCCGACTGTGGGAGAACTGCCCATGCCGCTAAGATCCTGCTATCATACTACCTCTGCACGTCGTCTATGCAGCAAGCCGTCCACGCCATATAATAGGAAGCTTCTTTAATTTTTAAAGTAAATTTTCCTCCCCCATCGATCTTTCTCCTCTTCCTCTTCTTCTTATTCTTCTTTTTTAATTATTATCCTCCTCCACCACCGATCTATCTCCTCCTCCTCTTCTTCTTATTCTTCTTTTTTAATTATTATCCTCCTCCACCACCGATCTATCTCCTCCTCCTCTTCTTCTTATTCTTCTTTTTTAATTATTATCCTCCTCCACCACCGATCTCTCTCCTCCTCCTCTTCTTCTTCTTATTCTTCCTTTTTTAAATTATTATCCTCCTCTCCACCGATCTCTCTCCTCCTCCTCTTCTTCTTATTCTTCTTTTTTTTTAATTATTATCCTCCTCCCCCACCGATCTCTCTCCTCCTCTTCTTCTTTTTCATCTTTTTTAATTATTAACCTCTCTCTCCACCGATCTCTTTCCTATCTATCTTCTTTTCTTTATTTTAAAACAATTCCTCTTCTATCGTCTCTCTTTTCCAACCTATATATATATTTTTAAAATATTCTCTTTTAATTTCTCGTCTCTCTTCATGCAAGAGGTCTTCTCATGTAATTAATCTATCTATGCAAGCCATGCAAATAAATCATGCCATGAAATAAAGTTCACATGCCAATAAGTTTTTCTTTTGTGTTTTCTTTATTTTAATTCATCCATGGACATTCACCACGTTCAAATCACCACTAAAGTGCACACTTGCACATCATAAACAATTTTTTTTATCACACACAACATATATGCTTCTTACCTATTTCTTTAGGGGTTTAAAAGTCAAACAAGGTGAGTTCTACTCTATGCTTTATCTCATTTATTTCTCTTTGGAATTTGATACTATTCAACATTGGCTAATCATTTGTTCTATCTTTGTGTTCTTTTTTAGGATAATCAAATCGAAAAAGCCTTTTACCACGGTCGGCCGTGTTTGTAGAAGAAGAGAATAACTCCATCGTCTCAATCTCTCCACTAAAGGTACTTTTCGCGATCACTCCTTATTTGCACTTGCTACATTTCTTTATTTATACTCCTCCGACATCCTCGTGTGTCTGGCGATCACGTACACATCCTGATGTAGTGCTCCATCTTCATCTTTATTTTTTTATATATTTTCTTTGTGTAGACTTGTGTCTTTTTAAGACGAGAGTCAGGATCTACAAATTGGCGATCACGGTGGGACTACTTTCTGCCTTTTCTATTTGATTACCCACTCCATCGTGCCCCACGTGGCACCCTTTCCTTGGCACCATTGCGTGCCTCTCCTTCTTTTCCTCCCTTCTCTTGTTCCAAGTGATTAGCCAATTGTGGATTCCCAAATAAAATTTGAGAAAAAAATAAATAAAAAATCATGAGTTGATCCATGTTATGTGAGATTATGCATTTTTTGCTTACTTCAATACCCTGAAAGCATGCTTGTGTGTTGACTAGTGCATATCTCCTTGTTATCTGTTCATTTTTTAATTCACGGGTGACCTTTTTAATCTACAATCGACACAGTGGTTGCGATTCACTGTTTGATACACGACCAGTCAGTCTATAACGACCCGACCTCCTGGACCCCCGCCAGGGACCCCAAAGATCGTGTTGCCACCCACGGATCCGAAGACCCAAAAGGGTTAGAAAAAATAGTCTAGTGAGATATGTACTGAATTTAAATAACTATAACAATATAATAACTATACAACATATCCCAAGTAAAAGCACAGGTACAAGAAGAAATGTGCAGTCCTTAAGGGGCATACCCCGAGAACTTGCAAAGCACAACTCTCAACTCACTCAGGTACAAGAGCTCACAACACTCGCTCACACTGCTGCAGACAACACACGGCGCCATAGCCGTCTCCGCAAACCCATCCGACACCGAGCTCCCGCGACGACAAGCCCCTAGCTGAAGGAAGTAGGGGGATAAGCCTCACGAACAAGGCCCAATAGGGATTACCAGTCCCTCACCAGCCAGAGCAGCAGGAACTCCGAAAATTGGAAACTACACTAGAAAGTTGTACAGCGAGGAACACCTACAGCAGGGTACTACTAAGCAGTGGAACAGAACAATGCAATGCCACGACCACCAATCAAGGTCGTGACACACACATGACTCCTGCAGAAACCAACGAAATTGGGCACCAAGCAGAAGCAACCCTCGGCACACCCGCTGAGACCATGCAACAACCAGGTGAGAATGACGTCTCACCATGAGCACGGCCACCTCAGACCTCCACAAAATGGAGGGCCCACAAGTAGAACCACCCCGGACCCCGGACACACCGCGAGGTCAGGAAGCCACACACGTCGGTGCCACCACGGATTGGCACCCAAGAATGGGACTATGAAACCGAGAGAATACCGAGCGGAAACCCCCATAAGTAAGGGCCAACAAGGCCAAACCAATAATGCCCACGGAAGCTAGACACGACCAAGCTACAACCACTGTGCAGGCTAGGTCTACGAGTCATACTTGGAATCGTCGTGAGGAAACACAGTCACAACCATAACAACCAAGCCACCGCCACTGGCATCCAAGAGGAGGACACACCAGCCACTCCCTCTGCTCGCCAGCTAGGCTCCTGCCTCTGCCTCCCTAGAAGAGCGAGACAGAGCCACCATAGAAACACCACAACACAACAACAACTGCAGCCTGGCCAAGCTGCGGCCCCACGCCTAGCACCACTACGTGGCTCCGGAACCAACACAGAGAGAGGTAGTGAGACAAAGGACTATCTGGGCCACGCCCGGAAGAGAACTGCCTCAACGACCTCGGCATCCTGCCCCAGACAAGAGAGCTCTACAAACATCTCGATGCCGCTGTCAAAACCTTATTTTCCCCTCAGCTCCAGAGTCTGCCAAGTCGGCTGCCAACTCGAGCACACTCGTAGCCCGGAGCACTCTCTCAACAGGATTTCGAGGATGGGGGTCCCAAGCAATGGAGACAACCTCTTAATGGGACAAGCCCTCAACTGCCAAGCACTGTGCAAACAGGTGGGGCAAGCACAATAAGAACCACGCGCGAACCACTAGCTTGTAACCCACGACAAGCCCAGCAAGCAAGAGGCACGTACGGACCCTCAAGAGGGCCATCGGCCAACCAAGGCATGCACGAACAAGCTAGAACCTCGGAACACCACCAGACAGTATGGAAAACATCGCTATGCTAGTAATCAATTGACTGTCATTCAATCGATTATTAGACAGACGTGACCCTTCGGGCACCGCCGCCAGGAGACGACCACGAAGGTGTCACCTTCTGTAACTGAACGCAGTGAGGCAACCTGCCGCATTCCCCACCTGAAGGTCCTAAGGGCAAACCTACCCTGGGGCACACGTCGACATCCCAACCGGAACCACGGAAACACCCGACGCAACACAAGTACTGTCGCATCGTTCAAGGCCGTTGCGATCGCGATGGGGAAGGGCACCGCGACAAGATCGCGTCGGACTGCCCGGCCGCAACGCCATCGCATCGGGCCGGCGCGTCGCAACACGATCGCGCCCTCTGGTGTCACTACGCACACCGTGGTCGCGACACCAAAAGAAGGGTAACCCACAAGATGCTCCATCCCGGGGCCACCCACACACCACAAACACTCCACACGGGGGAGGGGAGCATGGAGAAGCAATCTAAACTAACTAGAAAGCACGAGGTGCTCCCAATCCACCCAGATCGAGAAGAGCACAAGCAATCCATACCTTAAACGAAGAACGAACCCCAATAGGGCCCTTCACGTCAGATTGGCCACCTCCTCCTTGCTCCATGCAAGCTCCACGATGCCGGGACACCACGCACGGCCCTCCTCCTCGCCTGAAACACACAAAGGGGAGAGAGGGAGGCGGAGCACCACCGGAGGGGAAGGAGAAGAGAAGGAAAAGAGAGAAAGGGAGAAGGGGTCACCAACCAAGGCCTTATGCCTTCGGCACCTAAGACGCGACGGGGCGACGCGTCGCGTTAAAGACCTTAATGCGACGAGTCAACGCACCGCGACAAGAACGCGTCCCCTAGGGACGCCGCGACAGGTCGTACTAACACACTTCCCACCCTGACAGGCGTCAGATGACCGAAACAATGGAACACTATCGCGACCCATTGACTGGGTGCGACACGAAGATGCGACGGAGAAGCAAGGCGTGACTAGAACGCGACACACAAGCTCGTCGTGACAAGGATGACTGTCGCGTCGGACACCCACGATGTGACGCTAACGCGTCACCTAGCTTGGACGCGTTAGTGGCCAGTCATCCAAGACACCGGATGGAAAGTTGGGTCTTACATCCAACTCCCCTTAAAATAATTTCATCCTTGAAATTAGGGCAAGCCCAAAAGATCCCGAGGCATGAAAAGAAGCATAGGGAGCAAACGTAAGACCAGTGCGAAGAAGCCACTAAGTCTCAACATGACCTCCTCGTGGCAACAATCACACAACCAAACACGCACGGAGCACACGAAGCGCAGGTGCAAAAAGCCACTAAGTCTCACCACGACCTCCTTGTGGCATCACCCACACCGCCAAATGTGCACGGTGCACACGAAGCTGGAAAACTAACAGCTCACACAACGAGCTCTAAACACACGGGGAGCACGCAACCGAAACCCAACGGCTCACAACACACTCCAAACGCGGGTGAAGCACCATGCCGAGAAACTAACGGGTCACTCCAGCTACACGTGGGGCCCCAATGGAATGACAACCCCACAGGTGCCGAGAAACGCCAAAACTGACTTGAGCAATAGAAAATGCCAGTCGAAAACCGCACAGCTGCAGCCACCAATAGACCCCGCTGTTGGGGCCAACCAACCACTCTATCGCCAATGAAACCCGACAGAGTACATAGTTTCTGACAACAACCAGGAAAAATGCCTAAGAGTCAAGCACAACACTCAGGGGAACAACCTCACACTACTAGCAGCAGCTAGCATCGGTCACCAGCCCAACCGAGAAACCACGCGAGAGACAAGAACCAGAGCGAGGACACGCTCGCAGAGAATCCTCAATGCATGAAACAGCGTCCACCGCCACCACTAGGTCTCACCCAGACCTTCCTCACGGTCTAAGAGCGACAGCTAACGCACGCGGAGAAACGTCAACACGTGAAAACTGCATCCACTGTCACCACTAGGTCTCACCCAGACCTTCCTTGTGGTCCAACAAGGACACCAACGCACGCGGAGCCACAAAAACTGGGAGTTACACTCTCCACAACGTGGCACAAAGTGATGGAAACACGGAAGACGTCTGAGGTTAAGCCAAAACAGAGCACCTCACAACGTCGACAAACCACGTGGTCGAGTACTAGCGAGCCAATAAGCCTCACTGTGACTAGACGAAACCGACAGGAGACTCCGCCATTGACTTCCAAACTCACAAACACCACGCACAACCGTAGAACTAATGAAGAGTTGGTAGCACACCCGCCACGCGCACATAGGGCTCAGCGTGGGTACCAACATGCCAACCACCAGAAAGATGCACAACCATACAGAAGTCGAAACAACTACAGAGGTCGAGAACAACACAGTTCGACCTCAGAGGGACCCAGACCGAAGCAGGGTACCACAACTGAACACACTCACTCTCAAAGGGAGAGGGAAAATATGGACACAGGCCACAACCAAAGCCTGGCGTACCACCGATAGGGCTACGTAGACAAGGCAAAGCAGCCACCCCACAGCGGAAATGGTACAACCACAAGACTCAGGCTAGCATATGTGCCCCAGAGGCGGAAAGCCCAATGCCTCTAACACCGAGCGAAGTCGTGAAACGACGCACGAAGCTCATGATCAAAGCACACAGCACAACACATGGTGCTATCACAAGCACCAGAAGCCACCCAAGGTACAACACAATGCACCAAACGGCACAAAACTGAAACACTCGAGCATGAGCACACGGTGCTACCACAAGCACCAAAAACTAAGCAAAGTGCAACACAAGTGCACCAGTGGCTGAAACAACACCACGGACTAACAGGAAGGACTCTTCACCAGAGACCCGCCAAAAGCCACGCGCAAAAAATTGCAAGCCTGAAAGGCACAATAGGCCACACTGGCCCCAGCCCTTGAGGCACAAAACATGAAGCATCGAAAAATGCTTAAGGTGCAGCACACGCAACTACACCAACAGCCCGAGACAACACAGGGCCCACCGAAGGGGACACTCCACTAGATACCCACAACAGAAGCATACGGAAAGCCGACAACTTCAAGAGCGCAACAACCACGTCGGCTCCAAAAGGCACACCAAGACACGGAGCACTGACTCTGCTGCATGGGGAGCGAAAACCACAGTGACTCCCTAGCGCGCAAGAGCAAGAAGCACCACCTCTATCGCAACCGATAGAGAGGCCAAACACCAAGACGACGACATGAAAAAGCATCCAAGGCACAGCCGAGGCACAATGGTGCACTCACCGAAATAACACTTGCACGAGCAAGCCAACCAAGAAAAACCAATGCACAGCAGAACAATGCTCACGCAAGCAACCCAACAAGAAAATAATACTACCTTGCACTAAACCAACAGGGACCCAATGCCCCAAATTGTTCAGGCAGGCAGCAAGAAACAATCAACGACAAACGGCACGAACAGGTCCACCGACCCACGGTGCCACAAGGAAATAACAGCACGAGGGGAGCAACCAGCTCAACCCAAAAACAACTCAAGGGAAGATGACTCCACCAAAAGGTCACAACGATGTGCACCCTGGTAAAACAACACCACAGTGGAGCATCGCCACCCCGAGCAACCAACGAAAAGCAGAGGAAGGAGACACACACAACGAGTCTCTTCCACACACGAGAGAGATAAAACCACAATGCAATACTGGCACTTCCACAAGAAGCACAGCCAGCCAGACACCCACTACACTCACCAGACCACCATCTGGGAGAGCTCGTTGGGCACAGGAAAACAAAACAAACCATCCGAGCCACAGGGACACACAAAGTCCCACCAGCACAGTTGAGAAACGTGGAAACAAACAGCAAGGCAACCTGGCCAACGCAGTGACCAGACACATGGTCAAAGGCACCACACCTTGACTTGAAACACCCAGGCAGACTGTAACATAGACAAT
This sequence comes from Colocasia esculenta, assembly GCA_014218235.1. Classification (NCBI taxonomy): domain Eukaryota; kingdom Viridiplantae; phylum Streptophyta; class Magnoliopsida; order Alismatales; family Araceae; genus Colocasia; species Colocasia esculenta. The sequence continues at coordinate 137,501,508 of CM024760.1, forward strand.
CTAACCGGAAACAACGACAGCTCATCTCTACATAGAGAGAGAGTAGCGATGACCAAAACAAACACAGGGCAGCTTTATGGAGAACCTCCACCAAAAGCGCCAAGAGATGTCCTAGGAGAACCTCACCAGAATACAGCCCAACCAAATGGCACACTTCAAACCACAGGGGCAACACAACGGTGTCCCAAAACGAACATAGAGCACTCCTGGGAAGAACTTCCACAAGAAACGACGAAGGGCGATCCTAGGAAGAACCTTAACTAGAACGCACAACCCAAAAGACCAAACAACATGGACCTTCAGAGAGAACACTGCAATAAGCAGAAGCAATTCAAGATGGTCCTGGGAGAACCTCCACTAGAACCACCAAGGCACCGTTCTGGGAAAACCCGCCAGAACGCACCAGGCAAAACAACAGCATTACTCAGACCCTGAGGCAGCACAACAACAGTAGAAATGAGCACGGAACAGTCTTGGGATAAACCCTCACCAAGACAACAACAAACGGTTCTGGGCTGAAAACCTCACCAGAACATAGGGCAACCAAGCGATGCACCTCAACCCAGAGGGCAACGCAACAATAACCAGAAACGAGCACAACACAGTTCTGGGGAAACCTCACTTCTGTCAGAACCAACAGAGAAGGACTTCGGGAGCACCTCACTAGAGCTCACAACTAGCCAACACTAGGCCGACCACAACCACTGACAAGTGTCACAACGCTCAACCAGCAATGCAACACGGCATACAGAACATCTGCTTAGCTCGAGCAACGACGCTGATTGAGCAAAGCACAACGCACAACATCGCACATACAAGAGACCACACACACCCCAATAGCAGGGGAATATCCAACAAGGCAGGGACACCTTCCACCGGTTCCACAGACAACAACCTTGCACTGGTGAAGATCACACCACACGCAGGCTCTCTCAGCCACAGCGGCACACACACACCCAAATGCGCCAAAGACGACCAAGAGCACCGCACCTGGACTTGCCTGCAATCATCCTCCACACGGGGAAGACCACTGCCAGCGAGTCCACTGCCCACTGCGCCAACACGGCACGAACACACTGAGCGACCACACTCGCCACGCATGCGACACAACAATAGCTGCAACCCACCTGCAGCACGCAAACAAACCTTGCAGGGAAGCCGCACACCTGCAAAACAATTGAAAGCACAAGCCTAACACTAGTTGGATGGTGTCAGCAGTGTACTAGTACCTTTCTTTGGGACAGCTATAGTTATTAACTCATTACAAATCTCAATAGACCCATGCTCTGATACCAACTATAATGACCCGACCTCCCGGACCCCCGCTAGGGACCCCGAAGTTCGCGTCGCCACCCACGGATCCGAAGACCCAGAAGGGTTAGAAGAAATAGTCTAGTGACATATGTGCAGAATTTAAATAACTATAACAATATAACAACTGTACAATGTGTCCCAAGTAAAAGCACATGTACAAGAAGAAAGGTGCAGTCCTTAAGGGGCATACCCCGAGAACTTGCAAAGCACAACTCTCAACTCACTCAGGTACAAGAGCTCACAACACTCTCTCACACTGCTGCTGATAACACATGGCGCCACAGCCATCTCCGCAAACCGTCTGACACTGAGATCCCGCGACGACGAGCCCCTAGCTGAAGGAAGTAGGGGGGTGAGCCTCGCGAACAAGGCCTAGTAGGGATTACCAGTCCCTCACTGGCCAGAGCAACAAGAACACTAAAAATAGGAAAGTACACTAGAATGTTGTACAGCGAGGAACACCTATAGTAGGGTACTACTAAGCAGCAGAACAGAACAATGCAACGCCACGACCACCAACCAAGGTCGTGACACACACACGACTCCCGCAGAAACCAATGGAGTTGGGCACTAAGTGGAAGCAACCCTTGGCACACCTGCCGAGACCATGCAACAACCAGGTGAGAACGATGTCTAACCACAAGAATGGCCACCTCAGACCTACACAAGGTCGAGGGCCGACAAGCAGAACCACCCCGGACACACCACGAGGTCGGGAAGCCACACACGCCGGTGCCACCATGGATTGGCACCCAAGAATGGGACTACGAAACTGAGAGAACACCGAGCAGAAACCCCCAAAAGCACGGGCCAACAAGGCCAAACCAACAATGCCCACGGAAGCTAGACACAACCAAACTACAACCACCATGCAGGCTAGGGCAACAAGTCATACTTGGAAGCGTTGTGAGGAAACACCGTCACAACCACAGCAACCAAGCCACTGCCACTGGCAGCCAAGAGGAGGACACACCAGCCACTCCCTCTGCTCGCCAGCCGGTTTCCTACCTCTGCCTCCCTGGAAAAGCGAGACAGAGCTGCCACAGAAACACCACAACACAACAACAACTGTAGCCTGGCCAAGCTGCAGCCCAATGCCTAGGACCACTACGTGGCTCCGGAACCAACGCAGAGATAGGTAGTGAGACAAAGGACTATCTGGGCCGCACTGAGAAGAGAACTGCCTCAACGACCTCGGCTTCCCGCCCTAGATAAGAGAGCTCTATAAACGACTCGACGCCGCTGTCTAAACCTCATTTCCCCATTAGCTCCAGAGTCCTCTAAGTCGCTGCCAACTCGAGCACACTCGTAGCCCGGAGCACTTCCTCAACAGGCTCCCGAGGATGGGGGTATCAGGCAACAGAGACAACATCTGAACGGAACAAGCCCTCAAGTGCCAAGCACTGGGCAAACAGGCAGAGCAAGAACAACAAGAACCACGCCAAACTGCTGGCTTATAACCCACGACATGCCTAGCAAGCAAGAGGCATGCACGAACCATCAAGAGGGCCATCGGCCAACCAAGGCACGCACGAACAAGCTAGAACCTCAGAACACCACCAGACAGTACGGAAAACATCACTCTGCTAATAATCGATTGACTGTCGGTCAATCGATTATTAGACAAATGCGACCCTCTTGGCACTGCTGCCAGGACACGGCCACGAAGGTGTCACCTTCAGTTACTGAACACAGTGAGGCAACCTGCCACGTTCCCCACCTGAAGGTCCTAAGGGCAAACCTACCCTGGGGCACACGCCGACACCCCAACCGGAACCACGAAAACACCCGAGGCAACACAGGTACCGTCGCATCCTCCAAGGCCGCCACGATACCTTCGCAACGAGGAAGGGCACTTCGACAAGATCACGTCGGACCGCCCAGCTGCGATGCCATCGCATCGGGCCGGCACGTCGTGACACGATCGCGCCCTCTGGTGTCGCAACGCGCACTGCGGTCACGACACCAGAAGAAGGGCAGACTCGTGGGATGCTCCATCCTGGGGCCACCCACACACCACAAACACTCCACACGGGGGAGGGGAGTATGGAGAAGCTATTTAAACTAACTAGATAGCACGAGAAGTTCCCAATCCATCTGGATCGAGAAGAGCACAAGCAATCCCTAACTTAAACGAAGAACAAACCTAATAGGGCCCTTCATGTTGGATTGGCCACCTCCTCCTCGCTCCACGCAAGCTCCACGACACCGGGACACCACGCATAGCCTTCCTCCTCGCCTAAAACACACAAAGGGGAGAGAGGGAGGCGGAGCACCGCCGGAGGGGAAGGAGAAGAGAAGGAAAAGAGAGAAAGAGAGAAGGGGTCGCTGGCCAAGGCCTTATGCCTTCGGTACCCAAGATGCGACGGGGCGATGCGTCGCGTTAAAGACCATAACACGACGGGTCAACGCCCCGCGACAAGAATGCATCCCCCAGGGACTCCGCGACAACGCGACAAGTCGTACTGGCACACCTACCACCCTGACAGGCGTCAGACAACCGAAACGACGGAACAATGTCGTGACCCGTTGACCGGGCACGACACTAAGATGCGACGGAGAAGCAAGGCGCGACAAGAATGTGACACCCAAGCTCGCCGCGACAAGGATGACTGTCGCATCAGTCACCCACGATGCGACACTAACGTGTCACCCAGCCTGGACGCATTAGTGGCCAGTCATCCAAGACACCGGACGGAAAGTTGGGAAGCCGGGTCTTACACAGTCGGTCGTGTTTTCTTTGTTCTACGTTGGCTTGGTCCGTCGCATTCTATTTGCAGTTCATCCACAAGAACTAGACGTGGCTCTGACAACCTTCTAGGGCTCTTAGATCCATGACCAGGTGACTGGACATGATTCACGGTTTGATTCATGGTGACTGTGTCCATTGCAATTCTTACTAAAGACAGAGTGTGACTTTCTATGTTGTCTAGAATATCTGTGTATTATATCTGCTGTATACATCGCATATTTTTTGGTTGGGGGACCTCCTTCCCTCATATCCTAGGCTCCACACACCTTCTTGGTAAGGGCGGCCTCTCCTTTAGGTAGTCCGTCTCATTAGACTAGCTGACCTTTACCAAGACCTCCGTAAGTCTCCGTACCCTGTGTCCCTCACGATGGACTGAGTAGGTTGTACCTATCGTTGACCCGGGTTCACCTATCCTATTACATGGTGAGAGTGTGATTCTAGTTGCATACCGAAGAATCCAAATCAACCCAACTAAGATCTCACATGGAGTGACACATTATTCTCAAATCTACTTAATTAATTGTGAAACTCCTAAAACAAGCGTTAGCATCATAACTTGTTTGAACCACCTTGATTGATTTACATCTTTGTTCAACATTGATTGATTGCTTGCTTCCTTGTTAAAAATGGACTCACATCATATTTACTTCAATGTGGACTATGAGGATAGCTTAGATGGCCAATCTTTTCAATCCCATGTCTGTCCATCTCACCACCGTGAGGGACACGCATCAACATCGTATGGTTATGTGCGCACACCTTGTGCTAACCAATTTGATATCCCCACTTAAAACCCGGAGAGAGCCTTCTCCCCACCATGATTCCAATGTACAAAGTGTCTTGAATGTAATAAATCAACTCACCCCTCAACAATTCAATCTCATTCAATCTTTGGTTGAGGGTGTGACTCCTCCTCCCTCTCCTTCTCCTAGGCACCCACATTTGTATATTCCGGCGACTTCGCCACCTCCTCCTATACATCCTTTACCTTGCCCCCCTGGCCATTTTAACTCCCATGCTCTGGTCCGTACGGACTAACCCTTCGGAAGGCCCACTAATTCATGGCCCCCCTCATGTACATCCTCACATGCCCAACATCAAAACCCTTTAATTCCACAAGCTCTTCTCCATAAATTAAATCAAATGGAGAAACAAATCAACAAACTCTCAAACTCCACGGGCAACCCAATTGCCGCTATCCAGCTCTCCCTAAAATTCATATACATCCTTTGGAGATGTCGTCATACCGATTGTATAATGCACGAGCAATCCCTTCATTAATGTAAAAGAATTTCTTTATAAGTCTGCTCGTTGGCAACGAGATCCCGCAACCTTGGCATTACTTTTTAGGAAATCTTTTGACGACCCTGCACTGAATGGTTCTATTCTTTAGAGCCAAGAGGGGCAGAGGACTTCCACATTCTACACAAGAAATTCCCTCAGAGATATAAAGACCGTAATAGCCCATCTCTCTCCATCACGGATCTAGCATCCGAGAAGATGAGGTCTGATGAGAAATTTGTCCAATTTGCTGACCGTTGGAGGTCAATGGCCACTAAACTGCAACATGTGCTCTCGGAGGCAAAGCAAATCAAGATCATTATTTCAAACTCTACTCCGAGGTTCAAGCACATAATGGCCATGAATAAATTTGATACCATAGAAGAGCTCTACGAACGGGGACGTTACATTCAAGCACATTTAGTGGACTCCCCAACCATAGACTTATTCAAGCAAGGTCTGAGGTACGATGGATTAGTGGACGCCATCCACCATCCATCTAATGAAACATCCACTCCATATACACCCCCATACACCAACATGCCTCCACCCAAACGTCCATTGATTCGTTCTCCTCGAACAGTTCAACCTCCAACTGGGCCATACAATGCCCCAATGAATGAAGAAGCTCCAACAGTCCATATTGCACCCACTCCCGTTGTCGTACCTACTCCTCCACCTCCACAACAACCTCCACCTCCACCACAACCAATTGCTCGAGCTGAAGTTGTCAATAACCAACCTCTCTATGAAACTACTTGGTGTTACGAGGATGAACCTTCCGAGGTCATGTTGTATGCCATTTACCTACCCCTCCTACACTACCATCCATTATCACCAAACCCTCCATTATTAAGCCTCCATCAACCATTACTCCCACCATTAAACCAATCATTACTCCTCCTATTACGCCAACAAGCCATACGGCCTTCCATATCCGTTACACCTCCACAAGCCATACGGCATTCCACTCCACCCACATCCAACGGAGCGGGTGCACTCATTTGATGAGCGACAAGCAAGGTCATCAAAAGAAGGAAGACCCAGGATCGGGCATGCTTTCTAAGATTCAAGATTATATCTCATGCATGTCGGTCATCATCAGCATACCATGCATATTCACTGAGATGAAGTCCTCCCCACCATTCTTGGTCGTCAAGAGGCCACCTGAAAATATGTTAATCATCCAAGTTGCTAGCTATCTAAATTCCAAATACTCATAGGGAAATTCTCCCTCCATGCTCTCATGACCCCTCACACATTTGTTGTGAACCTTCCCACTCAAGTGAAGGGGTCAATCACCAAAATTATTTTCACCCATTCCACCACCAAATCATTGGTGAATTCAATTACCCAAGGGCACCTGCCCCTCTCCCTCCAAAACATAATACACTCTTTGGGCACGGTCCCTCCATTATTACTTCCAACACTACCAGTGGTACTCCCCACTCTTTCCTTTAACTATATTCCAAGGGAATTGCCATTGCTGCTTAAAACTCTGATGGAAGTCAACAACCATCCATTATCTAATGAGAGCTATTCAATCTATGTGAGAAGAGCTAGACCATCAGCTCGCTGGGCAAAATATGTGAGGAAGTATATGAGGGTTCAAAAGCCAATTCCCAAAAGGAAGCTTAAATGCCGAGCAAGGCTAAAAGCCAGAGGACCGCCTCCGCCTCCCTCATCCCATCCATTCCAATCCTCTTTTGTGCTCATCAGCACCTTCCCGTGGGTTCTCCACATCCCCTCTCCACGGGAGGCATTTTATTTCCACCTCTTTTGTGATCCACAATCATGTACTGGGCATCATGCCCCTTCTTGTAATTCGTGTTCTCCGCCTCGTACCCCTCGTGGCACGTTGTTATGTTGACTCCATTCTCCTCTCCATGCCCCATGTGGCACACCCCATTGTTTTCACCCTCCTTATCGTGCCCCTCGTGGCACATCTCCATCTAGTGCCCCTCGTGGCACACCTCCTTCCCATGCCCCACGTGGCACATCTCCACTCCATGCCCCACATGACACACCTTCCTGTTTGGCCCCTCGCGGCCCATTTTTACCTTTCTCTCTTCCGAATCCTCTGGATTCTTTTCCTTTTACAGGGCCAAGCACCCCTTCTCTTTTACTCCCTCTAGAACCACCGAAGTTTCCAAATTCTTCCCATCCTTCTCATCTTTCCATATTCGATCAAGACATCCGCCCTTTCTCCCACTATTTTTGGTGTTTTAGTCCCCATGTATCTTTTTAATTCCCGTGCAGTTCTGTACATTCTTCAAATCCTCCAAGTCTCGCCCCAACGTAGGGCATTCGTCCTCTTTTACCCTTCAAACTCTTACTTTAAGAAGCTATTATATTGCTTATTAGTGTCAAGAATCCATAAAAAGATGAATATTCAATATTGTCATACTATCTCAACACTTTTGCTTATGGGAGCTCCGCGCTAGGAGTCCAAAGTTTCCTCTCTTTTCATTAAAGTATGCCCTTGGCATGAGCACCTTCACACACTTCACGACACCCTAAGTCGATTTCTTTGGAAGACACTGTCACTATCACGGCTATATCTGAGGGCACGAAAGTCTATTTCTTTTCTCATTCGGCCAAAAATATGGGTAGTAGACGTAGTCTGGGCAATACAATAGTCTGAAGCACTCCCTGATGACAGAATGTCTCAAAAAGGGCAATCAAGTAATGAGCATCAAAGTCAAATGCATGTCAAGAGTGGCAAAGTTCTCGCAAAATTCAAAATGAACCTGGTCGAATGCATGCAAAAAAAAAAAATCAATATAACAAGGCATGGCAAAGAGTGGCAAAGTCTCTGCGGCTTCAAAATGAACCTGGTCATACGCATGTCCCTATAAATGAACGGTCCATCAATCAATTTAAAAAGCCCTCAATATTTAATGGACTGAATCTTTTGACGGTTGTGTCAAGGAAGGAAGTCGAACACAACTCCTCAAAACCCATAGCAAGCTTATCTCCAAAATTTCTTCCATTCTCCCTACCAGACCTAGTCGCCTTTTTAGGTATGGCTTTGGTAGTGACACCGTTAACCATAAGCAGTCAACCACTGGACACCACTAAAATGCCGCCTTACTATGGACGCCTTTTAATGAAAAGGGAGGTAACGAGGACCCCTAGCCAATTAGTTGTCATAACCTTAGTGTTGCCATGGCATGACAATGTTTTCAAAATCAAACAAAAAAAGATATATATTTTTCAAAACTTAAAAAAAGACGAATATTTTTTGAAACCCCAAAAATTTGAATATTTTTAAAGTCCTCATAAAAATTCAACTAATTTCAAAATCCTCATAAAAATAAATATTTTCAAAATCTTCATAAAAAATTGAATATTTCTAAAATAAATAAAAAAATTCTTGATGGTATTGCACAAGGCAAGCACATTGCGCCTCTCACTGTGTCAGATCAATTCAATCCTTCCAATCATTGATTCATCCTCCAATGAACTCCAATCTTCTAATTTGGCCAAGTCCACTTATCCTCGTGGTTTAAACAAACAACTGAATGAGCTATGTCTGCTATTGAAAGCTTTATCCATGCTCCATGCTGTAAATAATGTTACTCCATGATATATGTTTCTCTAGGCTAATGAATTTTGAGTGCAGGTTTAAGCTACCTCATCTGGCACTACTAACAAGCAATCAGGCTGCAATTGTCGTCCCTATCATCAATTATCCTGCATCTTACTCTTTGTTATACCCTTAAAGCATATCAAGGATCTTGTGGCTCTAAGGAATCTAGGATTTGAGTTCCCCTTCATCAAAAACAATGATTATCCCAGTGGAAACTTAACTCTACAGATAGGCCGTTGCGTCTGCATTATGAGGAGGATGGACCCAAGATTGGTGTATCTGGTGTCTTGACTTAACATAGCAATGTAGCAATATTATCCTTGATTATTTTCTATTTTAATTTGATTTAACTGTTATTTTTCCTTTTGCCAAGCATGCATTCATGTAGGTTTTGAATTCACTGTGGATAATTACTTAAAAATTATATTTTGGAGAGCCATTGATCTTCAACTCCCAAGTAACTTGAGATATTCCATTTCGAGTCAAGTACCCAATTCCCTTTGTTGTTGCCTTCGGGTTGATTTCTTTGAAATCCCTTGTTTGGATTTATCCTTCTACCATTCATCCATTATCTCCGATAGATCCATCTTGGCCGCGCCACCTTCACAAGCTAGTAAATGCCCCCCAATGGTGAAACCTAATAGATTGTGTCCTTAGGTACTTCCACCATGTTGGAAGTTGATCTCTCTCCTTCGTGCCCACGCGCACACCTTCATGTACCTCGTACACACCTCCCTTCATGCCCTTGTGCACACCTTTTATTTCATCAAAATTTGGTATTTTCTTGGACTTCTTTCTGGAGACGGTCTTACTGGGTGTTGGGGAAAGATTCTCATCAGGTGGTGTCACCAATTGTTGGGCGCATGTCTATTTTTAACCTTGGCGTCAGCTTATCAGTCCTCTCCACTTCGCTCCACTTCACTACGCTTCAATCCATTTTATTCCATTACATTACATTTCATTTCACTACACTCCATTTTGTGTCTCTCTGTCTCACTCCCTTGCAAAGCAGACGCCAAGACGTGACAGTTGTAGACACATCAAAAATGACACCACAATGAGTAAATCTCAAGTTACATTGAAATATGCCAAGTGGACCTCCAAATTGTAATTTTTGAGTGATTTTTCTTATTTTTATCATTTTCTCACTTTTTCCCATTTTTGAGATTTTTTGACATTTTGTGACATTTTTCAAGTGACTTTTCAAAAGAAAAACAAACAAAATAAAAATAAAAACATATCAAATGGCAGGGGCGCTCGCTGCAAAGGTAATAAAAAAGGAAAAAAAATGTTTCAAAATGGCTACCAAGCAAATGGTCACCATTTTGATCAAAAATGGCAATGGCGCGACTAAAAGAAGGTAAGAAAATTCGATTAAATTCCGACTACTTAGGTGGTTGCGATTTAAAAACTTTCTTAAATTATTTTTGGACAGTTTAATTCGTGACGGATTGATACGTCGCGATTTTAACGTGAATTTTTACAACAAAGTCTTTCCTAAAATGACTGTCTACTGTGCGTTTGATCATCCGGTCGTATTTTTTAAATTGCGACCACTAAACCTGTCACGATTTATTAGTCGTATTGAATCTTGAAATTTAGATCAGATCTTTTAATCCTATTGTGTTTTCACCTCGGGATACATGCCAACCCCTATAAAATACTGTCTCTGGCCCTGAAACCCCTAAGGCTAAAAAACTCTCTCTCTCTCTCTCTCTCTCTCTCTCTCTCCAAAGCTTAATGTTTGATTTGTGAGGGAGGCGACTGTGGGAGAACTGCCCGTGCCGCTCAGACGCTGCTATCGTACTACCTCTGTACATCGTCCATGCAACAAGCCGTCCACGCCATACAACAAGAAACTTCTTTTAATTTTTAAAGCAATTTTTCCTCTCCCACCGATCTCTCTCCTCCTCCTCTTCTTCTTATTCTTCTTTTTTAATTGTTATTCTCCTCCACCACCAATCTCTCTCCTCCTCTTCTTCTTCTTCTTATTCTTCTTTTTTATTGTTATTCCCTCCACCACCGATCTCTCTCCTCCTCTTCTTCTTCTTCTTATTCTTCTTTTTTAATTATTATCCTCCTCCACCACCGATCTCTCTCCTCCTCCTCTTCTTCTTATTCTTCCTTTTTTTAATTACTATCCTCCTCCACCACCGATCTCTCTCCTCTCCTCTCTTCTTCTTATTCTTCTTTTTTAATTATTAACCTCTCTCTCCACAGGTCTCTTTCCTATCTATCTTCTTTTCTTTATTTTAAATAGTTCCCCTCCCATCATCTCTCTCTTCCCAACCCCTATATATATATATATATATATATATATATATCTATATATATATTATATATATATTACATATATATACATCTTTTAATTTCTCCTCTCTCTTCATTCAAGAGGTCTTCCTATACAAGGGGAACTGTCCCACAGTGAATGTCTCTATGCAGACTAATGAAAGGCTACGTGAAAGCACTAAGTAAAGCGCACACAGATCAAAGAGAATAGATCCGGAGGAGTTGATTGTGTGCTAAGACCAATATGCAAGGAGGGTTTTGGGTGACCACTGGAGGCATACTTCCAACTCGAGAGGATGAGTCCAATTGACAGGTCAAGGCTCCCATGAGCTGAGGGAGGCCCACGAGTCACCTATTGTAAGAAAACTCAGAACTATTCTACTAAGATCAAAGTGACCTGGGCCGCCATCTGATCCATGGAGCCTATGACTCCCTCTGGCTCTCGATGCCTAGACTCTTTCAACCAAGCTGGTGCGTTGCCCTTTGTTGGAGAAGGGCAAAAAGTGTCGTCTTCCCACAGATGACGCCAATGATGTGGTCAGTCACGACTGAGTCCTTGGGCTTGAAGAGAAGGAAACCATGTTTGTCCTGAGATGATCTCCAACTAAGAACTAGGGGTGGAGAACAAGCACTCGGCTCGACTCATCACGCCCGAACCTGAAAAAAAAGTTGGTCCCAATTGTTAGGATCTACAGCGACCCGAGATCAAGAAAACGCAGTGGAAAATAAATTTTTTTTTTTATCTCGATCCATTTTGAGATTTGCAAACAAGACTATCGGGTAGTCTAAATCACCTTGCATGGAATCGGATCGGCGCTTGTAAGATTCCGTGGAGATGACGCCACAAGCCATTCAGTCGTCTGGCCTCTAACGGTGTCCACGGTCTTCCTCGCAACGATCCACACCCGCTCCCTCAGTTTCCGCAACACTCGAATAGAGAGCTTGGATCCGTGCCGATCTCCGAAACATACGTGGCGCAGGAGAGATAGAGAGAGAGGGAGGGTGGCCAGGTGGAGCCCTGATGCCTAGCCAAGGTTGTCCCACCACATCATTATATCAAGATGGTAGTTTTTCACAAAAAACCCCTGATCTATATATATTTAGACTATCGCCTAAAAACCTTTTGTGTGTGACTCTCTAGGCCCAAGTACCAATCCAGTTAATGGCCTAATAAACTAGTAACCCTTATTGACTTGATTAATTAGTTAATATCTCATATTAGCTAATTAACAATCTGAATCAACTTTATCTAGTCGACTCAGTTGAACCACCGAACACGTTGAGTGCCAAGCAACACCATGTGAACCTGGAAGGCATTGGGGTTCTGCAACCCTCACAAGGAACCTTTCCGTCATCAGTTGATGTGTAGATATAATCTCTCATTTATACAATACTCTTGAACTAACTTAAGATATGGTGTACTGTCAAATCCTAACTTGTTGTCCCACTGGGATCCGATGCTTTAGATTAATATCAAAAACTCCCTTTTTGATATTTTGTCTGCTTTGGCCAGGGACTCCATTACATCGTTTCCTTAAGTATTCTCCCTCTATGTACCGAGTGCAAATGATCCCTTGTTGACCACTCAATCCCCTTCGAAGGTCTTCTACTGTGTTCGAACTTTGACTGTGTTAGAATCTCTTGAATAGAGATTCATAGGCCAAGCTCAAAACATAGAAGTCCACCAACAAGGTGTCTTTGGTGTCTCAGGTCTAAGGACCATCTACACAACTATGACAATCGAATCTTTCGGGTTGACAGTTAGGTACAATACCATCCACTAATTCTATTAGATCAGTTCAGTGAACTCTTTCTCTAAAGAGCACCTATTGTTTCTCCTTAGTATCTCCACACACATGATTATGAGATCAGTCATCCTCATTGTTGAGCAACTATCCTACAAAATTGTTGTACAATTATCCTTTACAAATGCTTGATCATTGTGTTTTTGGTGTGACAAAATCTTTTAACAATCTTCTAAACAAATTTATTGAATTATACCACACTTTATTTTGTATTAAAATTAATGTGTCAAAGGCATACATGCATTATACTAACCTTTAATCAAATTTTTGTGTCAACACACGACCTAAGTGTCGACACTATCACACACTTGATAAGAAATTTTTTTTCTAAGTCCACAATGTATACATATACCATATACTAACTTTGTCCCCTTAAAAGTCAAAGTGAACTATCGATCTTGTGAACTGCTGGCTTCACTCCGACTCTTGAAAAGTCGAAGTGATCTAGCGATCACTCTGACTCCTTAAAAGTCGAACTTCGATATTGTTTATTGAACGCTCACTCCAACTCTTGAGAAGTCGAAGACTTATATCGATGATTTTACTCTGACTTTTTCTACAGTCGAAGCCTACAATCGAAGTCTTTCATATAGTTTACTAGAAGTACTCTGACTTGTCTAAAGTCGAAGTATGACTATTAAGATTGGAAGTACTCTGACTTATCTATAGTCGAAGTATGATTGTTAAGACTTGTAGCACTCTGACTCCTTGAAAGTTGAAGTATAACATCAGCTTTCTTAATCATCTATACTTAGATACTTATATGTATCTATTTTTATTTTTGCAGAAATGGAATGCATTCTTAATACGATTAATGTTTTTATTCTTTTGAATTATTTAATAAACTAAATGAATGCATGATATGCACTATGCTACTTTCTATATGATATCTGAATACTAACAGTTAAATAAACTCTATACTTCTCTATTCTTTTGTTTAATGCTTCATGTCATTTCTAAATATTAGTTTCATAGTTTATCTTTTCATAATGTTATGTGTCCTTCAAAAGACATATGTTAGCATACTTCAAAATATCCAGTTTCTAGATTTTCAAGAAAAGTTCCCTTCGCAGCTATATTGCACGCCAAGCAAGTGTCCATTCCTCTTGAATACTCACCTACTACTATACTATTCAAAGGACAGACTGTCTATCTGGAACTGATATATCTCTGTTAAACAACTACCTTCCCTTACCTTCTTACATTATTTTATATATTTCTAAACTAACCCCAAGAAAAAGGAAAAGGCTTAATATGATGTTTGTAGAAATTCAGGAGAAGACATTTGAAGAAGAGCCATGCAGCTATCAGCATAGCCTGAAGCTGTTGAGACTCAAAAGACAGAAGACCTGCTCTGTGAAGATTACATCTCAGCTATCTCAAGACCCAATGTTCAAATTCAAATAGCTATTTTCTAAAAACCACTTCTCAAAAGGGAATTTTTGATGACTATATATGAAGCTGAAGTTTGGAAGTGAAAACACACGAGCAACACATACAAAGCACATACTGAACCACATTCAAAGTTAGCAAGAAAGAGAGAGAATCACACAAGATTTGAAGTGAGCCAGCTGATTCAATCTTTAACTTCTTACTCTCTTACTTTCAAGTGTTCTTGGGTGGCATCTTGTAGTTCTAGATTTCCATCTCAGCCCACCCTCTTTAAGTCAAAAAGAGTTATAGGGTGTTTGGTTACACTTTTTTTCTCAATTTTCTCTCTTATTTTAAAAAAGAAGAGAATACAATACAATGACATGTTTGGTAAACAATTTTTTATTTTAGAGAACAACTTTTATCTAATGTAAATATCTCTCAAAATAAAACACAAGGATGACCAATTTTTATAAAAAAAAACACACTCACTCATCCTTTCGCAACTACCCCCAACCCCACTCCCCCCGCATCGCCCCCTCCTCCCCCCCCCCCCACCTTTGGAAGCCCCCGTCCGCCCCCCCACCCTTCCTGCGCCTATCCCTCCTCCCCCTCCCCCCCACCTCTGCAAGAAGCACCCCCCCCCTTCGTAGCCCACTTCTCCCCCCCCCCCCATTTGCAGAAGCACCCCCCCCGCCCCCAGCCCCACGCCAGAATGGCGGCCCCGCCGCCCCAAACCCCCACCCCCCCTCCCCCAGCCCCACCCCGCCCACTGCCCCGGAACCCTTGTTGTGTGGTGTGTGCCCCCCCCCCCCGCCCCGCCAGAACCCCCCTCCCCCAGTCCCACCGCCCCACCCGCCCCTGCCCCCTCCCACTCGGGCGCCCCAAACACATCAATTTAAATTTAAAATTTTGATATTTTACCAAACAGATAATGTCACATTTTTATAAATTTAAATTAAAGTAAAAACGAAACAACATGATTAGGTAAAAAAAAATTTATTGCTCCCAAACACCTTATTAGAGTTTTCAATCTCATTTTTAATCTCTTTCTGATCTTCTGTGTTTGCTCATTCTTCTAAGCAGACACACTGTGTTCATCTCTGTGTTGTAACCAACATGGGGTTTGTTCCCTGTTATGCCCCTCTATGAAGGGAAGACCTACATTGGTAGGTGGTTGTAATCCCCTCTGTGAAGGGAAGACTTGCTTGGGAGCAAGTAGGTTGTAATACCTCTCAGGTTGAGAGAAGGCCAAGTGTTCTTGGCAGTTAGTGAAAATCCCAAGGGGTTCTTGAGGACTAGATGTAGGACTTTCATTTGGAAGGGCTGAATCAGGATAAATCACTGTGCACTTGTGTGATTGGTTCTGTCAAGCTTTTTACTTGTTTCACACACACTATACTAAGTACTAACATTACTATCTAGTGTTATCTATTTTTTAGAAAAATTTTAAAAGTGCAAGAAGTCCTATTCACCCCCCCCCTCTAGGACATTCAAGCTCCATCTCGATCCAACAAGTGGTATCAGAGTGAGATTTTCTTAGAAGAATTAAAAGATTTGAGAAGAGATGGCAGCTGAAGCTCACAACTATGAAGGACAATCTATTACAAGACCACCATTCTTTGATGGTGAAGATTACAGGTACTGAATGTTGCGAATGGAATGCTTCATTCGAGGCACAGACTTTGATCTGTGGCAGGTAATAGAACAAGGTGATTTTGTTGTAGTTGTTGAAGGTACTGCTGCATTATCTATAGCTGATAAAAGGAATATGTCCCTAAATATAACGCTAAGAATTATCTATATTATGCATTATGTAAGAAATAATTTAATAGGTTATCTACTTGTAAAATTTTTAAAAAAATGTGGGATAAATTACAAGTAACTTATGAAGGAACTGATAAAGTTAAACATACCAGAATGGATATTCTTGTTTCTCAATATGAACAGTTCAAAATGCTACCTAATGAAATTATCACCCAAATGTATAATAGATTCTCAAATATAATAGTTGGATTAAGTTCACTAGGAAAGCTCTTTCTAATGAAGAAACTGTCAGAAAAATACTCAGATCATTAACTCATTCATGGACTCTCAAAGTAACTGCTATTGAAGAAGTTCATGATCTTACTGAACTCTCTATAGATAAACTAATTGGTTCTTTAATGGCTCATGAGATTAATATGAAAAGATTTTCTGAAAGTTCATCGAAAAAGAAAATGCCAAATGCTTTGAAGGATGCAGATTCTTCTTCCTCTGAAGATTCAAAAGAAAATTCTAAAGACAGTGATGATGAAGCCATGCTGTCAAGGAAACTTCAAAGAATTCTTGCCAAGAAGAAGAAGTTTGGCTCAAAAATTTCAAAAGGGAAAAGAAGAAGGAGCCATAATGTTATGAATGCAATCAGCCAGGATAATTCAAATCAGAATGTCCTAAGCTCAAAAAGAAAGATCCAACTGAAAAATATGAGAAGAAGAAAGGCAAAGAGAAAAAGTTTAGAAAATACAAGAAGAAAGCAATGGCAGCAGCATGGGACAACGAAGAAGCTACAAGTTCAGACTCATCAAGCTCACAATCAGAAGAAGAAGAACAAGTAAATTTAGCCCTCATGGCAGGACTAGATCAGGTAAATTTTGAAACATCTTTTACTTCATGTTTAGAATCTGATTCCGATAGTCTAGAAGATGCATTTAATGAATTGTATGATAAATATAAAACTGTAGTTAAACAAATGAAAGTAGTTAAAGTAAATCTGATAAACCAAGAAAAATCCAACACCTTTTTAAAAAATGAAGTAGAAAGGTTAGGACAACACCTATCTTAAACTAAAAGATCAAATGAACTATTATGTGAAGACTTAAAGGCTAAAAATAGTAAACTTACGGAACTTGAATCAAATGTAAATGTATTGAAAGATGAGAAAAATTAGGAGAAAAAAATAACTATTTAAGAGCTACCATAGATAGAATCACAAACTGTAAAACATCCTTAGTTGTAAAACTGAAAGGTGCTAGAATAGGTAAAAAGAAATATGGAGTAGGCTATACACCTCCAGAAAATGTAGAAGAAATTGTGTATCTTGAAAAATACTCAACTCCTAAATTTTTAAAAGAAAAAGGAATTAAAAATACTAAAAGGGTTAATCATTATGTCTACAAGCAGAAACCTAAAACTAATAACACTACAAATTCAAAGTATGCATATGATTTGTGTTGTAGTCATTGTAATCAATTATGACACATAGTTCGCACATGCACTACTAGGTTTTTACGATGGATTCCTAAAAATAACCATCAAGGACCCAAGAAAAATTGGATACCAAAAATCTCAACTTAATTCTGTTTGGAGGGGGGGCCTGAGAGTATGCAAATGGTATTTGGATAGTGGATGCTCAAGACATATGACAGGTGACAAAAATTATTTACAAGTTTTAGAAATGAAATTGGTCAAGTCACTTATGGTGATAATGGAAAAGGAAAAGTGTTAGGCTGTGGAACAGTAGGAACAAACAAAAAGGATTTACTAGAAGATGTTATGTATGTTGAAGGATTAAAGCACAATCTCATTAGTATCAGTCAACTCTGTGACAAAGGAGCACAACTAGATAGCAAGGTAAGGAAATGGCGGCCAAACATATCATTAATAGATCTATGTTGTCCATTCGGGCAATCTGCATTTCCTTTAAATTTCAGAAGATTCCACAACACTGGCTAGCCACCCTCCATCAAAATGCCAGTGGACAGGAAAACCTGCAAACCAGAATCCCGAGCATCGTCCCATGGCTCACACCCCCGGCGGGACGACTAAAATTGAATGTTGATGGCGCATTCAAGATGACATCTGGGGAAGCAGGAGGTGGAGGTATCCTTCACGATCATGAGGGTAAAATGTGTTGGGCATTTGATCGGGCATACCATGGTCTGAAATCAAGCCTCGCAGCTGAGGCACTGGCACTCAGAGATGGCCTTTCTATTTGCTGCAGTAAAGGAATTACCGAGGTGTTAGTGGAGATAGATTCACTTAATCTCCTCCAGATTGTCACAAAGCAGATTGCTTGCCCGTGGGACTTCGCCTGCATCATGCAACACATTGCAACCAAGGCAAAGAAACTAGAAGCATAAATTTCCCACGCTCCCAGGGAAGCCAATAGAGTTGCGGACTGTCTAGCTAGCTTTGCAATGTCTTGTCCTCATATTGTCATTCGGGATTCCTAGGCCGATCTACCTACTCTTGTTAAGGAACCCTACCATTTTGATAAGGCTGGGAATCCTTCCATTAGGCCCTAATTTTGCTTGTACTCACTCTCTATTTATAAATGAAAATCCATCCCTAGCCACTTGGGGAAGGTAGTGGCTATCTCATACCCGTAAGGCCGCCACTACCTACCTCCTTGGTTTGGCTATATTAAATAAAAAATAAAAAAATAGTTTTTGAAGCTCAAAGAGTTAAGAATCTATATACCTTACAACTGGCAGAACTGAAAGAAGTCAATTTGTGCCTTGCAACTATGAAGAATGAAGAGACTGATTTATGACATAGAAGACTAGGACATGCAAGTACTTCAATGATCAAGAAATTAATCAAGCATCATCTAGTAGAAGGTCTTCCAAAGCAGAAATTGAAGAAATATGGAATTTGTACAGCTTGTGCAAAAGGAAAGTAAACCAAGACATCATTTCAGTCCAAGACATTGGTAACAACCTCCAAACCATTAGAACTCATTCACATGTATCTATTTAGACCTATAAGAACACCGAGTCTTAGAGGAAAGGTATATGGCTATGTAATTGTGGATGATTATTCAAGATACACTTGGGTATCATTTTTGGAAGGCAAATCAGAAACCTTTTCAGTATTTCTGAAATTTAGTAAATTAGTACAGATGATCCAAAAATATCAGATAATCAGTATTAGATCTGATCATGGTGGAGAATTCAAGAATGAAGAGTTTGTCAGATTCTGTGAAGAAAATGGCATAGAACATAATTTCTCTGCACCTAGAACACCTTAACAAAATGGAGTAGTAGAAAGGAAGAACAAAACACTTGTAAGGCCCTTGATTTTCACCTTGTTTGTTTAAATATATGTATGTGCGTATAAGTGTATACTATTGATGTATAGATTATTGTGTATGAGTATTTATTGATATAAATTGTATGAATGATTATTATTGAAATGTGCATAGTATATTCAAGTATATACATATATATATATATATATATATATATATATTAAGTGTGTAGTGTTATAAATTCTGCATAATTAAAGTGAGTTTTGTCGGCCAGTCGGCGTCCACATCGGCTGACGCTGACCAGGGGTAGGCGGCAATATCGATGGACGCCCATTTTGGATAGGCGACCATGGATATGGACGCCAATATCCCAGACCTGTTACGTTTTCAGATCCGGAAACGCCTCCGGAAATTGAGCCTCTTGTTTTGGAAACCTTCCCAACGGCTCTAAGACTTGCCCCTTTAACCTATCCGACCCCAACCCTTTATAATATTCAAATTTCGGCCA
Source organism: Colocasia esculenta (assembly GCA_014218235.1). Taxonomy (NCBI): domain Eukaryota; kingdom Viridiplantae; phylum Streptophyta; class Magnoliopsida; order Alismatales; family Araceae; genus Colocasia; species Colocasia esculenta. The sequence goes on from CM024760.1 coordinate 137,521,431, forward strand.
GATCCATCCTTTTGGCTCTTGGGTCAAAAACCTCTCTTTCTGTGCAAAAACCCTAACTTGAACCTGAAAGATCCGGCTTCGGGAGGCTTCGTCTGGCGATCTACATCAACTGGTGTCGACCTTGAACATCTGGGAACGACTCCCCACGCTGGTGTGCTGTGAAGATCAACAGAAGATCCGAAGGAGGGATTTGGAGACTCTTTGGCACAGGCCGAGGAGGGCTTCTCCGGCTTAAATCGTCGTTTGTAGATTTTACAGAAGGCAAGTACCCCATTCACATTAACCTACATATGTCTAGTATGTCCCAGGAATTTTTCAGATTTTTCTCGTGTCCTGGAACCCCCCTTTCAAGTGTTTTATTGGCTTTCAGTCTGTGTTGTGCAGACAGGATATTAACGGCAAGATCCCTTGCCGCTAATATCATGTGTTGGCGGCATCATATAATGCCGTTAACCTATAGACGGCTACCCCATGCCGTCGAGTTCTTCAGACTGCAACAGTGTGCAAGTCTGTCCTTATATGAACTAGTTTTCGAGTTTTTCCGCATGAGGATATACGGTAAAATTTTTATATAATATGTAAATATATATGTTTAGTTGTACTGTGAGTTATTGTGCATTTTTAGAATTTTCACTAATTATTAGAATTCTTGGAATGTGCTACCAACAAAAGTTTAATCTTGGAAAATGTCGTTTATGAAATATGTGTAGAAATTAACTGTCATAAATTTTATGCACATTGTTCATAAGATCTGATGCATGACATAAAAATTTGAGCAATTTATAATATCTGTACAGTTTATTAAATTTTCTGAACCAAAAAATAGTTAATATGTCTACTCAATGCATAAAAGTTAAGAATTCATGCGAAACTAGTTAAATTCCTAAAATTTGTGATAAAATTTGTACTGTCAGTATTCATGTATGAAATAAATTGTGAATCCGAATAATGAAAATTTGTGTCAGTTTGACTATTTTTACAGTTGATATCAGCACTGTTAGAATTTTCAGAAAATATGTGTAACTCAGAAAAATGCAAATTTTGGTATGCATGATGGTTAAACTGTGATGAATTTCTGGTTAAATTTCTGTACTGAACAGATGACAGTAGCTATATAAACTTGTTTTATGTTAGATTTTCATAATTAATACATGCTAATATGATTAATGTTTAATTTTGCAAAAATTTCAGCATGATTGGAATTGTTGTAAAAATTTGATTAATACTGAAAACAGTAGTACCATGCTAGGTAATACTGAAGAATGTAAATGTGTGAACATGGTGAATGCGTGATTATTTGTGTTTAAAAATGTGTTGAAATTGAGAAAATGTATTAATGTGCCAATGGGTGACACTGCTACCTTAGAGGGCTGTGGAACTGTACTGTGGTAAAGTCCCCACGGGAAAGTTCAAAGTGTGTGATGTCCCATGGGCATTGGGATTAAATCCTGGAGGCGAACAAGTATCGCTGGTTAGGGTGGAGAGTGCTTCTCCCGGTTCTGCGCAGTAACTAAGATTAATCACTGGAATGCCTAGGTGATTGATATGTGATGTGATTAGTGTGTGTCCTTCTAAAGTGGTTTGGGCTATGTGTCACGGCATTAAGTGAAAGTGAAAATGTGTTTAAGTGAAAGAAAATGTGTAAATTGTGAAACTGTGTAAGTGAATATGTGTTCATGAAATTCTTATGAAAGAATGCAAAAATGATAAGTTTCTTGTGAATGTGACATGATAGTAGTAAAACAGCGAGCTTTTCACTAATATGAATGTGTTAACTATGTGTAAAATTGTCTTAGAATTCATGTTAAATTAGTTGTTATGAAATGTGTAAATATTGTGTAAAATGATCAACATGTGGCTTATGAATGATTGAATGAAATCAGTTTAGCATAGTGAAAAGTGTAGAAAGCATGTGATAGGATTTGTTTATTGTGTATAAAAAAACTAAATCCTCTGTGAAAAATGTGTAGAAATCATGAATAGGCTTTATTTGAGAAATTGTCACTTCCATGCATTATGTGTAAATGATATAGCTTAAGGTTATGGATATTACTTGATGCATGTATGTTTAGTGTGCTGGTGTTACTTGTTGAGTTCTTTTGAACTCATTCTTGCTTCGGCGTACAGGTGCAGACGTTTCTACTTCTTCGAGGAGATCGTTAGGAGCGACTCGGAGCGAGAGTAGGAGATATGTTGTGGAGTTAGCATTGGAATTTTCATTCTTCATAGTATGTAATAAAGACTCTGCGTAGTCTCATGTGGACAATGTATTTATTTTATTTCAGTTATGAATAATTAGCTCTCTTTCCTTCTATACGGACTGTGAATAGAATGTGGATGATGGAATAGAATTTCTTTTCAGTTCTTTAAATTCCGCTGTCATGAGATATATTATATTTGTGTATGTTTCAGCCTATTATACTAGTGTTGGGTAAATGTCCCACTGTAGTGATACCTTTTATATCGATGTGGGTTGGTGGAACCGTACCGATATGAGAGGGTCGTTACAGAGATTGGTATCAGAGAATCAGGCTGAAATTGTACATAAATATGCATATACCATCATCTTCATTGTATACTAAGTCAGTGTAGATTGTCCACATAGATAAGTAATTAGTTAGAATTTAGATAGTTTAGTTCTAAATGGTGATTAATCCGTTTTACAGGTTATGGCTTCGCGTGGTAGGCGTGGTGTTCCTGCTCGTGATGGCGAGCAGAGGAGAGATGAGCCTCGGCGTGAGGATCAGGGTGAGCAGCAGGCCCCTGCACCCCAGGGTCCTGTACTTCCTCCACCGCCACCAGTAGACTATGGAGTGTTCATGCAGGGTTTGGTGCAGGCCATGCAAACGCAGGCCCACACTCAGGCTGCACTCCAGGCCCAGTTGGAGGCTCAGGTTAGAATAATAAGATAAAGTAGTCTGTATTTTAAATGCATGATTGTTATGTTATATATGTTAATTTTGTCGCTTGTTGTAGCAGGCTCAGGTACCAGTTCCCCAGGCTGACCATGGTGGACCCTCCATCATGGAAAGGTTCAAGAGGATGTCGCCACCTTCTTTTAAGGGGGAGAGCGATCCATTATTGGCTGAGAACTGGATGAGGGAGATTGAGAAGATCTTCCGGGCCATTAGGTGCGCTGAGGACGACAAGGTTACATTAGCCACCTATATGCTACAGGTAGGCGTAATCTAATCTAGTGGTTATCACTTTAAGTATAAATTATGTTGGTTAGTTTCTCATGGATGGTTTTGGCAGGAGCGAGCCGATGTATGGTGGTCCTCGTTGTTACGTACTCGGTTCGAGGATGGTGCCATGGAAGTCGGATGGGATGAGTTCGTGAGGCTTTTCCGAGCCAAGTTTGTTCCGGAGCACATCCAGGACAAGATGGAGCAGGAGTTCCTCTCGTTGACTCAAGGCTCCATGACCGTGCTGGAGTACGAGGCCAGGTTTGCCGAGCTATCAAAGTACGCCCCTCATATTGTAGCTGATGAGCGCAGGAAGGCGAAGAAATTCGTGATGGGTCTGAAACCATCACTGAGGACGAGGTTGGTGGCTTTCGACCATCGTACTCTCGAGCAGGCGCTCAGCGCGGCATGTCGTCAGGAAGGGGAGATGGAGCAGTATCTGGAGGAGAAGAAGGCTTCTCAAAAGAGGCCAGCAGCTCCTTTCCAGAGGCAGGAGAGGAAGAAGGCGACTTTCCAGTCACCGCAGCGTCCTGTGGCATCAGGCAGTGGTCAGGTATCCTCTCAACGTTCCCCTAGTGGTAAGAAGGAGTGTCCTCATTGCGGGAGGGCACATGGCGGTACGGAGTGTTGGCTGGTAGCAGGAAAGTGCTTAAAGTGCGGGAGCAGTGATCATAAGATTAAGGATTGTCCGAGGCTTCAGCAGGGAGCCCAGCGGGGGCCAGCCCCAGTAGCAGCAGCAGCAGCGCCAGCGACAGGACGACCAGGGAGACCTCGAGCCCCAGCTCGAGTGTTTGCGTTAGCTCGTGAGGATGCCGAGCAGGCAGATCATGTCACCGAAGGTACAGTTTTGTTCTTAGGTGTGCATGCTCGGGTTTTGTTCGATACGGGTGCTACTCACTCGTTCATTTCCGAGCGTTTTGCTAGGCAGTTAGCTTTAGAGTCAGGGTTAGAGTCTGAGGATTTAGAAGTCCCTTTGTCTGTGCATACACCTGCGGGTACGGTATCGACTAGGAAGTGTATTCCGTCTTTACCGGTGTGCATTGAGGATAGAGTCCTAGAAGGGTGTTTCTTCTTGCTTAAGATGAAAGACTATGATGCTATTCTTGGTCTGGATTGGCTAGAGGAGCACTATGCATTGGTAGATTGCCGTGGGAAGAAGATTGTTTTCCGCATTCCTGGTGAGGATGAATTTTCTCATCCTTTGCCGAGGAACTTAGCAGGAAAGTTTGTCATCTCGGCCATGAGGGCAATGAGAATGGTGAACAAGGGTTGTGACGCTTTTCTTGCCAGTGTGGTTTTAATACCCAAGGCTGATGAGTCACTTACTCTTGCCGAGATAGATGTAGTGCAGGAGTATCCAGATGTCTTTCCTGATGATTTATCTGGATTGCCACCAGCTAGAGAGATAGAGTTCACTCTAGAGTTGCTTCCAGGCATCTCTCCTATCTCGAAGGCACCTTATCGGATGGCACCTGCGGAATTAGCTGAGTTAAGGAAGCAGTTGCAGGATTTGTTAGATAAGGGATTTATTCGCCCTAGCGTTTCCCCTTGGGGCGCACCTGTCTTATTCGTGAAGAAGAAAGATGGGTCACTTCGGTTATGCATTGATTATAGAAAGCTAAACCAGGTGACGGTAAAGAACAGGTATCCCTTACCTCGGATTGATGATTTGTTTGACCAGTTACAGAATGCATCGGTCTTTTCTAAGATTGATTTGCGTTCTGGCTATCATCAGTTGAGGATTAGGAGTGAGGATGTGTCCAAGACGGCATTTAGAACCCGTTATGGACATTATGAGTTTTTGGTCCTTCCGTTTGGTCTAACCAACGCCCCTGCAGCGTTCATGGATCTCATGAACAGGGTGTTTAGACCCTATCTAGATAGTTTTGTTGTAGTCTTCATCGATGACGTGCTGGTCTACTCTCCAGATGAGGCCACACATCGTCAGCATTTGAGGATAGTGTTAGAGGTTCTCCGTGAGCACAAGCTGTATGCAAAATTCAGCAAGTGCGATTTTTGGATGCGCGAGGTTCATTTCCTTGGGCATGTTATCTCTGGTGCTGGTGTAGCAGTGGACCCAGCAAAAGTCCAAGCTGTTATGGATTGGGAGAGTCCCAAGACTCCTTCGGAGATTCGGAGTTTTCTTGGTTTGGCGGGTTATTATCGGCGTTTTATTGAGGGATTTTCATCCATCGCCGCTCCATTGACTCAGCTGACCAGGAAGGGAGTGAAGTTTGTCTGGTTCGAGGAGTGTGAGAGTAGTTTTCAATTATTGAAGACTAAACTCACATCGGCCCCTGTGTTAGTTCTACCGAGCGGTGTAGAGGATTTTGCTATCTACACGGATGCATCTCGGATTGGTCTTGGCTGTGTATTGATGCAGTAAGGAAGGGTAGTAGCATATGCTTTGAGACAGTTGAAGGAGCATGAGCGAAACTATCCAACTCATGATCTTGAGCTTGCGGCAGTGGTTCATGCACTGAAGATCTAGAGGCACTATCTTTATGGTGTCAGATTTGAGGTGTTCATTGATCACAAGAGCCTAAAGTATCTTTTCTCCCAAAAAGAATTAAACCTTAGGCAGAGAAGGTGGATTGAGTTCCTGAAGGACTATGACTTCGACCTCCAGTATCATCCTGGAAAGGCAAATGTCGTAGCAGATGCCCTTAGTAGAAAGAGGTCATCTCTCCAGCAGGACTGGAAGATGTTGGAGGATGTAGCGTGTACGATGACCGAGTTGGAGCCATCATTATGCCGAGCTTTTGTGGCTCAGCTGTCCATTAGGTCATCGGTGTTAGATGAGGTGATCGAGCATCAGAAAACCGACCCTAGACTCCAAGAGTTAGTGGGCAAAGCGGGTATTGCTCGTGATGAGGATGGTGTGATTAGATTCCATCATCGTGTCTGTGTTCCAGACATTGTAGATATTCGTGAGCATGTTTTAGCAGAAGCTCATAGATCTAGGTTCTCTATTCATCTGGGTAACACTAAGATGTACCAGGATTTAAAGAGATCGTTTTGGTGGTCTGGCATGAAGAAGGATGTAGCCGAGTTTGTGTCTAGATGTCTTGTATGCCAGCAAGTGAAGGCCGAGCGGCAGCGACCATCTGGTCTTATGCAAAAGATGGAGATCCCAGTTTGGAAGTGGGAAGCTGTCACTATGGATTTTGTTACGGGTTTGCCTCGGTCTAGACGAGGTAATGACTCAATTTGGGTAGTAGTAGATCGATTCTCGAAGACTGCGCATTTCTTGCCTATGAAGAAGAAGCAGTCAGTAGAGAGTTTAGCTAGACTGTATGTTAGTAGTATTATTAGATTGCATGGGGTACCGAAGTCTATTATTTCGGATCGAGATCCGAGATTTACTTCGAGGCTATGGAAGGGTCTTCAGGATGCGTTAGGTTCGGAGCTGAAACTCAGTTCAGCATTTCATCCCTAGACAGATGGACAGTCCGAGAGGACTATTCAGACGCTTGAGGATATGTTGAGAGCTTGTGTGCTGGATTGGAAGGATGATTGGGAGCGCCATTTACCTCTAGTGGAGTTTGCATATAACAACAGTTTTCATGCGAGCATTGGCATGGCTCCATTTGAGGCTTTATATGGTAGGCCTTGCAGATCTCCTTTGTGTTGGGAGGAGACCGGTGATAGGCAGTTGACCGGTCCGGAGTTAGTTCAGGAGACTTCGGATAAGGTCCAGCTCATTAGGAAGAGACTTGTTGCGGCACAGGATAGGCAGAAGAGTTATGCCGACAACAGGAAGAAGGATCTAGAGTTCGAGGTAGGTGAGCATGTCTTTTTAAAGATTTCGCCTACGCGAGGTGTAGTTAGATTTGGCAAGCATAGTAAGTTGAGCCCTAGATTCATTAGCCCGTATGAGATTCTCCGACGATTGGGCAACGTGGCATATGAGCTAGCTTTACCTACAGCTTTGGCTAGCGTTCATCCTGGTTTTCACGTATCTATGCTCAGGAAGTATGTCAGAGATCCGTCTCATGTTATTAGCCATGAGCCAGTGGAGATCCAGCCAGATCTTTCTTATGTAGAGCAACCAGTAGCTATTCTTGATCGGAAGGTTCAACATCTCCGAAACAAGAGCATTGCGTCAGTAAAGGTCTTATGGCGTAACTTCTCGCGAGAGGAGGCTACTTGGGAGCTTGAGGATGCAATGAAAAAAAAATATCCTCAGTTGTTTGAGTAGTGTCAGTCTAACTTCAAGGACGAAGTTTCTTTAAGGGGGAGAGGGTGTAAGGCCCTTGATTTTCACCTTGTTTGTTTAAATATATGTATGTATGTATAAGTGTATACTATTGATGTATAGATTATTATGTATATACTTGAATATACTATGCACATTTCAATAATAATCATTCATACAATTTATATATATATATATATATATATATATATATATTTAAGTGTGTAGTGTTATAAATTCTGCATAATTAAAGTGAGTTTTGTCGGCCAGTCGGCGTCCACATAGGCTGACGCTGACCAGGGGTAGGCGGCAATATCGATGGACGCCCATTTTTGGATAGGCGACCATGGATATGGACGCCAATATCCCAGACCTGTTACATTTTCAGATCCAGAAACGCCTCCGGAAATTTAGCCTCTTGTTTTGGAAACCCTTCCCAACGGCTCTAAGACTTGCCCCTTTAACCTATCCGACCCCAACCCTTTATAATATCCAAATTTCGGCCAGATCCATCCTTTTTGGCTGTTGGGTCAAAAACCTCTCTTTTCTGTGCAAAAACCCTAACTAGAACCTGAAAGATCCGGCTTCGGGAGGCTTCGTCTGGCGATCTACATCAACTGGTGTCGACCTTGAACATCCGGGAATGACTCCCCACGCTGGTGTGATGTGAAGATCAACAGAAGATCCGAAGAAGGAGGGATTTGGAGACTCTTTGGCACAGGCCGAGGAGGGCTTCTCCGGCTTAAATCGTCGTTTGTAGATTTTACAGAAGGCAAGTACCCCATTCACATTAATCCTACATATGTCTAGTATGTCCCAGGAATTTTTCAGATTTTTCTCGTATCCTGGAACCCCCCTTTCAAGTGTTTTATTGGCTTTCAGTCTGTGTTTGTGCAGACAGGATATTAACGGCAAGATCCCTTGCCGCTAATATCATGTGTTGGCGGCATCATATAATGCCGTTAACCTATAGACGGCTACCCCCATGCCGTCGAGTTCTTCAGACTGCAACAGTGTGCAAGTCTGTCCTTATGTGAACTAGTTTTCGAGTTTTTCCGCATGAGGATATACGGTAAATTTTCATATAATATGTAAATATATATGTTTAGTTGTACTGTGAGTTATTGTGCATTTTTAGAATTTTCACTAATTATTAGAATTCTTGGAATGTGCTACCAACAAAAGTTTAATCTTGGAAAATGTCGTTTATGAAATATGTGTAGAAATTAATTGTCATAAATTTTATGTACATTGTTCATAAGATCTGATGCATGACATAAAAATTTGAGTAATTTATAATATCTGTACAGTTTATTAAATTTTCTGAACCAAAAAATAGTTAATATGTCTACTCAATGCATAAAAGTTAAGAATTCATACGAAACTAGTTAAATTCCTAAAATTTGTGATAAAATTTGTACTGTCAGTATTCATGTATGAAATAAATTGTGAATCCGAATAATGAAAATTTGTGTCAGTTTAACTATTTTTACAGTTGATATCAGCACTGTTAGAATTTTCAGAAACTATGTGTAACTCAGAAAAATGCAAATTTTGGTATGCATGATGGTTAAACTATGATGAATTTCTGGTTAAATTTCTGTACTAAACAGATGACAGTAGATATATAAACTTGTTTTATGTTAGATTTTCATAATTAATACATGCTAATATGATTAATGTTTAATTTTGCAAAAATTTCAGCATGATTGGAATTGTTGTAAAAATTTGATTAATACTGAAAATAGTAGTACCATGCTAGGTAATACTGAAGAATGTAAATGTGTGAACATGGTGAATGCGTGATTATTTTGTGTTTAAAAATGTGTTGAAATTGAGAAAATGTATTAATGTGCCAATGGGTGACACTGCTACCTTAGAGGGCTGTGGAACTGTACTGTGGTAAAGTCCCCACGGGAAAGTTCAAAGTGTGTGATGTCCCATGGGCATTGGGATTAAATCCTGGAGGCAAACAAGTATCGCTGGTTAGGGTGGAGAGTTCTTCTCCCGGTTTGCACAGTAACTAAGATTAATCACTAGAATGCCTAGGTGATTGATATGTGATGTGATTAGTGTGTGTCCTTCTAAAGTGGTTTGGGCTATGTGTCACGGCATTAAGTGAAAGTGAAAATGTGTTTAAGTGAAAGAAAATGTGTAAATTGTGAAACTGTGTAAGTGAATATGTGTTCATGAAATTCTTATGAAAGAATGCAAAAATGATAAGTTTCTTGTGAATGTGACATGATAGTAGTAAAACAGCGAGCTTTTCACTAATATGAATGTGTTAACTATGTGTAAAATTGTCTTAGAATTCATGTTAAATTAGTTGTTATGAAATGTGTAAATATTGTGTAAAATGATCAACATGTGGCTTATGAATGATTGAATGAAATCAGTTTAGCATAGTGAAAAGTGTAGAAAGCATGTGATAGGATTTGTTTATTGTGTATAAAAAAACTAAATCCTCTGTGAAAAATGTGTAGAAATCATGAATAGGCTTTTATTTGAGAAATTGTCACTTCCATGCATTATGTGTAAATGATATAGCTTAAGGTTATGGATATTACTTGATGCATGTATGTTTAGTGTGCTGGTGTTACTTGTTGAGTTCTTTTGAACTCATTCTTGCTTCGGCGTACAGGTGCAGACGTTTCTACTTCTTCCGAGGAGATCGTTAGGAGCGACTCGGAGCGAGAGTAGGAGATATTGTTGTGGAGTTAGCATTGGAATTTTCATTTCTTCATAGTATGTAATAAAGACTCTGCGTAGTCTCATGTGGACAATGTATTTATTTTATTTCAGTTATGAATAATTAGCTCTCTTTCCTTCTATACGGACTGTGAATAGAATGTGGATGATGGAATAGAATTTCTTTTCAGTTCTTTAAATTCCGCTATCATGAGATATATTATATTTGTGTATGTTTCAGCCTATTATACTAGTGTTGGGTAAATGTCCCACTGTAGTGATACCTTTTATATCGATGTGGGTTGGTGGAACCGTACCGATATGAGAGGGTCGTTACAACACTACTGGATATGGCCAGAACAATGCTTATATGATAAAATTTACCAAGGTACTTCTAGGCAGAAGCAGTCAACATAGCCTGCTATATCATCAATAGGTGTATGATCAAACCAATTTTGAAGAAGACACCTTATGAGCTATATAAGTAGAAAAAGTCAAACGTCAGTTACCTTTGACCATTTGGTTGTCAGTGTTTCATTTTGAATATGGTAAAGATAATTTAGGAAAATTAGATGCTAAAAGTGATGAAGATTTTCTACTAAGATATATTTCAAAACCTAGAAGATACAAAGTGTCACGCCCCGACGTAGAGCGTAGAATAGACAACAAACCATTGGACAATTAAATAAAACTAAATCAAATAACTTTATCGATAATTCAACTGATGTCTATTACATGAACTAACTTAGAGCCATAACATAGAGCCCATTTGACTCTAATACATAAGATGGAAATAAAGGACTAACTAAAGATTTCTAGGATAACTTGGTGACATCATGGCACTCGTGGATCACTCCTGGTCCTCCCCATCCTCGTGAGTGTATTCATTCTCCTCAGCCTCACTTGAGACACAATGACAAATAACGTAGGGTGAGCAACAATGTCCAATAGGATTTATATTTCATGCCTCTCGTATGGCACATGAAATCAATATGGAGCGGCTATCTGAAAGCTCTTCCAAGAAAAAACTCACTAATGCTCTTAAAGTTGCAGCGACTCCTTCCACCTCTTCTTCTTCTTCTTCTAGTTCAAAAAATGCAGGTTCTGAAGAAAGTGATGTAGATGAAGTTCTATCCAAACTTCATAAGATTCTCAAGAAGAAGAAAAATGGATCAAGAAGGATTCAAAAGAAAGAGAGAAAAGAAAAAGAACTAGTTTGTTATGAATGCAGAAAACCTGGACATCTAAGACCAGACTGTCCTAAACTAAAGAAGACTGGTCAACTAGAAAAGTCCAAAAAGAAGCACAAGAAACTCAAAAGAAAAGCCATGGCTGCTGCTTGGGATAATGATGAGGCCACAACTTCAGAATCATCAAGCTCAGATCCCAAAAAAGAGCAGGTAATTCTAGCCCTCATGGTAGGACTAGATGAGGTACATTCTGATCCATCTTATGATTCGTGCACTGATTCAGGGTCAGAGTCTGAAGACTTAGAAGAAGTCTTTAATGAACTTTATGAAAAACATAAAGGTGTTCTAAAAGAATTAAAAATTTTGAAAAATAACATCACTTGCTTAGATAATACCAATTCTGATCTTAAATCTGAAATGAAACAATTAGAAAAACAATTAAAGGAAAGTAAAGATAATAATTATCTCTTGAACGAAGAATTAAAAAGCAACAACAATGAAAAATTAGAGTTAGAAGAAAAATTAAAAACCCTAACTGAAGAAAATCTTTATTTAAAAGAATCAGTTAGGAAGTTAACTAAAGGGAAAACATCTCTAGCTCTATGCTAAAAAGGATCAAATTCTAGAAACAATAAACAAGGTCTTGGATATGAACCTCCTGAAAAAGGAAAACAAGTCATAATTCCTTAAAAATATCCATTACCAAAATTTGTAAAAGAAACCAAGATGCCTCAGAGAAAGGCCCCTGTAAAGGAAAATGTTTCCAAAAATTGTGTTCTAAACAAATATTACAAAGACAATAGAAACTGCAAAACAAATTATATTCATTGTTGTTTTCATTACAATAAATTAGGACACATAGTAAACACCTACACAACAAGGCACCTAGTATGGATTTCGAAAGAATATTTTTATGCATCTAACCATCAAGAAACCAAAAAGATTTGGATACCTACTTATGAATAAATTTTTTGCAGGATAGCCTTGGAGCATTAGGAATAAAGGATGCTCAAGGCATTGGTGACTGTCAGCTCTTCATCTAATTCATATCTGAAGAGGGAGTAGTCATTAATTTATTTTAAAATTTCAATATTACTAACAACTATTTGTAAGTCTCATTCAGGTGGAGTCTCTCATTCAGGGGAAGCACAGACTAAGGGGAAGTTATTCATTAATGTCAATCATTGTTGAACCCCTCAATGGTAAGAAATTTTCACAAAGGGGAGAGAATGCATGGTAAGATCCTTCCTTTTTTGGTTAGTGACAAAAAGGGGAAGATTATGCATAGTATGCATTATCTGTGAATTTTCTATATTTTTTATGTAGGCATTATCTGTGAATTTTCTGTATTTTCTATGCTTCAAGTATTTTTATCAGAAAATTCTCATAAGTTTTGTCATCACCAAAAATGGGGAGATTGTTGAACCACTCTATATTTTACCCTTACATTTTAGTGATAACAAAACTTATGATTAATTAAATATTATTAAATATATTCAATATTATGTTTTCTTAATAAATATAAATTTATATGATTAATTAAATATTAAATCTAATATATTTAATACCATACTTTTCTAATAATAAATTAAATATCATATTTTATAATAAATATAAATTTATGACATTATTGCTGTGTGATTTGCACTAAAAAGCTAAATCGATGTCCATTCAATATACATCGATTTCAGTTCACAAAGTGCCACATCGATTTGCTTGAAAACATGGATTTCACTCAAACTTCGATTTGCTTGAAAACATGGATTTCACTGCAACATCGATTTGCTTGAAAACATAGATTTCACTCAAACATCGATTCACTTGAAAACATGGATTTCAACATGGATTTCACTTAAACATCGATTCGCTTGAAAACATGGATTTCAACATGGATTTCACTTAAACATCGATTCGCTTGAAAAAATAGGGATTTCACTTAAACATCGATTCGCTTGAAAAACATAGATTTCACTTAAACATCGATTCGCTTGAAAAAACATGGATTTCAACATGGATTTCACTTAAACATTGATTCGCTTGAAAAAACATGGATTTCAACATGGATTTTACTTAAACATCGATTTCCTCTATATCTCAAAATATTTTGGCATCTAGTGAAAAGTCAAATATATTTCTGACAGAAGATCTTTTTATCTCTCTAGATCTCTTCTTTCGTGTCTGACAAAAAGGGGCTTACTACCACTTCTGGGTGACAGCAGGAAACATAGAGGTGTGAGCCTTCTTGACAGAAACACTATTTTATCTAAACACTTTCTTCTATGCTTGCAGACCTTGTAGACCACAAAATATCAAAAAAAGAGAAGATGAGCAACAGCTAGAACTCCAACGGATTTGTTCAAAATTGCTCATATAAAAGATGAAACAAGGCTGAAGAACAAAGATAGAGCTTTTCCTGAAGATCTTTAAAGGAGTGTATATCCTGTGAGGAACCTCAACTCCACACATACTCAAAAAGAAAGAGAGAAGCTCGAGCCAAATCAAGAGAAGCTTTTCATAGCAGAAGTTTTAGAAGCTTTCAAGCCTTCCTCCCTTCACTCTCTCTCTCTGTGGTCATTGTAATTCTTGGGGAGAGTCCTTTGCTGAGAGTTTCTGGTTAGAGTCCATTCTTGTAAAATTCTCAACTTTGTTCTTTCTTTTCTAAGAAAGATTTATGTCCAGCTGAGGGACTGTACTTAGTGTAGAACCTAGCTGGGGGTTTAAGTCTAACAGAACCGCACTGGGGTTTGTACTAGGAGGTTGGCTTCTTGACCTGTAAGAGAAGTGGGCTACTTTCTTGCCCGGGAAAGAGAAGAAGACCAGCTGGGGTGCTGGGTGTTGTATTGTCCTTGAGGGGGACTGTACACTTGGTTAGTAAAATCCCAAGAGATTGCTTGGGGACTGGACGTAGGACTTCCATGTGGGAAGGGCCGAACCAGGATAAAATTCCTTGTGTTCTTTGTGTGATTATTTATTTGCTTCCGCACTGCTACTCTCTATCACACTTAACTAACCAATTTTTTTAGTAATAATTTTCTGTGTTTAAGTTTCTGTTTCAGACTTAAGAAAACCTATTCACCCCCCCCCCTCTAGGTTAGCTTGCTGCCGTACTAAAAGGGCCAACAGATTTGGCTTGCCATTCATGGCCAATTGCCATGGTTTCAATCCCTCTTTTACCCTTTTCTATTTTCCCCATAATTATGGTTACGAATTTTGGAGTATTTATTCTTGTTCCATCATTCATATTCCCAATTTGGCCAATTAACCTTTGCAGGAGCTAATTAAATTGAGCCCATACCTTTTTAATATTTATTAGATTTTATTTAATCTATTTCTCCCATTATTTCAATTTATTTAATTATTTAAAATATCGGGTTGCTACACAAAGTGTTTAACAGAAAAACTTTAAACATTGAACAAACAATTTATGTCTTATTTGATGAAACTAACCCTTCTATTAAGAAAATAGAAGAAGAAGAAGATGTTGTTAAAGAATTGTGCAGGGATCTGGAACAAGCTTCTCTTGAAGAAAAAGATGAAGACAAGGAAGATCCTCCATTAGAAGAATTGCAACAACAACAAGAAGCACATGAAGGACTACCTAGAGAACTGAGGTATTACAGAGATCATCCAAAAGAAAATATCATAGGTGATCCTCAAGATTGGGTAAGAACAAGAGGTATGAATATTCCCTGTGACTGCACTGCATTTGTTTCTCAGATTGAGCCTAGGACAATCAATGATGCACTAGCAGATGAATTATGGATCCTAGCTATGCAAGAGGAACTTAACCAGTTCCAATGCAGCCAGGTCTAGACTCTTGTGCCTAGACCTTCTGACCATCCAGTTATTGGGACCAGATGGGTCTTCAGAAACAAAATAAATGAATCAGGAGTAATCACAAGGAACAAGGCTAGACTGGTAGCACAAGGATATTCCCAAGAGGAAGGCATTGATTTCGATAAAATATATGCTCCAGTTGCTAGATTAAAGGCAATCAGAATTTTATTAGCATATGCATGCTCTCTTAATATCAATTTATTTCAAATGGATGCTAAAAGTGCTTTTCTGAACGGTTTCATAAAAGAAGAAGTTTATATTGAGCAACCTCTTAGATTTGAATATACTAAGTATCCAAATCATATTTTTCGTTAAAGAAAGCACTATATGGTTTGAAATATACTCCAAGAGCTTGGTATGAAAGACTAAGTACTTATCTTATATCACATGATTTCTCAAGAGGTAAAGTAGATAACACTCTATTTATTAAGAAATTTTCAAAAGGGATGATTGCACAAATATATGTTGATGATATTATCTTTGATTCTACTAATGAATCACTCTGCAAATTCTTTGAAAATCATATGTAAAGTGAGTTAGAAATGAGTATGATGGGTGAGCTTAATTACTTTCTTTGCTTGCAAATCAAGTAGAACAAGGAAGGCACTCACATTTGTCAAACTAAGTATATTTCAGACTTGCTTTCTAAATATGGTTTTGATAAGTGTAAGCCTTTAGAAACACCCATGAGCTTAGAAATTAAGTTAGATAATGATCTAATTGGCAAGAAAGTAGATCAAAAGATTTATAGAGGCATGATTGGGTCATTACTATATCTTACTACTAGTAGACCAGATATAATGTTCAATGTATGTTTGTGTGCTAGATTTCAGGCTGATCCTAAAGAATCTCATGTTAATGCTGCTAAAAGAATTTTTATATATCTTATGAATAGAAGTAAATTGGATTTATGGTAGCCCAGATGTTCAGAATTTAAAATGCTTGGATATAGTCATACTGACTATGCTGGAAGCAAAATAGACAAAAAAAGCACCAGTGGTACTTGTCAATTTCTTACACGATGCCTAATTTCTTGGTCTTCCAGAAAATAAAATTCAGTAGCTTTGTCCACAACAGAAGTAGAACACATTGCAGCTGGGAGTTGCTGCACTCAACTGCTGTGGATCAAACATCAACTAGAAGACTATGGTCATACACTACATGAAATTCCAATGCTATGTGATAATGCAAGTGCAATCAACTTGACCAAAAATCCAATCCAACATTCAAGAACCAAGCACATTGAGGTCAGACAACATTTCATCAAAGACCATGTAAGTAATGGTGACATTTTACTTGAGTTTGTTTCTATAGAAAATCAATTATCTAATATATTTACTAAACCTCTCTCTGAAGATAAATTTACCTCAATAAGAAGAGAAATAGGAATATGCAATCCTGATTGAATGCTTAAAATTCCTAAGTACATAATATGATCTATCCATCGTCAACCTTTTTCTAAGTCCTGAACTTTCGACTTCTCCAAAGTCGGAGTTTCGAGAGCCGATTCCTAAGAAGTTAGAGTTTGTGAAGTCGGAGTCAATGCTAATTCAAAAAAAAAAGGGGTTACAAATTTTTTGGAAAGTTAAAATAACAGTTTATTCATTTAATCCCAGCTGTTCATCTCCTCATCCATGGCCCATTACACAACCTCTTTCTTTATAAGGACCTTTCCCTCTTTCTTTCCAACCATTTGAAACGTCTCTCACTCCTTCATCTTCTTCCTGGTTCCCGCGACCGTTCTTCACCCTGACGGAGCCCCTGTCAAGCATCTGTTGATTCCTTCAATCTTTCTTAAGAAATGTAGGATCTTTGACATCTTCGAACTCATTTCACATCTCCCCCATCATTTCCCTTAGACCTTCTCCCTTGTCTTGGTTTCTCTTGGTCTAGATGGCCTCCTCTAGGGCTCTAGACGGAACTTTCTTCACCTAGGAGCAGTTCCAAAGACTTATTTTTACAAAAGCTTTCATTTGCCCCGGAAAAATAGTTGATTTCTCTCAGTTGACGGGGTGACTCAGTTCTGTAGCAGAAACCTTAGAAGCAATGGGTTGGATCAAGCTTTGTCAAATCAATGAGTCAACTTATTAAGATGCAGTAAAAGAATTTTATGTATCTCTCCAATGAAGGATCGAATAGGTGGATGGATCAGATCTAGAGGGGGGGTTGAATAGATCTAACACCAATTATTGCGGAAGCTTAAGCAATTCAAAATTACTTCGAATCATAGATCAATTAAGACAAACAATTTACTGATCTGAAGTGCGGGTGTATGTAGATGATGTGTGAAGCAATTAAACAATTAGTGTGAAAGTGAAATCCTATGCAAGCATCTAGCGCAGACAAGCAGATCAAACCATTGCACAAAGGATTTTTAGGTGGTTCGAAAATCACACCAGTGATTCCCATATCCACCCCTCACACAGTGAGGCCACACTACTCAAACCTGAGTACAACACACACTAGAGCACGACGACTCGAACACCCTTGAGCTCGACGGCTCAAACACACAACCTGGAGCACAACGACTCTAAAACCTGAGCACAACGGCTCAAACCACAATAGGAGCACAACGACTCCAAATTGAGCACGACGGCTCAAATCACAAAAGGCTAGATCAAACACAAAAGAAATTAGATCCTATAGCAATGATCTGATTCACAGACTCAATCGTACATAGAAATCTACACAGAACTTCATGCACAGATCTCACAGAAGAAAGTGAGAAGAACAATCCAAGAAATGGGTAAAATAGATGTAGATTGGATGTTCCTTGGTGAACAAGTCTTGCAGAAGCTTGAATTGAAGAGCCTTGATGGAATTCGATGGAGATTCTCTTCAATTTGCGATACTCTGCTTTAATGGCATCTGAATTGCCAGAAATTCTTCTTCTGATGCTGCTCTTCAGTTGGATCTGCTCCCTTTCTCAGCACATCAAACTTCTCTCCAACGAATGGCCTTGAATCCCACGTCCTTCCTATTGAGAGGATGGTCTGCAACTTCTGGAGATGGAGCAAGATCTGGAAAAACCCCTTTTGCCGCCAAAAAGTTTCTTCTGGAAATGGTATGGGCTTGGCTTGCCTTGGGTTACGAGGATCATGGGTATTTATAGCCCCATATGTCCATGAGGTGCCTTGGGGTGTGTGGGCATGGAAATCTAGGTCAAATCCCTCAATTCCTAAGCAGCCATGTGTCTATAAAAACTCCCATTTTTTAGCATCAGTCAAAGTGTGTCGACACACAGGCAGACTGTGTCGACACCACTGGCTACTGGCTTCAGAACTGGCTTCTGAGAGGGACAGTGAGTGTCGACACACAGGCTGGCTCTGTCGACACTACTGGCTACTGGCCTCAGCTTGTTCATTGGATTCAGTGGCTATGTCGACACACTGTGTAACGACCTTCTTCATACCGGTACGATTATACCAATCCTCATCGGTACAAAGGGCGTCATTACATTGGGATAATAACCCTACACTATCGATATGTTGATATGTATATGAATAACAATGAGTACAGCGAGAATAAAAGGAATGACTTATCTTCATTCCATCATCATCACACATTCCACAGTCTATATAGCAATGAAAGAAATGACAATGTCCAATTATTACAATTTCAAAAGAACTACATTGTCCATAAGAATAACGTTATTCGAACTATGAAATAAAGTAACTACTAAAAAATTTCCACAAGCAACTACTCCTCTTTTTCTGCGTCGATCTTCGCTAAACCTCCTCAGGTACGGAAACACTTATCACACATGTACGCCGAAGCAAGTATGAGTCTAAAAGACCAAGCAAGCAATCTAAAGACATACAACCTTACACACATCACACACATACTAACTATTAAGCAATACGGAGACACATACTATCCTTTACACCATAATGAATTTCATGGCACATGCTTTATAAAGTTTTCAACATACATAAACTACATAAACATGTTTTAGACTAACACATGCTCATTCTAAATCATGGATAATAAACATACACCTATGCATGCTTTCTACACCCAACATGTATCATGATTTAACAATCTAAATATTATCCATAGTATGGTACAACTCTACCAACTAGAGCATGGAGTTAAGCACAAAGTAAGGAGCAACCTAGCAAGAGATCTATTCATATTTCACATGCACTTTTTTACATTTCATTTGCTGTTTTCATATAAATAAATCACAATTACACATGATAACACATATTATTAAACATGAATTGAAGGTTTAAAACATATTCAAATCGGTTGGCAACTATATATAATTTAAGCATGGAACTATGTGCTAAGTGAATAGCATGTCTATCATGGAACTTAGACATTCTTTCATGTATTTATCACAATCATAATCACACTTTGCTTGCTCTTTTGACATGAATTATACACAATTAAATGGATTTACATTTGTTCACATGCTATCTTATTCATTTAACAATTCCACATGCTCATCTTTCACATTGCCCCAATTCACATGTTTACATACACATATTCACATACACTACTACATGGATGTTATTGAACTATATAACATGGTATTAAACATGATATTACATCAACATATTAACACATGATTAATATGGATATATGCATTTATACTCTCATTAACATTTACTCTCCCTTGCATATCATTTTACACATTTTTCACATAGATTTCCTCTTGCACTTTCACTTGTCACATGTCACATCATTGCACTTACCACATTCCACATTCACACTTCACTTTGCACTTTATTCACATTTTATCACTTAAGTTGCCGTGACATATAGTCATAACTACCATCTCGAGGACGCACGCACCCATATCACATAGCACATCACATCATTTGACACATACCCGCCACCTGAGCAATCTAGTGGCGAATCTTGGTAACTGCGCAGACTGGGAGAAGCCCTCTCCACCGTATCTAGTGGTTCTTGTCCACCTCTAGGGTTTCATCCTAATGCCCTTAGGATATATTTCACAACGTTGAGCCTTCCATAGGGACTTTTCTATGGTACAGCTCTCAGACCTCTATGGTAGCAGTGTCAATCTCGGCCCAATTTTACACGTTCACTTTATCACAATCATTACATTCATTTACATTATTTGTATGCACTATTTAATACTTTTTACACACACTTTTAACAAATTACACATTATCACAGTGTTAACACATTATTCATATACCATTTAGCACAATTATACTCACTTTCACACATTCACATATACTTCAGTTTTTCCTAACATGATACTACTATTCGCAGAAATAAAATAACTCATATCACAGTTCTATACATGCTGCTTACTTACTGAATCACACAAATTTAATCTAACATGTTCAGTTTGACTATTTTCCATGGTGTAATTAAGAACCAAACTTACTATCATCAAAATAGTTCCAAATTTTTATCACAGATTATTAACAGTAAACATATCACATATTCAATTTTCCAGAATTTTCCAAATAGTATCTATAATTTTACTAATTCAGACAGATTATAGGACTATTTAGTAACAAATTCATTCATACATGGTTTACAACAAGACAGTCGTGATTAATAGTTCAAACACATGAAAACAGTCATCATACCAATAGGGAAAATTTCTAAAACTCTAACATGCAACAAATCTAATTTTTCAGGATTAAATGTTGATAAACCATAGAAATTTCAATAATTAACACTATGTGCAGAAATTCGAAATATCCTCATGACATGACCTAATGACTGACCCTGACTACATACAATATTTTTACAGCATGCATATACATTCAGAGGTCCAAGTAACACATTTTAAAGATAAAACAATGCTCTTTTAAAACCTTGAAGAACTTGGCGGCACAGGGTATGTCGCCAACTGTGTAAACGACACAGTCTGGTGCCGCCAACACAAGAACTTGGCGGCGCATTATGTGGCCGCCAACTTCTTGTCTGCAGACCATGCAGACAGCACACAAATGCAAGGGAAATTAGGGGTTCCAGGACTCGAGAAAAATTTCGAAAAAATGCTAGGACCTAAGGGGACATGAGTAGGGTTGACATCCATAGGTTACTTGCCTCCAGATAAATCCACAAAGATCAAATTAACTCGAAGAAGCCCTCCTCGGCCAAGCCAAGAAGGTGCTCAAAACCCCTTTAGATCCGGTTCTTCTGTTGATGTAGATTGATCCTCGGAGTTGGGGATGCTTCCTTGATGTATGGACTATCCTCCAGTCAGTGTAGATCTCCAGAAAACTCCTCCAGTTGCCGGATAGAAGCTTGCAAAGATTAGCTTTTCTCCACAAAGGGTTCTAGGGTTTCACAAAGATCAAAACACATGATCCGGCCGAACCAAGGTGTTTTTATAGAGCTGGGTAGGTTGGGTATGCATTAGGGTAGGTCTCCTACGATTATAGATGGGTTTCCTAAACTGGAACTGGGACAAACGCGGGCGTTACGAAATCTGAAACCATCACAACACTGAGAACTTGGCGTCCACCTCTGGTGCTGCCAACAGTGGGTTGACGTTCATCGATCTGAATGCCAAATCCTCTGGACCAGGCAGTCAGTGGCCAGGGATGTAGCAACCTGGATTTTTATAATAATTAAAAATCAAATTATTTGAAAAAAATCAATAAAAGAAAATTAAATAATAGAAGATTCACACAAAAAGGAATTAAACGAAACCCATTAAATGAAAATAAGTAATGGGCTTTATTAAATGGACCCATTAGAAATTTGTGGGTCAAAATAAGAAATTATAAAAGGGGAATAATAGGAAAATACCCTAAATTCGTAACTAGAATATTACTTAAATAGAAAAGAGTTATTTAATACATTAAATAGCTAGTTTGAGTCATAATAGGATTCCTAAACCTACCCTATATGGTTTAGCACGAATTTACATCTCATCCAAGTCTAAATAGGGGTTGGAAAGCAAGGAAGGAAGGTTGGAGTTAGGAAATCTCAAAATTAAGAGGAATTAGAGTAATAGTAGGAATAGACATACATACTTGCATAAATACACCTCTTAAACTCTCTTGGGCAACCCTAGCTTGTTGCCAAGAGTTGCTGGACGTGGAAAGGAGGCTAAGGAGGAGAGGATTTCGTGGAGAGAAGAAGAGCTTGAAGCTTTTTCCTTTGTTCTTCAAGTTCTATCCCTATAAGACGAATCGAGTCAAAGGTAGGCATTCTCACAAGCATAAACCATGAAACGTTTTTTGTAGGTTCTTCCTACCCTCTTGAACGAAACCCCCAAGTTTCATATTTTTCCATCCATCCTATCTTTTGTTCTTAATTTTTGAAGAACTGCAAACATGATAACCCCGAGGTGTCATGTTTAATTCAAATCTCTATGTATACTTGATCCCATGCTACGAAATTTTTACTGTAGATACTTCTTATTGTTAGGGATTATTTGCCCCCAAAAAGCCTAAATTTCATTGAGCATGTTGCTCGAATTAAATCAGTCTTGCTCTCTATGTCATGTTCTATGTTACTCGTTGTTGTTCATGCTCAAACCATGTTCAAACCATGCTCTCTCTCTCAGATTCCGATTTACTGGAAGTACCCTTACATGTCTAGTTTAATTTGCAACTGATTTCATGATTTTTCATCGTGTATATAATTAGTTATGGATTTCTGAACAACCCTCTATCAAAAATTGAAATCCCTGGTCCGCAATCCAATGTCTTGTCTGACTCCTGTCAGAGTCAGGCGCAGACAACCAGAAGGCGACGCCTCGACATGTCGCTTTCTGGGGTCCGAATACGACAGCCCACCCGTCGCGACCACGAAGGCGACAGGTGTGCCGTCGCGTTCTCAGTACCCGATTTGCATGCCCTGTCGCGACCTGTGCAAGACCCTGTTGCGTTCTGCCTGGCCCATGTCGCCATCCTTACAGCCCTATGTCACCTTCTTACCGTTATACCCCCAGTAAAAAGCCCTACTTAAAAAGGATGCTATATTGAATGATTTAAAATACATGTTCACGACTTATTTCTATCTATGATTTCTCTTGCACTTTCATACACTTGAACCATCCATTTATGGCTGAAATATTGCAGAAATATCTCATAATGTGCCTGGTAATTTATTGAAATAAAGTACATTAATTGCCCTATTCTAAGGACTTGTATTCGTTTCTTGCATTGTTTATAATACTGATATCGACGCTCCACTGTCCTAGAATTCCTCTAGAACGTCGAGCACATGTTTTATATACACACTTTACTTGGCTTGTGGTGAACTCTCCGTCGGATATTCCTTTCGCCGGACTAGTGAACTCTTGCACAAGGCCTCCGTAAGTCTCCTCTGATCATGGATTCCCACATGGTCGACGAGCCAGTTGTACCCTAATACCTATGATACCCTTTAGGGATCTATATGATCCAAACGGCTATTAGAGATTCACTCTCGTCTTAAATCACGCCGGACCTCTGGACCTGTGCATAACAAGGCCAGTGGTAGGGTCGTGAGTTCCACTTGACTACCAACACCAAGTGCGCGTGTTGTGCAACTGTTACTATCGCCTGATTACTCGACGTATTACGTGCAATGTCCACTAGCTCTCATCTATACTCTACTCGCTCACCTATTCACGTTCACTCTACCAGCTCATCTATTCATCTTGTGCTCTTATCTATTTCTTGGTACTCTATACTGGCCATTGACTGATTGTCTAAAGATAAACAATATAACCAATGCCTGGCAATAAATAAAGGGCCCGATCTGGTCCTGGGATGTGCGCCCGAAAGTGCTAGTGCCCATGGGAGTTAAATGATCAGAGTGTTTGGCATTACACTCAAGTGCTATCTATCTCGACTATCTATATGACAATCAAAACACAAACGTGCTATACTCTCTCGATGTCTAGAATGACAAACAAGTGCTATACTCGTCGTGCTATTACCATACTTGTGCTAGTTGTGCTATGGCCATCCTGCTATTCATGCTATATTCGATACTTGTGCTATATTTGGAAACCATACTCGATCTCGTGCTATGGTGCTATCTTGTTACCTGTTGTGCTATATTTTGACTCTCTTGTACCGTCTATCTTTAGACACTTTGCCATTAAATGTGTTAATTATTTAAAGCCTGCTTGAGCCTGAGATTTAAGTCCTACTGGGCGTTATCGCTCACCCTACGTTATTTGATGTTGTGTTCTTAGGTGAGACCGAGGATGACACATACACTCACGAGGAAGGGAATGACCAAGAGTGAAGCCAGGAGTACCCTTGAGTCATTATGTTATCTTAGAGTTGTAGTTAGTTATTTCCTTCTGTTGCAATGTAATTGGGCCCTTTAGAATGGCTCTGATATTAGTGGTTGTAACTAGACATTTGGAAAATTATTAATGAGAAAGATTTGCTTTAGTATTATTCAGTGTGCAATGGTTTGATGTCTAGTATACGCTCTATACCTTTTCTTGCAACTGCCTTCGCACTCCGATATTCCGCGTTGGGGCGTGACAAGGCATGTTGCCGCCAACTGGGCATCTTGGCCAAAATAGAGTCATACATCAAAATAAAAGTACAATTACATCACAACAATTTAATGTATACAGAAATAATTAAACATACATTCACCATATAAACTACATGCATTTCATACTAATTATTTAAAGATAATTTGTACTAATCTTAATTAAGGATAATATGTGCAAAACAACATACATATATGTATGTACACAACATAATTACATACAACATGCATGGGTTTAAATAAAGATAACATGTACATCGATAGTTAGATAATGCATGCACATTTAAATATATATACATGTAAGAAAAATAACTCATATACACAATATTATTTAAGTACAATATACACTATAAACAATTTGATGAGTACAGAATTAGATAGATATCACATGCACAAGATAAACATACATATATACATATGTACAAAGCATAGTTACATACAATATCCATGGAATAAGTAGTATAATATGCACATCAATAGTTAGACAGTATATGCACATTATTATTAAGATGCAATATGCATAAAGTTAAATAAGAACAATCTATACAATAATAATTAATTTGCATACGTACACAACATAGTTACATACATAATGCATGAAATAGGTAATTACAATATGTACATCAATAATTAAATTCAACATGCACATTTATACACATTACATGCATAGAAAATTAACTCATATATACCTACAAAATGTATAGCAATATTCACATATTGTATGCACAACATTACTTAAATATAAAATGCATGGTTTTTAATTAAGTACAGCATGTACAAAATTAGTTAATTATCTATATTCACGGAAAATAACATATATATACATGCATATGCACATGAATAATTTAATAATTAGAATATACATAAATTTATTACACACACTATATACATAACAAGTAACTACCACATGCATAATATAAAATGAACAAAAATTCAGGGGCCTTACACTCTCCCCCCCCCCCTTGAAAAACATCTTCATCCTCGAAGATCGGTTCCAGTATCTCTGCTGACATCGTCGATGTCATCTCCGATTAACACATTCTCCTTGGCCACTGCTTGTGGTTTTACTGTTGCTGGAACACCTCGAGGAACGGGTTTCTTTAGTCTTGGACATTCTCTGATCCGATGGTCCTTGCTGCCACACTTGAAGCACCTTCCTTCCTTTAACCAAGATACATTTCCGCCATGATGCTTGCCGCAATGTACACACTCGAGCTTCTCACTGCCTGGTATCACAGCTAATTGCTGACCTTCTATGAGTTTCTTCATCTTCCTATTTTTCCGCTGGAATGGTTCTAGTAACCTCTTCTCCTGAGCTTCCTTCTCTTCTTGGTACGATTCCATCTTACTCTCCTGCCCCCTCGCTGCACTAAGAGTCTCTTCCAAGGTGTGGGGGTCAAACTCCAAAAGTCTAGCTCTCAATGATGGTTTAAGCCCCTTCACGAACTTCTTTATTTTGCGACTCTGCTCATACCTCCTAGCCTGAGCACTACATCTACCATGGCCAGCCATAGCCTGCAAAACAATTAATCTAGTTAGAATCTAAGTTACTAAATCCTAACTATTTTCCTTACTATCTTCCATTCATTATTAATTATTTTCTACATATATGGACAAATTTCCTATAAAGACTTTGCAATCTTGTGAAGATGATGGCTCATTCATGTACAATCTCAACCTTGGTTCTCTGATACCATCTCTGTAACGACCCTCTTCATACTGGTACG
This sequence comes from Colocasia esculenta, assembly GCA_014218235.1. NCBI lineage: Eukaryota > Viridiplantae > Streptophyta > Magnoliopsida > Alismatales > Araceae > Colocasia > Colocasia esculenta. The sequence goes on from CM024760.1 coordinate 137,547,703, forward strand.
ATTATACCAATCCTCATCGGTACAAAGGGTGTCATTACAGTGGGATAATAACCCAACACTAACGATAAGCTGATATGTACATGAATAACAATAAGTACAGCGGGAATAAAAGGAAAGATTTATCTTCATTCCATCATCATCACACATTCCACAGTCTATATAGCAATGAAAGAAATGACAATGTCCAATTATTACAATTTCAAAAGAACTATATTGTCCATAACATTGTCCATAAGAATAACATTATTCGAACTATGAAATAAAGTAACTACTAAAAAGTTTCCACAAGCAACTACTCCTCTTTTTCCGCATCGATCTTCACTACACCCTCCTCAGGTACGGAAACACATGTCACACATGTACGCCAAAGCAAGTACGAGTCTAAAAGACCAAGCAAGCAATCTAAAGACATACAACCTTACACACATCACACACATACTAACTATTAAGCAATACGGAGACACATACTATCCTTTACACCATAATGAATTTCATGGCACATGCTTTATAAAGTTTTCAACATACATAAACTACCTAAACATGTTTTAGACTAACACATGCTCATTCTAAATCATAGATAATAAACATACACCTATACATTCTTTCTACACCCAACATGTATCATGATTTAACAATCTAAATATTATCCATAGTATGGTACAACTCTACCAACTAGAGCATGGAGTTAAGCACAAAGTAAGGAGCAACCTAGCAAGAGATCTATTCATATTTCACATGCACTTTTTTACATTTAATTACACATTTCATTTTCTGTTTTAATATAAATAAATCACAATTACACATGATAACACATATTATTAAACATGAATTGAAGGTTTGAAACATATTCAAATCGGTTGGCAACTATAAACAATTTAAGCATGGAACTATGTACTAAGTGAATAGTATGTCTATCATGGAACTTAGACATTCTTTCATGTATTTATCACAATCATAATCACATTTTGCTTGCTGTTTTGACATGAATTATACACAATTACATGGATTTACATTTGTTCACATGCGATCTTATTCATTTAACAATTCCACATGCTCATCTTTCACATTACCCCAATTCACATGTTTACATACACATATTCACATACACTACTACATGGATGTTATTGAACTATATAACATGATATTAAACATGATATTACGTCAACATATTAACACATGATTAATATGGATATATGCATTTATACTCTCATTAATATTTACTCTCCCTTACACATCATTTTACACATTTTTCACATAGTTTTTCTCTTGCACATTCACTTATCACATGTCACATTATTGCACTTACCATGTGCCACATTCACACTTCACTTTGCACTTTATTCACATTTTATCACTTAAGTTTCCATGACACAAAGTCCTAACTACCATCTAGAGGACGCACGCACCCATATCACATAGCACATCACATCACTTGACACATATCTGCCACCTGGGCAATCTAGTGGCAAATATGGGTAACTGCGTAGACCAGATGAAACCCTCTCCACCATATCTAGTGGTACTTGTCCACATCTAGGGTTTCATCCTAATGCCCTTAGGATATAATTCACAACGTTGAGCCTTCCATAGGGACTTTTCTATGGTACAGCTCTCAGACCTCTATGGTAGCAATGTCAATCTCGGCCCAATTTTACACGTTCACTTTATCACAATCATTACATTCATTTACATTATTTGCATGCACTATTGAATACTTTTTACACACACTTTTAACAAATTACACATTATCACATTGTTTACACATTTTTCATATACCATTTAGCACAATTATACTCACTTTCACACATTCACATATACTTCAATTTTTCCTAACATGATATTACTGTTTGTAGAAATAAAATAACTCATATCACGGTTCTATACATGCTGCTTACTTACTGAATCACACAAATTTAATCTAATATGTTCAGTTTGACTATTTTCCATGGTGTAATTAAGAACCAAACTTACGATCATCAAAATAGATCCAAATTTTATCACATATTATTAACAGTAAACATATCACATATTCAATTTTCCAGATTTTTCCAAATAGTATCTATAATTTTACTAATTAAGATAGATTATAGGCCTATTTAGTAACAAATTCATTCATACATGGTTTACAACAAGACAATCGTGATTAATAGTTCAAACACATGAAAATAGTCATCATACCAATAGGGAAAATTTCTAAAACCCTAACATGCAACAAATCTAATTTTTTAGGATTAAACGTTGATAAACCATGCTTCTCTCATTATTACAGAAATTTCAATAATTAAAAATATGTGCAGAAATTCAAAATATCCTAATGACATGACCTAATGACTGACCCTGACCACATACATTTTTTTTACAGCATGCATATACATCCAGAGATCCAAATAACACATTTTAAAGATCAAACAGTGCTCTTTTAAAACCGTGAAGAACTTGGCGGCACAGGGTATGCTGCCAACTGTGTAAACGTCACAGTCTAGTGCCGCCAACACAGGAACTTGGCGGCGCATTATGTGTCCGCCAACTTTTTGTCTGCAGACCATGTAGACAGTACACAAATGCAAGGGAAATTGGAGGTTCTAGGACTCGAGGAAAATTTCGGAAAAATGCTAGGACCTAAGGGGACATGAGTAGGGTTGACATCCATAGGTTACTTGCCTCCAGATAAATCCACAGAGATCAAATTAACTCGAAGAAGCCCTCCTCAGCCTAGCCAAGAAGGTGCTCAAAACCTCTTCAGATCCGGTTCTTTTGTTGATGTAGATTGATCCTCAGAGTTGGGGATGCTTCCTTGATGTATGGACTATCCTCCAGTCAGTGTAGATCTCCAGAAAACTCCTCCAGTTTCCGGATCGAAGCTTGCAAAGATCAGCTTTTCTCGACAAAGAGTTCTAGGGTTTCACAAAGACCAAAAGACATGATCCGGCCGAACCAAGGTGTTTTTATAGAGCTAGGTAGGTTAGGTACGCATTAGGGTAGGTCTCCTACGATTATAGATGGGTTTCCTAAACTGGAATCGGGAGAAATGCGGGCGTTACCAAATCTGAAACTGTCACAACACTGGGAACTTGGCGTCCACCTCTGGTGCCGCCAATAGTGGGTTGACGTCCATCGATCCAGACGCCAAATCCTCTGGCCCAAGCAGTCAGCAGCCAGGCATGTTGTCGCCAACTGGGCATCTTGGCTAGAACAGAGTCATACATCAAAATAAAAGTACAATTACATCACAACAATTTAATGTATACAAAAATAATTAAACATACATTCACCATATAAACTACATGCATTTCATACTATTTATTTAAACATAATTTGTACTAATCTTAATTAAGGATAATATGCACAAAACAACATACATATATGCATATACACAACGTAATTACATACAACATGCATGGGTTTAAATAAATATAACATGTACATAGATAGTTAGATAATGCATGCACATTTAAATATATATACATGTACGAAAAATAACTCATATGCACAATATTATTTAAGTACAATATACACTATAAACAATTTGATGAGTTCAGAATTAGATAGATATTACATGCACAAGATAAACATACATATATACATATGTACAAAGCATAATTACATACAATATCCATGGAATAAGTAGTATAATATGCACATCAATAGTTAGACAGTATATGCACATTATTTTTAAGAAGCAATATGCATAAAGTTAAATAAGAACAATCTATACAACAATAATTAATTTGCATACGCACACTTAAATTGACATATGTATTTATATATATATATACACATGTACACAACATAGTTACATATATTATGCATGAAATAGGTAATTACAATATGTACATCAATAATTAAATTCAACATGCACATTTATACACATTACATGCATAGAAAATTAACTCATATATACCTACAAGATGTATAGCAATATTCACATATTGTATGCACAACATTACTTAAATATAAAATGCATGGTTTTTAATTAAGTACAATATGTACAAAATTAGTTAATTATCTATATTCACGGAAAATAACATATATATACATGCATATGCACACGAACAATTTAATAATTAGAATATACATGAATTTAATACACACACTATATACATAACAAGTAACTGCTACATGCATAATATAAAATGAACAAAAATTCGGGGGTCTTACACTCTGCAGTGGTGTCAACATGATTGACAACTTTTCTTCTTCACTGTTTCCTGGATACAATGCATGTGTCGACACGCACTTAACATGTGTCGACACCACTGTGACAAGGTTATGTAAACCTGAAAATATGAAGTGTGAACCATTAACATAAGTCATTATCATCAACATATGAAATATTAACATGTCATTTAGTCATCATTTTAATATGTACAAATGTACAAAATGTCATCATCAAAATCAAATTATGAGTGATGTCAAATAGTCATGATTAAAATCATCATTAAAAGGTTTCAAAAACACACTCAACACAACATTCTCCCCTTTTTGATGATGATAAAATAAATGCAATTTTCTTCCATATCTACAATTTCTCCCTCTTAAGCCTTTGCAATTTCTCCCCCTTTTTGGCAACATCAGAAAGATATTCATGAAAGAGAATAAAGAATGGTAGGAGATTAAGAAATGCAGTTGTAGAAATGAAGGTTCAGGAATGATCAAAATAAGTGAGGCAAAGTGATATTGACATATGTGAGAAGTTATTGTGAGCTTGGTATTGTGCAATAACGTTTAATCATAAAGACACACTCAACACAAGGTAAGGCATGATATAATAATCTGAATGTAGTTAAAAGAATGATGTAAATGTGAAGTGAAGTGACCTATATGTGTGAGCAGAAGTATTTAACAAGGATGTTAGGAGCTTTAATTTTAACACAATGTAGAATAATAGGTCTAAACTCAGTATACATGAACTTTATTAAGGTCTTAAGCTTTTCCATCCTGTCAAGTTGATTTTCTTTCATTTTGAACTGGGAAAGAATATAAGAACAAATTAGTTAAATCACACTTTTCAGTGCAAGAGATCACATTAATCAGATGCAAAGCCTCCTGATTACTCAGTGGTTTAACTTTCATTATCTTATACAGAGTTGAAAACTTTGATTTTCACTTTTTGACGCGAAACAAATCACTTTTTAGGTGAAATGGCCCGGTTACTCAGTGGTTCAAGAATTTGCATTGCTCTGTTTGTATCTTTCCAGATTGTTGATCATTTTCTTTTGATATTTTGCAGGAATATGTTTGCTTTGACCAGAAAAGTCATGAATACGAATTTAGAAAACGTATTCTTAACATGTGGTAAAATGAAGCTTAAACATACACATGTTAAATAGTAAAGCCACTCATGTGCCTACAAGTGTTTTGCAAGTCATTTTAAAGACATTCAGTATTAAGATTGCTTAACTTTGAAATGATAATGAATCTTTGAAATTAAACTAAATGCACAATGAGTTTAGTTTCAATGTCTTAATTCTTTAATAAGAAAATAGTACAAGGACTCAAAAATTCTGATAATTTTGGGGTTCAAGATAGACAAGTAAGGTCATGGAATGTGACAATGACTCCCCCTTTCATGTATCTCCATCTCACAAGGTGAACATGAAGATTATTGAAGAAATATGAATGGAATGAAGTGAAAATAGAATGAACAAGAATGTTTTATTGAAAGACAGAGACTCCCCCTCAACAATTGCATACAAGGCTCCTGATACTTGGCGGAGACATATACTCACGCATAGTGAAAGTGTCCAGACAAGTTTGACTTGTCTTTCTTCAAATCACCATTTGGTATACCAAGAATGCCAATACAATGTGAGAGTGAGGAAATTATTTGCAAGAACAAGAAGACTTTTATTTGCAAAAAGAGATAAAAGATATCAATAATGTGGAAATTTGCACAAACCAAGCTCTCTTCTTAAAGATGAGAATTTGTTTTCTGGAAGAGGCTTAGTGAAAATATCTACAATTTGTTTTTTAGTTTCAATGAAGTGAAGTTCAAAAAATTTCTTAGCGACCTCATCTCTTAGAAAATGGTGCCTTATTTCAATATGCTTTGTTCGTGAATGCTAAGTTGGGTTTTTAGACAAATTAATAGCACTAGTGTTATCACACAAAATAGGAATACAACCCAATTTGTGATTATAGCTAGTGTTATCACACAAAATAGGAATACAACCCAATTTGTGATTATAGTTTAGGAGCTGATGTTTCACCCAAAGAACTTAAGTGCCACAACAACCAACCGCAACATATTCACCCTCTGTAGTGGATAGAGCTACTGAATGTTACTTTTTAGAAGCTCATGAAATTAGGCATCCACCTAGATATAAACACAAGCCACTAGTACTTTATCTATCAAGCTTACAACCAACATAATCAGCATCACAGTAAGCAATTAAATCTAACTTGCAACCAGCAGGATACCAAATTCCAAGTTCACATGTTCCACCAAGATATTTAAAAATTCTTTTGACAGATAACATGTTAGGATTGGCTTGAAACATAGCACACATGCACACACTATACTGAATATCTGGTCTAGAGGTTGTGAGGTAAAGTAGAGAACCAATCATACCTCTGTAGGTCTTTGGATCTACTAACTTACCAAATGAATCTTCCTCTAGTCTTACATTTAATACCATTGGTGTGCTTGAGTCTTGAGGTGCTAAAAGTCAAACTTTTTCAGAAGTTCTTTCACATACTTTGTTTGACTTATAAAAATCCCTTCACTGGTTTAATGCACCTGCAATCCCAAAAAGAATTGTAAGTCTCCCATCAAACTCATTTCAAACTTAGTTTTCATAAGATCAGCAAATTCAGTGCAAAGAGCTTTATTTGTAGACCAAAAAATTATGTCATCAACATAGATTTGGACAACAATGATTTGATTATTAACAACTTTAGTAAACAATGTCTGGTCTATATTACCTCTTGTGTAACCTTTATTCAACAAAAAATGAGCTCAAACGGTCATACCAAGCTCTTGGAGCTTGCTTAAGACCATAAAGAGCCTTATTGAGTTTGAAAACATGATCAGGATATTTTTGATTTTGAAATTCGGGAGGTTGTTCTACAAAAATATTTTCTTTGATGTATCCATTCAAGAAAGCACTTTTCACATCCATTTGATAAACTTTAAATTTTAGGGATGATGCAAAAGTAAGAAATATTCTCACAGCTTCTAGTCTAGCTACAGGGGCATATGATTCTTCAAAATCAATTCAAACTCCTGATTGTACCCCTTGGCAACTAGTCTAGCTTTATTCCTAACAACCTGTTCATTTTCATTCAATTTATTTCTAAACACCCATCTAGTACCAATAACAGATTGGTCACTAGGTCTAGGGACTAACTCCCACACTTGATTTATATCATATTGATGAAGTTCATCATGCATTGCATTGATCCAATCCTCACTAGTTAGAGATTCATCAATTGACTTGGGTTCAATTTGAGAAATTAGTGCTAGTAGGTCTTCATTTATTGCATTCAGAAAAGATGATCCAGTTCTAATTCTATCATGCACATTACCAACTACATTCTCAATTAGATGATCTCTTATAAATCTATTTTCAGGAATTACCTCTTGAAGTTCATTCAGTCCTGGAACAATGTTACCTAATCCACTTGTGGTAGGTGACTGATTGTCCAGATTTTCAAATGGATCTTCATCCTCTTCAACAGTTAGTGAAGATTCGACAATGATGTCATCTTCTTCATTACTTTGAGGAACCCTGCAAGATGTAGAGTCATCAGTATGATACGAATTTTCATCAAAAACTACATGTGGAGATTCTTCCACATTTTTATTCTTGAGAATGTAAACTCTATAAGCTCTTGAAATCTCAGAATAACTAAGGAAAATGGCTTCAAGACTTTTGGCATCAAATTTATCAAGATTTTCTTTATTATTGTTATGTACAAAACACTTGCAACCAAAGATTTTAAAATAAGACAGAGTTGGCCTTTTGTTTTTCAAAAGTTCATAGGGTTTTTTATTTTTTATTTTTGGTCTGACCAATGCTTTGTTCAAGATGTGATTTGCTATGTTCACAGCTTCAGCCCAGAAGGATTTGGGCAATTTATTTTCCAAGAGCATAAATCTAGCCATTTCCACCAGAGTTCTATTCTTCCTTTCCACAACTCCATTTTGTTCTGGAGTTCTTGGAGAAGAGAATCTGTGAAAAATGTACAGTTCAGCAAACAAATCAGAAAAAGCCTTATTCTCAAATTCTCCCCCATGATCAGTCAAAATGGATTTGATTTTATATGAAAAACCCATTAAGGCATTGGTGCAGAAATTCCTGAATTCTAAACAAGTATCACTTTTGTGGGATAGAAAGATGACCCAAGTGTATCTAGTAAAATCATCAATGATGAAAAATCTATATCTTTTACCACTAAGACTAAGAGTTCTTGTTAGCCCAAAAAGGTCCATATGAAGTAATTCTAGTGGCTTAGAAGTGAGTACATCATTGAAAATTTTAAAAGATTTTCTGGTTTGTTTTCCTTGAGCACATATCCCACAAAGTTGATTTTCAACATTTGGGAAAGATTCAGGAAGTCTTTTAACCAGATTTAGCCTTAAGAGTTTATTTATTTTGTTAAAACTTGCATGATCAAGTCTTCTGTGTCATGTCCATGCAATTTCATTTTTATTTGCCACCAAACAAATGTTTTCAGCAAAGTTTTTATCAAGATTGATCATGTAGACATTGTTTTCTCTTTTACCAAATAATTTTTTTTTTCAGTTGAAGAATCAATTATTTTATAGAAATCAGATTCAAAAATAACCTTGTGACCTTTATCACATAATTGGCTTATACTCAAAAGATTGTAGTCTAAACCATCAATTAACAGAACATTTTCAATTGAGTTTGAGGAGGATTTTCCAACCTTTCCAAATCTAATGATTTTTCCTTTATTTTTACCTCCAAATGTGACGGATCCTCCTTCCTTTTCAATCAGAAATGAAAATTTTGTTCTGTCTCCTGTCATGTGTCGTGAACACCCACTATCAAGAAACCACACATTGGAGCTGGGTGCACGACCTTCTTGCATAAATCATATCAGAGAAGAAATGATTTTGGTACCCAAACATTGTTGGGACCATCAGTTTGTTTGAGCAAAAACAATATGTCTTTTCTGATCCATATTTGAGTTGTTTTTTATTTTTGTTTTGTTTCAGAAATGATTTCTCTTTTTGACATTTTAACATTCTGATTTGGAATGAAAACACCAGTGTTCTTCCTTTCATAAGCATGGAAATTATGTATTTTGGCATGATTGTTCATGTATGGAAATCCAAACCAATAATTCTGTTGATATCTTGGAAATTTTTGATAAAAAGATTGTGAATGGTACCAATGAGGATTATGATACCATTGATTCCAAGAATTGATCCAATTAGATTGATATGATGTCTTAGATCTCCAATAATCATCATGAAAGTTTGTTTTTGTGTTTTTATAATTTTTCATATTTTTATTTGGATTTTTGTGAAACATCTTTTTGTTGTTTAGAAAAGGGTAGGTCGACCTGTGTTGAGGTAGTGTTGACTTAGCAGCCACAGTTTTCAACTTGTGGTTATCTGGTGTCGACCTAACATCAATGTGTGTCGACCTATTTTGTTTCTTTTGATTAGAAACATTCTTTTCACTTTGGTTTTTGATTATTTCAGATGTTTTCTTTGACACTTGTTTATTTTTATTTTCTGGACTAGTGCTTTTGACAAATTTTATCGAAGGAAATTTTGAATGTTTTTCTTTCTTTTCACCAGATTTATTATTCAATGATTTTTCTGTGGTGAATCCTAGTCCATGTTTTTACGCATTCATTCTAAGTCCTAACAATGCATCAACATTTTCTTTTCCATTTGTGAAATTTTTTATCACTTGTTCCTTTTCACCCAACAACTTCTTAAGTTTCTGAATTTCATCAATAGCTTGTTGCTTTTCTTTTTGTTGCAATTCCATTCTTTCATAAAGCTTTTCAAAGTCATTATTTGCCTTTTGAGATGCAATTTTAAATTCATCAATTTCATTCAGAAGGTCTTCCTTTTCTTCATTAAGTTCAGATATTTCATTTTCTAGTTAAGAAATTTTTTTATTTAAGGAAGTATCATGCATGAAATTTTCAATTTTCTTTTTCAGATGTTTATTTTTTTTCTTATTTCAGAATATTTTTCAACCAACTCAGCATATGCATCTTGCCAATCTGCAATAGTATATTGTTCAAAAGAAGAACTTACCTTTCCATTACTGCTGTTGGCCATAAAGCATAACTCCTCATTTACAGAACTTGAGGAGTTTTCTTCTTCATCTTCACTTTAGTCTTCATCTGACCAAGTTGCTATCATAGCTTTTGGCTTCTTCAATTTGTTGTTCTTCTTGTATTTGTCCTTTTTGATCTTAGGACACTCACCCTTCATGCGTCCTGCCTTGTTGCACCTGTAGCAAATAATACCTTCATCAGTTTTTTTATTTCTACCAGCATTAAAATTTGAAGAAGAAGCATTTCTTTTACCAGAGGAATATTTTTTCTTTCCATTGAATTTTTCTCTTCTTGATTATAAAAATTTTCTGAATTGCCTAGTAATGAGGGCATGTTCATCCTCATTGGACTCAGACTCATCAGAACTTGATTTTTTCTTGATTTTTCTCTTTGTTACTTGATGAAGCCTTAAGTGCTACTGGTTTAGCTTTAGGCAAATGTTCTTCACTTCTTTCCAGATTTATTTCATAAGTCATTAAAGATCCTATGAGTTCATCTAAAGAAATTTTGGACAAATCCTTAGAATCTTCAATCACTATAGCCTTTGTGTGCCAGATAGATGATAGAGAGCGCAGGATTTTTCTTACCAGATCAGCATCAGTGTATTCCTTACCTAGTGCCTTCAGTCAATTGACAATTATCATAAACCTAGCAAACATTTTAGAGATTGATTCGTCAGATTTCATCATAAACAATTCATATTCAGAGACAAGTATGTTTGCTTTGGTTTCCTTAACTTGAGATGTTCCCTCATACATTAATTCAAGTTTATCCCACATTTCTTTAGCAGATTTACACATGGATATTCTTGAATATTCTTTAGGGTGGACAGCACACTGAAGCATATTCATGGCACTGTAATTAAGAGTAGCTTTCCTAATCTGCTCTCTAGTCCAATTCTCCTCATCTCCATGATTTTCATAAGGACCCACTTCAACTATCCTCCAGATTTCATAGTTTTGAGCCCTAAGAAAAACTTGCATGTGATTTTTCCAATAAGAGTAATCAGACCCATTAAAAATTAGTGATCTATTAATGGAATGGCCCTCAGCTATAAATCCTCAAGAATCCATCAATCAAAATGAGATAGTGAAAGAGCAAGCAAACAATTCCAGCAATTAACACTGAGATCAAACATAAGCAATCAAATCAGATCAGAAACAAAAATTAACCCGCTCTGATACCAATTGAAGGATCGAATAGGTGGATGGATCAGATCTAGAAGGGGGGGAGTTGAATAGATCTAACACCAATTATTGCAGAAGCTTAAGCAATTCAAAATTACTTCGAATTAGAGATCAATTCAGACAAACAATTTGCTGATCTGAAGTGTGGGTGTGTGTAGATGATGTGTGAAGCAATTAAACACTTAGTGTGAAAGCGAAATCCTATGCAAGCATCTAGTGTAGACAAGCAGATCAAACCATTGCACAAAGGATTTTTAGGTGGTTCGAAAATCACACCAGTGATTCCTACATCCACCCCTCACATAGTGAGGCCACACTACTCAACCTGAGTACAACAAACACTGGAGCACGACGACTCCAACACCCTTGAGCTCGACAGCTCAAACACACAACCTGGAGCACAACGACTCCAAATTGAACACAACGGCTCAAACCACAAAAGGCTAGATTAAACACAAAAGAAATCATATCCTATAGCAATGATCTGATTCACAGATTCAATCGTACATAGAAATCTGCACAAAACTTCATGCACAGATCTCACAGACGAAAGTGAGAAGAACAATCCAATAAATGGGTAAAATAGATGTAGATTGGATGTTCCTTGGTGAAGAAGTCTTGCAGAAGCTTGAATTGAAGAGCCTTGATGGAATTCGATGGAGATTCTCTTCAATTTGCGATACTCTGCTTTAATGGCATCTGAATTGCCATAAATTCTTCTTTTGATGATGCTCTTCAGTTAGATCTACTCCCTTTCTCAGCACATCAAACTTCTCTCTAGAGATTGGCCTTGATTCCCACGTCCTTCCTCTTGAAAGGATGGTCTGCAGCTTCTGGAGATGGAGCAAGATCTGGAAAAACCCCTTTTGCCGCCAAAAAGCTTCTTCTGGAAATGGTATGGGCTTGGCTTGCCTTGGGGTACGAGGATCATGGGTATTTATAGCCCCATATGTCCATGAGGTGCCTTGGGGTGCATGGGCATGGAAATCTAGGTGAGATCCCTCAGTTCCTAAGCAGCCACGTGTCCAGAAAAATTCCCAATTTTGAGCTTCAGTCGAAGTGTGTCGACACACAGGCAGACTGTGTCGACACCACTGGCTACTGGCTTCAGAACTGGCTCTGGGAGGGACAGTGAGTGTCGACACATAGGCTAGCTGTGTCGACACCACTGGCTATTGGCTTCAGCTTGTTCACTGGATTCAGTGGCTGTGTCGACACACTCAGCAGTGGTGTCGACACGACTGACAATTTTTCTTCTTCACTGCTTCCTGGATACAATGCATGTGTCGACACACACTTAACATGTGTCGATACCACTGTGACAAGGTTATGTAAACCTGAAAATATGAAGTGTGAACCATTAACATAAGTCATTATCATCAACATATGAAATAGTAACATGTCATTTAGTCATCATTTTAAAATGTACAAAATGTTATCATCAAAATCAAATTATGAGTGATGTCAAATAGTCATGATTAAAATCATCATTAAAAAGTTTCAAATACACAACACAACATTCATGTGTCTGCAGATGGGTCTCTGGTAGGAAATGTCAAAGGTACACAAGTTTCTATTTTTGAAGACCTACTAGTTGAAATTTTGGATTGTCCGTCTGTCAGACACAAGATAGGTGAGTCTGTATCTTTAGAGAAGCAAAGATTGGGAATAATTGGGAGTCAAGGAGTATCTCCAAGAAAGGGCTCCTGATCAACGAGCTCTCAGCAAAAAAGAGAATTCTTCATGCTAACCTCACAAGCATTATGACTCCAAGAGCAGGAACTCACTCCTCTATCACTGCTAGAGATGACAACCTGCTATTTTGGGTTATTTAGAAGCATCAAGTGAACCTTGCTTCTATCATCTTAGAGAGGATGGTAGGGTCCAAGTATCTACAAGAGTCTCTTCCTTATGGACCCTTGCTCACTGTTATTTTCAGAAGATTTTCAGTGGATTTGTCAGATGAAATTTCAATGTCAGTTAAGGAGAAGATTGGGTTATCCACATGTAGAATAAGTCACTACATATTAGAGGATAATGCCCAAAATTTTTGGACCAAGGACTCTTTACCCAATTGTGCTCATGATGTATTTCCGGATGTGGTACAGAGCTCCTCTTCTATTCCCATAGTTCAGCCTCCAATAGTTAGAAGAGAAGAAGTTAGAGTAGAAGCAGTAGCTAAAGAGGCAGTGCAAGAAGAAACTACATGACCTTCCTTTGAGCAAGATCTCCCAGATGAGACCATAAATCAAGTGCTTAGAGATCTGAAGGGTAAAGGAGTGGCTCATGAAGAAGTTGTTCCAATATCTAGATCAGTTGAGCCTTTTATGTATGAAGAGTACCATCATATCTCTCCACCTCTAGTTGAGACCCAGCCAAGGTCTCAAGGGGAGACTAGCAGGACCATAGATGATGTACTAAATGTGGTCCTTAAGCAACAAGAGATGCTTGGTGTACTTTAGATGCAAATACACCAAATAGATGTTAAGTTTGACTTTATGTTTGAGGAAGTTCAACAGATGAAGGATCTACTTATTCAATTGGTTTGCCAACAAGGCAAGGGCAGCTCTCCAGCACCTCTCTCAGTTCCTCAAATAGAAGAGCAGCAACCCAACCAGTCAGAACCACAACCAGAGCAACATGTAGATCAGCCAACTGTGAAGTCAAAGAAGCAATCGGAACACTTTATTGAACAGCAATAGCAACCTCAGCAGGAGCAGCCTTCTGAGCAGATTAAGCAGAGATCAGTAGAGCAATAGGCCAACTAGTCTGATGATCAATCAGTGGAAGAGCAACCCAAAGTTAAGACTTTTAAGACTTATGAAATCAGGTTCTGTTGTCTGAATCCAATCCTATTCCAAACCTATTCCTTCAACTCTTCCTGAACCAACACCTCCCTCCAATCCCTTTTCCTCTGATCCTCCTCCTCCCTCTACTTCCCAACTAGAGGTACAGCCTCCTTCTCCACCAATCAACTTTGTTACCTTATCTCCTTTAGTTTATACCATCACTCCTACACCTGCAAACCCTCCAGTTCTTCATACCTTACCTCCTCTTTTTTTCTCATCCCTTCCGAGATCATCCACACCCTCTTCTGCTCTTCCTTCTCACCCTCTTGTTTGGATTGTGCCCAGTGTGGCACTTCCATCTCAAGTTGATCAAAAAGGGAAAAATAAACCTAACAAATCATTTCCTCCTTTTTGATATATCTTCATTTACCATTCTGAGCACAACTTTGCTCTTTTTCAAAAACTTTTGCAAATTAAAGCCTTTCTTGAAGTCCATGATTTGCCAGGCTACAAATTTGAAGACTGGATCCCTCTTTTGATCAAGACCAAGGAAGTTCCTCTTGATGCCTTAAATCTTATCACTTAGAAGAGTCACAGTCTTACAGAGGAGAACTTTCTGTCACTCTATCCTGGAGAAGCAGTCAAGTTTAAGCAAGCTTTCAACAGGAGCAGTGGTTTATTAAATCTCTCATCTCATTTGAATCTTAGATTTTTTGATCTTTTTGGGAATTTCATACAAGATCAGCAAACTAGCTTCAGCAAGATGAAACACTTCAATGAAGAAAGATTCAGATTAAATCTACCTATTGTCAGTAGAGGGCAAAGAACTGTCATTCCTTCTATGACTATTGGATTGCCCTCAGGTCTCTACCCTAGTCTGATTGGTGCAGTATCATCCAGGAAATCTTTTGCTCAAGTAGTCTTCAATAGGCACATCTGAATAGCTATTAGGTTCAAAATCAAGTACAACATAAAGCTCTCCTTTCATAGGTTTGTCCTGATGTATACCTCTAAGAATTCCACCTATCTCCAAGATTTCCAGCATAGTTTTGCAGAGTCTGAAAGACTGTTAGAGGATTAGTGGGTAGTATGTTATCCTAAAAAAGCCAAAGAATATAGGAAGCAAAAATTATCTCCCTCTACCTTTTTGACTAAAGGTTATGATACTCTTTGGAAGTCTATCTCTCTGAAATGGTCAGAGAGATACAACATCTATTACAAGACCAAGTCAGCAGCTCAATCTCAAGGTCTTCAATGGAATATCATAATTCATGAGTTTTTGCATAAATCTGCTAATAGGAAATTCATTCCCCTTAGACACTCTCTATGTGGTGATGCCCTTCACAAGAAGATTTCATGGTATCATTGTTGTCACCTTAAGTCCTATAGGAAGCTCCCTTCTGTAGGACCCTCCTATAATATAGATAGTTCTATATTTTCTCATGTATTCCTTATAATGAGAAGAAGCTCAGGGATCTTTTTCAACCCTTCTTTGATCAGGTCCCACCTTCTCTCTATCTCCCCAGTTCCTTTTAGTGTATGTACAAATGTTATTCAGTTATCAATACATCTCTCTCTCTCTCTCTCTCTCTCTCTCTCTCTCTCTCTCCTCTTCATCCTCTCTATCTAATGCCCAAATGGGGGAGAAAGGGGGAGAAAGAATGAAAACAAAAGATATATAGAATAGAACAAACATTTTTTCATTCTACAAATTTGTTTACACTGTCTATATAAATATTGTTTTTGTCATTAACAAAAAGGGGGAGAATTGTTGAGTAACTGTCCTGTAAAATTGTTGTACAATTATCCTTTACAAATGCTTGATCATTGTGTTTTTCTATGACAAAATCTTTTAATAATCTCCTAAAAAAATTTATTGAATTATACCACACTTTATTTTGTATGAAAATTAATGTATCAAAGGCATACATGTATTATACTGTATAACTTTAATCAAATTTGTGTGTAAATACAAAGGACCTAAGTGTCGACACTGTCACACACCTGATAAGAATTTTTTTTTCGAAGTCCACAATGTATACATATACCTTATACTAACTCCGACTCGTTGAAGTGAGCTATCGATCTTGTGAACTGCTGGCTTCACTCTGACTCTTGAAAATTCGAAGTGATCTCACCTCACTCCGACTCCTTAAAAGTCGAACTTCGATATCGTTTATTGAACGCTCACTCCGAATCTTGAGAAGTCAAAGACTCATATCGATGATTTTACTCTGACTTCTCTACAGTCGAAGTCTACATTCAAAGTCTTTCATACAGTTTACTAGAAGTACCCTGACTTGTCTAAAGTTGAAGTATGACAATTAAGACTAGAAGTACTTCGACTTATCTATAGTCGAAGTATGATTGCTAAGACTTGTAGCACTCTGACTCCTTGAAAGTTGAAGTATAACATCAACTTTCATAATCATCTATACTTAGATACTTTTAAGTATCTATTTTTATCTTTGCAGAAATAGAATGCATTCTTAATACGATTAATGTTTTTATTCTTATGAATTATTCAATAAACTAAATGAACGCATGATGTGCACTATGCTACTTGCTGTATGATATCTGAATACTAACAGTTAAATAAACTATGTACTTCTCTATTCTTGTATTTAACGCTTCATGTCATTTCTAAATATCAGTTTCATAGTTTATCTTTTCAAAATGCTATGTGTCCTTCAAAAGACATATGTTAGCATAGTTCAGAATATCCAGTTTCCAAATTTTCTGGAAAAGTTCCCTTTGCAGTTGTATTGCGCGCCAAGCAGGTGTCCATTCCTTTTGAATACTCACCTACCACTGTACTATTCAAAGGACAGATTGTCTGTCTGGAACTGATATATCTCTTTTAAACAACTACCTATCCCTTACCTTCTTACATTATTTTATATATTTCTAAACTAACCCTATGAAAAAGGAAAAGGCTTGGTATGATGTTTGCAGAAATTTAGGAGAAGACATCTGAAGAAGAGCCATGCAGCTATCAGCATAGCCTGAAGTCGTTGAGACTTAAAAGATAGAAGACCTTCTCTGTGAAGATTACATCTCAGCTATCTCAAGACCCAACGTTCAAATTCAAACGACTATTTTCTAACAACCACTTCTCAAACGGGAATTTCTGATGAATATATATGAAGCTGAAGTTTGAAAGTGAAAACACACAAGCAACACATACAAAGCACATATTGAACCACATTCAAACTTAGAAAGAAAGAGAGAGATTCACACAAGATCTGAAGAGAGCCCGCTGATTCAAGTTTTGATTTCCTACTCTCTTGCTTTCATGTATTCTTGGGTGGCATCTTGTAGTTCTAGATTTCCATCTCAGTCCACCCTCTTTAAGTCAGAAAGAGTAAGAGCTTTCAATCCCATTTGTAGTCTCTTTTTGATCTTTTGTGTTTGCTCATTCTTTTGAGCAGACACACTGTGTTCATCTCTGTGTTGTAACTAGTAGGGGGTTTGTTCCCTGTTATGCCCCTCTATGAAGGGAAGACTTACATTGGTAGGTGGTTGTAATACCCCTTTGTGAAGGGAAGACTTGTTTGGGAGCAAGTGGGTTGTAATACCTCTCAGGTTGAGAGAAGGCCAAATGTTCTTGGCAGTTAGTGAAAATCCTAAGGGATTCTTGGGGACTAGATGTAGGACTTCCATTTGGAAGGGCCAAACCAGGATAAATCATTGTGCACTTTGTGTGATTGATTCCGCCAAGCTTTTCACTTGTTTTACACACACTACACTAAGTACTAACATTACTATCTAGTGTTATCTATTTTTCAGATAAATTTTATAAGTGCAAGAAGTCTTATTCAACCCCCCCCTCCTTTAGGACATTCAAGCTTCATCTCGATCCAACAATATGAGCGGAAGTAACCAATACTATTCTAACGGGATATCTGATGTCGTTCTCAGGTATCCTTCGAAGAGGAACATTTAGAATATGTGTGAGTAGTCTCATTAGTATGATCACACATCACAGTCTACTCACTATTGCACATGTTCATGAACTTTATTATAATACCAACATAGTAAAATAATAAATAAAAGCCATTTTATTAATAACTGAACAAAATGATACAATATTAGATTGGCTTGTTGGCCACCTAAGACTAAAAATCTCCCACTCGGACTAAAGCCAATCACCTTTATGCACTAAGCCCATAGCTGCTAGGTGACACTCAAACACAATCTGAGTTAAAGGCTTAGTTAGTGGATTTGCTACATTGTCAGCTGATGGAATCCTTTCCACCACAACATCTCCTCTGGTAATTATTTCTCTAATCAGATGAAAGCGCCTCAGAATGTGCTTAGACTTCTGATGAGACTGTGGCTCATTGGCTTGCGCAATTGCCCCATTGTTGTCACACAACAGTGGGATGAGATCTGAAATAGAAGGAATGACGCAAAGATTGGTGATGAATTTCTTCAACTACATTGCTTCCTTGGAGGCTTCAACAGCATCAATATACTCAGCTTCAATCGTCGAATCTGCAATTGTTTCTAGCTTGGAACTCTTCCAGAAAACCGCACCTCCATTCAGAGTAAAAATATATCCAGATGTAGACATGCTATCATTTGGGTCTGATTGAAAACTCAAGTCAGTGAAGCCTCGGAGTTTCAGCTCACCTTCTCCATAAACCAGAAAAGTGACGACCCTCCTTATACCGGTACGATTATACCAATCCACGTCGATATAGTGAACATCGTTACAGTGGGACATTTACCCATCACTACCACAAGATTGAGATGTACACAAATATAGACATAGAACAGCAGAAGTAAAAGAATTAACTGTCAATTTTATTTCATCATCCACATTAGACATACATAGCCCATATAGCAATTTAAAAGAAACTAAAGTCCACATAATGAAATTCTAGATCCAAATTACATTGTTCATCCACAATTACACAAGTCTCAAATTTCATACTATGGAAGAAGAAGGTACAATGTCGGTGACTCCACAACAATCTACTCTCCTTGCTCGGAATCGCTCTCAACGATCTCCTCCAAGGAAGTAGGGTCACCTGCTAAACCTGTACGCCGAAGCAAGAGTGAGTCTAAAAGACTCAACAAGTAATCCATACACATTATACGTACACATCATGCGCACATTTTACTCTCAATTACGTCAATCAATACATGCAACATGGTTTGAATAATCTTTAAGAAAGCCTATCATGATACTTCTACCAATTTCATAACGCATGATACATGGTTTATGTCATTCCACAATAATATACCTACCGCATGCTTTCTATACATTTACTCACATGATAGCTAAATGTATATCTACATTGCAACATGATAGCAATTGAGACATGGAATTTTACACATAAAGGAAGAGCGTTCCTAACATGGATTCTACGTACTTTTCCCCATGCATATCACATTTGTAAACATACTAAGCTTGCTGGTTTGAGATGAATCTAACTCCATCATATCATATTTCACAATTCTACATGCTATCACATTGGGTTCACATATTCACATATTCACATACACACTACGCATTTTCACTTATACACAATAACATTATTCTCATTTAAATGCCGTGACACATAGTCCAAACCACCACTAGAAGGACACATATAATACATTCATATAACACATAGACGCCACCTAGGCAACACAGTGACGAATCTTGGTCCTGCGCAGACCGGGAGAAGTACTCTCCACCCTAACCAGTGGTACTTGTCCACCTCCAGGATTTCATCCTACTGCCCATAGGATATCAAACACATTGAACCTTCCCATGGAGACTTTACCACGGTACGGTTCCACAGCCCTATGGATGGAAGCAGTGTCACACACGGCACAGTTTTCATTTAACACCAAATTAACACACACACAAATTCACACTAATTAACACATTAATTCCATTTTCACATTCATGTGCATGGTTTAGTTTCCCTAACATGGCACTGCCGTTAACAAGACTTGACATACAGGGATTTACACTAATCATGTTGAAATTATTTAACAAATCTATGATCATAATAAGCATGCTTTAATTAATCATTTCATCATGAAATTTGCATAAATATCACTTACTGTTTCCCAATCAACATAAAATTTTAACCACTGGCTGTTTACATGTTGTAGATCATACATACAAATTTTCACATTTTTCTGAGCTATACAGAATTTACAGAAAATAGAACAACCATTTGCATATTAGCCATAAATCAGTTCATCCTTGATTCACATCATGAAGGACATAATTAGTAGTTTATAGCCCTGTGTCTTAATAGTCATATCATCATAGAATTTTTCCCAGAATTTAACAAGCATCATATGATTTACGGGAAATTTATAACAACCTACTCATGCTCCCTATTTTTAAATCCAGAAATTTTAACTAATTATGTAGACATGGGAAAATTCCCAAATTTTCATGACATGAACTGACACTTATCCACATCGTCTAATATTTTTATGGCATTTAAATTCCACATGGATTGTGTAAACAGGGATCTACCATGTTTAAAACCTGTTTAACATGCATTTCAAACAAATTCAATAATTAATACCATTAACGGAAATTCACAGAAATTTCACAACACCATTCACTATCTAAATTACATAGCATATACAATTTACAGTATATCCTCATGCGTAGAAATCCGAAAAAAAATAGTCATATGAGGAAGAACCGTTCACTGTTCTTTCCTGAAGAACTAAACGGCAAGGGTCTGGCCGTTCAAACAGGTTAACGAAAGTATCGGCTGTCGCCAACTTAGGATATTAACGGCAGAAGATCCTGCAGTTATGTTCCTGTATGTGAAAAACATAGACTGAACGCCAGAAACTTGGTGAAATTGGTGTTCCAGGACTCGAATAAAATTCCAGAAAAATGCCTAAGACTTACTAGACATATGTATAAACAATGGGGATGGGTTACTTGCCTCTAGAAAAATCAACAAGGGGATTAAAAGGTCGGGGAAGCTCTCCTCGGCCAGTGCCAAGAAGCCTCCAAAACCTCCCAGCTCCGGGCTTTGTGGTGAGTCTCGCTGCACACCGGAGTCGGGGAAGTGTTCCCTGATGTCCAAAGAGTCCTCCAGTCGGGGTAGATTGCCGGAAGACGCCTCCAGTCGTCGGATCAAAGGCCACAAACTTTGGGTTTTCTCATAGCTCTAGGGTTTCTTTGCCAAAGAGACAAAGAGATCTCCTCAAGTCTCAAGAGGCTATTTTTATAAGCTGGGCCTTGGGGTTTTGCGTAGATGGGAGGGGAGAGCCGTTGGAGACAGCTCCCCAATCAGAGAGCAAGGCAAATCACGGGATTTCTGGATCTGCTGCGCACTGAATTTTAGAGAAATAGACGTCCACATACATGGTCGTCTATAAGTTTTTGGCGTCCATCGATATGGACGTCGACTACGCATGAACGTCCATTCATGTTGTCGTCAATCGCCCTTCGGCCAGGTCATGAAATTATGCAGAAAACCATATTTACTCTATGTATATACATGCAATTTATGAAGTATAATGTAACTACTATCTACCCAATGCCAATGAACAACATTTATGAACTAAACATACACATACATACATAAGTACACCAAGATAATATGTACATAAATATCTACATGTTTATACATGATACTATACACAAGCATGAATCCACACACGACAAAATAAAAGGACAAAATTTCGAGGGCCTTACACCCTCTCCCCCTTAAAGAAACTTCATCATCGAAGTTTGAACAACACTACTCAAACAATTGGGGATACTTCTTCTTCATTGCATCCTCAAGCTCTCAGGTGGCCTCCTCTCGCGAGAAGTTCCGCCATAAAACTTTCTTGTTTCAGAGATGTTGAACCTTCCGGTCAAGAATAGCTACCAGTTGCTCCACATAGGAGAGATCTGGCTGGATCTCCACTGGCTCGTGACTAATAACATGAGATGGATCTTGAACATATCTTCTGAGCATAGATACGTGGAAAACGGGATGAACGCTAGCTAAAGCCGGGGGTAAAGCAAGCGCATAAGCCACGCTACCTAAACGCCTGAGAATCTCATACGGGCCAATGAATCTAGGACTTAATTTGCTATGCCTGCCAAACCTGACAACACCCCGAGTAGGTGAAATCTTCAAAAAGACATGCTCACCCACTCCGAACTCCAAATCCTTCCTCCTGTTGTCGGCATAACTCTTCTGCCTATCCTATGCCGCAACAAGCCTCTTCCTAATCAACTGGACCTTATCCGAAGTCTCCTGAACTAACTCCGGACCGATCAGCTGCCTATCACCTGTCTCCTCCCAACATAAAGGAGATCTGCAAGGCCTTCCATACAACGCCTCAAATGGAGCCATACCAATACTCGCATGAAAGTTGTTGTTATATGCGAACTCCACTAGAGGTAAATGACGCTCCCAATCATCCTTCCAATCCAGAACACACGCTCTCAACATATCCTCGAGCGTCTGGGTAGTCCTCTCGGACTGTCCATCTATCTGAGGATGAAACGTCGAACTGAGCTTCAGCTCTGAACCTAAAGCATCCTGAAGACCCTTCCACAGTCTCGAAGTAAATCTCGGATCTCGATCCGAAATGATCGACTTCGGCACACCATGCAATCCAATGATGCTACTAACATACAACCTAGACAAACTCTTAACCGACTGCTTCTTCTTCATAGGCAAGAAATGCGCAGTCTTCGAGAATCTATCTACGACTACCCAAATCGAGTCATTACCCCGTCTAGATCGAGGCAAACTCGAAACAAAATCCATAGTGACAGCTTCCCACTTCCATACTGGGATTTCCATCTTTTGCACAAGACCATATGGTCGCTGCCGCTCGGCCTTCACTTGCTGGCATACTAAACACCTAGATACATAATCCGCTACATCCCTCTTCATGTCAGACCACCAAAAAGACCTCTTCAAATCCTGGTACATCTTAGTGTTATCCGGATGAATAGAGAGTCTCGACCTATGAGCTTCTGCCAATACATGCTCACGGACATCTACAATGTCAGGAACACATACTCGGTGATGGAATCTAACCACGCCATCCTCATCACGAGCAATGCCTGCCTTGCCCACTAACTCTTAGAGTCTAGGGTCGGCCTTCTGTTTCTCGATCACCTCATCCAACACCGAAGACCTAATGGACAACTGAGCTATAAAAGCCTGACACAAAGATGACTCTAACTCAGTCATCGCACACGCTACATCCTCCAACATCTTCCAATCCTGCTGGAGAGAAGACTTCTTCCTACTAAGGGCATCTGCTACAACATTTGCCTTTCCAGGATGATACTGGAGGTCGAAGTCATAGTCCTTCAAGAACTCAATCCATCTTCTCTGCCTCAGGTTTAATTCCTTTTGGGAGAAAAGATATTTCAAGCTCTTCTGGTCAGTGAACACCTCAAATCTGGCACCATAAAGATAGTGTCTCCAGATCTTTAGTGCATGAACCACTGTCGCAAGCTCAAGATCATGAGTCGGATAGTTTCGCTCATGCTCCTTTAATTGTCGAGAAGCATATGCTACTACCCTACCTAGCTGCATCAATACACAGCCAAGGCCAATCCGAGAAGCATCCATGTAGATAGCAAAACCCTCTACACTGCTCGGCAGAACTAACACTGGAGCTGATGTGAGCTTAGTCTTCAATAATCGAAAACTACGCTCACACTCCTCGGACCAGACAAACTTCACTCCCTTCCTGGTCAGCTGAGTCAATGGGGCGGCGATGGATGAAAATCCCTCAATAAATCGCCGATAGTAACCCGCCAAACCAAGAAAACTTCGAATCTCTGAAGGGGTCTTGGGAATCTCCCAATCCATAACAGCCTGGACCTTCACTGGATCAACTGCTACACCAGCACCGGAGATAACATGCCCAAGGAAATGAACCTCGCGGAACCAAAAATCGCACTTGCTGAATTTAGCATACAGCTTGTGTGCACGAAGAACCTCTAATACTACCCTCAAATGCTGACGGTGTGTAGTCTCATCCAGAGAATAGACTAACACATCATCGATAAACACTACAACAAAGCTATCTAAATAAGGCCTAAACACCGTGTTCATGAGATCCATGAACGTTGCCGGGGCGTTGGTTAGACCAAAAGGAAGAACTAAAAACTCATAATGTCCATAACGAGTCCTAAATGCCATCTTGGACACATCCTCACTCCTAATCCTCAACTGATGATAGCCAGACCGCAAATCAATCTTAGAAAAGACTGATGCATTTTGCAGCTGGTCAAACAAATCATCAATCCGAGGTAAGGGATACCTGTTCTTCACTGTCACTTGGTTTAGCTTCCTATAATCAATGCATAACCTAAGTGACCCATCCTTCTTCTTTACAAACAATACAGGTGCGCCCCAAGGAGAAACACTAGGGCGAATAAATCTCTTATCTAGTAATTCCTGCAACTGCCTCCTCAACTCGGCTAACTCCGCAGGTGCCATCCGATATGGAGCCTTCGAGATAGGAGAGGTGCCCGGAAGCAACTCTATGGTGAACTCTATCTCTCTATCTGGTGGCAATCCAGACAAATCATTGGGAAAGACGTCTCGAAAATCCTGCACTACATCGATCTCTGCAAGAGTAGGTGACTCATCAGCCTTGGGTACTAACACTACGCTGGCAAGAAAAGTGTCACAACCCTTGTTTACCATGCGCATCGCCTTCATGGCAGAGATGACCAACTTTCCTGCCAAGTTCCTAGGCAATGGATGAGAGAACTCGTCCTCACCAGGAATGCGGAAAACAATCCTCTTCCCACGACAATCTACTAATGCATAGTGCTCCTCTAGCCAATCCAGACCAAGAATAGCATCAAAGTCCTTCATCTTCAGCAAGAAGAAACACCCATCTAGAACCCTATTCTCAATGCACACAGGTAACGACGGAATGCACTTCCTAGTCGATACCGTACCCGCGGGTGTGTGCACAGAAAAAGGAACCTCTAACTCCTCAGACTCTAATCCTAACTCTAGAGCTAACTGCCTAGCAAACCGCTCGGAAATGAACGAGTGAGTGGCACCCGTATCAAACAAAACCCGAGCGTTCACACCTAGAAATAAAATCGTACCTTCGGTGACATGCTTCGCCTGCTCGGCATCCTCTCGTGCTAGAGCAAACACTCGAGCTTGGGCTCGAGGCCTTCCTGGTCTTCCTGTAGCTAGTGCTGCTGTTGCTGCCGCTGCTGGGGCTGGCGCTCCATACTGGACTCCCTGCTGAAGTCTCGGACAATCCTTGATCTTGTGGTCGCTGCTCCCGCACTTCAGGCATTTCCCCGCTACCATCCAACACTCCATACCACCGTGTGTCCTCCCGCAATGAGGACACTCCTTCTTCACACTAGGGGAACGCTGAGAAGGTACCTGAGTACTGCTGGCTGCCACTGGGCGCTGTGGTGACTGGTACACTACCTTATTCTTATCCTGCCGCTAGAAAGGAGCTGCAGGCCTCTTCTGCGAAGCCTTCTTCTCCTCGAGGTACTACTCCATCTCACCCTCCTGCCTACAAGCAGTGCTAAGGGCCTCGTCCAGGGTACGATGATCAAACGCCACAAGCCTCATCCTCAGTGATGGCTTAAGGCCCATCACAAATTTCTTTGCCTTCCTGTGCTCATCAACCACTATGTGAGGTGCATACTTACATAATTCAGCAAACCTGGCCTCGTACTCGAGTACAGTCATGGAGCCCTGAGTCAAAGAAAGGAACTCCTGCTCCACCCTATCCTGGATATGCTCAGGGACGAACTTGGCCCAGAAGAGCCTCACAAACTCGTCCCAAGCAACATCAATAGCACCGTCCTCGAACCGGGTACGTAGTAAGGAAGCCTACCACACATCGGCTCTCTCCTGCAACACAACCTTCATAAGCACCAAACTAAACAACTATAACTAAACAGGGTATACAAACATATAAAACTAACACATACCTGTAGCATATAGGTGGCTAAAGTAACCTTGTCATCGTCTGCACACCTAATAGCCATGAAGATCTTCTCGATCTCGCTCATCCAGCTCTCAGCTAGCAATGGGTCGCTCTCCCCCTTAAAAGAGGGTGGCAACATCCTCTTGAACCTTTCCATGATGGAGGGTCCACCATGGTCCTGAGCTTGGGGAACTGGAACCTGAGCCTGCTACAACAAACAACAAGCAACGCATATTCAACATAACATCATGCAATTAAATAAAACAAACTACTCTTTATCTTATTATTCTAACCTGAGCCTCCAACTGAGCCTGGAGTGCAGCCAGGGTGTGGGCCTATGTCTGCATGGCCTGCACTAGACCCTGCATGAACACTTTATAATCCACTAGCGGTGGAGGAGGAAGCACAGGACCCTGGGGTGCTGGGGCCTGCTGCTCACCCTGGTCCTCACGCCTAGGCTCATCTCTCCTCTGCTCGCCATCACGAATAGGTACACCACCACGTCTACCGCATGAAGCCATATGCTGCAATTAATTTAATCACTATTAGAAACTACGTTATTTAGTTCCTAACCACTTTCTTATCTATCTTTCATTGATTATTAATCATTTCTACACGTGGACAATTCTATAAGGACTTAGCATATAATGAAGATGATGACTTATATATATTTATGTACAATCTCAACCATGGCGCTCTGATACTAATCTCTATGATAACCCTCCTTATACCGGTGCGATTATACCAATCCACGTCGATATAGTGAACATCGTTACAGTGGGACATTTACCCATCACTACCACAAGATTGAGATGTACATAAATATAGACATAGAACAGCGAAAGTAAAAGAATTAACTGTCAATTTTATTTCATCATCCACATTAGACATACATAGCCCATATAGCAATTTAAAAGAAACTAATGTCCACATAATGAAATTCTAGATCCAAATTACATTGTTCATCCACAATTACACAAGTCTCAAATTTCATACTATGGAAGAAGAAGGTACAATGTCGGTGACTCCACAACAATCTACTCTCCTCACTCGGAATCACTCTCAACGATCTCCTCCAATGAAGTAGGGTCACCTGCTAAACCTGTACGCCGAAGCAAGAGTGAGTCTAAAAGACTCAACAAGTAATCCATACACATTATACATACACACATCATGCGCACATTTTACTCTCAATTACGTCAATCAATACATGCAACATGGTTTGAACAATCTTTAAGAAAGCCTATCATGATACTTCTACCAATTTCATAACGCATGATACATGACTTATGTCATTCCACAATAATATACTTACCGCATGCTTTCCATACATTTACTCACATGATAGCTAAATTTATATCTACGTTGCAACATGATAGCAATTGAGATATGGAATTTTACACATAAAGGAAGAGCGTTCCTAACATGGATTCTACGTATTTTTCCCCATGCATATCACATTTGTATACATACTAAGCTTGCTGTTTTGACATGAATCTAACTCCATCATATCATATTTCACAATTCCACATGCTATCACATTGGGTTCACATATTCACATACACACTACGCATTTTCACTTATACACAATCACATTATTCTCATTTAAATGCCGTGACACATTATCCAAACCACCACTAGAAGGACACATATAACACATTCACATAACACATAGACGCCACCTAGGCAACACAGTGACGAATCTTGGTACTGCGTAGACCGGGAGAAGTACTCTCCACTCTAACCAATGGTACTTGTCCACCTCCAGGATTTCATCATAATGCCCATAGGATATCAAACACTTTGAACCTTCCTAAGGGGACTTTACCACTGTACGATTCCACTGCCCTCTATGGAAGCAGTGTCACACACGGCACAGTTTACATATTTTCCAAATTAACACACACACAAATTCACACTAATTAACACATTAATTCCATTTTCACATTCATGTGCATGGTTCAGTTTCCCTAACATGGCACTACCGTTAACAAGACTTGACATATAGGGATTTACACTAATCATGTTGAAATTATTTAACAAATCTATGATCACAATAAGCATGCTTTAATTAATCATTTCATCATGAAATTTGCATAAATATCACTTACTATTGCCCAATCAACATAAAATTTTAACCACGGGCTGTTTACATGTTGTAGATCATACATACAAATTTTCACATTTTTTGAGCTATGCAGAATTTACAGAAAATAGAACAACCATTTTCATATTACCCATAAATCAGTTCATCCTTGATTCACATCATGAAGGTCATAATTAGCAGTTTATAGCCCTGTGTCTAACAGTCATATCATCACAGAATTTTTCCTGGAATTTAACAAGCATCATATGATTTACTGGAAATTTAAAACAACCTACTCATACTCCCTATTTTTAAATCCAAAAATTTTAACTAATTACGTAGACATGGGAAAATTCCCAAATTTTCATGACATGAACTGACACTCATCCACATCGTCTAAAATTTTTATGGCATTTAAATTCCACATGGATTGTGTAAACAGGGATCTACCATGTTCAAAACCTGTTTAACATGCATTTCAAACAAATTCAATAACTAATACCATTAACGAAAATTCACAAAAATTTCACAACACCATCCACTATCTAAATTACATAGCATATACAATTTGCAGTATATCCTCATGCGTAGAAATCTGAAAAAAAATAGTCATATGAGGAAGAACAGTTCACTGTTCTTTCCTGAAGAACTAAACGGCAAGGGTCTGGCCGTTCAAACAGGTTAACGGCAGTATCGGCTGCCGCCAACTTAGGATATTAATGGCAAGAGATCCTGCCGTTAAGTTCTTGTCTATGCAAAACACAGACTGAATGCCAGAAACTTGGTGAAATTGGGGTTCCAGGACTCGAATAAAATTCCAGAAAAATGCCTAAGACCTACTAGACATATGTATGAACAATAGGGATAGGTTACTTGCCTCTGGAAAAATCAACAAGTGGATTAAAAGGTCGGGGAGGCTCTCCTTGGCCAGTGCCAAGAAGCCTCCAAAACCTCCCAGCTCCGGGCTCTGTGGTGAGTCTCGTTGCACATCAGAGTCGGGGAAGTGTTCCCTGATGTCCAAAGAGTCCTCCAGTCGGGGTAGATCGCCGGAAGACGCCTCCAGTCGTCGGATCAAAGGCCACAAACTTTGGGTTTTCTCATAGCTCTAGGGTTTCTTTGCCAAAGAGACAAAGAGATCTCCTCAAGTCTCAAGAGGCTATTTTTATAAGCTGGGCCTTGGGGTTTTGCGTAGATGGGATGGGAGAGCTGTTGGAGACAGCTCCCCAATCAGAGAGCAAGGCAAATCACGGGATTTCTGGATCTGTGCGCAGAATTTTAGAGAAATAGACGTCCACATACATGGCGTCTATAAGTTTTTGGCGTCCATCGATATGGACGTCGACTACACATGAACGTCCATTCATGTTGCCGTCAATCGCCCTTCGGCCAGGTCATGAAATTATGCAGAAAACCATATTTACTCTATGTATATACATGCAATTTATGAAGTATAATGTAACTACTATCTACCCAATGCCAATGAGCAACATTTACGAACTAAACATACACATACATACATAGGTACACCAAGATAATATGTACATAAATATCTACATGTTTATACATGATACTATACACAAGCATGAATCCATACACGACAAAATAAAAGGACAAAATTTTGAGGGCCTTACAAGAAATGTATCCTTAGTCCTTCTCAAGTATCTTAGGATACATTTCACAGCCTTTCTGTGCTCTGACCTGGATTAGCTTGAAATCTGCTCGAAACACTTTGAGCATAAGCTACATCAAGTCTTGTACATAGCATGACATACATGATAGATCCTATGACAGAAGCATAAGGAACTCTATCCTTGATTGCCCTCTCTTCAAGAGTCTTAGAAGACTCTTCTTTAGAGAGATGAATTCCATGTCTCACTGGTATGAGTTCTCTTTTGGAATTCTCCATGCCAAACCTTTTGACAATGGTATCTATGTACATAGATTGGGTTAAACCAAAAATCCTTTTTGATCTATCCCTATAGATCCATATTCCTGATACGTAAGATGCTTCTCCCAAATCATTCATGGAGAAGTTCTTTGACAGCCAGATCTTTACAGAGGATAACATTGTCACATCATTCCCAATGAGTAGAATGTCATCTACATAAAGAAGTAGAAAGGTGACATCACTCCCACTTGTTTTCTTGTTCACACAAGGTTCATCCTCAATCTTAATGAAGTCATAAGATTTAATGTCTTCATCAAATCTTATGTTCCAACTCCTAGAGGCTTGTTTTAGTCCATATATGGATCTCTGTAGCTTGCATACTTTGTCTGGAAACTCCTTAGATGTGTAACCCTGTGGTTGTGTCATATACACCTCTTCCTCAAGGTTCACATTAAGGAAGGCGGTTTTCACATCCATTTGCCAGATTTCATAATCATAGTGTGTAGGTATGGCAAGAAGAACTCTAATTGATTTTACCATGGCAACTAGGGAAAAAGTTTCATCATAGTCAATTCCTTGTCTTTGACGATAACCTTTCGCCACTAGTCTCTCCTTGTAAGTATCAATTTGTCCATCACCACCGATCTATTTCTTAAAGATTCACTTGCACCCTATGGGTACAATACCCTCAAGTACGCCAACTAAGTTCCAAACTTGGTTAGTGTACATGAACTGTATCTTAGAGTTCATAGCCTCCTACCATTTCCAAGCTTCTGGGCCTTCAATGGCCTCCATGTAAGTCATAGGATCATCATCCTCATGGTAGGGTACTTTCGAGTCACCTCCATCAATATGTCCCACATATCATGCTGGTAACTTTATCACTCTACTTGACTTGTGTGGTTCATTTGTGTGTACATGAATAGGATCACGAACTAACACCTCATACTCAGAGGCGGTGTTGACTTGTAGATCTGGAACCTCTTCCAGTACTACTTTACTCCCACTATCTTCTTGAAGAAGATATTCCTTGTCACGTCCCTCCAATTTAGCAACGGAATAAATTGGAGGAAACATGAGCAACGAGTATGGTAATGTAAATTGCGCATACAGGCGCAAAACATCAGAGCATCTAATGAAATAATTGGAATAACTCTTGATCTCATTATAAAATCACTTAGACTATTACAACCACTAATTCAGAGCCAATACATAGGGCTCAAAGACATCATTACATTGAAAAGAGATCTAAAGCAATAACTATTAGTCTCCATAGTACTAGGGCAACTTCATCAACTGACTCTAGGTCGCTCATCACTTTAGTCTCGTCCCATTGGTGTGTGTGTGATGTCATTGTCTGACTTACCTGAGATATAATAACAAATAACGAAGGGTGAGCGATAACGCCCAGTAGGACTTAAATCTCAGGATCAAGCATGCTTTAAATAATTAATGCTTTAAAAGACAGAGTAACTAATGATAGAGCGAGTCCTGTAAAGTCAAGAAAATAATGGCATAAATAACATGGTTTAGACAGCAGATGAATCAAGTATAGTACGATGATTAAAGTCAAGTCACGATAGAAACAATAACAACAATAGCAAATAACGTCATTGTCAAGAAATAGCAAGGGACATGTATAGCAAGGAGAGAGATAGTAGTTGGCCATATAGAGAGTAAATTGCACTTTGACTGATTTTCATCAATCGAGATAGTATAGCACTTTTGATTAACTTTCGACAATTGAAATAGTATTGCGCTTTGGAGAGAGAATATAGCACTTTTGTTGTCAATAGACAACGAGAGAACATACACAATGAATATGATTAAGTCACGAAAGAACGTAATAACTCAAGATAGCAAGTATCGAGTAGAGCAAGGAAAGAGTACGACAGTAGTTGCTCAATATCAGGATAGTAATAGTTCAGTAACAGTCAGTGGTGGCACAGTAATAGTGCAGTACATCTGAACTAACAGACTAACAGTAACAATATAACAGTCAAATGTTTAGCTAATTCAAAACAGTCAGTCAGAACCGGTGCAAATGTAGACACTATCATTAGCCCCTGTAGGAATTTTCGGGTGGCTCTCTGCCCCCAGGACTATATTGGAGCCCCTCGGACACTCTCCGTGCCCTCAGCAGTATGCATTCAAGTCAGTAGAGTCACAAGACCCATTTTAGCGCTAGACAGTCAAGCACAGTACAAAACAGTAGGAGCCACACAGCTCAAAGGATACCAAGAGTGTACTAGATGAATAGGCGAGATAGACGAGATAGTAGAGTGAACATAAATAGACGAGAGTATAGAGATAGTAGACGAGACAAGGACATATTCGTAAGACAACGTTAAAGAAGCGATAATAACAGTTGCACAACACGCGTGATCAGTGTAGGCAGTCAGGTGGAATTCACTACCCTTCCACTGGCCATGTTATGCACAGGCCCAGAGGTCCGGCGTGATTCAAGATAAGAGATAGAACAATCTAAGGGCATATGGATCTTCCTGATCCCTCAAGTGTATCATAGGTGTTAGGGTACAACCAGCTCGTCGACTATATGGGAACCCATGGACAAAGGAGTCTTACGGAGGCCTTGAACAAGGATTCACTAGTCCGGAAGAAGGAGTATCCGACGAAGAGTTCGTCCAAGTCAAGAGAAAGTGTATATATAGAAACAAGTGCCTGACGTTCTAGAGGAATTCTAGAATAGTGGAGTGTCGGTATCGGTGTTCCCAAAACAACGCGAGGAAACGAAGACAAGTCTATTTAAAATAGGGAAATTTAAATATATAATTACCAAATGTTTGAAGAGATATTTTCATGCCACGTTCAGCCATATTTGGATGGTTCGAAGTGTGTGTATGTGTAAGAGAAATTATAGATAGAAAGTGGTCATGTGTATGTATTTTAAACATACATAAATGTTCAATTTATGACAAGTATATTTACTACGTATATGACTGTTAATAGAAGGTACAGGCACTGTAGAGGGTCAAAGCATCACAAATTATGGGTTTTCATGCAAAAAGTACAGATCGCGAGGTACCCATATGAGGGTCGCGATGGGGTAAGAACAGAACGCAACATGGCCTTGTAAAGAACGCGACGGTCTTGTCTGATTAAGCGGCCAGAACATGACGACAGCCCCTGTCGCGTTCAGAACGTGATGGGGTGAACTGTCGTGACCAACCCTGAGAACGCGGCCTATTAGGCCATCGCGTTCTCAGGTACTGTACTTGAGTTTGAGCAGGAAAAGGACAGAGCATGGGATTGCGGGCCAAGTTTCCTTCTTTTGACACATGGTGATTCAAAAATTCATAACTAAATATACAAATAATAAAAATTCATGAAACTAGTTGTAAAGGGATCTAGACACAAGAGTACTTCCAGCAATTAGGAATTTGTAAACAGTCATGGATTTGGCATGGTTTAATCAAGTTAATCACGAAGAACATGAAACTGTGTACAGTAGAGATCAAAGATTTAATTCGAGCAATATGGTGGATGAAAATTAGGGCTTTTAGGGGTAAAAGAAGCCTAACTATCAACAGTATTCCGAGTAAGAATTTGAGAGCATGAGATCAAGTATACATGGAGATCAAGAATGAAGAAGAGGGTTCGGGCTCATGCTAGTTGCAGAATATGAAAAATCAAGAAGAAAAGATAGGCTCAATGGAAAAATATGAAACAAGAGGGCTTTTGTTCCTGATGCCTGGAACAATCTACAAACGAAATTAATTTGGTTTTGCTCGTAAGAATGCCTACCTTTAGTCATTTTCCTCTTATAGGGCTAGAACTTGAAGAACTCGGGTAGAAGCTTTGAGAGATCCTCTCCCCACGAATTCTCCTCCTCCTTGGCCTCTCCTCCAGATCCAGCAATCCTTGGCAATGAGCTAGGGCCAGCCTTGTGGTGATTAAGAGAGTATTTATGCTTGTTGGGTTGTTATTTCCTAATAGGACTCTAACCCCCATTAAATTCTGAATTTCCTATTTCTTAGCCTCCTTCCAAGCTTTCCACTTCCTATTTAGGTTAGGATGGGAGCTAAATTCATGGCCAAGCTATTAGGATAAGTTTAGGAATCCAATTCCAACACAAACTACTTATTTTAATATTTTAATACCCCTTTTCTATTTATGTAATATTTAAGTTACGAATTTAGGGTATTTTCCCATTATCCTTCTTTTAAAAATCCATATTTTGGCACAATAAATTCTAGAGGGTCATTTAACAAAGTCCATTCTCAATGGAATTTAACTTAGGAGAATTCTCCATTTTAAATAGGGAAATAATAAAATTTCAGAATTTATTATATATTTCTTACTTGAATTTATTCATGGGCCATGAGAAGGTCCATTGGTCCAATTCCAATAATGGGTAATCATTTCATGATGTTGGAAGTCTCTCCGATCTGTTCGTTTAATTTATGGGCGCGTTATTTTTCCGTGTTAACAGTTTTCCGATTTAGTTTCCTAATTTGGATAATTAGTTACGTTGTGACGTACGCTTGTCCAATCAGATATTTTGTTGCACGAATTTCTTCGTGGAACACTTAGGGATAATATTTGGGGTTGATTTATAATTTTTATGAAATTTTCTGATGTGTTCTTGCACATGCGATAGTGGTATGTACGTTTCTATTATTTTATTTTTATAGAAATTATTATTTCAAATTTTTAAGTATTAAATTTTTCGGGTTGCTACATCCTCCCCTACTTAAAAAGAATTTGGTCTTCAAATTCATATGATATGATACGACTATCAATTTACTTGGAATATTTCATTCCATCATCTCCCCCACTTAGAGCTTTGCTATCGTGAAATAATATGAAATTAACTAAGGGTTTAGTGATGATACCTTGTCCACCTTCATTGGCATGATTTATATCCACAAGGGCTTGTAATCGTCCTTGACGTGGAGTTTGGTTCTTCTTTGTTGAACAATCGATGACTCGATGTTGTTGACTTCCACTTCGCAAGCATCTGCCCGATTTCTTCCAACAGTTATCAACCTGATGCCTTGGCTTTTCACAAAATTCTCAGACTTCCTTCCGCTTCACTTCCCCTTTCATTCTCTTGCTATCTACTGTATTTCTTCCTTTATTATCATTGGAATGAGTAGCACGTTCCCTTTTCAACACCTTCTTCTTATGGATCTTTTCAAGAAGTTCCATGGTGTCCTCTACTAATTGAGCTCTCAATACCATGACTGAATATACTTCAATGTCTAGTGGAGCCAACTTTTCCCAGTACACAGGTCTCAACCCTTCTAAGAATCTCTTTGCCTTCATCTTTTCCGTACTCACCAAATGTGGTGCATATTGTGCTAGTCTTTCAAATTGTGCTTCATATTCTGCTACAGACATCATTCGTTGTTTTAAATTGGCGAATTCATTTGCCTTCTTCTCACGAATCCTCTCGGAAAAATATTTGGTGTTGAAGAGTTCTAAAAATTCATCCCACTCTTTGTTGATGTTGGGTAATTGTCGACTGACAGCTTCCCACCAAGCTCTAGCATCGCGGTCCAACTGGAAGGTTGCCAGAAGGACTTTCTCCTACTCTGAACATTGCATAACTCTAAAGATTCATTCCATCGCCTTCACCCAATTTTCAGCTTCATCGGGATCCGGAGTTCCATTAAACCTAGGGGGATTTATTTGTTGAAAGTTCCCATATAAGTCTCCTGACCCATTTCTTGCTCCTGCTTGAATCACGTTGTTAAGGGCTTGAGTTAACCCCTGTACAGTCTGTTGTAATTCGTGCATTTGTGCATGCTCGCCAGCCATCTCCTCTAGTTCCTGCGAGTAATAATACTTATTAGTTTCTTCTTAAACTTAGGGTGCTTATACATATAGTTAAGCTCCTAGCATAACCCCAAGCTTTACCCAATCTCTCACATAGGTATGGTGGTTGACTTAGACACGGTCATGTCAGTTCACTTAGAACATCCCTAGACTTAAAATATCATAATAAAGACATCCTAGGCTCTGATACCAACTGTCACGCCCCTCCAATTTAGCAGCGGAATAAATCAGAGGAAACATGAGCAACGAGTATGGTAACGTAAATTGCGCAGACAGACGCAAAACATTAGAGCATCTAATGAAATAATTGGAATAACTCTTGATCTCATTATAAAATCACTAAGACTATTAAACCACTAATTCAGAGCCAATACATAGGACTCAAGGACATCATTACATTGAAAAGAGATCTAAAGCAATAACTATTAGACTCCATAGTACTAGGGCAACTTCATCAACTGACTCCAGGTCGCTCATCACTCTGGTCCCGTCCCATTGCTGTGTGTGACGTCACTGTCTGACTTACCTGAGACACAATAACAAATAACTAAGGGTGAGCGATAACGCCCAGTAGGACTTAAATCTCAGGATCAAGCATGCTTTAAATAATTAATACTTTAAAGGATAGAGTAACTAATGATAGAGCGAGTCATGTAAAGTCGAGAACGTAATGGCACAAATAACATGGTTCAGACAGCAGATGAATCAAGTATAGCACGATGATTAAAGTCAAGTCACGATAGAAACGATAACAACAATAGAAAATAACGTCATTGTCAATAAATAGCAAGCGACATGTATAGCAAGGAGAGAGATAGTAGTTGGCCATATAGAGAGTAAATTGCACTTTGACTTATTTTCATCAATCGAGATAGTATAGCACTTTTGATTAACTTTTGACAATCGAAATAGTATTGTGCTTTGGTTATCCGTAGATAGTCGAGAGAGAATATAGAACTTTTGTTGTCAATAGACAGCAAGAGAACATAGCACAATGAATATGATTAAGTCACGAAAGAACGCCATAACTGAAGATAGCAAGTATCGAGTAGAGCAAGGAAAGAGTACGATAGTAGTCGCTCAATATTAGGACAGTAACAGTCAATGGTGGCACACTAATAGTGCAGTACGTCTGAACTAACAGACTAACAGTAACAGTATAACAGTCAGATGTCTAGCTAATTCAGAATAGTCAGTCATAACCGGTGCAAATGCAGACACCGTCATTAGCCCCTGCAGGTATTTTCGGGTGGCTCTCTGCCCCCAGGACTAGATTGGAGCCCCTCGGACACTCTTCGTGCCCTCAGCAGTATGCATTCAAGTCAGTAGAGTCACAAGACCCATTTTAGCGCTAGACAGTCAAGCACAGTACAAAACAGTAGAAGCTACATAGCTCAAAGGGTATCAAGAGAGTACTAGATGAATAGGCGAGATAGACGAGATAGTAGAGTGAACATGAATATACGAGAGTATAGAGACAGTAGATGAGACAAGGACATATTTGTAAGACAACGTTAAAGAAGCGATAATAATAGTTGCACAACACGCGTGATCAGTGTAGGCAGTCAAGTGGAATTCACTACCCTTCCACTGGCCATGTTATGCACAGGCCCAGAGGTCCGGCATGATTCAAGATAAGAGAGAGAACAATCTAGGGTCATATGGATCTTCCTGATCCCTCAAGTGTATCATAGGTGTTAGGGTACAACCAGCTCGTCGACCATGTAGGAACCCATGGACAGAGGAGTCTTACGGAGGCCTTGAACAAGGATTCACTAGTCCGGCAGAAGGAGTATCCAACAGAGAGTTCGTCCAAGTCAAGGGAAAGTGTATATATAGAAACAAGTGCCCGACGTTCTAGAGGAATTCTAGAATAGTGGAGCGTCGGTATCGGTGTTCCCAAAACAACGCGAGGAAACGAAGACAAGTCTATTTAAAATAGGGAAATTTAAATATATAATTACCAAATGTTTGAAGTGATATTTTCATGCCAAGTTCAGCCATATTTGGATGGTTCAAAGTATGTGTATGTGTAAGAGAAATTATAGATAGAAAGTGGTCATGTGTATATATTTTAAACACACATAAATGTTCAATTTATGACCAGTATACTTACTGCGTGTATGACTGTTAATAGAAGGTACAGGCACTGTAGAGGGTCAAAGCATCACGAATTATGGGTTTTCATGTAAAATGTACAGATCGCAACGTACCCATATGAGGGTCGCGATGGGGTAAGAACAGAACGCGACATGGCCTTGTAAAGAACGTGACGATCTTGTCTGATTAAGCGGCCATAACACGACGACAACCCCTGTCACATTCAGAACGCGACGGGGTGAACTGTCGTGACTAGCCTTGAGAACGTGGCCTATCGGGCCGTCGTGTTCTCAGGTACTGTACCTGAGTTCGAGCGGGAAAATGACAGAGCATGGGATTGCGGGCCAAGTTTCCTTCTTTTGACACATGATGATTCAAAAATTCATAACTAAATGTATAAATAATGAAAATTCATGAAACTAGTTGTAAAGGGATCTAGACATGCAAGAGTACTTCCAGTAATTAGGAATTTGTAAACAATCATGGTTTTGGCATGGTTTAATCAAGTTAATCACGAAGAACATGAAACTATATATAGTAGAGATCAAAGATTTAATACGAGCAGTATAGTAGATGAAAATTAGGGCTTTCAGATGCAAAAGAAGCCTAACTATCATCAGTATTCCCAGTAAAAATTTGAGAGCATGAGATCGAGTATACATGGAGATCAAGAATTTAGAAGAGGGTTCGGGCTCATTCTAGTTGTAGAACATGAAAAATCAAGAAGAAAAGATAGGCTCGATGGAAAAATATGAAACAAGAGGGCTGTTGTTCCTGATGCCTAGAACAATCTGCAAACGAAATTAATTTGGTTTTACTCGTGAGAATGCCTACCTTTAGTCATTTTCCTCTACTAGGGCTAGAACTTGAAGAACTCGGGTAGAAGCTTTGAGAGATCCTCTCCCCACGAATTCTCCTCCTCCTTGGCCTCTCCTCCAAGTCCAGCAACGCTTGGCAACGAGCTAGGGCCGGCCTTGGGGTGATTAACAGAGTATTTATGCTTGTTGGGTTGTTATTTCCTAATAGGACTCTAACCCCTATTAAATTTGAATTTCCTATTTCTTAGCCTCCTTCCAAGCTTTCTGTTGAACCACTCCTATATTTTACCCTTTTATTTTGGTGATAACAAAATATATGTTTAATTAATTATTATTAAAAATATTTAATATCATGTTTTTCTTAATAAATATAAATTTATGTGATTAATTGAATATTAAATATATTTAATACCATGATTTTTCTAATAATAAATTAAATATCATGATTTTCTAATAAATATAAATTTATGACATTATTGCCATGTGATTTGCACTAAAATGATAAATCGATGTACATTCAATATACATCGATTTCAGTTCAAAGTGCCATAAGGATTTTCTCTCATAAGGATTCACTGCCATAAGGATTTGCTCTCATAAGGATTCGCTCTCATAAGGATTCGCTCTCATAAGGATTTGCTCTCATAACGATTCTCTCTCATCAGGATTCGCTCTCATAAGGATTCGCTCTCATAACGATTTGCTCTCATAAGGATTCGCTCTCATAACGATTTGCTCTCATAAGGATTCGCTCTCATAATGATTCGCTCTCACAAGGATTCGCTCTCATAACGATTTTCTCTCATAAGGATTCGCTCTCATAACGATTTGCTCTCATAAGGATTCGCTCTCATAAGGATTTACTCACACAGACTCCTTTGTACTCACACAGATTCCTTTGTAACTCACACAGACTCCTTTGTACTCACACAGACTCCTTTGTACTCACACAGACTCCTTTGTAAATCACACAGACTCCTTTGTACTCACACAGATTCCTTTGTAACTCACACAGACTCCTTTGTAACTCACACAGACTCCTTTGTAACTCACACAGACTTCTCATAAGGATTCCTTTGTACTCACAGATTTCTCACATGGATTCTTTTATAAAACATGGATTCCTTTGTAACTCTCATAATGATTTGATAAGTGAAACATGGATTCCTTTGTAAAACATGGATTCCTTTGTAAAAAATGGATTCCTTTGTAAAACATGGACTTCTTTGTAAAAACATAGATTTCCTTTATATTTCAAAGTGCCTTTTGGCATCTAGTGAAAAAGTCAATATTCTTGATTTGCGTAATCCTCTATCTCTCTGACAGGAGATCTTTTTGCTTATCTTTCTAGATCTCTTCTCTCTGCCAACAAAGAGAGATTACTTACAACTTCTGGGTGGCAACAGGAAACATAGAGGTATGAGCCTTTTTGACAGAAACACTCTTTTAACTAAACACTTTTTTCTATGCTTGCAGACCTCGTAGACCACAAATTATCAGAAGAAAGAGAAGATGAGCAACGACTAGAACTCCAACCGATTTATTTAAATCTGCTCATATAAAAGATGAAGCATGGCTGAAGAACAAGAAGAGAGCTTTCCTGTAGATTTTTTAAGAGTGTACATCCGGGAAGAACCTCAACTCCACATACACTCAAAGGAAAAGAGAGAAAGAGCCTGAGCCCAAGAAGAAGTGTTCAAGCATCTGAAGCCCTCAAGCTTCAAGCTCCTTCTCCTCTCTTCACTCTCTCTGTGTGCATCTTTGTAATCTGGGGAGAGAGTCTTTTTGCTGAGAGTTCTTTTAGTTGGTTTTCATTTGTTCCAACTCTCAGCTTTGTTCTTTCTTTTCTAAGAAAGACTTTTGTCCAGCTGTAGGACTGTATACAGTGTAGAACCTAGCTAGGGGTTTGTGTCTAGCAGAACCGCACTGTGGTTTGTACCAGGAGGTTGGCTTCTTTACCTGTAAGAGAAGTGGGTTGCCTTCTTGCCCGTGAAAGAGAAGAAGACCAGCTGGGGTGCTGGGTGTTGTAGTGTCCTTAAGGGGGACTGTACCCTTGGTTAGTGAAATCCCAAGAGGTTGCTTGGGGACTAGACGTAGGACTTCCATGTGGGAAGGGCCGAACCAGGATAAATTCCTTGTGTCATTGTGTGATTGTTTATTTGCTTCCGCACTGCTACTCTTTATCACACTAAACTAACCAAACCTTCAAGTGTTAATTTCTGTGTTTAAGTTTCTATTTCAGATTTTAGAAAAACCTATTCACCCCCCCCCCCCCTCTAGGTTAGCTTGCTGCCGTACCAAAAGGGCCAACAAGTGGTATCAGAGCGAGGTTCTCTGATCTATCAAGAAGATCTAACGATCTTAGAGAAGATCCATGGTAGCTCAAGGATATGCTGAAGGTCAATCAGTCACCAGACCTCCATTCTTTGATGGAGAGGACTACCAATATTGGAAGATGAGAATGGAATGCTTCATTCGAGGCACAGACTTTGATCTATGGCAGGTAATTGAGGTAGGTGATTATGTTATTGTTCCTATTCCAGGCACTACTGTCATTACAACAGCAGATAAAAGTAAATTATCTTTAAACTTTAAAGCTAAGAACTACTTATGTTGTGCTTTATCCAAAAGAGAATTTAGTAGAGTATCTGCATGTAAATCAGCTAAAGAAATATGGGATAAACTGCAGATAACTTATGAAGGAACAGATAAAGTAAAACAAACTAGGATAGATATTCTTGTCTCACAATATGAGCAATTTAAAATGCTTTCAAATGAAAATATCACTCAGATGTATAATAGATTTTCGAGCATAGTAGTTGGTTTGAGTTCTCTTGGTAAAAATCTTTCTGATGAGGAAACTGTTAGAAAGATACTTAAGTCCTTAACTCTTTCATGGACACCTAAAGTAACTACTATTGAAGAAGCCCATGACTTAACCAAACTTTCTATTGATAACTTAATAGGTTCCCTCATGGCACATGAAATTAATATGGAGCGACTATCTGAAAGCTCATCAAAGAAAAAATGTACTAATGCTCTTAAAGTTGCAGCTGCTCCTTCCACTTCTTCTAGTTCCAAAAATGCAGATTCTAAAGATAGTGACGTAGATGAAGTACTGTCCAAGCTTCAGAAAATTCTCAAGAAGAAGAAAAATGGATCAGGAAGGATTCAAAAGAAAGAGAGAAAAGAAAAAGAACCAGTCAGCTATGAATGCAGAAAACCTGGACATCTAAGACCAGATTGTCCTAAACTAAAGAAGACTGGTCAACCAGAAAAATCCAAAAAGAAGCACAAGAAATTAAAAAGAAAAGCCATGGCGGCTGCTGGGAAAATGAAGAGGCCACAAGCTCAGAATCATCAAGCTCAGAATCATCAAGCTCAGAATCGGAGAAAGAGCAAGTAAGTCTAGCCCTCATGGTAGAACTAGATGAGGTACATTATGACCCATCTTTTAGCACTTGCACTG
This sequence comes from Colocasia esculenta, assembly GCA_014218235.1. NCBI lineage: Eukaryota > Viridiplantae > Streptophyta > Magnoliopsida > Alismatales > Araceae > Colocasia > Colocasia esculenta. The sequence continues at coordinate 137,590,030 of CM024760.1, forward strand.
ATTCAGGATCAGAATCTGAAGACTTAGAAGAAGTCTTTAATGAACTATATGAAAAACATAAAAATATTGTAAAAGAATTAAAGAGTCTGAAAAACAACACTATTTGCTTAGAAAACACTAATTCTGATCTTAAATCCGAACTGGAGCAACTAGAAAAACAATTAAAGGACAATAAAGATAATATTTATCTTTTGAATGAAGATTTAAAAAATAAGGACAATGAAAAATTAGAGTTAGAAGAAAATTTTAAAACTCTAACTGAAGAAAATCTTTATTTAAAAGAATCAGTTAGAAAATTAAATAAAGGGAAAACATCTTTAGCCCTATGTTTAAAAGGATCAAAATCTAGAAATAATAAACAAGGTCTTGGATACAAACCTCCTGAAAAAGAAAAACAAGTCATAATTCCTGAAAAATATCTATTACCAAAATTTGTAAGAGAAACCATGGTACCTCAGAAAATGGCCACTGTAAAAGAAAATGTTTTAAAAAATTATGTCCTAAACAGACATTATAAAAACAATAAGAACTGCAAAATAGATTATATTCATTGTTGTTCTCATTGTAATAAATTAGGACACACAGTAAATACCTGCACAACAAGGCACTTAGTTTGGATTCCTAAAGGTTATTTTCATGCATCTAACCATCAAGGACCCAAAAAGATTTGGATACCTACCTCTGAGTAATGTATTTGCAGGTTAGCCTTGGAGCATCAAAAACCAAGAATGCTCAAGGCAGGAGTGACTGCAGATTCTTCATTCAAATCCCATCTGAAGAAAGAGTAGTCACAAAAATGAATTAGTCTTTATTACTAACAATTATTTGCAAGTTTTATTCAGGTGGAGTCTCTCATTCAGGGGGAGCACAGACTAAAGGGGAGTTATTCATTTATGTCAATCATTGTTGAAGCCCTCAATGGTAAGAATTTCTTTCACAAAGGGAGAGAATGCAATGGTAAGAACCTTCCTTTTTGGTTTGTGACAAAAAGGGGAGAGTATGCATGGTATGCATTATCTGTGAATTTTCTGTATTTTCTATGCTTTATGTATTTTTGTTAGAAAATTCTCATAAATTTTGTCATCACCAAAAAGGGGGAGATTGTTGAACCACTCCTATATTTTATCCTTTTATTTTGGTGATAACAAATATATGTTTAATTATTATTATTAAAAATATTTAATATCATGTTTTTCTTAATAAATATAAATTTATGTGATTAATTGAATATTAAATATTTTAATACCATGATTTTTCTAATAATAATTAAATATCATGATTTTTTAATAAATATAAATTTATGACATTATTGCCATGTGATTTGCACTAAAACGATAAATCGATGTACATTCAATATACATCGATTTCAGTTCAAAGTGCCATAAGGATTTGCTCTCATAAGGATTCACTGCCATAAGGATTCGCTCTCATACGGATTCGCTCTCATAAGGATTCGCTCTCATAAGGATTCGCTCTCATAACGATTTGCTCTCATAAGGATTCACTCTCATACGGATTCGCTCTCATAAGGATTCGCTCTCATAACGATTTGCTCTCATAAGGATTCGCTCTCATAACGATTTGCTCTCATAAGGATTCTCTCTCATAAGGATTCGCTCTCATAAGGATTTACTCACACAGACTCCTTTATACTCACACAGATTCCTTTGTAACTCACACAGACTCCTTTGTACTCACACAGACTCCTTTGTACTCACACAGACTCCTTTGTAAATCACACAGACTCCTTTGTACTCACACAGATTCCTTTGTAACTCACACAGACTCCTTTGTAACTCACACAGACTCCTTTGTAACTCACATAGACTTCTCATAAGGATTCCTTTGTACTCACAGATTTCTCACATGGATTCCTTTGTAAAAACATGGATTCCTTTGTAACTCTCATTTCTTTGATAAGAACCTGGATTCCTCTGGATTCCTGATTTGCGTAATCCTCTATCTCTCTCACAGGAGATCTTTTTGCTTATCTTTCTAGACCTCTTCTCTCCTGCCAACAAAAGAGAGATTACTTACCACTTCTGGGTGGCAACAGGAAACATAGAGGTATGAGCCTTTTTGACATAAACACTCTTTAACTAAACACTTTTTTCTATGCTTGCAGACCTCGTAGACCACAAATATCAGAAGAAAGAGAAGATGAGCAACCTAGAACTCCAACGGATTTATTCAAATCTGCTCATATAAAAGATGAAGCATGACTGAAGAACAAGAAGAGAGCTTTCCTGAAGATTTTTCAAGAGTGTACATCCGGGAAGAACCTCAACTCCACATACACTCAAAGGAAAAGAGAGAAAGAGCCTGAGCCCAAGAAGAAGTGTTCAAGCATCTAAAGCCCTCAAGCTTCAAGCTCCTTCTCCTCTCTTCACTCTCTCTGTGTGCATCTTTGTAATCTGGGGAGAGAGTCTTTTTGCTGAGAGTTCTTTTAGTTGGTTTTCATTTGTTCCAACTCTCATCTTTGTTCTTTCTTTTCTAAGAAAGACTTATGTCCAGCTGTAGGACTGTATACAGTGTAGAACCTAGCTAGGGGTTTGTGTCTAGCAGAACCGCACTGTGTACCAGGAGGTTGGCTTCTTTACCTGTAAGAGAAGTGGGTTACCTTCTTGCCCGGGAAAGAGAAGAAGACCAACTGGGGTGCTGGGTGTTGTAGTGTCCTTAAGGGGGACTGTACCCTTGGTTGGTGAAATCCCAAGAGGTTGCTTGGGGACTGGACGTAGGACTTCCATGTAGGAAGGGCCGAACCAGGATAAATTCCTTGTGTCATTTGTGTGATTGTTTATTTGCTTCCACACTGCTACTCTTTATCACACTAAACTAACCAAACCTTCAAGTGTTAATTTCTGTGTTTAAGTTTCTATTTCAGATTTCAGAAAAACCTATTCACCCCCCCCCCCCCTCTAGGTTAGCTTGCTGCTGTACCAAAAGGGCCAACACTTTCCACTTCCTATTTGGGTTAGGATGGGAGCTAAATTCATGGCCAAGCCATTAGGGTAAGTTTAGGTATCCAATTCCAACACAAACTACTTATTTTAATACTTTAATACCTATTTAGGTAATATTTAAGTTACGAATTTAGGGTATTTTCCTATTACCCTTCTTTTAAAAATCCCTATTTTGGCCCAATAAATTCTAGAGGGTCATTTAATAAAGCCCATTCTCATTGGAATTTAACTTAGGAGAATTCTCCATTTTAAATAGGGAAATAATAAAATTTTAGAATTTATTATATTTGTCTTACTTGAATTTATTCATGGGCCATGAGAGGTCTATTGGTCCAATTCCGATAATGGGTAATCATTTCATGATGTTAGAAGTCTCTCCGACCTGTTCGTTTAATTTTTGGGTGCGTTATTTTTTCATGTTAACGGTTTTCCGATTTAGTTTCCTAATTTGGATAATTAGTCACGTTGTGACGTACGCTTGGCCAATCGGATATTTTGTTACACGAATTTCTTCATGGAACACTTAGGGATAATATTTGGGGTTGATTTATAATTTTTACGAAATTTTCCGATGTGTTCTTGCACATGCGATAGTGGTATGTACGTTTCTATTATTTCATTTTTATAGAAATTATTATTCCAAATTTTTAAGTATTAAAATTTTCGGGTTGCTACATTCCTCCTCCAGAAAAATAGCTCTCCTAGCAACAATCACTTTTTGTTCCTCAGGACAGTAAAAGTAATATCCAAATGTCTCCTTTGGATATCCAACAAATCTACACTTACGTGTCCTAGATTTTAGTTTGTCTGGATCGTGCCTCTTTACATGGGCTAGACAACCCCAAACTTTAACATGCTTAAAATATGGTTTTCTACCCTTCTATATCTCATATGGTGTAGAGGCCACATACTTACTAGGAAACTTGTTCAACAAGTAAGCAGCTGTCTCAAGTGCATATCCCTAGAGAGATACTGGTAATTCTGAAAAACTCATCATTGATCGAACCATGTCTAACAAAGTGCGATTTTTCCTTTTTGATATGCCATTCATATGTGGTGTATAAGGAGGGGTAAGCTGAGATAGGATCCCATTATCCTTCATGAACTGTGTGAATTATGCACTTAAGTATTCTCCTCCTCAATCTGATCGAAGAGTCTTAATACTCTTTCCAGTTTCCTTCTCTACTTCATTTTTAAATTCTTTGAACTTTTGAAAAGCTTTTGATTTGTACTTCATCAAGTACACATATCCGAATCTAGAGAAGTCATCAATAAATGTAATGAAGTATGAGAAGTCACCCTTTGCTTGGGTAGACATATGGCCCCATACATCTAAATGTATAAGCTCTAATATCTCCTTAGCACATTCTCCATGTCTAGTAAATGGAGATTTAGTCATTTTACTCATGAGGCAAGACTCACAAGTTGCAAATGATTCATAATCAAGTGGACTTAAATATCCATTATGATGCGGCTTTTGGAGTCTACCATCGCCAATATGTCCAAGCCTACAATGCCATAAGTAGGATTGATTCACACTGTTCTTTCTCTTCTTAAGAGCCATATCAAGATGGAGATCATGATAAGAAACATCCAATAGATATAAACTATTCACCATACTCATAGTAGCAATCAAATTATTACTGAGATAAATGGAACAACATTTGTTCATTATTGTCAATGTATATCCAACTTTGTCTAAACAATGAAACAGAAATGATGTTCTTTAATATGCTAGGAACATAATAACAATTTTCTAAAGATAGAACATCTCCAGATGGGAGCTTAAGATTCACTGTCCCCATAGAGCTTGCCGCAACCTTTGCGCCATTTCCTAGCCTTAACTCCACCTCATTCTTGGTTAGCTTCCTTCTACTTTTCAGCACCTGCACATCATTGCAAATATGAGAAGCACATCCAGTATCTAATACCCATGATGTAGAATCTCTAACTGACAAGTGTTACTCTATCATATAGATACTTGAAGCTTAACCTTGCTTCACTATGCCTTGAGCTTTGTCCTTGAGGTATTGCCTACAATTCCTCTTTCAGTGACCTTTCTGGTGACAATAGAAGCACTCGCCCTTTTCATCTTCTGTGTTCTTTTTCATCTGAGATGGCTTTGACTTAACATGCTTCTTTTGATTTCCTTTCTTAAAAGATTGAACTGCCTTCCTCTTTCTGTTGGTCTTACAAACTAAATGGACTTGAGGTATTTCCTTCTGAAGGTTTCCCTTAGCAGTCTTAAGCATGTTAAGCAACTCAGCTAAAGTGACCTGAATCTTGTTCATGTTAAAGTTAACAATGAACTGAGAGTATGAGTCTGATGGTGATTGCAGGATGAGGTCCATGCTCATTTCTTTGGGGAGTTCAATGCCACAGCTAACCTCTCAATCCACTCTATCATCTTCAATACTTGAGTTTGTACTGAAGAACCCTCAGCCATCCTTGCTCTGAACAGACTTTTAGATATCTCATATCTTTCAGTTCTACTCTGCTCAGAAAATAGCTCCTTCAAATGGAGCAAGATTGCTTTAGCATCCATGTCTTCATGCTGCCTCTGCAACTCATTGCTTATTGAGGCAAGCATGTAGCATTGTGCCATGGTGGAATCCTGCTTCCACTTCTCATACTCAATCATCTCTCTTTCAGGGGCATCTGATGCCGGTTCAGCAGGGGCCTCACTATCCAGGACATTGGCGATTTGCTCAGACCTGAGGACAATCTTCAGGTTTCTGAGCCAATCGGAATAGTTAGGGCTCGTCAAACGATTGGCTTCCAATATGCAACGTAATGGATCTCCTGACGACATTTTATCCTACAGGAGATAAAAGAAATATAATTAGCAGTTGTTCAGTTATTATTTAAAAACAAGATATGGTCTTTAATATAGTTTAAACTCTCACTATTTTTTGACAAACTACACATACCTCAAATATGCAGAATGGGAGATGCCGACAATCTCCTAGTGGGGATCAAAATCTCAATGATTCATACCATGACTTTGTGTATAGCACAACAAGTCATGACACGAACAAAGAGCACCCATCTCATGGGTTTTGCAACCCTTTGCAATATCTGATCATAATTCAGTTCCTGCATCTTTAATGGCATTGTGGATAGCATAACAAGCCATCAAGTGCGGTCTAAGCTTTACCATCATTACTTAACTAGGATAGATTAGGATGTTGCCCTTGTGGATAACACAACAAAACTACATCGTGCCTCTATCTCGTTTACATGCATCCATATACAATAGTTTAAGACTTATTTCACAATTAAGTGGGCCTTGTAGATAGCACAACAAACCCACCCAAATGTAATTTAAGTCATAATACTAAAACGATGGAAGATCACACAACTATATCTAAAATATATGCGCTACAACTTAAATTTTGATGGAGGAATTTAAAATTTTTATCTTGGTCTCGTCCTAGGTGGTAGCATATAAATATATTCCATAATATTACAAAATACTATAATCTAGGACATCATAAAAATAATTTACATCCTATACAAAATTAGTGTGATCATGGATATTGCATAAGCTTGACTGGAGCCAAAACAGTCAAACTACCACTTCAATACCAATATAACACTTATATTGGTAAACCTACAAACACATTAGCATTAATGAACTTGTTCCAACGCCATCTTTTGTTGCATTAGTGGATCATCCTCGCCATCTTTTGTTCGTCACGAACAAAATTACAACAAATAAAAATTGCATGTACATTTTGTATAAGGAGAAGCCTTATGGCAAGTGCATCATCAAAGGGAGATAGAAATACATTGGAATGTGAGAGAGAGAGTGGAGGTTTACAGACCTCAAATTAACCATTAATTTACAAAATTCCCACATTCACATATTAATTAAAATCAATCACATCATCCCATGACAAGATAGATCATATATCCATGACTATATAAACTTTTATTCATTCCACACGTAGAAGAGCACATCACATGGCTAAATAAAAGTTTTAAAATATATAATTTTGGTTTTAAAATTTAGGTCCAATCAAAATTGGATTATTTGATAATTTTGAAAAAATAACATTTTAGCATGTTTTAATCTCCATTACAAAACTGTAACAACAAAAGCATGAACACACAATCTAAAATCATTTAATAAACAGTTATTTCATGCAAAGGAATTTCTGAAATAAATAATCTAACAAATAAATTATTTATCATATTTTAGAAATATAATCCCCTCAAATAATTCTTCTTTAAAAAAAAATGGATCTCTACTGGACTGGTCAGGTGCGCCTGAACCAGCCCGCTAGAGCAAGGCCTGTGTCAGGTCGACTGGACCCGGTCTGCCAGGGCCTGCTCGGGTGCGGCTCTCGCCTGAGCCGTGCACCCACGCACCCATCTACAGCTAGGAAAAAAAAAACTAGTTGAGGCGGAGCCGCATGGTGTCCCTCCTCCCCGCAAGCGCAGCGCGGGGAAGCCCCACCCGAAAAGGGCCACCCCCGCGCGGACCCAGGCCGACGGCGGTGTGGAGCCCATCCGGGACTATTGGATGGGTTCGCTGCGGTGTGACCACCCTGTGCGGCTGGCCTCGCCCGTGCCCCTCCTGGGCCATCTCGTCGCATCCGATCCAAGAGAAAAACACAGGGAGGGGAGCAGGGGAAGAAAAATGTCGTGCCCAAAAGGGCCCAGCTCTACGATGCTGCTGTTGATGTCTCTAGTCGAAACCAGAGACAACAACATACCTCTCCAACATTTGAAGAGAACGCGACAGTCCGAGAAGGAGATCAGGCGATTTTTGCTTGAAATAAATTCCAAAAAAATGATCTTAGACCCCAAATTAGATGTAGATTGCAGTGGAACTTGACTCTGATATCACTATTAGGATCTACAGTGACTCGAGATCAAGAAAACGCAGTGTAAAATAAATTTAAAATTTTTGATCTCGATCCGTTTTGGGATCTACGAACAAGACTATCGGATAGTCGAAATCACCTTGCACGGAATCGGATCTATGTTTGTACGATTCTGTGGAGGTGACGTCACAAGCCGTTCAGCCGTCCAGCCTCTAGCGGTGTCCATGCGGTCTTCCTCGCGACGATCCACGTCCGCTTTCTCGGGTTCTGCAACACTCGAAGAGAGAGCTTGGATCCGTACCAATCTCCGCGACATACGTGGCACATGAGAGATAGAGAGAGAGAGGGGGCGGCCAGGTGGAGCCTTGATGCCTGACCAGGGTTATCCCACCACATCATTAGATAGAGATGGTAGTTTTTCATAAAAACCCTTGATCTATATATATTTAGACCATCACCTGAAAACTTTTTGCGTGTGATCCTCTAGACCCAAGTACCTATCCAGTTAATGGCCCAATAAACTAGTAACCCTTAATGACTTGATTAATTAGTTAATATCTCATATTAGCTAATTAACAATCTGAATCAACTTTATCTAGTCCACTCAGTTGGGCCTCCGAACACGTTGGGTGTCAAGCAACACTATGTGAACCCGGAAGGTATTGAGGTTCTGCAACCCTTACAAGGAACTTTTTCGTCATCAGTTTCCATGTAGATATAATCTTTCATTTGCACAATACTATTGGAACAACTTAGGATATGGTATACTATCAAATCTTAACTTGTTATCTCACTGGGATCCGATGCTTTAGATTAATATCAAATACTCCCATTTTGATATTTTGTCTGTCCTGGCCAGGGACTCCATTACATCATTTTCTTAAGTATTCTCCCTCTGTGTACCGAGGGCAAATGATCCCTTCTTGACCACTCAAGCCCCTTCGAAGGTCTTCGATTGTGTCCGAACTTTAATTGTTTATAATCTCTTGAATAGAGATTCATAGGCCAAGCTCAAAACACAGAAGTCCACTAACAAGGTGTCTTTGGTGTCTTAGGTCTAAGGACCATCTATACAACTGTGACAATCGAATCTTTCTGGTTGACATTTAGGTACAATAACATCCAGTGATACTATTGGATCAGTTCAGTGAACTCTTTCTCTAAAGAGCACCTATTGTTTCTCCTTAGTGTCTCCACACACATGATTATTAGATCAGTCATCCTCATCATATGAGCGGGAGTAAACAATACTATTCTAACCGGATATCTAGTGTCCTTCTCAGGTATCCTCCGAATAGGAACATTTAGAATATGTGTTTATTGAGTGAGTAGTCTCATTAGTATGATCACACATCATTGTATACTCACTATTGCACATGTTCATGGACTTTATTATAATACCAACATAGTAAAATAATAAACAAAAGCCATTTTATTAATAACTGAATAAAATGATACAATATCAGATTGGCTTGTTGTCCACCAAAGACTAACACTAAGGACACAGATCCTAAAAACGACTCTCCGACAGCCAAATCAATGAAGAAAAAATTGAGTCCGACTTGAAAATAATAGATTAAATGGAGAGAGATGGCAAGTGTTGACAGTGTCTGGGTGTGATACCTAGACATCCCTTTTACCTATGACCATTGAATTGTTTTAAAGTCTCCCATAGGTGGAGAGAATCTCTTACTTTCGATATGAGATTAGTCCATCCATGGAGAGACTCAACTGATGTTGTTGGTCTCTAACGGATCTTATTGGGCCGGACCCAAGTAAGCGGCCCAGGATCCTATCAAAAGAGATGGGTAATGCTCGCTAGTCTCATAATGGTTCCTCCTAAAAAAAATTTCATTATTCTAGTTGCAATACCTGTATGTATACTTTGATCTGCATGTATCTAAATAACTTGTCATGGAGGGGATAGGAATGCCAAAAAAAATCTCTTACTATTGTTAAGGAAACGACGTGGGAGTCCACCTATGTGATCTTGACCAGATTCCTTCCTGTCGTTGTATCCCTCTCCGCACGCACCCACTGCCCCTCTATCTCTCTCTCACGACATATTCCCCATAATATATATGGATCTTTTTTTCTGAAAGATCTTCCCATATGGACCTCTTATCTTTATCCTCACATTCCTTAAATGGACCTCAATCATCTGATGTGATGAGAAAAATTTAAAATAATAAATAAAAAGAGAGAAAGAGTACTGCATGGCATCTGTGCTTTATTTCACACCATAAAAAAGGTCTTGGGAGTAGTGTGAAAGGAAGAATGCAAAAGATCTAGTGAGCGTTTCCCACAGGTAAAGGAAATGCCGGCCGCTGTTTTTACTCTCTCTCTCTCTCGCTCCGTATATTTAGAAGAAATTTTGACTGATCTTACAGACAGTTGCAACTATTATGGTTTTATCATTATATATTATATGACATGTATGTGAACATAATATCATGTATGTGTGTGCAAATCTTACATTAAAATGAGGGGAAAAAAAGAAAATATTTAACAGAAAAAATAAAGGGATAGGAGACTAGCAACGTAACCTCATGTAAGGGAAACGTATCTGGACACGTATCTGAAGGAAGGAACTCCACACTTAAGGTAGTGTTCATAAAAAACCTCATATGGAGATATTTTAATTTAAATTTCATCTCACAAACATAATTATGTAAGAAGTGATATTTAGCTCTCATAATGATCATGAGTAGTGTTTATGTAGAGCGTTATCCCCAAGCAACAAGGTTGGTTTTAGAATTTATTCTCGATGACTTTGGAACTAGAATAATCATCCGTACAAGTGTAAAAAATCATGTAAAGAGATCTCCTACATTTAAATATTGTTAGAAATATATGGATATTGAGAAAAAAGAAACTGGCGATAATGTTATGAGAAAGGAGGGAGAGATAGTGTTGAGTGCTGTGTCCGGACCCCAAGAGATCCCATGGACTACTCAGCATCCCGGTTCTGCTGGCGTCACCTCTCAAATGGCTGCAGTCAGCAGCACCCCCGTGTCTCCCATCTGCCTACAGCTCAGCTGGTCGTAGTACATTCATACGCCATATGTTGTACTTGTACGCTTTTATCACTTTTACCCATATTTTCCAAACCCTTTTTAGCTAGAAAACCCAGGATTTTGTTCTCTCTGATGTCGAAAGATGAATGATGACAAACACAAAAAGAGGAGGAAGCGAAATTATTTGATAGGCCTCATTCTGTCACTATCATAATCCCAGTCCCCACCCTCACCCACAAATTCGATCGATCTTAGCTGCCTAATTGACAGAATGGGCGCAACTTTTCTTTTGGGCATGCCAACGGGGTAAAGAATATCTTGCACTAAATTATGATGTTTTAACAGGGTTCAATGTTTGATGTAGATGAATTTTTTAATTCTACATTGAAAGATATCGAGAATAAATATGTGTTTATCAATAAGAGTCTCACCTCTTCTCTCAAGATTGTTTTTTTAAAGGACAAAACTTAAGCATATAATAATATGTCTCTTCATTGACGTCGTCTGTAAAAACGAATGAGAGATCATGTGCCATATCCGTCTCATCTTCATGAGATTCACACACCCTTATCCTCATTGGACGGACTGTGTAGAAATATTCTTTAGTCTCACGTTGAAAGATAGTGAAAATAAATATATGTTTATCAGGAAGAATCTCATAATCTTCTTCCAAAAGAACTCTTTTAAAAGACAAAATCTTAAATATGAAGACAATATTTCTTAAAATGTACACTTAAATCACATAGTGAAAATAAATATATACTTATCAAAAAAAATCTCATCATCTTATCCCAAAAAATTCTTTTAAAAGATAAAACTTTAAATATAAAGATAATATCTCTTAAAAGATATACTTAAATCACATCTCTCCACTGATAATCCAAATTACAATTTTATTTGTTTATGCTGCTTTTGACAGATGGTCAAAGGAGGTCAAGATGACAGATTGATGGCCTTTCTCCTCCACTCTGCATGTCAGAGTGGGGTAAAGATATGAAAGCTGCCAATGTCTGCAGAGTATCCTTTTGGGGCATCATGCTACCTTGGGTGAGATATATGGCAGCAGTACTGCTCCATTTCCAACGCCTCAGAAGCATCTTTCTCCACTCACCGCCCAGCTTTTGTCGTGGATGCTAGCTAGACGGGAAAGAGTACACCGTTACGTTACTCTGCACCTTGCGCAGCGTTGTTCTCTCCTTTTCATGCCAAAATGTACACTCTCGTAAACCGGGGTGATCTGAGGAGAGCTTCTGTACAGTTTCTTGATCTACGAATATGTGCCCTCCTTTGTTTTAACTGTGGGCATTGAACATTCATGTCCGCGCACGTGCAGGCGTGTAAGTCTTATTTTTTTTTGATAACGAAAAAATCCCGTTTCGTATGGTTTTGTGGACTCAAGGATTGGTGTTCGTGAACTCCAAGGTCAAGATTTGACAGCTCCTACTTTCCGTATACCCGTATTGTCCTTACCCCATTTGACCAGAAAAACCCCAGATTTATACACCTCGAGAATTGCATGTAAATCAGATAAATCCCCCCCAAGAATTGAACTCGGGACCTCTTGCTTCGTGCAAGTCTCATTGATACGGTAAATTGTCAACAATGTGTATCTTCCGGCCGGTCTAGTAGTGTGCGGAATTATATATATAGGCATGATGTTCATATATACAGCCACGCCCAAATCTGCGTGTGGTGCTCCAAGTACTTCCCACTTCAACCTAGTTGCACCTTCGTCTCTCCTAACCCAAATCATATAGTTTCGATAAAGATCATTTCACTGGCGTGGCAGGAACATTAGACTTGAAGAAAACAGTGGCCATCCATTTTTTGAGAGACTGAATGGGTGCAGACTTCTTTGTCAGAAGAGTTACAGAGGGTGAGCGAGAGAGAGAGATGGGTCATAATAAATGAGAGGAAGGACACATGCACATCTCTCATATTGTTGGAATTATGAGGGTTGCCCTAACCCTTCCACATCAAATTTAATAAACGTATGAGGGAGAAAAAAGTCTGATGGAGGAGTCTGAACGGTGGGGCTGAAAGATTGGCCAATGGAAAGGATGAGGCTATGTATATGAATACAAAACCACGGACTGTTGGGAACCGGAGAGTCGTGGGCCTTGGAGATAAACTAGTAAAAAATTGACTCACGATTAACTTCTGTTGCATGGAGAGAGAGAGAGAGAGAGAGAGAGAGAGGTATAAAGTTGGGTCTATCGACATCCTTGTTGGTGGACTTGCAGTTGTGTGAGGATCGGATGGTTGGGTCCTTACAGTAAGGAGAGACAGAGAAGAGAAGAGGGGGAGAAGAGAGAGGGAGAGACTGATGGAGGAGCAACTCAGCCCTTTCGCTGTGACACACCTGCTTCAGCACTCCTTGAGGAGCCTATGCAATCACGAAGATTCTCAATGGGTTTATGCGGTTTTCTGGAGAATCCTGCCAAGGAACTTTCCACCACCCAAGTAAGGAAAACCTCGAAGAAACTCAAACAGATCAAACAAGTTTTCCAGCTCCCATAATATGCCCCATCTTCAATCCTTGATAGGTGGGATGTTCTCGGAGGAGTCGTCGACAGGTCCAGAGGGAACAGGAGAAACTGGTATGGGCTCCATTGTTGTTTTCCCAATACATGTAATTGCTCTATATCCTTCGTGATCACACCGCCGATATGTGCTCCCGTGCACGTCTTGATCGACCATGGTTGCACGGCTGCGTCAGGATACTTGTGTGGGAAGATGGGTTCTGCAACTTCTTCGCCTCTGCAGGCAACTGTGCTGGCTCCTCGGCCGGGTATGGCGACTGCAACGTCTCCCACCATGTCACCGGCCTGCAGCCGGAGCTCTTCTTCAAGATGTCACATGAAATTTACAGCTATGGTGAAGGGTATATATGCACTCCTCAGCTACATTTATTTGGATCTCTCTCTCTCTCTCTCTCTCTCTCTCTCTCTCTCTTTCTCTCTCTCTCTCTCTCTCTGAGACACATACACAAACACATCCCGTCAGTCTGATACATACATAGACAAGCCACTATTATCTTCTTCCTCCTCCTGCTGAGAGGTAAGGGGTTGATGATCTTGACATGGGCAGATTGATCGGAAAAGTTGCTGCAGATCACAGCCACAAGTGGGTGTTTAACGAGCCCCAAGACCTTGGAGCCAATTTCCTGCCTGCATGGCAAAATCCAGCTGATTCAGTAAGTACTAGAGGACTACCCACATGAAATCATCACTCGATCTTGCTGGTTTTCCTTATTCTCTGCTGGATAACTTTGTCGATTTCTTCGATCTCCGCAATCTGGCCGATAAATACCTTTTCAGCATCCGAGGACTTGGGAGGCCCAGTTCCAGTCTGGTATCAAGGTCTGATCCATAAGAAGCGACTGATATTAGATGTTTCCATCACAGAAGACTTATGATGTATTAACCGACCGTTCCTTCAAATCATGCAGACTATTACCTTAATTGCAGTCAGAGAAGGAGTCATTCAGTTAGGAGCTGCTACAAAGGTCTCTCTCTCTCTCTCTCTCTCTCTCTCTCTTAACCAACCACACGGAACATCAGTAGTCTTCCGAGGCGTTGCAGGCCGCCTATTGCGTGGCGTATATATGCATGCTGACGGAATAGCAATGCACATAGGTATATGTATATATAGTCACATGAAGTTACCCATGTCAAGTCGCCATAGGTTGGCTCTACGGGGATCGCACAGTTGAGACGCCTCGTTTGCTGACCTTTCCATCTGTTACCATGTCTTACTAATATCACTCCATCTCCTGACCGGATGATGCTGCGCTCTGCCCGGTGACACTGCTGCGTTGAAAAGGTAATGGAAGATCTGAGTTATGTTCTCCTACTGCGCAAGAAGTTCAGCTACCTCGAGAGTATCCCTGGCGTCCTCCTCCCCCACCCCTTGTCCGCCGCCGTCCCCCTCAAGATCGACGGATCATGCGATATTGCGCCGGAGAACTGGGCGGCGGCCTCACACACGGCGGCGCCAGCTGCGCCACCGCCGCTGCCGCCCATAGAGCTCCTCCACCTCGGCCAGCAAGGGAGGTTCCCGCCGTCGACGAACAGCCTGGAGGCCTTGCTCTCCAAGCTTCCATCCGTCGGTCTGTCCTCCTCGTCATCGCCGCTGCCGGGCTACCTCGATACAGCGGCCGCGCCCATGCTGTTCCCACCAGGTCAGAGGCAAGTGGAGGTGATGGGGTGGGAGAGTACGATATTGGCGAAGGAGGAGATTGGCGACGATCAGTACGCAGAGAGTGGGGAAGGGATGGAGGTGGCCGGCAGCTCCATATCGGGTTACTACGTGCAACGTTCCAGAAAGACTGATAGGGTAGTGATGTGACCACCCCTTCGTTGATCACCGTAACATACGGCGTATATATATTAACAGCAGTGTGCGTATTGTCGTTGATGCAGCTGCTACTTGTTGCGTGCCCCCCGCCCCCACCCCAAGAACTGCTCTTCTATATATGTAAACGTTAAAGTGCACGATCTCATGATTTTCAATAATTACTGGCTACATACTTATCTGTAGAATAAAAAATGGATCACAGACCTCTTTTTGTTTGGAGATATCGGATATGTTTGTATGCATACTATAAAGGAACACAAACTGCCCTCTTCCGAGGTCTTTCTATTGTTTTTTGAAGGATTCATTTTTTTCCCATTTTTGTCAGGAGTATTACAATGTCATATCACCTTTAATTTATGAAAAGAAACTCGAAATAACTCAACCTAAGACGGGGTGGTGAATTAAGTTGATACTAAAAAAATATATAACTTCTTTCCCAGCACAGCCACCTATAATAAAACCGATGAATTGAATGCGAGAAGGGAGGAAGATAAGTAACAATCTTGTGATAAAAAAAAAAAGAACGATAAGTAAACAATCTCACACAATGGGCATGACAATTTCATAGTAGTTGTCCCAACCCGCGCTCACCTACACCCATTCCCTAAACATGTCATGGGTGCTATCTCTACTCCCACTAGATGTGACGGTACTCAGTCACCTATATATGACACATGCTTGTTATGAAGGTGCAAAGCTCACCTGACCACTAGACACAAATGTGTTAGTAGATCTACCCACCTCTAACATGAAGGTGGAGGCACGTCTGTCACCTCACTAGATATAAGGGTGCTAGCTCACTACAAATTTTGTAGATAAAAGAGGGCTAGGATGCAAAAAATAGAGCACAAAACCAAAAATGAGATTCTTCCTCTTAGTTATTGTTTGAGAACACAATGGGAGAGATTTTGAGGTCTAAAATTTCTGGCAAAATTAAAAGTGTTTTCAAATGTGTCCAGCCACCCTCGGCTATCGAACTTTGATTATTTTATAGGGGGGAAAAAGACGGACATAAGAAAAATTCTCTCTCCGCTTCCACAGAAGTGGGCCAGAGGACGCTTTTGCTGAAAAACGGCACAGGCGACAATGCTTGCGGTCGCTTGTGTCTGGACGGTGAATGTGAGTTCCTTTTTTTTAGCAGCATTCACCGCATTCGCATCGCTGACACCAGTGACGAATTGATTGTGGCGGGAAAGCCACACATGCTTTCAACCACACGTGCTTTCAGCCTCCACTAGTAGAAAGAAGTCCAATGCCCATGGTTAATACCGTCGGCGGTTAAGACTATTATCGTCGCCTATATGTATGCCTACAGTTCAACCATCGCCTATCAACCGTGGGCTATACTGCCATTGGGTATACTATAGCCGACGAATATTCAACTGTAGAGTTTGAAGCACTGTCGTCTTTCCTACTATTTTTTAATTTTCTTTAAATGTAATGGCCAATGGTTATGACCATCGCTAATTATATAATAGCCGATGTGCTCCCCGTCGTTAATATGATAGTATCCTTGTCGTCCTTGTATAATAGCCGACGGTACTATCCATCGCTATTTTCTAATAATAATGTTTGTACACTATCATCCTTGTATAATAGCCGACGGTACTACCGATCGCTATTTGCTAATGTCCAACGGTTGTACACTGTCGTCCTTGTATAATAGCCGATGGTACTATTCGTCGTTATTTGCTAATACTCAACGGTTACTCACTGTCGTCTTTGTATAATAACCGACGATACTACCCATTGTCATTTGCAAATATCCAACAGTTACCCACTGTCGTCTTTTTACAATGGCCAACAACACTACCCATCATTATTTGCTGATCAACAGTACTAATGATAATTGTTTAGTAATATGCAATAGTCACCAGCCATTGCTATTTGCAAATGTCCAATTAATCACTATTTATTAATAACCAACGCTTGCCAACTATCATGTTTATTTATTTAAAACACAAGGACCCACTTGTTACAATTTGCTAATAGCTAATAGTAAATATCACCATTTTTTATAACCAACAATACATCATTTGCATTTAGCGAAGACACCACCTATCCTCATTCGAATTAAAATTTACAATCACATACAAACATTAGCTAATCTAGGTCAATCCATCATAAAAAATAACAAATAACAAATAAGTATGAATACCCAAATTCTCTAATATATTCAAAAAAAGTTACTATTCAGAATTTAATAAATTCACTTATATATCATCTATAGCCATTAACCACCAAACAAAGTCCAAATCAATGACGTCTTTGTAATCTGAAATTTAAAGTCTATATGAAAATGCCCATCTAGCTAGCTAGGTACATAAATGTGTCCAACTCTATGGAAGTGGGAGCTAAGAATGTGATGTCCCAACATGCGACCTGCGATCTCCAACCTATAAAAGGAAATGAGAAAATCTCAATAGTACTTGCAGTAGCATAAGTAAATAGTTAATTCAAGATATATAAGTCAAAGAAATATATTCAAAATACTTGCACTAGACAACCTTCTATTTGGATAAAAAGAAATATATTCAAAATAGGCTAATGCATAATGAAGCAAGATTAGCCCACTAGTAGTAAACAGAGGATAAAAAGGAACAAGTAGCATGGCTAATGGTATGGGTACTTTGAATCTTATAACTCTGAACTTCAGAATTCCGAAGACAAAATTGTTAGATAAAAAGGAATCAAGATCATTAGATAAAAATTCTCCCCCTTTATCTGTTGCTTACCATAAACACAACCTTCACAAATATCACTACTGCAGTTTATGTGAGGCGAACCAAGAACCATGTTTTTCTTATCCAGCTGCTCCAAACCATTGTAACTCAAGTGACCATACCTCAAGTGCCAAAGTTGAGACTAATTTTTAACATTAGCAGGATTGAATACTTCAAGAGGAAACATCTATATGAGAAACTTCAGCTCAACTCCAAACCATATATATGAGAAACTTCAAGAGGAACCATACATCAAATCTACTTTCTTTGGAGTTAAAAGGGTCAGAAAGAGATAACCTTCCTCATTTTGAACTTCAGAATTCTGAAGTCTACTCATTTTGTGTTCCTCATTTCTGAACTTTAGAATTCTGAACACAGAATTCTAAGCACCATATACATCAGATCTACATAGTCTAAGAGCCATATGCATGAGATCTACAATCTTTTTTCTTTTTGAACTTCAGAATTCTAAACACTGAATTCTGAGCAGAGTTCAGAATTTCTAAACTTTAGAATTCTGAAGTTCAGAATTATAAGAGCTAGGTTGACGGAAGCTCTGAGAAAAATGGCTAATGGTATGGGTTTTCTGTTTCACTATGGATTCTGTGAATCAAGGGATGGTAATGCTATAGTATTCTTTGCTTGTTAAGAATGAGTTCCTCTTTGAAGTTGGGTGTCAGAATCTAAGAGATTGAAGCCATTTCTGTTGTGAGATCATAGTAAGGTTATCTATTGCTAATTGTTAATCTCTTCAAACCTCTCTGCAAAGAAACTTAGATCTACTCCTGAGGAAGATTATCCTAGCTAAAATCTATATTCACATAAATGATATCTTAATATTGAATGACCTTTCTGATAATAACTTTTCCCATGAAAGAGCATTCTGGATAGTATCATGTAGGAGACCTTTATATATGCAGTCATACACATATCAAGATATATACAATTCCAATGAGACTTTTCTAGAATCCATTGGAATAAGAAATGTATCTTCAAGAAAGTGATTATAATGGAGGAAGCCAAGAAACATGCAACTGATTCGGTACTACTTCAATAAGTGCTTGAACTCCAAAGAGGGTAACCTACCTAATCCTCAAATGTATCAAAATCAAGATTTTTTTATATTTCTTTATATTATCTTGTGGCATATTTACTTGCAGAAAGCAATTAATGAATCTGCTACTGATTGGGGTCTTAAATGTTTGCGTTATGAGATAAGTGAGTTTGATTCCCCATTCTTTTACTATGAGAAATATATATATATATATATATATATATATATATTTACTTTCTTGTGCTTGCTTGAGTATCCAAAATTTCGTGAACAGGGGATATTTCACCTCCTAGTGTTAAAACAGCGATGGAAATGCAAGTAGAAGCAAAACGCAGATAAAGAGCCCAGGTTCTTGAGTCTAAAGGTGATTTTATTTTTTTGGAATCAGAAGCAATAATGATGGATCAATGTGTCTTTTTCATATCTTTTCTTCTAGAGATGTTTCAATTTACAAAAGGTTTAGTTCAGGCAAACATTTAGCCATCTTTTGACTTCTTTTCACTCAAATCTATTAGGAGAAGCTGAAGCTATTTTGACCAAGTCTAAGGCGACAGCTAAGGGTCTTAGATTGCTGTCTGATGCTATGATACAACATGGAGGTTCTGAGGTATGTTTTTCCCCCTTATATTATACTACATCATTTTTTTAATCGAATGAGGGAGAAAAAGGTTTTATTTCAGTTCAATATTGTTATGATTTTTTTTTAACTACTGGGAGTGTGTGTTATGAGACTGTTGAACAGTGCTCCTTTGTGAGATAACACCTGGGAAAAAAAATCAACTCTACCAATAATCACTACAAGTTAGGCAAAGTCAACCTCTTCATCACAATCTTAAGAAATTAAAAGTACAGATTTTTCTCTAATATAACTTACTCTCTTGAGCATGAAGTCTACTAGGTCTTCTCTCCTCTCCATGTATATTTTGCCCATCAAATTGAATGGAGAAATATTTTTCTCTATTCTTATGATATTCCCTCGGCATACCATTGTCTCAAACAACTGTAAAATCAAAACGTTATCCAGATAATAAGTAAACTTGCACATCCATTTTACACATTCTGCATTCATAAACATTGAAATAACTAGCATCTTTATGAAAAAAAGAAAATAACTTGCCTGTTGAAGGATATGGTGCATGCCTATTTTGGGGGGTGAAGGTGTCACCTGAAATTTTCTTGCTATGTGATGAGGTTAAAACCTTGTTCCATGTTTTTGGTAGCATTTTTCTGTAAAACAATTACTTCAGAAATTGCAAAATGTACATTAAAGGGTATAAAAAACACAAGGTAATGCCAAGATGCTTCACTGCAATGACCCACTTCCACCCGGTACGGTTATACTAACCCTCATCGGATGAGAGCAAGCCGCTACAGGGGAGAATACCCCAACAAGTAACAAGTAAGCTGAGATATACATAAATAGAATTGAATAATGCAACGGAATTTAAATGAATCTTATTCCATCAACTTTTAAATCCACATACCACCGTCTGTATAGTTCAACAAGAGATAACATAAGCGCAATATTTTCCAAATACATAGCCGACTCCAAGTACATTTGATCAAAATTCAAATTTCAATTGTAGCATTACATACTATGAAAGATAAATTACAAATCTTCAATCACTTAGTCCAACTCCACTTCAAATCTTGCTAGCTCCTCCGCTGCTAATTTCCTGAAATGTTTAGCAAGAGTGAGTCTACACAATAGACTCAGCAAGTAACTTAAGATTCAATACATACATGCTTTTTATCAATTAACACAATAAAATTTCAGCAGTTAAAATCATACATGATCACGCTCTAACCTAAATAATTTCACATGGAATTTCATTAAACAATTATCCTAACACATGTAAAACTAAAATCTAACAAGATGACTAACATCATGGTGTCATTAACACGAGTAAAATATACACTCACACGTTTTATACTTTACCCTAGTCATTGTAAAGTTTGCACAACTAAACCATGGAAACATATACAAGATAGGTAGCACTCCTAGCATGATTTCTAACTCACTTTGTATGCAACCATAACAATTTACTTCACATTTAGCTTGCTGATTTTATACCAATTTTATCGCATTCATATTACCTTTGCATAGGGATCACTTTTAACTACAAACATAATACTAAACACATGTACATCCAATAATTCAAATTTCATGAATATGAAAGCATATACTTACATTTTGGTACTAACAGTAACATCACTTTTTTTCATTTGACAATTAATACATCAACACATACACACCGAGGAATAATCTAATTCATGAGGATAATAACACACATTTATACACATCAATAAACATAATATCAATTAACACTATTGCTATTTACACTTATACTATTTTCTCGTTACATACAACCATATGATTAACCTTGGCTTTCACATACACTCACTTTTGTTCTATCACACAATATGTAAGGCCCCAAATTTTCTGTTCTTGCTTATATTTTATGAGTATGTTGTTTACTTGTTCTTGCATAAAGGGCGTGCATGAAAATGGTGCATATTATAGATATAAATATTGCATGTGTATATGCGTGGATGTATGTTATTATATGTGAGTATAAGTAATTGGCCAATTTTGTGTATGAGGTGTCTCTTCAAAAAAATTTATGCAAGTACCATCTAAATAATGAAGTGTACCTTATATTACCCCTTTCATGGATATTGTATACCTAATTTTACATATGTAACACCTTGGTATGCTTAGGTATGCATGAGCATGTCAAGGTATAAATGTTATTGATTTCATAAGTGTAGTAAGATACATGTTATACCTTAGATGTTGTATGCGTGTGTAGATATTTATGTGCGTATTATTATTATCTTGATTTACCTATGTATGTATGTATAGGATTAATAGTAACTATTGGATGGTTACCTGGTGTAATGGTGTATACACCATACCACATGGGTTTCATGTGCATATATGTGTGGATTAAGCATGGTTCTGCATGATTTCAAGTTCTGGCAGAAGAATGTCTTGACGTCAACATGGATGGACGCCCATATTATGTCAGCGTCCATATCGACTGACGCCAACCCTAATGTAGACGTCCATGTATGTGGACGTCAATATCCCTAATTTTCTGTGCGTTGCAGACCCAGAATTTCCGGGGCAAGCAAGCTCACTGGTTGGGGAGATGTCTCCCAACGGCTTTCAACTCACATCAGACCCTGCCCACGCATGCCCCAAGCCTAGATCTATATAGAAACACCCTTAGCAGCTGGAGGTGATTTGCTTTTGTCTCTTGGTCAGGAAAACCCTAGCTGTGAGAAAACTATAGGAAAACCTGATCTTCCCAAGCTCTAATCCGGCGATTGGGAGACCTTCTGAGAGATCCTTGAAGATGGGAGCGTAGTACAGCAACCCAAGAAGCATCCCCAGACCCTAAACCTATGAAATACCCAGCCTAGACCAAGGAGGAGGCTTTGAAATTTGGTGAACCCTTGGACCCGAGATGCAAAAAAACTGAACTTAAGGAGCTCAAATCCGTCGATTGGAGGAGGAAACCAGGGAGCTGCTACGTCTGGGAGACGGCCAGTACATCCAAGAAGAGTTTCCAGCTCCGAGGTGCCATCTACGTCGACAGGAGAAGAGGATCGAAGGAGTTTCTGATCACCTTTTTGGCAAGGCCGAGAAGGGCTTCATCAGCTTATTCCGATCTTGTAGATTTAATTGAGAGGCAAGTAACCCATAGATCTCAATCCCATACATGTGTCCTAGGTCCCAGAAATTTTTGTGGATTTTAAATCGTGTCCTGGACCCTCCCTCTCACTCTATATTTGGAGTTCGGTCTGTGCTGTTGCACAGACAGAAACTTGGCGTCAATGACATTGACGCCAAGATCTCCCATAGGCGTCCAGAGATCATGCCGTCAAAACCCTTGAACGGCCAGAGGTTGCCGCCAAGTTCTTCAGGATAGAACAGTGAGCTGTTCTTCCTGATAAATGATTATTTTCGATATGTTTTCGCCATGAGGATATAGTGTAAATCCTATATGCTATGTAAAGTAGATAATGTGGTGTGTGTGTGGAAATTTCTGCATTTTTCTGTGGATGGCATGAATTCTTTTGATTATTGAAATACGTGTTGGAAAAGATGGATTATGCATGTTCATCTACTGTCTACCTAATTCCTGAGAATTTAATGTCCTAGATTTTTCTATACCATGTGTATATGTATCAGTCCATGCCCTGAAATTTTGAGAATTTTTCCATGACTGTGGGATTTACTGAAATTTCTGTTTTGGAAATGAAAGACATGCATAAAAATTGTAAAATTTATAGTAAATTGTGTATTATGCAATAAATCCAAGGAAAATTTTTGTGATGACAAATATGCTAGGATCAGGACTGTGAACTGTTAAAACCGATGATCATGTTATGTTCCATGTTAAATCAAATTATGAACGGCATGAGATTGCATGTTTTAAATTCTGTAATTGTAATATGGTTCAGAAAAATATGAAAATTTG
The DNA here is from genome assembly GCA_014218235.1 of Colocasia esculenta. NCBI lineage: Eukaryota > Viridiplantae > Streptophyta > Magnoliopsida > Alismatales > Araceae > Colocasia > Colocasia esculenta. Next base: position 137,613,468 of record CM024760.1, read on the forward strand.
CGTGTGTGATTATAAACCTGAAATGTGTCTGTGGTTAAAATCTTAGGTTGTTTTGATATCAGTAAGTATCGTTATGGATTTTTAATGAGAAAAATGACTATATGAGCATGAGAATTTGACTTGATGTGATTCAGTAGATTTCAGTATAGTTATATCTGTATTATGATTATTTAGTAGTTGCAACAGTGAAGTTAAAATCAGTGAATGAGGACTTATGTGTGTGTGAATTTTGCATAAGTGTGTGCGTGAGACGTCAGAGAACAAGTGGTATTGTGTGCAAACGATTAATGTGACAAGATAAACAAGTATGCCCATAAGACACTGCCACCCTAGATGCTTGGAGCTGTACCGTAGTAATACCCCTACGGGAAAGTTCAATGCGATATATGATACCCTCGAGAAGGGTCTTGATAAAGTGTACACCCTGGCAAAGGGTCTTGTAAAATCCTGGAGGTGGACAAGTTCCACTGGTAATGGTGGGAAGGGCTTTCCCCGGTTTCTGCAGAGACTAAGACTTATCACTGCGCCGGTGATTAAGTAAGTGAATGTGACCAAGTGTGTGCTATGTGACATCTAATGGTGGTTTGGGCTGTGTCTTGGCATTAAGTGAAAATAAGTATAAGTGTGACGTGAAAAGTGATATGTGTTCATAGCACAAGGAATGTGCAAAATATGTGTAAATGTGGCACATGTGATGTGCAAAAGTGAAATGATAAGAAGTGTGTAAATGTGAAATGTGTATAAGTATTGTGTGACGGAACAAAGTGAGTGTATGTGAAGGCCAAGGTTCATCATACGGTTGTGTGAAATGAGAAAATAGTATAAGTGTGAATGACAATAGTGTTAATTGATAAGTTGTTTACGGGTGTGTACATGTGTGTGTATGTGTTTATGCAATAATTGTAAATTGCCAAAAGTAATGTTACCTTTAGTACCAAAATGTAAGTATATGCTTTCATATTCATGGAATTTGAATGATTGGGTGCACATGTGTTTAGTATCATGTTGTATAGTTAAAAGTGACCCCTATGCAAAGGTATTATGAATGTGATAAAATTTGTATAAAATCAGCAAGCTAAATGTGAAGTAAATTGTTATGATTGCATGCGAAGTGAGTTAGAAATCATGCTAGGAATGCTACCTATCTTGTGTATGTTTCCATGATTTAGTTATGCAACTTTACAATGACTTGGATGAAGTATGAAAACGTGTGAATGTGTATTTTACTAATGTTAATGACACCATGATGTTAGTGATCTTGTTTAGATTTTAGTTACATTTGTTTAGATAATGGTTTAATGGAATTTGTTTAGGTTATAGCATGCTCATGTATGATTTAACTGCTGAAATTTTATTGTGTTCATTGGCAAAAAGTATGTATGTATTGAATCTTAAGTTACTTGCTGAGTCTATTGTGTAGACTCACTCTTGCTAAACGTTTCAGGAAATTAGCAGCGGAGAAGCTAGCAAGATTGAAGTGAAGTTGGCCTAAGTGATTGAAGACTTGTAATTTGTATTTCATAAGTATGTAATGCTATAATTGAAGTTTGAATTTTGTTCACATGTACTTGGAGTCGGCTATGTATTTGGAACATTTTACTCTTATGTTATCTCTTATTGAACTATACAGACTGTGGTATGTGGATTTGAAAGTTGATGGAATGAGATTCATTTAAATTCCGTTGCATTCTTTCGACTCTATTTGTGTATATCTCAGCTCATTTGTTACTTGTTGGGGTATTCTCCCCTGTAGCGACTTGCTCTCATCCGATGTGGGTTGGTATAACCGTACCGGGTGGAAGTGGGTCGTTGCACAATACTTATACACATTTCCCATTATTTCCTCATTCACATTCACATACTTCTTATCATTTCACTTTTGCACATAACATGTGCCACATTTACACATATCTCGCACATACCTTGTGCCATGAACACATATCACTTTTCTCATCACACTTATGCTCATTTTCACATAATGCCAAGACACAGCCCAAACCACTACTAGACGATCATATAACACACACATTCACATTCACGTACTTAATCACCGGCACAGTGATAAAGTCTTAGTTCCTGCAGAAACTGAGGAAAGCCCTTCCCACCATTACCAATGGAACTTGTCCACCTCCAAGATTTCACAAGACCCCTTGCCAGGGTATAACACTTTAACAAGACCCTTCTCTAGGGTATCGCACATCACATTGAGCTTTCCCGTAGGGGCACTACTACAGTACAGCTCCAAGCATCTAGGGTGGCAGTGTCTTATGGGCACCATTGCTTATCTTGTCACATTTAACCGTTTTATACACATATATCACTTGTTCTCTCACTTCTCATGCATGCACACCTTCCTACATAATTCATACACATTTAAACACTCTGAGAAATTATCCCAATCATACTGAGATCAATAAGCAAGTAATTTATCTCGATGGACACACTTAAATTTCTATTTTCATGTGAAATTGACATGAATATTACTTTCTGTTTCTCAAATAACATGAGAATTTAACCACAGACTTAGTGCAGGTTTCAGATCATACATGCAATTTTACATATTTTTCTGAGCTATATTAAATTTACAGAAAATAAAACATTCAGTTTCATGCCATTCATAATTCAATTTATCATGGAACATAGCATGAATATCCAGTTTGACAGTTTACAGCCCTGAACCTAACATATACATCATCACAGGAATTTTCCCCGGATTTATTGCACAACACCAAATTTTCGGTGAACTTTACAAATCCTACGCATGCCTTTTATTTCCAAAACAGAAATTACAGTAAATCCCACAATCATGGAAAAATTCTCAGAATTTCAGGGCATGGACTGATATGTATACACATGATTTAGAAAAATCTAGGGCATTCCATTCCTCAGGGATCATGTAGACAGTAGGTGAACATGCATAATCCATTTTCCAAGCATGTATTTCAATAAGTTTAACAACTCATGCCGTTCACCAAAAAGCACAGAAAATTTCACACACATCACATTGTCTATTTTACATAACATATACGATTACATTATATCCTCATGCAAAAACACTTCAGAAATTAATCATATAGAAGGGAGAACAGTTCACTGTTCTGCCCTGAAGAACTTAACGGCATAGTCTGGCCGTTAGTGGAGATTAGCGGCAACATCGTTGGCCGCCGACTAGAGATCTCGGCGTCAAGGGCCTTGACGCCAAGTTTCTGTCTGTGCAAGAACACAGACCGAGCTCTAATAACAGGGGAAGGGAGGATCCAGGACACGAGGAAAACTCCAGAAAAATGCTGAGACCTAGGGCACATGTATAGGATTGAGATCTATAGGTTACTTGCCTTTCTAAAAACCTCCAAAGGGACGAAAATAGGTGATGAAGCTCTCCTTGGGCAGTCCCAAGAAGCCTCCGAAACACCACTCCTCCGGGTTCTTGGTTGATCTCCACAGCAGGTTGGAGTCGGGGAAGCCTCCCTCTATACTTCAACTAGCTCCTGGTTGCTGTAGATTGTCGGATGAAGCTCCAATCTGCCGGATCAAGGCATGCAAAGCCAGGTTTTTCTCCCAGAAGCTAGGGTTTTTCTCTCCTCTTTGCAAAGAGCCAAGAGAGCTCTTGGGGGGGGGGGGTTGATAGGAGTGGTTGGTTTATAGGAGAGAGACCTCTCATCCCACGCAGATGGTGATGTGAGGGCTTGATAGCCGTTGGGGACATCTCCCCAAGGCTGGGATTGCTTGCCCCCAGAATTCCGGGTCTGTTGCGCATGCAGGTCAGAGAAGTAAACATCCACCTATATGGACGGCTACTTAAAGATTGGCATCCATCGATATGGACGCCGACACCTCATGGGCGTCCACCCATGTTGACGCCAATTGGCCCTTCTGCCAGAACATAAAATCATGCAAAACCATGCTTAATCCATACATATATGTACATGAAACCTATGTAGTATAACGTATACACCACTATACCATGCAAACATCCAATATTTACAACTAATCATACATATACATACATAGGTGCATCAAGATAATAATAATACGTACATAAATATCTACATACGCATACAATGTATATATATATATATACATAACATGACTCAACACACAAAGAACTGTATTTACACTTCGTATATACATACAATGTATAAGGTATAACATGTATATTACTACACCATGCAACCAATAATATTTATACCTAGGCATACACATGCATACATAAGTACACTAAGATAAGATGTACGTAGATATCTACCTATGCGTACATGATGTTTTACATAAGCGTGACTCAACACACGGTAAGAAAAATGACAAGAATTGCGAGGGTTTCAAAATCATTAGGAGGCAATATGAAGTAAGTTAGCTAGGAATAATCTATTTAACAAAATAATTCTTGTATGCACACACTTGATTTGACATACATATAGTATACACACACGGATGTAACATACTTAGGTACATTATGCATGAAATAGATAGATACAACATGCTCACCGGTAACTAGATTAAACTTGCACAACATTACTTAAGTACTATATGCATGGGATTCCTTAATATGCACAATATGCACAATTTAGCTAATTGCCTATTCTCACCTAAATATCATAAAATACATCCATGTTATTCATGAGGAGTATAGAATTACAATATACACTACTAAATACACCTACCATACTTGAACTCTATATGTATGCCATGTAAGAAGTACAATGTACACATTAACTACACCATGCAAATGAACAACGTTTACAACTAAACATACACATGCATACATAAGTATACCAAGGTTTATATATGTAGAATTAGGTATACAATATCACACGCATAAGATAACCTACATACGTACATACACATACACTACAAGAAAAGCCATATAGAGACCGATTAGAGACCGAAATTTTCAGTCCCTATTCGGTCCCAAAATAGGGACCGAATAGAGACTGAAAATTTCAGTCTAAAAATAGAGACCGAATAATTTCGGTCCCTATTCGGTCCCTATTTAGGGACCGAATAGGGACCGATAATATTCGGTCTCTATATTTGGGACCGAATAATTTTGGTCCCCATTCGGTCCCTGAATAGGGACCGAATGGGGACCGACATTATTCGGTCTCTATTTTTTGGGACCGAAATATTCGGTCTCTATTTTTTTAAGAATCCAGAAGTTTCCCTTTTCTCGTGTGCGATCCTCCCTCCCACCTCTTCCTCTCCCTCCAGTTCTTCCACCGCCAACGGAAGCCGCGCCACCATCTGCTGCCCCAGTCCGCTGCCGCCCCCTTTCCCTGCCCGCTGCCTCCAGCCCGTCGCCGCCCTCCTCCCGGCATCCTCTCTCTCTCCCTCTCTCTCTCTCTCTCTTTATTTCTCTCTCTCCCCACCTCACGCTGCTGCGGTTGCTTTCCCCCCCCAGTCGCTCTCCGTTCTCCTCCCCTTCTCCGTCACTCCCCCTCTCCCTCCCCGCTGTTGCGACACCCTCCCCCCCCCCTCCCCACTGCACCACCCCCCCCTCTCTCTTCCGGCGCGCCACCTTCCCCTCCCGTCGCCCCCCCCCCCCCCCAGTCGAGCTCCCCTCCTCCCGTTTCTCTCTCTCTTCCGGAGCCCCCCCCCCTTTCGCGCGACTTCCTTCCCCTGCTCGCGAACCCCTCCCTCCCCGTCGGGTCGCGCCACCCCCCCCTTCCCGCTTCTTCCCCACCTTTCCCAAATCCCTCACACCGGAAGAAACCCCCCCCCTTTTGGGACCGCGCCCCTGCTCGCCCGTGGCCAACACGCCGCCGCCGCGTCCCTTCCTCGCCATTTCGCTCGCCCTCCGTCGACGGGCCTCTGCATAGCAACAACCGGCGAGTTCTCCCTCCGCACGGCGTCCCCGGGTCGCCTTCGTCACCGGCTGTCATTGCGGCCTGCTCCACCGACCGCACAACGCCTCCAGTCCGGGATTGAGCGCTACGATATTGGTTCTGCACTGACTCCCGTCAACCGCCGCAAGACAGGATCGCCCAGACCGATTCAGACGGGATTCTTCAATCCGTCAAGGTATATCCTTCCCTTCCTCTTTCTAATTTTCTGTTCATCTAATAATCCTCAACGTTCACGTGGGGCGGTAAGTGAGTGCCCGATCCAAATATTGCGTAAACTTGAGACTGAACTCGCTGTTCCAGTAAGAGATCCCCCGTGCTTACCCCTTGACCCTGTGGGTGTTATATCTGACATTGATATTTGACACCCCTGTTCATGAGGTAAGTTTGGTCTCTTTGTGCTATTTGTTGTGTCCGATCCCCAAGTGCTCTACTTACGGTTCGCCTTTCCTAGGCCCATCTGGAAGTTTAGCTTGATCGCGTATGTTAGAGGGGCGAAGTCAACGTGCTTGCTACGCTTTGAAGTCTAAATCAAGTTGTCCCTCATCACCAGGGCCTCAAGTTCACAGGGTTATTTTAAAGGAGGCTTTTAATTGATTAGTGCAAAAAGGATGCCAGAAGGTGTGGTGCCATATTTTTATCTTCTTTATGTACATGTCCAAGATGGATTGCATGTGCAAATAAAAGCTCACTGATGTTTTAAACTGTGAAAAGAAGCCTTAAAGCTAGAAAAGGATTTATATAAAAGGCCTTTTGGCACATCCGTGTGGCATTTGATGATATAGGAATACATATATTCTATCTAACATATAGATCTAAAACTAGAAAAGTAATTAGAATAAAATAAGACATGGTAATGAAGAATACGTTGGATAGATGATTAATTGGTATTTGACTGTCATAATGTATTTAAGAGGAATTTGTCCAAAAATACAAAGTGGCCTCCCACCTATACTTAAATTTGAGAGGATTTTCAAAGAAGAATATATTTCATGCAGATATTTATTCATCCAATTTATGTATTAAAGTGTTGTCAAACAAGTTCTAAAGTCTCCACACAAAAGGCATGGTTCAACAAAGAAATATATATATATATATATCTCGTTGCTTTTGTTTATGCACTCTTATCCAATTAATATACCTCCACTTCTTGTATCCCCACATGAACACACTACCCAAAGAACTGAAAAGAATAACAAAAAGAACAACAAATGGAATTGCATAATTAATGAGGGGCCATAAATTAAATGCCTGACTTTAAAAATGAGCAGAAGCTACATATATATGGGTCCGTCCATGTCTGTCCGAGGAAGAACTACCACCAAGGACTACGCCTGGCCTGCAGGTTTTCTGTGGGCCTTTATCTCGTGCACGGCGAAAAAAAAAATGGTACATATCGATATATTAATTTGCTAAGTAATGCAGCCCTCAATGGGATTGCTGCCAAGGATGAAAACTTATGATAAACAGATGGGTTTTTTTTTTTCTGACTGAAAATTTAACATGGTAATCGTTTTTGTACAGAACAAGTCATTTATGTCTCTATGTGTGCCATCTCTTCTTCTATCACCTTCACACAATACATATAGTCCTTAAATTATCTCACTAATAAGAGAGTTAACTTGCACCAAACACAAAGTCCTATTTGCAAGGACCCCTCTTAAGTGACACAGTTTTTTTTTGGCAAATTCCGTTTCAGAGTATACCTCTCTTTACAAGAAAGAAATTAAACTAAATTATTCCTAATTCTTGCGGATTAATTAAAGTAAAAAAAAGAATATTGCAAGGCTAGGATGACTAATGCTGTTGGACTCATATGAGAGAATCCTACATGAGCTTTCTTTTTTTCTTTTTGTCACATACTCAAATGAGAGAATCTCACATGGCCTTGTTGGGAATAACAAAGTGGTCTGGTGGCATTTGTTGACAGAGGCCAGATGCTAGGTCTCCTGCATAAAAATATATGCCAATACATAGTAGTGATCTTGGTGTAATGTCATTATCTCAATACACTTAGATTTGATGTGGCTAAAACACTATATGGCTGGTCTTAGCTTAAACAATTGGTAACCTAGATGGAATGAACCCTTTTGATTTTGGGACATGTCTGATCCTAAAAATTATTGAAGAGGAATGAACCCTTTAGATTACACATATGATGTGACTTGATTCATATCTGATATTGTTTTTTTACTTCTTAATTCTAGATTATTTTGAAATGGCTGGAGTCGATAAGAGTTGGATGAATGTTACGGATCGTTTGGATCCTAGATATGAGAAAGGAGTTGATCCTTTTTTGGCTGAACATAAACGAACGCTAGAAACTTGTAGAGGAGTCCGATCCCAACAATACGACATCTACATAAATATTATCAATCTAATTTAAATATCTCACAAATACATAATATTCACTTTAAACACTAGTCAGACAGCCCCAATTTAGATAGAATAATTCTCTGAAGGGCAGAGGAGGGATTTTGGATCATATATATGCAGCTCTTCCTTACAACACTCGTATAGATGAAGGAATACTAGGGTAAAAAACAAAAAATATGGCACTCAAACATGCCTCCTTTCTTTAATTCATTTACATGTATGTGTGAATTTAGTTTCCTATTGCACTTGTTTATCTGTATTGTACTTCTTACTTTAATGCAATTCATTTACATGTGTGTGTGAATTTAGTTTATTATTGCACTTGTTTATATGTATGATATTGTTTTTATTTTCTTTTCATATTTATGTGGGTTATTATTGCACTTGTTTATATGCATGCTTTAGTTTTTATTTTCTTTTTAACACTGCACACACTTCACGAGAGCGTGTTAAGCCCGTGTCAATGAACCTCCCGTTCAAGACTTTGGGATTGATGTGCACGAGTCTTATTTTCAAAGATGAGAACGTGTATATCTAACTCAAAGTCCTGAATTGTCCCGTTTTGGACAGTCTGTGAATGTTTGATCGCAGTTAGGTGGTCATTTACTATGTGCTTGTATTATTTGTTGAAAATTTCGGGTGTGTCTACTCACTCCTCTCTGATATACCTTTATTGATTTAGAATATTTTCTTAACCACTTATTAGTAAGTGTTTAAGAAAATATCTTAATCAATAAATATTTTTGGTATATCGGAGAGGTGTGGGGAGATGCTGCCGAAATTTTCAGCAAATAATACAATCACATAGTAAATGGTCATCTGAGTGCGATCAAATATTCACAGATGGGTAAAAAGTGATAATCTAAATAATAAATCCTTCCTATTCATTTCGGTTGCGTCGAAGGATGTGTGATTTAGAATTTTAAAGTTATTTGTCTATTGATATTGTTTGGGCGTAGGACAGCAATGGCTTCAGACCGTTCATGGATGTATCGCAGAATAGTTGATCATGTGGTGTCCCAGGAGTTTAGGGTCGGAGTTGAGAATTTCGTTCAGTTTGCATTGGGGAATCCAAATGCAGAAGTAGACAGGCAAGGTGGCATCCGATGTCCTTGTATGATTTGTAAAAATTTGAAGTGGAATTCCCCATGGGAAGTTCAACGCCATTTATACAGAAAAGGGTTTGTTGAAGGTTATATGAATTGGACATGTCATGGTGAGGACTTCTGGTCGCACGAGCCTAGTAATGTGGAAGGCACAAGTACGTACGTGGATATGGTTGTAGATGCTGCTGGTCCGGCATTCAGTGTACATGTGGATCCTGTATACGCTGAAGACGTGCCGAATAAGGGAGCCGAAAGATTCTATCAGTTACTTAAGGATGCTGATGAGCCATTGTGGGATGGTTGTCAAAAGCACACTCGGTTGTCAGCGGTGTCACAGTTGTTGAACTTGAAATCTGAATTTCATATTTCTGAGAATTGCTTTGATCGTCTCCTCCTCATCATCAAGAGCATGTTACCTCCAGATGAAAAGCTGCCTCCAAATTTTTATCGTGCCAAGAAGATGGTGAATGATTTAGGACTTGGATATGTGAAAATAGATGCATGTCCTAATCATTGTATGTTGTATGACAAAGAGAATGCAGATATGGTATCCTGTTCAGTTTGCCGTCATGATAGATTTAAACCTAAAAGAGGGGTCAATTCTAGGGGAAAGGATATACCTTATGCGTCATTGCGATATTTCCCCCTTACACCCAGGCTGCAGCGGATGTATATGTCTTCAAAGACAGCTGGACATATGAGGTGGCATGCAGAAAGAGTACGTCGGGACATGGATATTATGACTCATCCTGCAGATGGCAAAGCTTGGATTCATTTCAACCATGTTTATCCTATCTTCTCAAGGGAGTCACGTAATGTGAGGCTTGGTTTATGCACTGACGGATTTAATCCATTTAGAGGTGCAGTGGCTTCCTACTCCAGCTGGCCAGTGTTCGTGACACCATACAACCTTCCTCCGAGCATGTGCATGAAGCGAGAGAATTTGTTCCTGTCCTTATTGATTCCTGGTCCGAAAAGTCCTACAAAAAATATAGACATCTATCTAAGACCGTTGATTGATGAATTGAAATTATTATGGACTGAGGGGGTCAATACTTATGATGCATCTAGAAAGCAAAATTTCACCATGAGGGCGGCATTGATGTGGACTATAAGTGATTTTCCTGCATATGGAATGCTATCTGGTTGGAGCACACATGGGAGGCTAGCATGTCCGTATTGCATGGATAATACCAAATCGTTTGTACTTAAACATGGTGGGAAGTCCTGCTGGTTTGATTGTCATCGTCAGTTTTTACCAGCTGATCACCCTTTTAGAAGACAAAAAGATGCATTCCTAAAGAACAAAAAGGAACGAGATGAAGTTATATTCGAGAGGTTGTCCGGTCATGATATGGCAGCACATGTTGAAAATTTGCCAGATATCACACAACAGATGGGCAGTACTCGACACCTTTCAGGTTTTGGGAAGGAGCACAACTGGGTGAAGAAAAGCATTTTCTGGGAGCTACCTTATTGGTCTACTCTTCTTGTGCGGCACAATCTAGACGTGATGCATATCGAGAAAAATGTCTTTGATAATGTATTCAACACAGTTATGGATATCAAAGGTAAAACAAAGGACAATGTGAATGCACGCTTGGACTTGTCCATGCTCTGTAAACGTCCAGAGTTAGAAATTGTTGAAGTAAATGGGAAATCAAGTAAACCAAAAGCAGTTTATGTGCTTGGAGGAGGACAAGTAAAGCAAGTGTGTCAGTGGCTGAAACAACTGAGATTTCCTGACGGTTACGTGTCAAATATTGCTCGTTCTGTCAACGTCAGTGAGGGAAAGATATATGGAATGAAGAGTCACGACTGCCATGTATTCATGCAAAGGTTGCTACCTATTGCATTTCGTGACATCTTGCCGAAGCAGCTATGGGGAGCGTTATCTGAGTTGAGTCGATTTTTCACGATTCTATCTGCATCAGAACTCAGGCTTCAGGATGTGCAAACTATCGAACAGAATGTGGTCACCACTGTATGCAAGTTGGAGAAGATATTTCCACCTAGTTTCTTCGATTCAATGGAGCATTTACTCGTACATCTACCATATGAAGCAAAGGTCGGAGGGCCAGTATAATATAGATGGATGTATCCATTTGAGAGGTATATGCAAATATGAACTATTTCCTTCGTACGATTGCACCTTACGTAAGTGACCACATTTCTAATTGTCTCTTACATTGTGGATGTAGGTGTATGCATGACCTTAAATGAAAGTCCGAAATAAAGCAAAAGTGGAGGGTTCTATTGCTGAGGCATACATTATGGAGGAAATTTCTAACTTTTGTGCAATGTACTTTGAAGCAGACATTCAAACTCGTCGGACACAACCTCTACGTAATGATGATTGGGGGGAATCTGTCGGTTCAAATCGACTCTCAATATTTACTCATCCTGGACGTGCCTTCGGACGTTCTTCAACTCGAATGCTGGATGACAGAGAGTTATGTGCCGCAGAGATATATATTCTTTTAAATTGTTCTGAGCTAGAATGTTATGTTGAGTAAGTACTAATCTCACAATTTAATTTTATATGTAAGTTTTTTGCCTTTATTCTACCTATTCAATGTGATCTGCTATTCATATTGCAGACAATTTGATTCAGAATTAATACAAAAAAATCCACAACTCACTGATTTTGAGGTTGAAAAAGAACGAGAGAAGTCATTGGCCTTATGGCTAAGAGAACGCGTAAGTGTACACCGTCAAAGAATATTCAACAAAATTCATTTCATTTTATAACTAGCCTTTTCTACACGCAGGTGCAAGAAGGTTTAATTACTGATGAAAGAGTTCGTCAGGTAGCCTACGGCCTATCCAAAATTGCACAGAATTATCCTGGATTTATTGTCAATGGGTATAGGTTTCATACGAAAGACTATGGCAGAATAAATCTACCATGAACAGTGGCGTATGCGTAAAAGGAAGTACATACAATGAAAGTGAGTATGACTACTATGGTATTGTATATTTCAATTTCCAAGTATTTTTTTAGTAATTATTTATATATATTATTAATGTTATTAGAATTGCTACAGTTGCTGGTCCTTCTTCTGCATCTCCTACCGTGCCTGCAGGTATGTATATTTACAATGTACTTTTATTGTGCATTCATCTTCCACTACAAGAATTTGCGGCAATAGAGACCGAATCTGAGACCGAATTATTCAGTCACTATTCGGTCTCAGATTTGAGACCGAATAGTGACTGAATAATATCAGTCGCTAAATTTTAGATTTAGTGACCGAAATAATTTCAGTCACTATTCGGTCTCAGATTTGAGACCGAATAGTGACTGAAATTATTTCGGTCACTAACACTCTAACTTGGCGGGTCCTCGAGTGCAATTTTGTGACTGAATAATTCGGTCACAAAATCGGTCTTAAATTTGAGACCGAATAGTGACTGAAATAATTTCGGTCACTAACACCATTATTTGGCGGGTCTTCGAGTGAAATTTTGGGACCGAACAAATTCGGTCACTATTCGGTCTCAAATCTGAGACCGAATAGTGACCGAATTTATTCGGTCACAAAATTTGGGCGGCTTTAGAGCCGAATAGAGACCTAAATCCTTTTTTACCTCCACTACTACCAGTACTTCTTTTCCCCTTTTCCTTTCTCCTCTCTCGCTGTCTCTTCTCTCTCATGCTGCCGACACCTCCGACGGATCGCCTTGTCGAGACGCCGTGTTGCTGTCACCGTGGCTGCCGCCACCGCCGCCGCCTGCGTCGTGGCCGCCGTCCACGGCGTCGCCGTTGTCCGGGTCTCCGCCGCCGTCCGTGTCGCCCTCGCCATTGTCCGGGTCGCCGCCGTCGTCCGCGTCTTCATCGTCTCTCCCTCTCCGCCGGAGGTCCACGTCGACGTCACTGCCGGTAAGCTCTCTCTCTCTCTCTGCATGTGTGGAGGGGTGGCCGGCTGTGGGGTGGGGTGGGGTAGGGTGGGGAGGGGTGCCCTGCAGTGACGACTGTTGTTGTTTTTTTTTTTTATCCCAGAAACCAGTGAGGAAGGGACCGTACTCCCTGCGGCCTGGAGTGCAGGGCTTCTTCATCACTTGCGACGGAGGAAGGGAACGCCAGGCGGCCAACGACGCCGTCAACCTTCTGGAAAACGTGCGTTGCTCTTTCTCACAGCTTCCGTTTCTATCTCCCGTTTGGCTTATCATCCTGCTCGATGTTGTGTGGATTTTTTTCCCATATTTTTGGCTTTCTTATTTTCCTTCGTTTTCCTTGTTACTTAAAGTTACGTGGGAAATCGCTTTCTGCTCTATTGGCTATGGTCTGTGTCTGTACATCCATGTTGCTGGGACTTCGTTTTTCTGCAGGTTTTGAATATGGTTATAATTCCCCAAATTCCATGAAAGAATAGAATAACATGCTTGGTTTGATCACAGGCTTGCTAATTCTCTGGTTTCTGTCAAAGCGAAGTTTAGTTAAATACATAGATAACTGCTCACCTTAGGCTTTCCTCGTTACTGTAATGGGTTCTTTGGTGGCTATCTATTCAAGTGTTGCATTTATTTTCTGCAGCATCTCATGCTTGACCTTGATGGCATTAGAACTGACTTGTGTGTTTCAAGTACTTTTCTTTGTGAAGTCTAGGTGACTATTAACAGATCGGTTGCTTTTCTGCATCTTGACATGTTGGATTATTCTTAATATGTACAGTTTTATGAAGAGCTACTCAGGGGCAAAGATTTTGGCACAAAGAGCAACGTGATTCCTGGTAAACCATCTATACTATACTAATATAACAGAGTTCCCTGTTCCGTGCATCTTCCTAAAATATTAGATGTTTCCTGAACTTATATGTTTCAGTCAATGCCTAGGCCAGATGGAACTGTAGCACGCAACCATCTTGCAGACAGGTATGTAAGATCTCTTGCAATTAAAATGTTGCATTTTTCTTCTCAATGGCTATGTTTGGTTTTCGCACACTTGGCCTACCCATACTGCTTTTCCTTGGATATTTATATCTGTGACCATAGAGCAGAAGCAACAGAATTACCTATTTTTTCTATGACGAATATTAATATGAACATTGGAGTTAAAGCATCTGATTACCTATTATTCATACTTTCTTTGGACTATATCTTTTCCTCATTTATGTATTTTCTTTTTATTCCTTTACCTATTATTTCTATTAATGAATAACATGTGTACTGTTTTCCCTTACAGAATGTTGAGATTTCAACGTCCTTTTCATCCTAACATTGAGAACATCAAAGTTGGAAGTTGCATTGCCATCAATTTCTTTTGCCCATATCAGAACATATGCTCCCAACTTTAAGACATATGCTCTTGCGGAGGTGGCCACTGAAAATATTTCATGGTGGTACGTACATTACATACATAGAAATAAGAGTTGTTATTATATACCAAATGTAGTACAATATGTTTCCTGTCAATTGTGTTTTTTTATCAAATGTGCTTTTTTTTATATTATATACTTTACTGTTACAAAAGATAAACTAGCATGAAGAAAAACAACATAGTATCCAGCACCCAATATAAAATCCACAGAGCAATCAGAGATAGAGATCTTTATATGGCTGTGTTGTACAATATACTAGAGCGCCAGAGATAGAGATCTTTCAGTTTTTTTCTTAACAATTTTTTAGATATCTCTGTGCCTTATGATTGTCATTTGATTTTTTAGATATTCTGTTCAATTGGATTTGTTTAGATATTGAGTATTCTGTTCAATTTGATTTCTAAAGCTTCAAGACTATTGAAAATAACTGGAAGCTTGACTATACTTCTCATAAATTTAGTTCATAAACCTTCTTGCCCATTTGATTTTTTTATGTCATGAGTTTTTAACAATAGTTTTTGGAAGAGCTATTGCTATAAGGGTGGCCAGTAAGCATAGCATCAATCAGTTCTTCATCAGTCCCTTCATTTAAAAGTATTGTTTAGTGTATAGGAAGCATGTCAATTATAACTGGATGTTACAATATGAGATGTTAAGGTTTTTAAATAATTTTTGTTTTAAAACCTGAGATAAGTTAGAACTGGATAGTTAGTTGGCAGAGTAATTAGTTTGAGTGCCTTTCATCAATTTGACTGTTTCTCACCCGTGTTTCCTCTGTAATGACCCTACATTATTCATGGGTTTGATATTTCTGAAATTTTTATGTTTTGAGTGTTTCTGGAAGCACAATAGTTTTTGCAGTTTCTTCTCAACCTACCCCTTCCAAGCAATTACAATGAAAGAAAAGCCTTATGAAATTTGGATTCTCTTATGTTTGCTCTCATTGTTCTGAGCGTTGGTCTCTCTTTCTCTGAAGATTGGAGATTTAGTTTTTGGTTTCAGGTTTTGTTTTTTGTTTTTTTTGATATTATAAGCAGTTATAAGCATATATAGAATTCATTTTAATGTGCTAACATTTAATGAATTCCATATAATATATGTAATATATGTTTTCTAACCATGCCTTTCATTGTCCATATGTGCAGGCAGAGGAGCCTACTACTCAGCTTCTGTCCACTTTCTCACTGCCTCAATAGGTATTTTTTTCCCCTTAATTTATATATACCAAAAGTATGAAATTTCATCTTCTAAAAATAATTTCTACACCTTCTGTATGGTATAAGCTCTGTTGTAACATATTAAGATTATGGTTTGTGGTGATTTCTTTCAAAATCCTGTGAGTTTGGTTGATAAGAGCTATCTATATAGTTTGTATAGTTTGCTTTGCTTTGCTATTGCCCTTCTCCAATTGTAGCATGTTTGTCCAATATGTAAACATTATGATACATTACAGACAGTGGCTTATCAGAACACCAACATCCCTCCTAAAATGGCAAATGATGTTCCATGCCTACAGAGAAAACTGTAGAGGATCTCACCACATCCACATTCTTCAAAATATAAATTATTATAGGTGAAAGTGTTTCAAATTTAAAGTGATCAATATTTAACAATAAACCATTTGGTCTATTATATAGCTTTTCTTCCTCAAACAGGATATGATCAGGCCAGATAGTTAGTATTGCACCACAACTGGTCAATTCATCCAGATTTATATCCAATTCCCAGTGAGGATTGTACAGTGGTTCAGGGCCATGTTGGATTATTTGAAAATCAAAGAGAGTAAAAAGGTCAAGAAAGAATAGGGATTCAGTGAGTTGTTAAATCTCCATATTCACAAGTAGCAAAAAAGGAAAAAAAGGCTTAGCAAGGAGATATCCATCATGCAATGGCAGAGAATTCAGTTTTTAGAGCAGATGGAGAATGAGGAGGCATGTCAAGTTCATGGGATCAGTAGTGCTAAAAAGAAGGCTGCTGGGGATATCACAGTTTGGGAATCCAAATATCTGCCTTCTACAGTAGATAGTTGTGGTTGTCTGTTCATGCAGCAAATCAAGCAACATGAACAGATTCTCACTAGCTCGACATGATAGACAGAAATGGGCAATCATTAACAGAGAAAAATTGAAGTCAAACAAATTAGATCAGTCATCTTCCAGGAAAAAGATCAAAGGAGCTTAAGAGCTGAATGCAGCGGTCAGTATGGAAGGTCAAGTCACAGCATCACAGCAACAGTTTAAACATGATGCTGCTGAAAAATCTCTTCCAATCTGAAGGATAACCTAACAACCAATCATGAATGTGAATGTTATAGTTGCTTATCATAAATGCTCAAAAAATAACAAGGGTAACTATGAAACTCCATGTGGTCAGGCGACTAAACAGCAGAAACCACTTGGCAGACAGAGATTAATAAAAGGTGATGAGGATTATATATGGTATTGAGGGATGGAGATTACAAGCATGCATTATGTAGAGCTCCTCAGGCCAATGACTGATCTTTCTAGCAGTATGATATTTGGAGTTGGGGCAACATCAATTTGAGAATAAGATGTCATTACCAAGTCGAAGTGCAAATAATTCATGGAAAATGATTATGTTATATACAAGGACACTGGCAGAAGTAAAAATGGACGTTTATGGCAAGAATTAATGAAATAATATCAGTGTGTCCACATGTTGTTGATGGGAGGTCATTGAAAATTGAAATTAGATGAAAGAGCAAATGTCTTCTACATGAAGGATATATAAAATTAACTCTGTAAATGGTCAAAAGTAAATTTCATAGACATACTAGACTAGAGATGCATAGGTGGTTCAAGAAAATGTCTGATCATATTTTGCTTCATATGCAACTATTTTTTACATGTTCTAAAATGCAACTCCCTTAATTAAGGTTCTTAAGGTTTTAGAAGTTTTCTCACCGAGTCCAAAATTTTTCCTTTATTGAAATTTTGCTTCATATGTATATGTCTTCCTCAATTCAGTCTTTTTTTTTCACGTTCAAAGATCATAAGTAGGTCTAAGTAGGTCTAATTCATGCCTATGCCTCTGGTATAGCACTCAGACATTAAACTAGGAAATATATCGAGGAAACGTCTCAAAATAGAATCCTAGAATTTCTTCAACTCATCTTCCACCTTGCCTGACATGCTGTGTCTAATTCTAATGAGCGGGAAAACAAAGTATGATTTCTGAACTGCTGCTGCTTGCCCCAAGTATGCCACTGCTCCAAGACCCTTTTTCTTAAGAAAGTTGAGCTGCATCTCCACATACTCTCTAGCAACCTTCATCATAGAGTCGCCGCATGGCATCTGTAAATTCATATGTGCCAGTTCCCACCATTTTCAGCCACCATGATTTCATTTTAGAGAGCATTGGAGGAGGCGCTGATCTGTTTTTTTCTGAATCTGAAATTTTCTTTTGATGCCAACAACATGACGAATGCCCTCCCCCACCCAAATTTTCTCATTTTTTTTCCCCTCATGTGGGTTCAGTATCTCCATGAAACACTGTAGGTATTACCATTTTGTAAAAATTACATCATTGCTGTGAAAATTTTTCTGATCTAGACAGTGCATTGTTTTCATGTATCTATGTATCTTCTTTTCTTTTGTGTTAGAAAATTAGTTTGACCGCATTTATCTTCCATTTTTTTTCTGTGTTTAGAGGAATCCGATCTAGTGGAATTGTTATTTTCATCCCTTCCTTCTTTTGTGAGATTGGACTGGTTGTGTTGGAGAATTCGATCTAGTAGTTTACTTCATTTCTTCTGTGTTAAATTGTCTATTTCTTCCGTGTTGATGTCTTCCTTTCTTCTGTTGGTTGTCCGGGAGATTGATGCGAGAATGCTGATTGCTGTGTGAAGAAATCGAGTGTTCTTTCTTCTGTTGGTTGAGCAAGAGGAGCACCTGGTGGGAACTGTGGAGATCTAATACATGAGGTTATCTCATGCAGAAGTATGAAATATATGTTTGGATTTTATTTTATTTTATTTTATTTTCTTTACTTATAGAACTATTCTGTTTGAGCTTCCCATTATCATTTTTTATCGGTGGATGAAATTTGCCACCATTCTGCCCATGGGTTCATCTTCTGTGTGTCTTTGTGTGTTTTTTAGTGGAAGGTTTATTGGGGGTTATTGACAAGTCTCTTCACCAGTATATGTTTTCATGTATTATTCCTGTTCCAAGTTGTTAAATACAATAATTTTTGTCTTTGACAAAAATTGCTCACATTACACATCATGGCAAAAAGGATTTTTTATCTACTGGTAGTGTCATTTAAATCATTTCAGTATATGTTTCTGTGCACTGACCCGGATTTCAGTACATTGGCACATTAAAACTGGAGAAAATGGAAACAAAAGGGAATGGAAACAAAAGAAAAACTCTGGTCAGATCTCTCTGCACTGTATCTATAGCTTCTCTCTACACTAAAGGTTAAATGATGTTTCAGATTTTTTGAAATAACTGTGATCTTTCAGATTTCTTAAATGTTCCTTTCATTGTATATATATTTGTTAGAAGATATCATTGTGATCATATTCGGCCTGTGCAACTATATATATGATCAGATCTCTCTGCACTGAGGGGGTGCTTGCAAGTGTATATAGGAGAGGGGTGCTTGCATGTGTATACAGGAATTTGATTTATGCTTATGTTCCTCACAAAATTAGTTTTATGCTTTAATGTTTTAATGTACATATCCTGTCAGAACAACATATTTTTCTTGCAATTCTGTTAATGCCAATATTTTGATTTTACAATCTGAGAACATAAGCACGGTGAAAAGGACTATCAAATTTAGATAATAAGTGTCTTCACGGGTCCATACATTTTTCTTAGACAAGAATAAAGAGAAAAAGATAAAGAAACAGACCAAAAAGCCAAGTTGCCCTGCTAAATATTCTACAAACTCCACAGCTAACAGTGCAAGAACAGATGATGTGATGAATATCTTCTCCTGCCTCTCTCTACAGCAGCCATACCGTATGACAACCGGCTACAATATGAAGTAATTAGCAACCCATAAGATAACACAATACAACTATAGGTTAAATAAACTAGAACAAACACAGGAGATAGATCTATTTCTTTCTCTATTTTTTGCAGACTATCAATGATAAACCTATGAGCTGTGTTTACCATATATAGATTTCTATGTGAGAAGATCTATTTTTTCGGCCATAGGAATGCAATGTTCCATCTGATCTAAACCTCCCGTAGTCCATCGCCACTGCAACCAACCACTTCACTTAATTAGTAGTCAATCCCAAGTCATTTCCCATGGATTCATGTTAGTATGTTATTTTTTTTACTATGGATTTGTATGTTTTAGATCTTAGCATGCTGATGACCATCTCTTTTTTTTTTCTTATCTGAATATGATACAAAGTGAATATGCTGATGAATATGTTTTTTTATATTGTCAATGATTATAATTTTGTATGCTTTTTCTTCTTTGTATGTATCTTTGTTTTTTCTGTTTTTGAGGGTGTGTATGAGTGACTTTGTAGCTATCACCTTTAGAAGATATAGATATAAAGATAGATCTAATTGTGCGCATTAAATCTATATACAATAAAGAAAGAACAGATGTGCGATGCAGTCTAAAGAGAAGATTATAAAATATCTTTGATGCAACTGTTTTACATGTTCTAAAATGCAACTCCTTTAATTAAGGTTCTTAAGGTTTTAGAGGTTTTTTTACCGAGTCCAATTTTTTTTTCCTTCATTGAAATAATGCTTCATATGAATCTGTCTTTCTCAATTCAGCCATTTTTTTTCTGTGGTTCAGGTGGTCTAGAGCTTATACGGTTCTCATCTATTCTTGAGCCAAAAAAGAAAGAGCATAACCCATCACTGTGAGTAGGTTCCAGATTATGAGCAATAAGTGGTTTTATATCTTATGAGCTGGGTTTTATAGCGTATAGAATTATATTTTATTGTACATGGTCATATAAATCACTGAATGGATGTTTGGATTTATAATGTATGCAATTATACTCAATGATTTTTGTTGAAATGTCATTATCATCAAATTATTTTGCCCTTTATAGTTTGTCTATAGTTAAATATAATTTTGATGTGCATGCCACCATTTGAATTTTATATGCATGCTTTTCATTTCATAGCAAGGACGAGCTATTGCTTTTTAACAATAGTTTGATTTGTTCATAAACCTCCAAGACTATTGAAAACAACTGGAAGCTTGACTATACATGCCTGCCGATTTAGTTTATAAACCTTCTTAGTTCCAACAGATAATAGGCAAGCAGTTGATGCCATTCCATCTGCAGAGTCCTCTTTGTCCGAAATGGATGATGCTAATAAGCATAATAGCTCAATGAGTACTTCACTGCCAATTGGTGAAGTGGGACTCAAGCAAAGGGCATACAAAACGTCTATGATGTTTTTTATCACAAGGGGATGTTGCAACTCCAATAGTGGTTTGCAATAAGCCAGATTTTTTTAAAAAAAAATTAAAGTACATCAAGGAATAAAATCATGCAGTCTTTATATAGTTTGTATACTTATGTTTTTCGTTTTTTTTATTTTTTATTTTCAGATGTCTTATTACATTTCTAACAGCTTTACTTTTCTAGTAGCCTACTACTCACCTTCTGTCCACTTACTCACTGCCTCAACAGATATTTTCTTTAGCAATATCATTTTCTTTTTCTTTAAGCAAAGTTCAAAGTTTTTGAAATTATTAGCTTTCTGACTATTCATTTTTGTCCCAATTATATACCAAAAGTCATGGTTCAAAGCACCTAATGCAAAAACATTAAGAAATACTCATATAAATACTCATATAGTATGCATCAAATGGTATCTCAGTGTTTCCCCTTTTGCACTGAGAACTGCTTTGCATATGATTGTGCATGGTAATTTCTGCTATGCTTTGACATGTATGGTTGCTATCACATTTGGTTATAGGTGATCCTGTATTGATCTTAGCAATTTGATTCACATGACAATACCAAAATGGATCTGAAAATTGGCTAACCAAACTAAGATCAATTAATTCAATCTCATAGTAGAGGAAGATGATCTATAACCTGTTCTGGCCATTTCTGGAGGAACCGTCTGATCCTAAGCCTCTTTTTTGTTGTCCTTTTATTTTGATAAGCATGGAAGTCCCCTCCCTTCTTCCCAAATGCATTTTGAAGCTTCTGCTAATTAGAATTATCACACAAAAATGTTCCTAAGTTTTAAGGTGTTTCATAATTGGGCATTGACCTTAAAATGAGAAAGGTTGTCAGATTCTGGAGAGCGCATATTTGGTGCTTACTATGCGGAGATGATAGAGTGTTAGATTTTTAATTGTGAGCACAAAGATTAAAACATAGGTTGCCTAAACTCTTATTAAACATTCTTCTTGATTTCCTTTTTCCAGTTCTAGATTTACGGTACAGAGTCAAGACATTGTATAGATCTACATTGTTATTGACTTGTCTTTGCTAAGAACTAGGGCATTAAATGGGACATTCCCCATTATTTCTCTCAAGGCAGTGGCTCAAGTTTGAAGTATGAACTGGATTGCCAGTCATTTTCCTATACTGACTTGTTATTTGTCAATTTTCTTGCATCAGGTTTATGTTTCAACTGTACAGTCAGTATATATTTTCTTGCATCAGGTTTATGTTTCAACTTTGTTTTCCTAGACCATCCTTTAGGCATTTTCTCTCTGGGCTTCTGAGACTTGTCACATCATCTTCTCAAGGATATATTGTTCCCTTTTGTGTTTTGTGGCTTTGCTAAGTCCCATTTACAATTGTGTCTTCCTGTCTGTTCCAACATTCATTATATTTGTTCTCATGATCACTATTTTTGGTGATTTTTGAAGTCCATTCTAGGAGAAAAATGTGCTGTATCTTTAACTGTTTCCTTGCATATTATGTATGTTTAATTTCTTCGTGAAGAGGCTTGATGAAAAACTTACAATGCATCTTGTTCTTGCCTAAGAAATGAGTGGTCAGAAAGAAATTTACTCTTTTTGTAGTTATCTCAATGTATCATTGTGGGCCGTATGATTGTTGGTTTAGTGTTATAGATTCAACATGGAGTTTGTTGAGTAGCAGCAATAACTTCTTCATAGTATATGATGCTCACATATAGTAGGAAATGATATATCCTCTGATATGCTTGCATTTTTTTGATAAATACATTATCTAGATATGTTTCATTTTAATTGATATGTTGCTGCATATGCATTTAGTCATACTGAATAATGTAATGTGGATGGTACCTATATGGAGTCAGTGGTTTGACCGCTTTTCACTTTGTATTTCTTGGTGCCATACCAGATTGACAACATATGGTTTATCTGAGTTGCAAATTGAAGGGGATGGAAATTGTCAGGTTTGTATCGGCATTGTTTTTGTGGGATGTCAAATTTAGTCAGCATGACTTTTGAAGAGTCCAGTCATGCCGACTGTTTAATAGAGTCTTCCACCCTAGGTTTGCATATTTGGTTTTCTAGATTCTATTACGTTCATCAGTTATTCACTATGTTTTTCTAGATAGGTAATTAGGGAAACAAGTTCCTATGTGAGGGAAATCGTGCAAGTGACTGGAACAAAGAAGTGGTTTTCTGGAACAGCAAGCACCCAGAGCATCATAGAAGAAGCTGTCCTGGGATCATTCTCACTGCTGTAGTTTTACCACAGAAATCAGCACAAAACACAGTGAAGTTTGCGGTTGTTCCAGATAAAACACTTGATGTTTGTCAATATGTATATTCATATCCCCAAGCAGATACATTCTCTACATTTTTTGCTACGTAACTGAATTTTGGGACATTTGATGGTAGGATAGGTGTGCATAATGAACTTTCAGAAATAGTATACTTCTCGATCTTCATCCCCAAGGTTGACCAAAACTAGGTTTAGAGTATTTGCATTCTTAGAAAACAAAGGACCTAATATCTACTATAAAAGAGTGGTAAACATATAATTCAGCTATTTTCCTTTAGGATAGAAAGTGTAAGAATTGAAGGAGAAGATAAGATGGCCACCTCACAGTTAGATGCCTTTCCTTTGACAATAAAGAAAATGTGATACTGCCATTAGAGTTCCACAACATATGAAGAATAAGAAAACTATTATAAGTTTTTCATGTTTTCCATAGTCTTCTACTTTCAGATAACCGATCATTAAGATCGGTATAAAATTAACCTCAAAATCCATCTTGCCTTAACATTCTTTAATCTTATAAGATATGAAAAACTTCAAGGGAGGAGAAACTAGAAAAATGATAAAAATACATGCTAATGTACTACATTTCCACGTGGTACTCAGCAGAGGGTTGAAAGATGAGGGGGAAAAAACACAGTGTGATATTATCCCCTTTTCTCTATCTCTCTCATGCACCTTCCCCTTCCATAGTTTCCATATTGAAATCCTTAGTTTTGGAAAAGGTGGTAGAGTTTTGTTTTCAGATGAGCTGCCTTTAGTTAGAAAAACTACATTTTTAGTTTCTTTGACTTTTCAATTGGCCCAGTAGTGTAGTAATATGAACCACGATGGATTGAAAAGATTGCATTCCATGCCATGTAAAATAAATATGGATAAAAGTTCTTTTCTGAATAAACTAAAATCAGATAGAAATCAATAGCAAACATTTGAGCTACAAGTTTATTTGAAATTTTGAAGTATGAATTGCAATCACATATACCAAGGTATATATAAATCAAACTAACAGAAAAATGCAACACATAAGGACTGAATCCATGATAGGTAATTAGGGAAACAGAGTGGAATGATTATGTGACCCTGCCATTTTATTTACAGAATTATGAAGGTAATCTATGTTCTTCCTCAGCAGTAAAGAATAATCATATCCTAGGGTCATATGTATTTTTGTCTCTGATCCCTTCCCTAGGTGTTGATTTTGAAAGCATCTATGCTTGCATTCTGGTCCTCTCCTTATTTTTTCATTCTGTCTTTCATGGTTGATGCTTACCAAAAGATCAAAATGGATAGCATGTCAGAATGGACTTGATCTTGTTCTTTTCTCCTTCAGCTGAAGCATTTCCAGAAACTATATGAAGGCTATGTTCCGATGAGTTACAAAGGTTACCTGAAGAAGATGAAAAGGTTAGTCTGAAGTTTGTCGTTTGAATTGCATTGTTGAGGTGATTTAGATGGCCACATCATTATCTATTTACTAAAAGCTGTGATTTACTTTTAGATGTGGAGAGTGGGGAGACCTGATGATGAGAACAAGTGAGAATGGCAATATCCGGAGGTGCTTTAAGAACCGATGAGTTTGTACAACCAGAACCAGCAATTGCTTCCTGGTGTTTTGATGTTTTGCAGGAGGCAGTTTGATTTAGCTCTTTCTTTCACACAATTTCAAATGTATGTGTTGTGACTCTTGCATTGCTTTATCTCATATATTAGAGTGGAGCATTTAATTAATCATCAGTATGGTGTATGGAATCTGAGGGAGTAAAAGTTCTTAAGAATGCAGACAATGCTCTGCACTGTTACTGCATTGGTTGAGAATATCGTTTGGGATTCATCTCCTTGTGTCACTTTGTTTCTGGTTTTGACATGCCATGAATTCAATGTTGTCTAGTAACAGGTTAACTGATACAGACGGTCTCTATCTGAACAAAGAAAATGACCTCATCCATGCTATGTGTGCCATTGGCATTTTGGGATGTTTTGTTTTGTTACTTGCTTGACATATTCGGAGCTTCTTTCTCAAGCAGGATTTAGTAGTTAGACTTTGATGTTTCAGTTTAGGTGTTGTTTGATTTCTTTAGTTGAACACTATATTTATGGTTTCTCTGTAAAGAGGACATAGTAACAAGTAACTTCTGCAGGAGCATCCACCATTTTAGAACTTATCTCGATTTTTTTTTTGCTAAAAATGTATATATATTTTTTAAAAAATATTTAAAAAATAGAGACCGATTAGTGACTGCATTAATTCGGTCACTATTCGGTCCCTAAATTAGGGACCGAACAGTGACCGAATCAATCGGTCCCTAATAGTGACCGAAATGATTCAGTCACTGTTCAGTCCCTAAATTTAGGGACCGAACAGTGACCGAATTTATTCGGTCCCTAACAGTGACCGAATTAATTCAGTCACTATTCGGTCCCTAAATTAGGGACCGAACAGTGACCGAATATTCGGTCCCTAACAGTGACCGAATTAATTCGGTCACTATTCGGTCCCTAAATTAGGGACCGAACAGTGACCGAATTAATTCGGTCACTGATAACGACTTTTAGTGACCGATGGAATTCGGTCACTAATCGGTCACTATTTAGTGACCGATTAGTGACCGAAATCCTTCGGTCACAGATTTGTGACCAGAAATTCTTCACCGACGAATTCGGTCTCTATTCGGTCACTATTCGGTCTCTGAGTTTTTTAGTGACCGAATAGGGACCGAATAGAGACCGAAAATGTCGGTCTCTAAATGCATTTTTTCTTGTAGTGTTCCTCATTACTTATGCGTTCTATTCTAGTTACAGCTGTTGGTGCATCCTCCGAGTCTCCTCCTGTAGTAGCTGGTATGTATATGTAAAGTTATACTTTAATGTATGCATTAATTATGATGCCATTAAAATGTCACATGCTCAGGTCACTCTACACATTCTCCAGATGCACCAGTAGATTTGTATATTTAACTGTTAGGGTATTTCTGTAGTCATTATTTAGTATTTTTGTACATTACTCATGTTGTTCATCATTATTTTCTAGGTTCGGTGCCAGAGGATGCTGGTAGTCTGCAGGAGGGCAGAGGTAGTTTTTATGAGAGCACTCTGCGGGAGGTCTGGATTAATGGGTACGTAATCAACAAGTATGTATTTCTTATGGGCAATGAAGTGAATTTAGTTCAGAAATTGACATTATGCAGTTACATCATTGCAGTGATAAATAGAGCCTACTCAAGCATCTCAATTCATCACAAGAACGTTACAAGCACATTTTCCTGGGCCAATTCATAGATTCAATGATTTTCCGATGGAGGTCCAGGAGCACTTGTATCAGATGTTCATGGTATGTAATTTCGTATTGTAATTTAATTCTTATCGTATTCATACATGCAGTTCACTAACTCTTATGTATATAGAGCCAACATCGATTCACGAGTCGTACGGACGAGGCGCGGTCTCGATTTGTATGGACGATGACCGCAAGATCAAATTTCAAGCATTTGATGTATAACGTGAGAAAAAATGCAGAGAAACATTCTCAGAGTGCAGACCCGACTCTTTGGAGGGAGCGGGCGCCCAGTTGGATGAGGGGAGAATATTGGGAAACTCTTTGCAACATCTGGGCTGCAGAGAGATGGCAACAAACATCCTCAATAATGAAAGTTAATCGGGCTGCGAATCCAGAAGCAAACATGCATACTGGTGGGTCTGTCTCTTTTGCGACCCATCAGTCTAGATTGGTAAGTAATTTGTCCATTTCTGGTCTCTTTTATTTATAAAGGTACTCATTTATGTCATGTTTTTTCTGTGATATAGGAGAAGGAGCTAAAAAGGCAGCCGACATTTTCCGAGGTGTTCGATAGAACACACAAGAAAAAAGGAACGGATGCATACATTAGCGATAGAGCCCGAGTGGTTGCAGTAAGTATTCAGAAGATATTCACTATTTAATTTTTCACATTAATATGAATATTAACTACTATTGTTTTTTCTGATTTCTTGCAGGAATCATACAGCCAACAAATGACAGAGAAGTACGTCGGGGAGGACGAGCAGCCGCCGTTAGATCCTGAGGTATGGGTTGCGGCATCTGGGGCCCCAAAGAAAGGCCATGTGTATGGTTTTGGGCACAACATCGACACGAGCCGGGTGTTATCTGGAGGATCCAGCTCAGGGTCACAGACCAGTGCATTCCACGCAGGAGTTGGTACTCTAGGTACTTCTCCAGGACAGCTGATGGGCTTCATTGACAGTAGGATATCGGGCTTAGAGTCTCGTCTGACGGATTCGATGGAGACTCGTCTAGCCCAGATGCAGATGCAGGTGACCGATGCACTACAGGCCCAGCTCTCCCAGTCCCTCTCCCAGGTTATCTCCCAGGCCTTCTCCCAGATCAACATTCCTCCTCCACAGGCAGCACCTCCTCCACAGGCAGCACCATCGACATCAGCACACGCCCCTCACGTGAGTAAATTTATTTTATTTCAGAGGTTTAATTTTAACAGTTAACTTAGTTAACTTAGTTTAACTTTAATTTGGGTTGATCGACACACAATTTCTTGTTAAGCATGTTAGGTTAGTTAAAAAGGGAGAACTTAGGTAGGTTTGGGGGTTCAAAATTAGAAATACTCATCCGATTGGCCTCCGATTTTTTTTTCAGAACGGTCGGGGCGATGAGTGTGACTTGTGGAAACTGACGGAGTTCAATTCGGACTCCCGGTTTGACCTCGACGCTCCAAGTCGTCTTAACCAAGTTAGTTTAGTTAAAAAATGAAAAACTTCGATTTGAAGGTCCAATGTTAGAAATACTCTTCCGATTGGCCTCCGGTTTGTTCCAGCACGGTCGGGTCGATGAGTGTGACTTGTGGAAACTGACGGAGTTCAATTCGAACTCCCGGTTTGACTGCGACGCTCCAAGTCATCTTAACCAAGTTAGTTTAGTTAAAAAATGAAAAACTTCGGTTTGAGGGACCAAAATTAGAAATACTCATCCGATTGGCCTCCGGTTTGTTCCAGCATGGTCGGGCCGATGAGTGTGACTTGTGGAAACTGACGGAGTTCAATTCGGACTCCCGATTTGACCTCGACGCTCTAAGTCGTCTTAACCAAGTTAGTTTAGTTAAAAAATGAAAAACTTCGGTTTGAGGGACCAAAATTAGAAATACTCATCCGATTGGCCTCCGTTTGTTGCAGCACGGTCGGGCCGATGAGTGTGACTTGTGGAAACTGACGGAGTTCAATTCGGACTCCCGATTTGACCTCGACGCTCTAAGTTGTCTTAACCAAGTTAGTTTAGTTTAAAAATGAAAAACTTCGGTTTGAGGGACCAAAATTAGAAATACTCATCCGATTGGCCTCCGGTTTGTTCCAGCACGGTCGGGCCGATGAGTGTGACTTGTGGAAACTGACGGAGTTCAATTCGGACTCCCGGTTTGACCTCGACGCTCCAAGTCGTCTTAACCAAGTTAGTTTAGTTAAAAATGAAAAACTTTGATTTGAGGGTCCAATGTTAGAAATACTCTTCCGATTGGCCTCCGGTTTGTTCCAGCACGGTCGGGTCGATGAGTGTGACTTGTGGGAAACTGACGGAGTTCAATTCGGACACTCGGTTTGACTGCGACGCTCCAAGTCTTCTTAACCAAGTTAATTTAGTTAAAAAATGAAAAACTTCGGTTTGAGGGACCAAAATTAGAAATACTCATCCGATTGGCCTCCGGTTTGTTGCAGCACGGTCGGGCCGATGAGTGTGACTTGTGGAAACTGACGGAGTTCAATTCGGACTCCCGATTTGACCTCGACGCTCTAAGTTGTCTTAACCAAGTTAGTTTAGTTAAGAAATGAAAAACTTCTGTTTGAGGGACCAAAATTAGAAATACTCATCCGATTGGCCTCCGGTTTGTTGCAGTACGGTCGGGCCGATGAGTGTGACTTGTGGAAACTGACGGAGTTCAATTCGGACTCCCGATTTGACCTCGACGCTCCAAGTCGTCTTAACCAAGTTAGTTTAGTTAAAAAATGAAAAACTTTGATTTGAGGGTCCAATGTTAGAAATACTCTTCTGATTGGCCTCCGGTTTGTTCCAGCACGGTCGGGTCGATGAGTGTGACTTGTGGGAAACTGACGGAGTTCAATTCGGACTCCCGGTTTGACTGCGACGCTCCAAGTCGTCTTAACCATGTTAGTTTAATTAAAAAATGAAAAAGTTTGGTTTGAGGGTCCAAAATTAGAAATACTCATCCGATTGGCCTCCGATTTGTTCCAGCACGGTCGGCCAATGTGTGACTTGTGGAAACTGACGGAGTTCAATTCGGACTCCCGGTTTGACCTCGACGCTCCAATCGTCTTAACCAAGTTAGTTTAGTTAAAAAATGAAAAACTTCGATTTGAGGGTCCAATGTTAGAAATACTCTTCCGATTGGCCTCCGGTTTGTTCCAGCACGGTCGGGTCGATGAGTGTGACTTGTGGAAACTGACGGAGTTCTATTCGGACTCCCGGTTTGACTACGACGCTCCAAGTCGTCTTAACCATGTTAGTTTAGTTAAAAAATGAAAAAGTTCGGTTTGAGGGTCCAAAATTAGAAATACTCATCCGATTGGCCTCCGGTTTGTTCCAGCACGGTCGGGCCGATGAGTGTGACTTGTGGAAACTGACGGAGTTCAATTCGGACTCCCGGTTTGACCTCGACGCTCCAAGTCGTCTTAACCAAGTTAGTTTAGTTAAAAAATGAAAAATTTCGATTTGAGGGTCCAATGTTAGAAATACTCTTCCGATTGGCCTCCGGTTTGTTTTAGCACGGTCGGGTCGATGAGTGTGACTTGTGGAAACTGACGGAGTTCAATTCGGACTCCCGGTTTGACCTCGACGTTCCAAGTCGTCTTAACCAGTTAGTTTAGTTAAAAATGAAAAACTTCGATTTTAGGGTCCAATGTTAGAAATACTCATCTAATTGACCTTCATTGTTTATAGTTTTATTTAATTTATACTTCTAAAATAAGTTATTGCTTATAATAGTATTAATTTTAACTTATTATTGTTATATATATATTGTAGGTTCCTTCATCGGGTGGAGTGGGAGGACATGAGGATGAAGACGAAGACGAAGACGAAGACGAGGCATCATGATTTTCATTTCATTATTATTATTGTTGTAGACATTTTTATTATTGTTGTTGGCATTATATTATTGTGATGTTGTGGATATTTTTATTGTTATTGTGGACATTTTATTATTCTGATGTTGTGGATATTTTATTATTGTTGTGTTGTGGATTTTATTATTGTTGATAATCGGTCCCTATTCGGT
Source organism: Colocasia esculenta (assembly GCA_014218235.1). Lineage (NCBI taxonomy): Eukaryota > Viridiplantae > Streptophyta > Magnoliopsida > Alismatales > Araceae > Colocasia > Colocasia esculenta. The sequence goes on from CM024760.1 coordinate 137,644,098, forward strand.
CCCTATTCGGTCCCTATTTTAGGGAGTGAAAATAATCGGTCCCTATTCGGTCCCTATTTTAGGGACTGGGGACTATTCGGTACCTATTTAGGGACCGATCTTATTCGGTCCCTATTCGGTCCCTATTTAGTGACCGAATAGGGACCGAATTTAGTCGGTCACAGATTTGTGACCAGAATTTTTGACCGACATATTCGGTCACTATTCGGTCCCTATTCGGTCTCTGAGATGTTTAGGGACCGAATAGAGACCGAATATTTCGGTCTCTATTTCCGATTTTCCTTGTAGTGATATGCACTTCATATATGCGCACACAATATCCATGAAATGGGTAACATAAGATATACTTCAATATTTAGATAGTACATGCATAATATTTAAATAGATACCTTGTACACAAAATTGGCCAATTACTTATATTCACGATAATAATATACATCCACGCATATACACATACGAAATTTATAATTATATCATGCACAATTTTCATGCACACCATTTATGCAAGAATGAGCAAACATCATATACATAAAGTATAAGTGGGAAAAAGAAAATTCGGGGCCTTACATTCACTATCCAAAGACTTCTTTTTTAGTCACTTCATAAAATGCAAAATGTACATTAAAAGGGTATAAAAAAACATATATTATTTGTAACGCCCCGACATTTAGCAGCGGAATAAATATCAGGATGCGTGAACGATACGAATATAAGTATCACAGTTGAGTAATGCAGAGTCACAATTAAATATAACAGCATACTTGAGACAGTAATAATGCCATCTAAAATACTCTTCATTTCATTCCATTCACTAATTAAAATCGTACCTCAGTAGAACCAACTAAATGGTCCATTATTTAAATATAAACTCCATGAAAAGGTTTCACTATTACATAAACTACTTAAACATCTATTCCTAATCTTTCAACTCCTCATATGACGGGTGCTCTTCACTCATGCCCTGCCCCATCGGAGTCCACGAGATCCTCATCAGTACCTAAAATGGACAGGATGATAGGGTGAGCAAACTAGCCTATTAAGATTTACATCTCAATGTGCGGGCACTAGTATACATGATTAACATTTTAAATAAGCAGGATCTGAATATGAACATGATGACTATGCATGCATTTCTAACAAGTCGAATGGCAGAATAGAACAGATATCATAACGAAACAAATACTGATCTTATATATAAAGGACATGTAGTTCAAGAATAATATCATATCACAAGGATTGGGCCATATTCTGTAAGGCCCTCGAATTTCGTTGCATTATTGTAATGCATGTAAATAATTTGTGTCGTATATGTACGTATGTATGTATCTACATATGTATTAGTTAGTATACTTATGTGTGTATGTGTATAGCTTAGGTATAAATAATGTATGTATTGCTTGATGGTAGTGTGTGCACAAACTATATAGATATTACATGTAAATATACATGATGTGCATGGGTTTCTGCATGTTTTAGACTTCTGGCCGAAGGCCAGATTGGCGTCAATCCCATAGACGTTGATGTGGTGTCAGCGTCAACTCCATGGACGCCAACACTAATCCCAGCGTCCAACGATGTGGACGCCAACTTCTCTGACCTGCATGAGTTGCAGAGCCAGAAATTTTGGAACCAAGGCAACTCACCCATTGGGGAGCTGTCTCCCAACGGTCTGAGAGCCATCATGTCACCCTGTGCGTGGGAGAGAAGCCTCTCCCATATATCTAAACCCGAATTTGCTTCCCCAACCCTTCTCCTTGCCTTTTTACAAGAGAGAAAGAAGAGAAGAAACCCTACTTTCTGACTGAGGAAAACCCCCACCTTTGCAAACCTAAAACTGAAGATCTAAAGCTTGTTCCGGGGTTCTGCTGCAACAAGGAGCTTGCTGGATCATCGAGGAAGGCTTCCCCGACCTCGACTTGTTGTGGAGACTGCTCAGGAACCCGGAGTAAAGCATTTCTAAGAGCTTCTTGGGACAGCCCAAGGAGAGCTTCATCGAGCCCTAGATCCATTGGTGTATTTTTCTAAAGGCAAGTACCCTACTCATAACGTCCCTGTATGTGTCTAGGATGGTTTTACAATTTTTATGAATTTTCCCTCGTGTCCTAGACCCCCAAATTCACCCCATCTTTGGAGCTCGGGTCTGTGTTCTGCACAGACCTGACATTGACGGCAATGTCCCTTGCCGCTAAGATCATGCTTAGCGTCCATCGACTATGCCGTTTACATTGAATTAGCGGCCAGAGACCGCCGCCAAGTTCATCTGGACAGAACAGTGAACTGTTCTGCCCTTCTATGTGGATAATTTCGATATGTTTCACGATGAGGATATACTGTAAATCATTTATATGCTATGTATATTGTTGATGTGATGGATGTGGTGTGTGGATGGATTAACACGAATGATAGGACTTAATTATTTCATGAAGATACATGTGTGATGAGTTTTAATCTTGTTAAACCATGTTTGCATGATTTAGGACAAGTCTAAATGCCCTAATTTGTGAGGATTATGCATGTGAGGTTCAATCCCTGTTCTAAATTTCTGAGATTATTCCCATGCTTGTGTGAATTATTGCAAAATTTGTTTAGGAAAAATAGAGATCATGCTAGGTCATGATAAGTCTTCCATAAATTAATGGATTGTCCAATAAATTCAGGAATAAATTCTGTAGTTCCATGCCTGTTAGGGTTCAGACAGTGAGTGGTTAAAACTGTGCTTGTGTTCAATTCCATGTTAAGTTGAATTGTGGATGGCATGAGAAATGGATGTTTGAATTTCTGAAAATTTGTTTTAGTTCAGAAAAATATGGAAATTTGCATGAGGAATCCTAAACCCGAAATTAACATGTGGTTAAAGTTTCAGGTCATTTGGACCAGTATTTAATGTAATATGAATTTTCCATGTAAATTGTGAATTTATGCATGCCAATGTGAAACAATTCGATTTAGGTGTAATCCGACCTGATCGGTGATATTTACCTGAATGTAGATTTTGAAATCTGTAGTGCCATGTTAGGAAAAACAGAGAAATGTGCATGTGAGTGAGAAAGTGAATAGAATGAGAGTGATATGTGTAAACTCATGTGTTAAAAATGGTAAAAACGTGTAATGTGTAAATTGTGCCAAGTGTGACATTGCTTCCACAGAGGGCAGTGGAACCGTATCAGGGAAAAGTTCCCCTGAGAAGGTTCAATGTGTAAGTGACCCTAAGGGCATTGGGGGGAAATCCTGGAGGTGGACAAGTACCACTGGTTAGGGTGGAGACTTGTTCTCCCGGTCTGCGCAGTCCAAGAGTCGTCATTGTATTGCCTAGATGGCGTCTATGTGATGTGATGTGTTGTGTCCTTCTTTGGTGGTTTGGACTATGCTCACGGCACTAAATGTGAAAGTGTGAATGTGAATGTGTAAATGTGCATGTGTTAATGTGAAAGTGAACAATGTGTATGTGTAAAGTGCAATTTATGTGAATTGGAAATTTGTGTAAAGGAAATGTGAGACCAAAATGTGAGGATATGATATTGTAATCCATGTTGTGACAAATCTGAAACCATGTTAAATCAGTAGCTTCATTATGTTAGGATCATGTTTATATGTGTAAAATGCCTAGAATCCATGCTAGGGACAATTAACAAGTATGTGCACAAAATTCCATGTTTGGTTGTTCACATGTTGTATTTTAAATAACATTGTAGCTCTCATGTGTAGGGTTATGGTTCCTAAATCATGTGAAAACCAGCAAGCTAAAGTATGTAAAATATTCGTGTACATGCACAAGAATGTGTAGATCACATGCTAGGTGTGTTTTGTTTCATGTACGTAGGATAATCATGCTAAGTGCTTTCATGTTTTAGTTAAAATGCAAAGTAGAATTTCATGAGTAGGAATGATTAGAGAGCACGTGTTAGGATTTATCTTAATAAGGAAATCTGAAAGCATGCATCATGTGTTTACTTATAGAATTATCATGGTTGGTTATCCATTTCAAACGTTAAGCATGATACATGTTGAGTTTTTGCAATGGTGTGTGTAGAGCCTACTATGACATGTACGTGTATGGTATGAGTGGTGTTACTTGCTGAGTCTTTAGACTCACTACTTGCTTCGGCGTACAGGTGTAGTTGGTGACGTGGCACCGTTGGAGGAGACGGTGGAGACGGACTCCGAGCATGGAGATTAGTCTTTGGAGTACTTTGTGACTTTTGCTTTCATAGTATGTAAATTGAACGTTGTATTAGCGTTATCATGGAAAGAATGTATAATGGTGGACATCTATGCATTAAATTTTCAGCAATTTAAATTATGTGAACTTTTAAGTTCTTTAATGTTATTGCAATTTCATATATGCTAAATGTGGATGATGAATGAATGAAGACAGTAGTTCTTTTTACTTCCGCTACTCTGTTCTTATATTCACGTGTATCTCAGCTGAATGTATTGTTGGGTAAATGTCCCACTGTGGCAACGCTCGCTATACCGACGTGGGTTGGTATAACCGTACCGGTATAATGAGGGTCGCTCCATATTCCCACAGATATCACATGTTCACATGGTCAGATGTATCATATCAAACTTATCACATCAAATGAAGGCACATTCACAAATCTTGCATACAGACCAGTGCCATGCCAAGCACCACAAGTCCATACTTCCACGGTTATAAGTACGTTGGGGCGCTCCTCCCCAGGACCAGACAGGGCCCTTATTGCACAGGCATTAGTCAAATGGACCGAAGTCCCACATTGTGCCGATCAAACATATACATATTATGGCCACATATTTTCAATAACAAGCACATAGTAATAGGAACATGATCATTCATAGAGTTCAAGGTATGACAAAAGCTCGAGAGATCAATTGAACAACATATCGGCGTATCTTATATTCCATAATTATTTAATGTCTTGACAAGAGGATGACTAATGATAGATCGTACATGGTACAAGTGCTCTCTATCTCCAAGGTACTTCATGGTACAACCAGCTTGGTCTCTATGAGGGAATCCATAGAGTACAGAGACTTACGGAGGTCTTAGGGAAAATATCGTCTGCCAATACGGAATGACCGACAGAGAGTGTTGCCCAGTTGACTAGCCCAGAGGGGGGGTGAATGGGTCTTTACAAATCTATTTAGGTGACCCCTGTACGTAAAAATATACACAAAAACAATCTTCGATGTTGGTTAGTAACGGTTAGTATGAACAACAAACCCATAAAGAATCAATCACACAACGCAAGGAATTATCCTGGTTCGGACCTCCTTTCCTTAGGAGTCCTACGTCCAGTCCCTGAGCAACAACTCAGGTTTTCACTAACTAGGGTACAGTCCCCCTATGGACACTACAACACCCAGCTCAGCTGGTCTTCCTTCACACCAGAAGGGAACAATAACACCCTGGATACCTCACCAGGTCTTCCTTCACAACCGAAGGGAAACAGCACCTTGGATCCCACCAGGTCTTCCTTCACACACGAAGGGAAACACCACAAAGATAATAGAATCAATTCAAGCCTCTAGATCAAGCTTTTACAAGCCAAGATCTGAAGCAACAAGCACAGAGAGCAAAAGATCTAAACAAGGCACACTCTCAGAACTACACGGGCTCTCTTAGAAATTCTATTACAGCACAGAGAGCGAAGAGCTAAAGATGATGAGGAATGAGATTCTTGGCTCTAGACTTCTTGCAGAAGAATTTGAATGCTTGTATGTGTCTGATACTTGTTCTCCACTTCGTAACCCTCATTCTTCTCTTCTGTCTTGTATTTATATCTTCTTTTGAAATACGGCCGTTGAAGTAACCGTTGTCTCTTAGACTGGTAGACGTTAGACTGCTTGACATTTGGAAGCTTCAACAATCTTTTATCCATTTGAGCACGCAAAGAGATAAGGTCTTCTGGCGTCTATATGGTCCAACGTTGTATGACAGAATGTCTTTAGGACCCTGCACATATTAAATGCTAGAACAATAGACAGCTAGGCTGTCTCTTGCTGTCAGTAAACGTTGATGTGAATATTCACCGAAATAGCAATGCCAAATATCTTGTTTTATGAGATGTTGACAGAATATGCACGATAATGAAAAGATATCATCTGCATGCATGCAGAGATACGTTCTGTGTTCATTAAATGCACATCAGTCAGATAGATAACGGAAGACTTTGACTATTCAATGCTTTAAAATAAATGTCAAGTCGATATAGACCATAAAATCGTTGTCTATATGACTTATGAAATCGTTATGATCAAGTCAGTTTGGCCAAGTCGTTATGAGTCATAGAAAATCGTTACATTTATTGAGGGATTTAGTATGAACACTTAACAAATCGTTGTGTTCACTAAAGAAATCGTTGTGAAATACTTAACAAATCGTTATAGAAAGCAAGTCGTTGTGTTTACTGAAGAAATCATTGTGAAACACTTAACAAATCGTTATGAGCTTTAAAGAAATCGATGCACGAAGCAAATCGTTATGAGCTCTAAACAAATCGTTGCAAAAAGCAAATCGTTATGAGTTCTAAAGAAATCGTTGCGCGAAGCAAATCGTTATGAGTTCTAAAGAAATCGTTACGCGATGCAAATCGTTATGAGCTCTAAAGAAATCGTTGTGATAACTTGAGAAATCGTTACGGTGAGCAAGTCGTTGCGAATTCTAAAGAAATCGTTATGATAACTTAAGAAATCGTTACGGCAAGCAAGTCGTTGCGAATTCTAAAGAAATCGTTATGATAACTTAAGAAATCGTTGCGACGGGCAAGTTGTTGTGAATTCTAAAGAAATCGTTATGATAACTTAAGAAATTGTTGCGACGGGCAAGTTGTTACGAGTTCTGTAGAAATCGTTGCAATGACTTATAGAATCGTTGTGAGAATGATTTGTTTGTAATCAAACGATGTCACAGTAAAGAAGTTGTTCAGACACTTAAGAAATCGTTATGAATTCAAATCGTTATAGCACTAAAGGAAGTCGTTGTGACTTTCAACAGAAGTCGATGTGGACTTAGAGAAATATGATCTTGATAAGATAAAAGCTTCAGAAAGGTAATACTTACCAATATTGGCTTGTTTGACCTTGGTATATTTCTTGTACTTAAGACTTATGAAGAATGTGTTAGAACCTTTTTGTTTGGTTTTGTTAATCACCAAAATAAATATGTAATTAATTATAATTACATGGGGACAGACTGAGCATCAATCTCCCCCTTTTTGGTGATGACAAAACTTAACAATAAGCATGAATAAAGAATCTGAATATTTGCAGAATGTATTTCAGACATGCTAAGTATTTTTCTCCCCATAACAATAAGCATGAATAAATAAAAAAAATCTGAATATTTGCGGAATGTATTTCAGATATGCTAAGTATTTTTCTCCCCCTTTTTGTCATTAAGCAAAAAAGATAATCTGAGATAAAGAATGAAGAGAAAAGAGAAGCAGAGACAAGCAAATGTAGTTTATTTATGTTGCCCAGTTGACGAGCCCAGAGGGGGGGTGAATGGGTCTTTTAAAATAATCTACAAGATACCTGTAACTAAAAATATTCACACAAATGTTCTTCGAAGGAGGTTAGTGACTGTTAGTTTAAATATCAAACACACAAAGAAGACAATCACACAACACAAGGATTATCCTGGTTCGGACCTCCTCTCCTTAGGAGTCCTACGTCCAGTCTCTGAGCAACAACTCAGGATTTAACTAACTAGGGTACAGTCCCCCTAAGGAAGCAACAACACCTAGCTCAGCTGGTCTTCCTTCACACCCGAAGGGAACAACAACACCCTGGATACCTCACCAGGTCTTCCTTCACAATCGAAGGGAACTACACCCTGGATACCACCAGGTCTTCCTTCACACCCGAAGGGAACAACAACTCAAAGAGAATTGAATGAAATTCAAGCCCCTAGATCAAGCTTTTAACAAGCCAAGATCTGAAGCAACTAGCACTGAGAGCAAGGATCTAAACAAGGCACACTCTCAGAACTACACGGGCTCTCTTAGAAAATCTATTACAGCACAAAGAGCGAAGAGCTGAAGGTGATGAGGAATGAGATTCTTGGCTCTAGACTTTCTGCAGAAGAATTTGAATGCTTGAACACGAGATCTATTGTTGTATATATCTGGTTTGTATGTCCCCCTTTTCTTCTATTCTTCTGACTTGTATTTATATCTTCAATTTGAAATATAGACATTGAAGTGTCCGTTGTCTCTCTCTTGAGTAGTCGTTAGACTGAATGACACTTGGAGTCTTGGAAGCTTCCAGTCAACAGTCTTTTGATCACTTGAGCACGCAAAGAGATGAGATCTTCAGAAATATTCTTTGGCTTCTATTTTGTTTAACATTGTAACATGGAGCTAGATCAGAGGTCTGCACAAATGTCAATCTCAAATAGTAGACAACTAAGCTGTCTCTGATGTTAGTCAACGTTAGTAGTAATAGACATGAAAATAGTAATGCCAAATAGCTAAATCTAAAAGGCATAATCAGAGTAAGCACGATAAAGGATGATATCATCTGCAAGCATGCAGAGATACGTTCAGATCTCATAAATGCAGAAGCGTCAGAGAGATATCTATGTGGACTTTGACCAGTAAACGCTTTTAAGGTGAATAAGATATCAAGTCAATATAAGATATGAAATCGATGGCTATATGACTTATGAAATCGTTATGAATAAGTCAGGTTGACCAAGTCGTTATGAGACATAACAAATCGTTGTGAGTTAATGAAGAAATCATTGTGAAACACTTATCAAATCGTTATACAAAGCAAATCGTTGTGTTCATTAAAGAAATCGTTATGAAACACTTATCAAATCGTTATACGAAGCAAATCGTTGTGTTCACTGAAGAAATCGTTATGAAACACTTATCAAATCGTTATACGAAGGAAATCGTTGTGTTCACTGAAGAAATCGTTATGAAACACTTATCAAATCGTTATACAAAGCAAATCGTTGCGAGTTCTAAAGAAATCGTTACGGTGACATATAGAATCGTTATGACAGGCAAGTCGTTAAGCTTTCTAAAGAAATCGTTACGATGACTTATAGAATCGTTATGACAGGCAAGTCGTTATGCTTTCTAAAGAAATCGTTACGGTAACTTATAGAATCGTTATGACAGGCAAGTCGTTACGAGCTCTAAAGAAATCGTTATGATGACTTATAGAATCGTTACGGTGAGCAAGTCATTGCGAGTTCTAAATAAATTGTTACGGTAACTTATGAAATCGTTATGACAGGCAAGTTGTTGCGAGTTCTAAAGAAATCGTTACGGTAACTTATGAAATCGTTACGACAGGCAAGTCGTTGCGAGTTCTAAAGAAATCGTTACAGTAACTTATGAAATCATTACGACAGGCAAGTTGTTGCGAGTTCTAAAGAAATCGTTACGGTAACTTATGAAATCATTACGATAGGAAAGTCGTTGCGAGTTCTAAAGAAATCGTTACGGCATCGACTTGTTTGAAACAACATGACTTTTCAGTCTTATAAAGAAATCGTTATGAATTTCAACAGAAATCGATATGGACTTAGAGAAATATCATGTTGAAAAGATTAAAGCTTCAGAGAAGTAATGCATACCTTTATTGGCTTGTTTGACCTTGGTATTTTTCCTGTACTTAAGACTTATGAAATATTCATTAGATATAATCGATAAACTCTTGTTGGTTTTGTTAATCATCAAAATATATATGTAATTAATTAAATTACATGGGGACAGACTGATCATCAATCTCCCCCTTTTTGGTGATGACAAAACTGAATAATAAGCATGGATGAAAAAATATCTGAAATCAGTCTGAAGATATGACATACTAATTTTCTTCCTTAAAAAAAATTATTGAAATGTATTTCAGACATGCAAATTTTCTCCCCCTTTTTGTCATTGAGCAAAAAGACAATCTGAGACAAAGAAAGAAGAGAGATTTCATTAACTTTGCGGAGGTACAAGTAAATAGAAGGCAGGAGACAAAAGAGAGGAAAAATGGGAGATGGTTTCCCATGCCTGTGCTTCCTGCTCTTCAAAATGAGTTTTAAAGACTCCAAAAGACAAAGAGTAGGTTGGTCCCATGGAGGAAGCCATCCTTTTGAGAAGAAGATCTAGGTGCTTATAGAGGAGATCAAAATATGCATTCTTGTCCATGTTCATCTTGAGGAAACGACGAGTCCCAAAGCTGGCACAGGTGAGGAATTGGTCCATGGTCACAGGATAGTGGTTGTGGTTGTCTCTTAGAGCCTTGTGCATAGCCACATATACTTTGTATCTTTCCTCCCAGGCTTTGAAAGGGTCATTAACAAGATGTATAGAATTCATATCCAAGAAGGTAGCTGGAGAAATAGCTGGTTTGCCTTCCCTGGCCTGATGTTCATTGATAGCAAACAACTGCTGAGCTGACTGGTTTGCCTTCCCTAAATTGATAGCAAACTGCTGAGCTGACAAAGGATAGAACTTGGACCATTCTGAGGATGTCAGCCTTTCACATTCAGACAGAATGGGGGCTAGAACTTTAGCACTTACATGCCCCTGGTGATATTCCCTAAATAGGAATCTAGGAAAAGCAACTAGGCAGCCTTTCTGTACTTTAATTCTGCCCATTACTCTGGAAAAACGCTCAAAGATGATGGATCCTATAGAGGACTCCATAACTAGAAAGTGGATTTGAGGAAGGGCTATTTCTTCAGGCACTTGGAGGGTAGCAAAATCTACCTGAACATCTGAAGTATGAGAGATGTCTGGAGTGAGAGCTAAAATGGCCCTTTTGAACTGGCTGAGCTGAACTTCAGGAAGACGATGGACATATCTGAAGTTGTTGAACAACACAAGGCGTGTCTAACCATCTTGATTTCCTTTTGAATGTAGGGTGCCCAAAGTTCTTTATGATACATCCTGAACCACTCTGATAAGGTCAGGGAGTGGTCCCTTGGAGGGAATCTAGCAGTTTTTGCAAGAATAAATTTCTTGAAGAGATCCTTGTGACCTTTGCCCCATTGATCTTCAATTTTGGAGTGGGCAAGAGAGAAGATCTTGGACTTTTCGGATTTTGAAAGAAAAGTGCAGGGTAGAATGGTGTTCAAATGATCTGTAAGATTTTGAAAAAGAAGATAATGATGGTGGCAAGAACAACTTTGGAAAGGTATTCCCTATACAGTGGGTTATTTTTGTTGTCCACTGTGAGAGAGAACCACAAGGGAGGATATTTAGGTTCAGAGGAAATGGAGAAGTAGAAGTAAGTTTCCTCTTCTTGGGGGCAGGACTGGAAGAGTCTACCTTATGGACATGTTCTCCAACCTTCAACACAGACCTGAGGATCCCTTCCTCAAACTCATCCTTTATCTGTTCCATAAAGGGAGAGTTAAGTTGGGCTCTTTCAGGGATGATAGTGATGAAAGAGGGTGGAGGAGTAGGATGAAGAAAAGAGTGTGAAGTAATTGGGAGGTCATCAACTGGTCCAAGGGAGGGACCAGAGGAGGAGGAGGAGGCTCCAGCTGAGGATGCTGGAGGGGCCTCAAGTATAGGAGAAGGAGAAGGAATTGTAGTAGAGGAGGCAGGAGATGAGGTGGAATGAGGAGGAAATGGAGTAGGAGAAGAAATTGGTCTGGATTGAGGCTTCTTGAATGTTTGTGGAGCAGGAGGAGCTGTAGGAGCTGAGGGTGGAGTTGGAGGAATAGGTGTGTGAGAGGGAGAAGAGGGAGTTGGAGGCTTGGGTGCCAAGGACTCTTCTACCTCTTGCTGCACAGACTCACTCTCCAATGGCCCTGATGGCCCTGACCCTTGCTCAGCTGGCCCTGGAGGTCCTTTAACCTGATCATCTGGCCCAGATGGCCCTTCAACATTTGCTGCTGCCTCTGCTGATGCTGCTGCTGCTTCTGGTCCTGTTGGCCCTGCCAATTGAACTGATGGCCCTGACTCCGGAACCTGGGCTGCAGGAGGTGGAGGAGGAGGAATTTGAGCTCCAACCACCTTGAGAATATCTCCCAGCAAATTTTTCATGGTGCCCATTTCTTGGTTAAACCACTTCATGGCATTTCTTATGCTGAAAATTTCCTTAGTAGCTGATGCTTGGCTCATGAAGATTGAACTAACATCTGATTGGAGAGAGCATAGGATTGTGCCTTGAGCATCAAGCCTCTCAATCATAGGCTTCAGATTAATCACTATTTTCTGCTTCATTAGCCTTTCATGTGGAGTATCTGATAAGAGTGGTACTTCAGGCTCCACTTCTTTCCCTTTCTGCCTAGCCTCTGAAGCTAGAGGAGGCTGATCATCATCAGAATCTGAGGAGCTGGCAGTCTCCCCTTTCTCTGACATCATCCTGATCATGAGGTAGATCTTCATCACGTGGTACATCACCCATTGGCTCATCATGATGAGCTGCTTCTTCTGCTTGACCTTTCTTGGATTGCTCCCCCTGAGCAGGAGCATCTTCTTCCATTAATTCTTGCTCCCCCTGAATGGGAGCATCTTCCAAAACAACACTTGAAGGAGCACTGGATTGCTCCTCTACTGCTGCCACTGATTCCTCAAAGTGGCCTGATGCCACACCTTCTTCTACAATTCCATCAGTCTCTGAGGTGACTAGAGAGATGAGAACAGAATCCACTACATCTCTGAGAATGGAGGCAATAATGGAGGTGGGTAGATTATCTACTGCACCTACCACTGCTTCTTCTTCAGGTCCTTCTGGAGATTGTGAAACTGCTTGGATAAGGGGTGACCCTGCAGTCTCAACTACTGCTTGAGTTTCTTCTACTGATTCTGCTGGAAGAGAAGGTACTGCTGGCTCAAACTCTATTCTCTGCTCTACTGCTGCTTGGACTGCTTGAGGTTGCTCTACTGCTGGTTCTGTTGCTGCTTCCTGAACATCAGGAAAATCCAGAATGTCTCCTATGATGGCCTCTCCCTCGGCCACTGTGGTCTTAGACCAAACACCATCTATAACTGAAAAACCACTTTTCCTGAGATTTCTGGACCTAATTGATTGGCCCATTTTCTCAACAACTTCTCCTGCCAGATCAATACCAAAGTGCTTGAAAACTTTGGTAAGCAGATGTGCATACGGCAAGGAAACATTTAGCTTGGATTTAGTGTCCCAAATTTGATCTCTGGCAAAAACCATTCTTTCCATCATCACTGCGGCCATGTTGATTTCCTTGTTCTGTATGGCCCAAAACATCATGTCAGAATCTACCTTTGAACAGGTGGAGAATGTGGCGCTTCTTGGAACCAAAATCTGACACACTATGAAGTGAAGGAGGCGGTTGAACGCATTTAGTTGGTTGATGTCCAATTTTCCATCTCTTAATCTGTATCCCGGCCCTACAATGCCAAGACCCTTGACCTGGGCGTTCACAGAGTGAATCCCACTGTGCCCTGATGTTGTTACTCCAAATAACTCATGCAGAAGCTCACAGTCTATCTTAATCTGGGTTCCCATGACATATGAAACCAGGGACCCATCTTCTTGAGTCTTCAAGCATACATAGAAGGCTTTCACGAGGTCTGGATAACTTACCTCAGAGAAGGTTGTTACTCCCATCCATTCCATCCTGATTAAAGCTTCAATAACACTGTTCATACCATTCTTTTCAAGATCAGCAACGTCCACTGCCTTGTTCCCACACACTTTGGTCTTCACGAACTGAAACCTCTCCTGCTGCTCAGGAGTGAGGAACTCGGCACTGTAGCCACCCAAACTCCCGGAAACGGCTAATGCGGCCATGGAATCAAGTAAGGAGGATTTCTGGAGGGTTGAGAAGGAAGAGGGAGTGAAAGCCCTTGAGAAATTTCGTGGGAAGAGGAGAGAAGCTTCAAAGACTAGCATAGAGTCGATGTCGAAATCGCTAGGGCATCGGCTTGAGCAACCAGACGAAAGAGGGTAAAGGTAGAAGACGAGATATGAATCGTTATCTCATTCAATTTTTTAGGAATAAATTAATGCGTTGTGGAAAGTGAGGCACCAAAAGGCGACAGAAGAAGACAAAAGAGTTTGACTATTCAAACCGACTTCAATGAGAGAGCGGTTACAAAGGATAATTTGAATTTCTTTTGCTTGAAGCCATGGAGGGAAAAGTTACTTAATTCTGAAATTTAATGTGTCAGTTTTAAACAAAACCTTTTTCACAATTTGCACATGCCTAATTCCCTTCTAAGAGATGTGAATCTCTCCTCGGGTAAGGCTTTTGTGAAAATGTCTGCTAACTGACCATTTGTATCAATAAAAGATATTTCAATATTACCATTTGCTACATGGTCGCGAATAAAATGATATCTAACCTCAATATGCTTGGTCCTTGAATGTTGAACTGGATTCTTGGTGAGATTTATGGCACTAGTGTTGTCACACAACAGTGGGATGGATCTGATGTTTAATCCGAAATCTTCAAGTTGTTGCTTTATCCATAAGAGTTGTGTACAACAATTTCCAGCAGCTACTTACTCAGCTTCAGCTGTAGATAGTGCCACTGAATTTTGTTTCTTTGAAGACCAAGATATTAAACATCCTGCAAGAAATTGACAACAACCACTGGTGCTTTTTCTATCTAATTTGCATCCAACATAGTCAGCATCAGAGTAACCTACTAAGTTAATTTCACAATATTTTGGATACCATAGACCTAAGTCATGAGTTCTTGCTAAATATCTAAATATTCATTTCACAGAAATTAAATGTGATTCTTTAGGATCTGCTTGATACCTAGCACACATGCATACACTAAATAAAATATCAGGTCTACTAGCTGTTAAATAAAGGAGTGAACCTATCATACCTCTATAGATCTTTTGATCTACTTTCTTACCATCTTTGTCACTGTCCATCCTTGTTGATGTGCTCATCGGTGTTGACAGTGGCTTGGTATTTTCGAATCCAAATTTCTTTAAGAGTTCTTTTGTGTACTTTGCTTGACAGATGTGAGTTCCTTCCTTTCCTTGTTTGATTTGTAATCCAAGGAAATAATTAAGTTCTCCCATCATGCTCATTTCAAATTCTCCCTGCATCAACTTTTCAAAGTACTTGTAAAGGGATTCATCAGTAGACCCAAAAATAATATCATCTACATAAATTTGAACTAGTAGAATGTGTTTGACCTTTAATTTTATGAAAAGAGTACTATCTACTTGACCTCTACTGAAACCATGGTTTAAAAGAAAAGAACTAAGCCTTTCATACCAGGCTCTAGGTGCTTGCTTTAAACCATATAATGCTTTGTGTAATTTGAAAACGTAATCCGGAAAATCAGTATCATCAAAATCTGGAGGTTGTTCGACATAGACTTCCTCCTTAATAAAACCATTCAAAATTGTAGACTTAACATCCATTTGAAATAATTTCAAATCTAATGCGGATGCATATGCAAGCAAAATTCTAATAGCCTCAAGTCTAGCTACAGGTGCATAGGTTTCATCGAAATCTATGCCTTCCTCTTGTGAATAGCCTTGAGCTACCAATCTGGCCTTGTTTCTTAGGATCACACTAGTTTCATCCAGTTTATTTCTGAACACCCATTTAGTGCCAATGACTGGATGGTCTGATGGTCTAGGAACAAGTGACCATACTTGGTTTCTCTTGAATTGATTTAATTCATCTTGCATGGCTAAAATCCAAGATTCATCACAAAGAGCTTCATTGACTGTCCTCGGTACTATTTGAGAAACAAATGCTAGGTAATCATAGGGAATTACATTACCTCTTGTTCTTACCCCTACAGATGGATCACCAATAATATTTTCGAGTGGGTGGTCTATCTTGTGTCTCTATTCCTTTGGAAGATTTTCATGTGTAGTTTCTTTTTGTTGCAAGTCTTCCAGAGGTGGATCATCATTGTCCTCAATTGATGTATTCTTTAGTTTCTTGGACAGCTCATCTGTATCATCATTATCACTATCTTCTTCCTTTCTCAAGGAAGGGTTAGTTTCATAAAAAATAATATGTACAGACTGTTCAATTAATAAAGTGCGTTTATTAAATACTCTATAGCCTTTGGGTTTAGAGGTGTACCCCATGAAGATACCTTCATCTGATTTGGCATCCAACTTACCAATGTCTCTTTTTCCATTGTTGTGAATGAAGCAATGACATCCAAATGTCCTGAAATTGCTGATCTTTGGTTTCTTTCCTTTGAACAGTTCATATGCAGTCTTCTTCAGGATTGGTCTGATCATAACTCTATTGATAATGTAGCTTGCTGTGTTGACTGCTTCAGCCCAAAAATACCTTGGCAGATCATATTCTGATAACATTGTTCTTACCATATCCAATAGAGTTCTATTCTTTCTCTCAGCAATTCCATTTTGCTGTGGTGTCCTTGGTGCTGAGAAATTATGCTCAATTCCTTGATCATCACAGAACTTAGCAAGTTTTTCGTTCTGAAATTCACCACCATGATCTGATCGGATAGAAACAATGCTGAACTTTTGATCCTTCTGAACTTTCTTATTGAAACTGACAAAGTTATCAAATGTGTCATCTTTATGCTCTAGAAATGACACCCATGTGAATCTTGAGTAATCATCGACTATGACAAATCCAAAGTTCTTTCCTCCAAGACTGGTAGTCCTCATTGGCCCAAATAGATCCATATGAAGGAGTTCTATAGGTTTTGAGGTGGTTACCACTGTCTTTAACTTGAAGGAGATTTTGGTGTGCTTTCCCTTAGCGCAAGGTCTACAGACACCTTCCATTTTTGCACTGACCTTTGGTAGACCTTCTACAAGATTTTTCTTCAACAATTTTCTCATGCCATCTATGCTGCAATGTCCTAGTCGTCTGTGCCATAATTATGTTGATTTTTCCTTATTTGCTGCCAGACAGACATTTTGTTCTTTGAGTTCCTCAAGATAGAGCACATATAAGTTCTTTTCTCTATTTGCTTCAAAGATGACTGATCCATCCTTCAGTATGCTGCATTTCGATTATTGAAATTGGATCTGATGGCCTCTGTCACACAGCTGGCTGATGCTAATGAGATTATGCTTCAACCCTTTGACCAGCAACACATCTTTCATAACTATTCTTCCTTTGTTATTCACAGACCCACTGCCAATTACTGTTCCCTTTCCATTATCTCCATAAGTAATTGTTCCTTCTTCAGCTTGAAGATGAGTGAATAACTTATGGTTTCCTGATATGTGCCTAGAGCACCCACTATCCAAGTACCATTTGGATGCTCGAGGATTAACCTGAAATAAAATCATCAAGTTTTAGGTACCCAAGTTCTTTTGGGTCCTGATTGGTTAGTATCATTGATTTTATTTTTTATTATCCATTTCTTATGTCTTGTTGGGCATGTCATTATGATGTGTCCTAACTTGTTGCAGTGACTACAACAGGATAATTTGGTTACTTTTTCTATATATCTGAAATCAGCTTTGTATGCTATATCTTGTTCAGGTACAAATTTTGGTGTTGGATATGTTTTAGGATAAACTATGGTTTCTTCATTATCTGGGGGTGTATATCCTAACCCATTTTTCTTCTTACCTGATCTTCTAGCACCTTTTAATATTAGGGAGTTTTTACCATTTGTGAATTTTTCTAACGTGCTAGATAACTTTATGTTTTCTTCTGTTAGAGTCTTGATTTCAGTTCTTAGTTCATCTACATTTTCTTGTTTTACTAATTCCGTTATTTGTTTATTTTTATCTTTTAAGTCTTCACATATTAATACATTTCTTCCTTTAAGTTCAGTTATTTATTTTTCTAATTCTTCATTTTCCATTTTCAGATCAGAGTTAGTGTTTTCTAAACAAGTACTGTTTTTCTTACTGGCTTTTAATAGTTTAGTTACTTCTTTATATTTATTATATAGTTCATTAAATGCTTCCTCTAAATTATCTGAATCAGAATCATTGCATGAATCAAAGGAGGAGTCAGACGTTACCTTATCTTCAGTATTTGCCATGAAAGCCAAATAGGCTTCTTCTTCATCGCTGCAGGAGTTTGACTCACTGTCTGAGTCGCTACTGTTTTCTCATGCTGCTGCCATCGCCTTCTTCTTGTACTTTCTGAACTTCTTGGAGCTCTCTTTCTTTTTGAGCTCCGGCTTCTTGAATTTTGGACACTCAACTTTAATGTGTCCTTGTTTTTTACATTCATAGCAGATGAGTTCTCCTTTCTTTAGATCTTTTCCATCTGGTTTCTTGAAGTCCTTGTTTCTTTTGAGGTGCCTTCTACCAGATTGAAACTTCTTCTTCTTAGCTAGAATCCACTGCAATCTTCTAGATAGCATTGCTTCCTCATTCTCACTGTCCACATCACTTTCACTCTCATATGAACTTGCTTCTGGTGAATCTTCTTCAGCTTTTAAGGCGTTGGAGTGCTTCTTTCTGCTAGAGGACTCTCCTAGCCTTTCCATGTTGATCTCATGGGCCATGAGGGACCCAATGAGCTTTTCTACTGACATTCTCTTCAGGTCATTAGCTTCTTCTATTGCTGTGACCTTTGGGGTCCACGAGGACGGTAAGAATCTAAGTATTTTCCTCACCATGTCTCCAATCTCATAGGTTTTCCCCAGACTAGCTAGTCCATTTGTGATGTCAGTGAACCGACTGAACATTTGA
Organism: Colocasia esculenta; assembly: GCA_014218235.1. Lineage (NCBI taxonomy): Eukaryota > Viridiplantae > Streptophyta > Magnoliopsida > Alismatales > Araceae > Colocasia > Colocasia esculenta. The sequence goes on from CM024760.1 coordinate 137,662,652, forward strand.
GTTATAGACTCACCTGATTGCATCTGAAATCTTTTATATTGAGTGACAAGAATGTCGATTCTTGTTTCCTTTACTTTGTTTGTGCCTTCATAAGTAATCCAGAGCTTTTCCCACATTTCCATTGAGGATTTGCAGGATGAGACTCTGTTGAACTCCTTTTTACTTAGAGCACAGCATAAAATGCTCTTTGCTTTACAGTTCAAGGAGATCTTCTTTCTGTCATCATCTGTCCACTGAGCTTTCTCATTGGTGACTAGAAGATCACCTTCTTCTACTATGGACTATATCTGATAATCGTGGCCTTGTAGAAAGTACTCCATTCTAGTTTTCCAATAAGGATAATCTTCACCATCGAAGAGCGGGGGTCGGTTGACAGACTGACCTTCAATGTTGCCTTGGGCTACCATGGATCTTTACTCTTCAGATCGTTGGATCCTTTCTTTGTCGAAGAGACTCGCTCTGATACCACTTGTTGCCCAGTTGACGAGCCCAGAGGGGGGGTGAATGGGTCTTTTAAAATAATCTACAAGATACCTATAACTAAAAATATTCACACAAATGTTCTTCGAAGGAGGTTAGTGACTGTTAGTTTAAATATCAAACACACAAAGAAGACAATCACACAACACAAGGATTATCCTAGTTCGGACCTCCTCTCCTTAGGAGTCCTACGTCCAGTCCCTGAGCAACAACTCAGGATTTCACTAACTAGGGTACAGTCCCCCTAAGGACGCAACAACACCCAGCTCAGCTGGTCTTCCTTCACACCCGAAGGGAACAACAACACCCTGGATACCTCACCAGGTCTTCCTTCACAATCGAAGGGAACTACACCCTGGATACCACCAGGTCTTCCTTCACACCCGAAGGGAACAACAACTCAAAGAGAATTGAATGAAATTCAAGCCCCTAGATCAAGCTTTGCCAATATCTGAAGCAACTAGCACTGAGAGCAAGGATCTAAACAAGGCACACTCTCAGAACTACATGGGCTCTCTTAGAAAATCTATTACAACACAGAGAGCGAAGAGCTGAAGGTGATGAGGAATGAGATTCTTGGCTATAGACTTTCTGCAGAAGAATTTGAATGCTTGAACAAGAGATCTATTGTTGTATCTATCTAGTCTGTATGTCTCCCTTTTCTTCTATTCTTCTGACTTGTATTTATATCTTCAATTTGAAATATAGATGTTGAAGTGTCCATTGTTTCTCTCTTGAGTAGTCGTTAGACTGAATGACACCTGGAGTCTTGGAAGCTTCCAGTCAACAGTCTTTTGATCACTTGAGCACGCAAAGAGATGAGATCTTCATAAATATCCTTTGGCTTCTATTTTGTTTAACGTTGTAACATGGAGCTAGATCAGAGGTTTGCACAAATGTCAATCTCAAATAGCAGACAGCTAAGCTGTCTCTGATGTCAGTCAACGTTAGTAGTAATAGACATGAAAATAGTAATGCCAAATAGCTAAGTCTAAAAGACGTAATTAGAGTAAGCACGATAAAGGATGATATCATCTACAAGCATGCAGAGATACGTTCAGATCTCATAAATGCAGAAGCGTCAGAGAGATATCTACGTGGACTTTGACCAGTCAATACTTTTAAGGTGAATAAGATATCAAGTCAATATAAGATATGAAATCGATGGCTATATGACTTATGAAATCGTTATGAATAAGTTAGGTTGACCAAGTCGTTATGAGACATAACAAATCGTTGTGATTTAATGAAGAAATCGTTGTGAAACACTTATCAAATCGTTATACAAAGCAAATCGTTGTGTTCACTGAAGAAATCGTTATGAAACACTTATCAAATCGTTATACAAGCAAATCGTTGTGTTCACTGAAGAAATCGTTATGAAACACTTATCAAATCGTTATACGAAGGAAATCGTTGTGTTCACTGAAGAAATCGTTATGAAACACTTATCAAATCGTTATACAAAGCAAATCGTTGCGAGTTCTAAAGAAATCGTTACGGTGACATATAGAATCGTTATGACAGGTAAGTCGTTACGCTTTCTAAAGAAATCGTTACGATGACTTATAGAATCGTTATGACAGGCAAGTCGTTACACTTTCTAAAGAAATCGTTACAGTAACTTATAGAATCGTTATGACAGGCAAGTCGTTACGAGCTCTAAAGAAATCGTTACGATGACTTATAGAATCGTTATGGCGAGCAAGTCATTGCGAGTTCTAAAAAAATCGTTATGGTAACTTATGAAATCGTTATGACAGGCAAGTCGTTGCGAGTTCTAAAGAAATCGTTACGGTAACTTATGAAATCGTTATGACAGGCAAGTCGTTGCGAGTTCTAAAGAAATCGTTAAGGTAACTTATGAAATCGTTACGATTGGCAAGTCGTTGCGAGTTCTAAAGAAATCGTTACGGTAACTTATGAAATCGTTACGATAGGCAAGTCGTTGCGAGTTCTAAAGAAATCGTTACGGCATCGACTTGTTTGAAACAACATGACTTTTCAGTCTTATAAGGAAATCATTATGAATTTCAACAGAAATCGGTATGAACTTAGAGAAATATCATGTTGAAAAGATTAAAGCTTCAGAGAAGTAATGCATACCTTTATTGGCTTGTTTGACCTTGGTATTTTTCCTGTACCTAAGACTTATGAAATATTCATTAGATATAATTGATAAACTCTTGTTTGGTTTTGTTAATCATCAAAATATATATATAATTAATGACCAAACTTTCTCCATATAAATTAATTCACTTATTTATATATTAATTTTGATGATTAACAAAACAATACTAATGAATTACTTGAGCCTTGAGGACAGGAAATAAAAGTAAAAGGAAGTTCAAGACAATCAGGTAAAACTCTCACTTCATATTTTTCCCAAGTCATTGCATCGACTTCTTCATACACTATAACGATTTGCTCGTCGCAACGATTTCTTAAGTTGTCATAACGATTTCTTAAGACCTCGCAACGATTTGCTCGTCGCAACGATTTCTTAAGTTGTCATAACGATTTCTTAAGACCTCGTAATGATTTGCTCATCGTAACGATTTCTTAAGTTTCATAACGATTTCTTAAGACCTCGTAACGATTTGCTCGTCGCAACGATTTCTTAAGTTGTCATAATGATTTCTTAAGACCTCGTAACGATTTGATCGTCACAGCGATTTCTTAAGACATCATAACGATTTCTGTAGAATTCATAACGATTTCTTTTTTGATCACAACGATTTACTTACAGTAACGATTTGGTAAGTAATCACATCGATTTCTTTGATGCTAATAACGATTTGTCTTGCACAACGATTTCATAAGTGCTTATAATGATTTCATTATTATGATTTAATGATTCTCTATCATAACGATTTGCCTATCAACTTATAATGATTTCATAAGTCATAAAGGCATCGGCTTTGTTCATATCGATTTCATTGTTATATCAATACTCTTTAATATACGTTGAATAGTCAAAGTCGTATCTCGTCTGTTTGACTGCTATGCATTCAATGCACTCTGAACGTATCTCTCATGCATGCAGACAATATCTTCCACTATTGTGCTATTCTGTCTACATCTTTATTTTGACAAAAAGGAGCTTTGCTAAATCTAGCAATATCTTTTCCAACTGTGACTGACAATCAACGACAGCCCTAGCTGTCTCCTATTTATTGTTGATATGCTTGAAGATACCCGACAAGATTTATCTGTACAACGTTGGACACAAAAGATACAAGATATCAAAACATTTCTTTGGCGTGTACTAAAGGATAAAAGACTGAAGATCAAAAGCTTCCTTGCAGACTAGTCTAACGTACACCAGAATGAGAGACAACGGATCTTTAACGTTCAAATTTCAAGTAGAAGCTTAAATACAAGACTACAAGACTGAGAAGAAAGGACTTTTGAAGAGAACAACATTCTGTGATAGAGAATAGCCAATCCTTCAAGTCTTCAGTAGTTCAAACAAGAGCGAAGCACTCCATTCCAATAGATCTTAGCTCTTTAGCTCTCTGTGTTGAAAAAGAAATTCCTGTGAGAGCCAGTGAAGTCTTTGAGAGAAACCAGTGTCAAAATCCTTTCTCTCTCGAGGCTTGTTTGCTTCAGATTGTAGCTGTTTGAGCTAGTTCCTGAAGCTTGTTCTTGTGCTTACTTTTATTAGTTTTATTCCCTTCTGTGTGAAGGAAGACCTGGTGGTATCCAGGGCGGGTTTATTCCCTTCTGTGTGAAGGAAGACCTGGTGGTATCTAGGGTGGTTGTATTCCCTTCAGGTTGAAGGAAGACTAGTTGAGGCTGGGTGTAAGGATCCGTGAGGGGGATGGTACCCTTGATAGTGATATCCTGAGGTATTGCTCAGGGACTGGACATAGGTCTCCTGTGGAAAGGAGTTCCGAACCAGGATAAAATCCTTGTGTCTTGTGGCTGTGTTTTGTGCGTTTGCTGTTTCATTTCCTCTACCTCTAACCTTCGTTTAAGTTGTTGTGTAATCTTTTTAGTGAACAGTTATCAATCTAAGATCTAATTTTTAATAACCCATTCACCCCCCTCTGGGCTAGCTAGCTGGGCAACAAGTGGTATCAGAGCGAGTCTCTTCGACAAAGAAGAAGATCCAACGATCTGAAGAGTAAAGATCCATGGCAGCCCAAGGTAACTTCGAAGGTCAGTCAGTCAACAGACCTCCTTTGTTTGATGGAGAAGATTATACCTATTGGAAGACAAGAATGGAGTACTTTCTACAAGGCCACGATTACATGATATGGTCCATTGTAGAAGAAGGCGATCTTCTAGTCACCAATGCAAAGGCTCAGTGGATAGATGAAGACAGAAGAAAAATCTCCTTAAACTGCAAAGCCAAGAGCATCCTGTGCTGTGCCCTCAGCAAGAAAGAATTCAACATAGTTTCAGCCTGCAAATCCGCAATGGAAATGTGGGAAAAGCTCAGGATTACCTATGAAGGGACAGATAAGGTAAAGGAGACAAGAATCGACATTCTTGACTCAATATGAAACATTCCAGATGCAGTCAGGTGAATCTATAACCCAAATGTTTAGTAGATTCACAGATATCACAAATGGGTTAGCTGGATTAGGAAAAATCTATGATGTACCAGATATGGTCAGGAAGATCCTCAGATCTCTGCCATCCTTATGGACTCCAAAGGTAACAGCCATTGAGGAAGCCAATGATCTAAAACTAATGTCATTGGAGAAGTTAATAGGATCCCTCATGGCTCATGAGATAAATATGGAGAGATTAGGAGAATCCTCCACCAGAAAGAAGCAATCAAACGCTCTCAAGGCCAATGAAGATATATCAAAAGAATCACTGGACAACAGTGAAAGCAGTAAGGACAGTGATGATGAAGAAGCAATGCTGTCTCGAAGACTTCAAAGAATTCTAGCAAAGAAGAAGAAGTTCCAGTCTGGGAGAAGATTTTTTAAGAAAAATAAGATTTCAGAAAACCAGAAGTAAAGGATTCGAAGAAAGGAGAAGTGATATGCTATGAATGCAAGAAGCCTGGACACATCAAGGCAGATTGTCCAATGCTTAAGAAGAATGATCACAAGAAGAAGGATAATTTCAGAAAATTCAAGAAGTATAAAAAGAAGGCAATGGCAGCTGCTTGGGAGAATAACAGTGACTCAGACAGTGAGTCAAGCTCAAGCAGTGATGGAGAAGAAGCCAACCTGGCTCTCATGACCAACACCGAAGACAAGGTAACTTCTGACTCTTCCTTTGATTCCGGTAATGATTTAGATTCTGATAATCTAGAAAGTGCCTTTAATGAACTTTATGATAAATATAAAGAAGTATCTAAATTACTTAAAGTTAGTAAGAAAAATGTAATCTGTTTAGAAAACACTAATTCAGACCTAAAAGCAGAAAATGAAGAACTTGAAAAGCAAATAATTGAACATAAAAGAAGAAATGAATTATTATATGAAGATCTAAAAGAGAAAAATAGAAAAATAACACACTTAGAAAAACAAGAAGACATAAGTGAACTTAAAACAGAAATAGAAAGACTAATTAAAGAAAATAAACACTTAACAAGCACTATAAACAAGTTCACAAATAATAAACCCCTTCTAATGATAAAAGGAGCTAAAAGATCAAACAAGAAGAAACATGGATTTGGTTACACTCCCTCAGAAAATGAAGAAACTAAAATCTTTCCTAATACTTATCCAACTCCTGAGTTTATATCCGAAAAGGACAAAAGACACCAAAAATTTAAATACACTCCAATTGAAAGAATAACTAGAACAACCTGTTGCAATCATTGTAATAAACTGGGACACAGTAAAGCAACCTGTCCCACTAAGAACAGAAATTGGATAATAAAAGGGAAAATTGATGATACTAACCCATCAGGACCCAAAAGAACTTGGGTACCTAAAACTTAATGTTTAAATTTCAGGGAAATTCAAGAGCATCCAAATGGTATTTGGATAGTGGATGCTCAAGACACATGTCAGGTAACCAGAAGCTTTTCGTCAATCTCCAAGCTGAAGAAGGAACAGTTACTTATGGAGATAATGGAAAAGGCACAGTGATAGGAAGTGGGTCTGTGAACAACAAAGGAAAATCAGTTATTGAAGATGTGTTGCTGGTCAAAGGATTAAAGAACAATCTCATTAGCATCAGCCAGTTGTGTGACAAAGGCCATCAGATTCAGTTCTAAGAATCAAAATGCAGCATATTAAAGGATGGAGCAGTCATCTTTGAAGCATATAGATAAAGAAATTTGTATGTACTCTATCTTGAGGAACTCAAGGATCAAGATGTCTGTTTGGCAGCCAGCAAAGATCAATCAACTGAGCTGTGGCACAGAAGACTGGGCCACTGCAGTTTGGATGGATTCAACAAGCTCAGAAAGAGAAATCTAGTGGAAGGACTGCCAAAGCTCAACACAAAAATGGATAGCATTTGCAGACCTTGTGCAAGTGGAAAGCACACCAAGAACTCTTTAAAATCAAAGACAGTAGTGACCACCTCAAAGCCGTTAGAACTACTTCACATGGATCTATTTGGGCCAATGAGGACTACCAGTCTTGGAGGAAAGAATTTTGGATTTGTCATAGTTGATGATTACTCAAGATTTACTTGGGTATCCTTTCTAGAGCACAAAGATGACACCTTTGATAATTTTGTCAGCTTCAGCAAGAAAGTTCAGAAAGATCAGAAGTTCACCATTATCTCTATCCGATCAGATCATGGTGGTGAATTTCAAAATGAAAAGTTTTCTAGGTTCTGTGATGACCAAGGAATTGAGCACAACTTCTCAGCACCAAGGACACCTCAACAGAATGGAATTGCTGAGAGGAAAAATAGAACTCTTTTGGATATGGCAAGAACAATGTTATCAGAATATGACTTGCCAAGATATTTTTGGGCCGAAGCCATCAACACTGCAAGCTACATCATTAATAGGGTAATGATCAGGCCAATTCTGAAGAAGACTGCTTATGAACTCTACAAGGGAAAGAAACCTAAGATCAGTCACTCAAAATATTTGGATGTCCTTGCTTCATCCACAACAATGGAAAAAGGGACATTGGTAAGTTAGATGCCAAATCAGATGAAGGCATCTTTATGGGGTACACTTCTAAGCCCAAAAGTTATAGAGTTTTCAATAAATGCTCATTATTAATTGAACAATCTGTGCATGTTATTTTTGATGAATCTAACCCTTCCTTGAAAAAGGAAGAAATTAGTGACATTGATGATGCAGATGACTTGTCCGAAAAATTAAAGAATACCTCAATTGAGGACAAGGAAGATCCACCTCTGGAAGAACTGCAGCAAACTGAAATTCAACATGAAAATTTCCAAAAGAATGGAGACATAAGAAAGATCACCCTCTTGAGAACATTATTGGTGATCCATCTGTAGGGGTAAGAACAAGAGGTAATGTAATTCCTTGTGATTATTTAGCTTTTGTTTCTCAAATAGAGCCTAAGACAGTCAATGAAGCTTTAACTGATGAATCTTGGATAATAGCCATGCAAGATGAACTGAATCAGTTCAAGAGAAACCAAGTATGGTCACTTGTTCCTAGACCATCCAATCATTCAGTTATTGGCACCAAGTGGGTGTTCAGAAATAAACTGGATGAGTCTGGAGTAATCTTAAGAAACAAGGCCAGACTGGTAGCTCAAGGCTATTCCCAAGAGGAAGGCATAGATTTCGATGAAACCTATGCACCTGTGGCTAGACTTGAGGCTATTAGAATTTTACTTGCTTATGCATCTGCATTAGATTTAAAATTGTTTCAAATGGATGTGAAATCTACCTTTTTAAATGGTTTTATCAAGGATGTTGAACAACCTCCAGGTTTTGATGACACTGAATTTCCAAATCATGTATTTAAACTCCATAAGGCTTTATATGGTTTAAAGCAAGCACCTAGAGCCTGGTATGAAAGGCTCAGTACTTTCTTATTAGATCATGGTTTCACTAGAGGTCAAGTAGATAGCATATTATTTATAAAATCAAAAGTCAAACATATACTACTTGTGCAAATATATGTAGATGATATTATTTTTGGATCTACTGATGAATCTCTTTGCAAGTACTTTGAAAAGCTTATGCAGGGAGAATTTGAAATGAGTATGATGGGGGAGCTAAACTACTTCCTTGGATTGCAAATCAAGCAAGGGAAGGAAGGCGCCCACATCTGTCAAGCCAAGTACACCAAAGAGCTGTGAAAGAAATTTGGATTTGAAGGTGCGAAGCCATTGTCAACGCCAATGAGCACATCAACCAGAATGGACAGTGATCAAAATGGTAAAAAGGTAGATCAAAAGAACTATAGAGGTATGATAGGGTCATTACTTTACTTAACAGCAAGTAGACCAGACATTTTATTTAGTGTATGCATGTGTGCTAGATATCAAGCAGACCCTAGAGAGTCTCATTTAATTTCTGTGAAAAGAATATTTAGATATTTAGCTAGAACTCATGATTTAGGTCTTTGGTATCCAAAATCTTGTGAAATAAATTTAGTAGGATATTCTGATGCTGACTATGCTGGATGCAAAGTAGATAGAAAGAGCACCAGTGGTTGTTGTCAATTTCTTGCAGGATGTCTGATATCTTGGTCTTCCAAGAAACAAAACTTAGTAGCTCTATCAACAGCTGAAGCTGAATATGTTGCTGCTGGAAGTTGCTGTACACAACTCCTATGGATAAAGCAACAACTTGAGGATTTCGACATTCATATCAAGTCAATTCCACTACTGTGTGATAATACAAGTGCCATCAACCTCACCAAGAATCCAGTGCAACACTCAAGGACTAAACACATTGAGGTTAGATATCATTTCATTCGAGATCATGTAGCTAGTGGTAATTTAGAAATTTCTTTTATAGATACAAATGGTCAACTGGCAGATATATTCACAAAAGCCCTACTTGAAGAGAGATTTACATCTCTTAGAAGGGAATTAGGGATGTGCAATTTGTGAAAAGATTTCTGCATTTAAATTGGCATATATATTTTTCAGATTATAATGAAATTTTCTCTCTCTCTCTGGCATTAAGCAAAACTTAGCTTATTTACTTTATTTGACCGCTATTGTGTTAAAAGTAGTTTGACCGGTCAAACCCTTTTCTCGCTTTTTGCCGTTACCCCTTTTGGCGCCTCCTTTTTCGATAAAGGATTATTAATTAGTCAAATTGTTGTGGGAACGACTCATCTCCCACCTTTACCCTTCTTTCTCCTTTATCTGTTCGCCCAAAGCCGATGCCCTAACGATTCCGGCATCGACTCTCCGCAAGATTTGAAGCCTTCTCTTCTTCCCATGAAGAATCCCTTGAGGGCTTCCATCCCTTCCATCATCTCCTTTCTCCAGAACTTTTCTCCACTCTACCCATGGCCGCTCCAGTGATCTCTGGAAGTGTAGGGGGCTACAGTGCTGAGTATTTGTCCCCTGAGCAGTAGGAAAGGTTTACATTCGTCAAGACGAAGGTTTGCGGAAATAAAGCAGTGGATGTACCAAATCTAGAGAAGAATGGCATGAACAGTATAGCAGAAACATTGAGAAGGATGCAGTGGATGGATATTGCCACCTTCATCGAGGTAAGCTATCCCGACCTGGTGAAAGCCTTTTATGTTTGTCTAAGTTCAGAGGCGGATGGGTCCCTTGTCTCGTCTGTAAAGGGTATCCAAATTAAAGTAGTTCATGAGCTTTTGCACATGTTGTTTGGGGTGAAGACTTCTGGACACAGTGGGGTTCACACAGTGAACGATCAAGCAAAGGGTCTTGGCATTATAGGTCCAGGTTTCAGGCTGAGAGACGGAAAATTAGATATCAATCAGATGACTGCATTCAACCGTCTACTTTATTTTATTATCTGCCAAATCATGGTTCCCCGCAGTGCCACTTTCTCAACTTGTACTAGGGCAAATTCAGATATGATGTTCTGGGTAATCCAGCAAAAGGAGATTAACATGGCCGAGGTCATGATGGAGAGAATGAAGTTTGCCCATGATCAAATCTGGGATACAAAGAGCAAGTTGAATGTTTCATTGCCCTATGCTCATCTACTTACCAAGATATTCAAACATTTTGGAGTAAATCTATATGGGGCAGTTGTGGAAAAGATGGGCCAGTCTATAAGGTCCAGGAACCTAAAGAAAAGTGGATTCTCAGTGCAGAATGGGATATGGACCAAGACCTCTGTGGTAGAGGGAGAGGCCATCATTGGAGATGTCCCAAAGATTCCAGAAGAAGCAGCAGATCCACCAGCAGAATTAGAGGTAGAATCAGTAGCAGTAGAACAAGCAGCAGCAGAACCTGCAGTGGAAGAACAAGCAGAGACTTCAGGATCACCTGTTATGGAGGTTGAATCTCATTCTCCAGAAACTCCAATGGGAGAAGCAGTAGCAGGTGTGGCAGATCCTTTGCCCACCTCCAGAGTTGCCTCTATTCTAAGAGAGGTGTTGGACTCCTTTCCCTCCACCTCAGTTACTTCAGAAATAGGCGGACGTACAGAAGAAGAAGCTATGGCACCAGGCCATACTGAAAATTTAACTGAGGTAAATGTCAGTTTTGAGGTGCAAACAGCTACTCAACAAGAAGTGATTATGGAAGAAGTTCCCAACCAAGGGGAGCCGAATGCTAGAGAGTCTCAATTGTCAGAATCAGTGGCAGAAGGCCACATTGAGGAAATTGTTTTGGAAGAAGCTCCTACCCAGGGGGAGCAAGAAAATGTTGAACTCAATGCTCCTATTCAGGGGGAGCAAATTGGCAATGAGGAATCTATGATGGAGAATGCTCCTGAGACAGATGCACCATCTCAGGGAAATCAAGCTCCTGCCAAAGTACCTGTAAATGAAGGACCAAGTACAAGCCATGCTAATATTGAGGAGCCAATCACTCAGAAAAGCAAAAGAAAGAGAGTGGCTCACAGAAGGCAAAGAAAGAGCCACAGGAAAGTAAATTTGAAGCCTGTTATGGAAATATTAAAGGCTCAAGGAGATATATTATCATCAGTTCAGACCAGTGTCTAAGGCATTCTTGCCAGTCAAGCTACAACCACTACTGAACTATCTCAAGTCCAAAATGCTATAAGGTGGTTCAACAAGGAAATGTCAGACATGAAGTTCATGCTATCAGTAATTTCGAGGACAGGTGGATTTTCTCCTTCTGCTACTCAGAGCAGACCTGCAGCTGTTCCTCGGCCACCAGGGCCACCAGCACAAGAGTCAGGGCCATCTGGGCCATCAGTGCAAGCATCAGGGCCATCAGGGCCATCTCATCAGGAATCTAGGCCATCTGGGCCGTCTGCAGTTGCTAGAGAAGGTCAAGCAAAAGGGAAAGAGCCAGTAGCAGCTACCAAGGCCCCTGAAACTTCTACTCTTGCAACTCCAACCCTCTCCTCACCTTCTTCTTCTTCTAAAGCCTCTCCAGCACCACCAACTTTCAAACACCCTATGCCTCGCACCCAAACCTCATCCTCTCTCATTCCATCTCAACCTTCCTTCTCTCCCACTCCCTCTCAAACCTCAGCTCCATCATCACCCTCACCTTCTTCACCTCTCACTGAAACTACTCCAGTTCACCCATCTACATCTTTCAATCCCAAACATCTCTTCTATCCTCCTACTCCTCCTTCTTCTGTCACCTTCATTTCGGAAAAACCTCAAATTCGCAGTGTCTTTGACACTAATCTTCCGGATGACTTTGAGAGAAGTACCCTCATCTCCATTCTATCCATTGCCACTCATGTCCACAGGACTGATCCTCCCAGTCCTGCCAAGAAAAAGAGGAAACATTCATCCTCTGTCAGCATCCCCTCCTCACCATTATTTCCTCCTCTTTGGTACTCTCTTAGCCTCGAACCTCAGAGAAGATCCATCTATAGGGAATACCTTCAAAAATGTATCCTTTCCACTATCTATGGTATTCCTTTCCTCAACCTCTCTGAGCATCTAAACATTGTTCTTCCTCTTTGCGAGTTGTCCCACCTTCAAAAATCCAAAATCTATGAGGGCACTGAGTTCAAGACTGAAGAGCAGTAGGCCAACGTCAAGGGCAACAAGTCTCTATACTCCAAATACTTGACTGCCCGTGAAGAAACCCTTACCCATAGAGATCACCCACTCACTCTTTCCGAGTGGTTCATTCTTCAGCATAAGACCTTATGGGGACCATTCATTCTGAAAGAGATCAGGATAGCCAAGAACTTCCAGTTGTACAGTGATTTCTGCTACCTGAACAAGCTACCTGAAGTCCAGTTGTAAGGCCCTCGAATTTTTCGTCGCATTATTTGTATTTATGTGTGTATATTTGTGCTTGTGTATGTATGTACATATTTACGTACGCATTAATTAGTATAATTATGTGTGCATGTGTTTATATTAAATATAAATAATGTATGTATTGCATGGTGATAGCATGGATGTAATATCATATACATATTGCATGTATATATGCTCGTTATGCATGTTTTTCTGCATATTTTAGAGTTCTGGCCGAAGGCCACCTTGGCGTCAAGCCCAGGCCGTTTAGGTGGTGTCAGCGTCCAGACCTGGACGCCAACACTAATCCAGACGTCCAGCGATCTGGACGCCAATCTCTCTGGCCTGCATGCACAGCAGAGCTGCAAGCTTCTGAAAACAAGGCAAGCCAACCATTGGGGATGTCCCCCAACGGCTCTGAAGACTGTCAAATCAGCATGGTGAGTGGGAGAGAGGCTCCCCTTATGTCTGAACCCGAAATGGCCTCTCCCCACTTCTCCCTTCACCTTGCAAGAGGAGAAAAGAAAAACTGAGAGAAAACCCACTTTGGAACCCAAGAATCCATCAACCTGAGGATCTGCTCCGGAGATCTACTGCTTCAAGAAGGTAGCTGGATCAAAGGAGGAGGCTTCCCCAACATCCCCTCGGCGTGGAGATCATCCAGGAGCCCGGAGGAGAGATCATTTGGAGGGAGTTCTGCACTTCTTGGGACAGCCCAAGGAGGGCTTCACCAACACCCTAAACCCTTTGGAAGAATTTTTAAAAGGCAAGTGACCTATCCATGGTGTCCCCGTATGAGTCTAGGTCGGTTTTGCTATTTTTATGGATTTTTCCTCGAGTCCTAGACCCTCCCATTCACCCAAGTTTGAGAGCTCGGGTCTGTGTTTCTGCACAGACCTAGGCTTGACGGCAAGGTCCCTGGACGCCCAGATCATGCTTGGCGTCCATCGGCCCTGTCGCTGACTCTGAGTCAGCGGCCAGAGACTGCCGCCAAGTTCCTCTGGACAGAACAGTGAGCTGTTCTGCCCTTCTTATACATTAATTTCGGTATGTTTTCCGTGATGAGGATATATGGTAATCCTATACTCTATGTATATTATCAATTGTGGTGTGTGAATGAGTGTGATGCGTGATGGTAAATTTAGGATAATTGTACCCCTTTAAACTTGTGAGCATGACTTGTAGATAATCTTGTCAAATTTATGTTTCATGATTAGGATTAGTATTAATGGCTTGGTTTTGGTCTGATCATGAAGATTAGTGGGTCAGTATATGTGTTTGCAATTTTGGTAAATTATCCATGCTTGTGTAAATTGCTAATGAATCCGGCTCGGTAAAATAAAAGCATGCAAGAATGGTTGTGGTGAAATCCATAGATGTATGATTTAGGGAAATTTTGTATTCTCAAATCATGCATATATTAGTAGCCTCTATTTAAACCAGTAAGTGGCAATTTGCAGGACATGTTAAACCCCATGTTAACTTAAGTTGTGAATAGTATGCTAAATAGGTGTTTTATTTTCTGTAAATTCTATTTAGCTCAGAAAAAATTCTGAAAATTTGAGTGTATGATCTTGAACCCGAAAACAGCATGTGGTTAAAATTTCTGGTCATTTGGACTAGTAAATAAGAAGTTATGTATTTTCATGTGAAATGTGATAATCTACGTATATTATCGTAATGTGATTAGTTATTGTCTAAAACCAACTTGATTGGTGAAATCACTGTGTACTAAGCTCTTGAAATTCTGTAGTACCATGTTAGGAAAAACAGAGATATTCATGTGAGTGAGGAAGTGAATGTGATGAAAAGTGTGAAGTGTAAAACCACGTGTAAAACGGTAAATGTGTAAATGTGCAACTGTGCCAATGTGACACTGCTTCCGTAGAGGGCAGTGGAGCTGTATCAGGGAAAAGTCCCCCTGAGAAAGTTCAATGTGTAAGTGACCCTAAGGGCATTAGGGGGAAATCCTGGAGGTGGACAAGTACCACTGGTTAGGGTGGAGACTTGTTCTCCCGGTCTGCGCAGTCCAAGAGTCGCCATTAGAATGCCTAGATGGCGTCTATATGTAATGTGATGTGTATATGTCCTTTTGTGGTTTGGACTATGTGTCACGGCACCTAAAATGTGTAATGTGAAATGTGTAATGTGTATATGTCCATGTGTAAATGTGTAAGTGACAATGTGAATGTGTATATGTAAAGTGAACCATGTGAAAGAGGAAATTCGTGTAAAGAAAATATGAAACTAAAGATGTGAAAATGTGTTATTGAAAACCATGTGAGACAAATCTGAAATCATGTGAAATCAGTGAATTTATGTTATTATCATCATGTTATTATGTGCAAAGATGTTTAGAATCCATGTTAGGGATAATTGGTGAAAACGGGCAAAAGATAGCATGATTGTTTGAACACATGATATGTTTTATGCAATATTGTAGCTTTCATGTATAGTTTACAGTCGTTAAACCATGTGAAATCAGCAACCCAAAGCATGTTAAAAGGTTATGTATGTACTTAAGGACATGTGAAATCCATGCTAGTGGTGTTCCCCTTTCATGTGTGCATAATGTTCATGTTGATAGCTCTCATGTTTTGATTCTTTAAAGATTAAAGTTTCATGAGTAAATTGAATAGAGAGCATGTGATAGGTGAATTTTATTTTAGAAATCTGAAAACATGATTCATGTATAAAATGGTACTTTCATGCTAGGTTGAAACTTGAATTGACTAGCATGCTATGTGTTGTAAATTGTAAATGTGCATGTAGAAACCACTAGGACTTGTACGTGTATATCGTGAGTAGTGTTGCTTGCTGAGTCCTTGGACTCACTCCTTGCTTCGGCGTACAGGTATAGTTGGTGACACGGCACCGTTGGAGGAGACGGTGGAGACGGACTCCGAGCGCGGAGACTAGCTTTGGAGTTTCTTGAGATTTGTGTATTTCATAAGTATGTAATTTGAACATTGTATTAGAGTACTATGAAAATGATGTATAAATGTGGATAATTTGTAGTTCTATTTCAGCAATTTAAATTATGTGGACCTTTAGTTCTTTTATGTAAATGGCGAATTGCATGTATGTTTAATGTGGATGATGAATGAATGGAGACAGTTGTCTTTTACTTCCGCTACTCTGTTGTATATTCGCGTGTATCTCAGCTGTATGTATCGTTTGGGTAAATGTCCCACTGTGGCAGCGCTCGCTATACCGACGTGGGTTGGTATAACCGTACCGGTATAATGAGGGCCGTCACACCAGTTCTGCCAATTTCATTCAACCATAGTGCTGCTGAGATCAGAACATCCAATAAATCTTCCCCTCACAGTGGATTTTGCAAACCTCAAAGTTACTTCTTCAGTTCTTCTGCCGAAGCTACACTCCTTAGTGTTTGACTCAGATGCAGGCTCCTATGCTTTTGATATGTTTGCTAAGCAGATGGGCAGAATGTCAGCTAAGCAGGGTAGATTGCCTTCCTTTTTGTGGTTTATTTTCAGAGAATACCACTCTGGCTGCATTTCCTCCCAAGTTTTAGCTCCACTCATTTCTGAGTGTGAGAGGCTTTCTCCCTCCGTATGGGAAAAGCTCTATAAGGAATCCCATCTTCAGTTGCAAGCCATCAACAGTTCCTTGTTCAGTCAAGGTAAGCCTATTCTATCAGCAGAAGCCTTCTTGGATCTCAACTCCATAAATCCAATTCAAGAGATATATGTTCAGTGGGCAGCCAGATATACTGCCTTCTATGCCTTGAAGAAGGATCTTCTTGATCAGAAGATTTTCTATCCAATCTCTCTGGATAGATTTCTCCATCGTGCCAGTTTTGGAAAGAGCACCTACTTCAGATTCATACTGGACAGAGATCAGTATGGAGAATTCCTGGAACAGCAGCGGTAGCTATACATTCAAAGGATTATTCCAGCCATGGGTTCTTCTTTTTCAGTTGCTCCTAGTGTTTTCCACCAGATTTTTGAAGATATGAAGATCAAGGCATGGGCTGTCATTTCACAGCATGCCTCTCTTTTGTCTCCTTTGTATTATCTTGCTCCTAATTAATCCAAAGCTTTCTCTCTTCTTTGTCTCATAGACTATCTTTTGCTTATTGACAAAAAAGGGGAGAAAACTAAAGCAACTCTGAAAAACATGTCTGTTTATTTATGCTGTTTAGTATATTTTGTCATCATCAAAAAGGGGGAGATTGATGACAAAACTTTCCCCATATAAATTAATTCACTTATTTATATATTAATTTTGATGATTAACAAAACAATACTAATGAATTACTTGAGCCTTGAGGACAGGAAATAAAAGTAAAAGGAAGTTCAAGACAATCAGGTAAAACTCTCACTTCATATTTTTCCCAAGTCATTGCATCGACTTTTTCATACACTATAACGATTTGCTCGTCGCAACGATTTCTTAAGTTGTCATAACGATTTCTTAAGACCTCGCAACAATTTGCTCGTCGCAACGATTTCTTAATTTGTCATAACGATTTCTTAAGACCTCATAACGATTTGCTCGTCGCAACGATTTCTTAAGTTGTCATAACGATTTCTTAAGACCTCGTAACGATTTGCTCGTCGCAATGATTTCTTAAGTTGTCATAACGATTTCTTAAGACCTCGTAACGATTTGCTCATCGCAGCGATTTCTTAAGACATCATAACGATTTCTGTAGAATTCATAACGATTTCTTTTTTGATCACAATGATTTACTTACAATAACGATTTGGTAAGTAATCACATCGATTTCTTTGATGCTAATAACGATTTGTCTTGCATAACGATTTCATAAGTGCTTACAATGATTTCATTATTATGATTTAATGATTCTCTATCATAACGATTTGCCTATCAACTTATAACGATTTCATAAGTCATAAAGGCATCGGCTTTGTTCATATTGATTTCATTGTTATATCAATACTCTTTAATATACGTTGAATAGTCAAAGTCGTATCTCGTCTGTTTGACTGCTATGCATTCAATGCACTCTGAACGTATCTCTCATGCATGCAGACGATATCTTCCACTATTGTGCTATTCTGTCTACATCTTTATTTTGACAAAAAAGAGCTTTGCTAAATCTAGCAATATCTTTTCCAACTGTGACTGACAATCAACGACAGCCCTAGCTGTCTCCTATTTATTGTTGATATGCTTGCAGATACCTGACAAGATTTATCTGTACAACGTTGGACACAAAAGATACAAGATATCAAAACATTTCTTTGGCATGTACTAAAGGATAAAAGACTGAAGATCAGAAGCTTCCTTGCAACTAGTCTAACGTACACCAGAATGAGAGACAACGGATCTTTAACGTTCAAATTTCAAGTAGAAGCTTAAATACAAGACTACAAGACTGAGAAGAAAGGACTTTTGAAGAGAACAACATTTGTGATAGAGAATAGCCAATCCTTCAAGTCTTCAGTAGTTCAAACAAGAGCGAAGCACTCCATTCCAATAGATCTTAGCTCTTTAGCTCTCTGTGTTGAAAAAGAAATTCCTGTGAGAGCCAGTGAAGTCTTTGAGAGAAACCAGTGTCAAAATCCTTTCTCTCTCGAGGCTTGTTTACTTCAGATTGTAGCTATTTGAGCTAGTTCCTGAAGCTTGTTCTTGTGCTTACTTTTATTAGTTTTATTCCCTTCTGTGTGAAGGAAGACTGGTGGTATCCAGGGCGGGTTTATTCCCTTCTGTGTGAAGGAAGACCTGGTGGTATCTAGGGTGGTTGTATTCCCTTCAGGTGATGGAAGACCAGTTGAGGCTGGGTGTAAGGATCCGTGTGGGGGATAGTACCCTTGATAGTGATATCCTGAGGTATTGCTCAGGGACTGGATGTAGGTCTCCTGTGGAAAGGAGTTCCGAACCAGGATAAAATCCTTGTGTCTTGTGGATGTGTTTTGTGCGTTTGTTGTTTCATTGCCTCTACCTCTAACCTTCATTTAAGTTGGTGTGTAATCTTTTTAGTGAACGGGTATCAATCTAAGATCTAATTTTTAATAACCCATTCACCCCCCCTCTGGGCTAGCTAGCTGGGCAACAGTAATAAGCAGGAGATAAAAGAGAGGCAAAATGAGAAATAATCTCCCAGGCCTGCTCTTCCTGCCTCTCAAAGTAAGTCTTGAAGGGTCCAGGGCCAACAGAATAATTTGGTCCCATAGAGGGAGCCATTCTTTTTAGGTGAAGGACCAACTGAGCTTCAAGGAAATCATTGTACGGATCTCTGTCCAAGGAGTGCTTGTAGAAGGAGACTTTTCCAAAGCTAGCACAAGCAAGAAACTGATTAAGGGAGACAGGATAGAAGATCTGCTTATGCTTCAATTCCTGGTGCATGGCGACATACACTTTGTACCTTTCCACCCAAATTTGAAGAGGATCATTAACAAGGTGGAGGGAATTCATGTCCAGAAAGGTTGCAGCTGAGATTGGAGGGCGGCCTTCCCTGGCTAAGGTTGCATTTGTATCTGAAAATTTCTGAGCTGATAAGGGATAGAACTTGGCCCAACCTGAAGGTGTCAGTCTTTCACATTCTGACAAGGCAGGGGCTAGAATCTCAGCACGGATGTGGCCTAGGTGGTACTCCCTAAAGATAAATATGGAGAAAGCTACCACACTGCCCTTCTGAACTTTGATTCTGCCCATCACTCTCGCAAAACGATCAAAAATAACCGAGCCTACGGGTGTATCCATGAGCAAAGAGTGAAGAGGAGGAAGATATGTAGCCTCTGGAAGCTGAAGAGTAGCAAAGTCCACTTGAATTGCTGCAATGCCAAGCTCAGGTCCAAGATTTCGGATGGCTTGCCTGAACTGACTGAGTTGGACTTCAGGTAAACGATGAAGATACCTATAATCATTAAACATGTTGAATTGCCTAATCATCTTGATCTCTTTCTGGATGAAGGGAGCCCATGAGTTGTTATGGTGGAGCAGAAACCATTCTGACAAGGTGAGAGAGTGATCCCTGGGAGGAAACACTTCAGATCTAGCAGAGAGAAACTTGTTGTAGAGGACCTTATTTGAGCATGCCCATTCTTCTTCAGATAGGGATTGAGCAGAAGAGAAGATCTTGGCCTTGACAACCTTGGTAAGAGAGGTGTAAGGTAGGATGGTTTGAAGATGGTCAGAAAGGTTTAGGAAAGGTAGATTGAAGAGGGTGGCGAAGACAACCTTTGTGAGGTATTCCCTGTAGAGAGGCCTGTTTTTAGTGACCTCTGTGAGAGAAAACCACAAGGGAGGATACAACGGATTAAATGATGAAGAGGTTTTTCTTTTCTTAGAGGGAGGACAGGAGGGATCAGAGACATGAATATGCTGGCCAACTTTGAGAACAGAGCCAAGAATAGTGTCCTCAAATTCATCTTTGATGGGGCTCAGATAGGGACCATCAATTTGAGTTCCTTCTGGAATGATGGTGATGAAGGAGGGAGGAGGATGAGGATGAAGAAGGGATGGTGGAGGAGAAGAGGTGTGAGGAGATGGTCCAGTTGATGAAGAGGGACCAGAGGAGGAGGCTCCAGCTGATGATGAGGCTGGAGGAACCTCAAAGATAGATGGAGGTGGAGGAATATGAGTGGAAGAGGCAGGAGAAAAGGTAGATTGAGAAGGAAATGGTGTTGGAGAGGAAATGGGTCTGGGTTGAGGTTTTTTGAAGGTCTGGGGAGCAGGAGGTGCTGTAGAAGCTGAGGGTGGAGATGGAGGAACAGGTGTGTGAGAAGAAAAAGAAGGAGCTGGGGGCTTGGGTGCCAAGACTTCTTCTTCTACCACTGTCTGCACAGGTTCAGACTCCAACGTCCCTGATGGCCCTGACACCTTCTCAGCTGGCCCTGGAGGCCCTTCAACTTGCTCAGCTGGCCCAGATGGCCCTTGCTCATTGACCTCTGCCTCTGCTGCTACTGCTGCTGCTGGTGCCGGCCCTGATGGCCCGGACACAGGAACTGACGGCCCTGATGGCCCTGGTGGCCTGGAAGTATCAGCATCCAAGTTCTGATCTGCAGGAGGTGTAGTAGGAGGAGGATCTTGAGCTCCAACTACCTTCAGAATCTCAGCTAGCATAGACTTCATGCTGCCCATCTCTTTGTTGAACCATTTCATGGTGTTTCTTATTTGAGAGATTTCCTTAGTGGTGGATGCTTGGCTCATAAAAATGGAGTTCACATCACATTGAAGTGAGCACAAGATCTCACCTTGAGCATCTAATCTTTCAACGACAGGTTTCAAATTAATGACAATTTTCTGTCTCACCTGCCTCTCGAAAGGAGTATCTGCTAAGAGTGGAACTTCGGAAACCACTTCTTTTCTATTCTGCCTTGCCTCTGAAGCTGGAGGTTGCTGATCATCATCTGATTCTGAGGAGCTGGCTGTCTCCCCGTCTCTAGGATCATTACCTGGGGGATTGTCATGTTCCTTCCCCTGAGTGCCATCATCTTGTGAACTGGCAAAGACTTCATCAGCACGCACACTGCCCATAGGCTCATCACATTGTGCTGCTTCTGCTGGTCCACCCTTTAATCGCTCCCCCTCAGTAGGAGCATCTTCTTCCATTGACTCTTGCTCCCCCTGAATGGGAGCATCTTGCATAACAATGTCTTCAGGAGCAACTGATTCCTCAATGTGGCCTGATGCCACAGCCTCTTCCTCTGGATTTCCACCAACCTCTGGAGTGACTGGGGTGGAATGAATAGAATCCAACACCTCTCTAAGGATAGAGGCAACAATGGAGGTGGGCAAAGGATCTGCTGCACCTACCACTGCTTCTCCTACTGGTGCTTCTGGAGGTTGAGATTTGACTGTCACTTCAGGGGACCCTGCTAGCTCTACTGTCCCTGCTACATGAGCTGCCAATTTAGATGGTCCTGCTGCCTCTTGAACTGCTGATACAACAACTGCCGCCTCAACTTCTGCTGCTAATGCTACTGCTGCTAGTTCTGCTGAAGCTTCTGGCACTTCTTCCTGAATATCTGGAATATCTCCTATAATGGCCTCTCCCTCTGCCATAGAGGTCTTAGACCAAACTCCACCAACACTGAGAACCCACTCTTCCTCAGATTTCTGGACCTAATTGCTTGCCCATCTTCTCAACTACTGCCCCAGATAGATCAACACCAAAGTGTTTGAAGATCTTGGTAAGCAAATGGGCATAGGGCAAAGAGACATTAAGCTTGCTTTTTGTATCCCAAATCTGATCACGGTCAAACTTCATCCTCTCAATCATTACTTCAGCCATGTTGATCTCCTTGTTCTGTATGGCCCAGAACATCATATCTGAATCTGCCTTGGTACATGTTGAAAAAGTTGCACTTCTAGGAACTAGAATTTGACAAGCAATAAAGTGTAGAAGACGGTTGAATGCATTCAATTGATTGATATCTATTTTTCCATCTCTCAGTCTGAACCCTGGTCCTACAATGCCAACACCTTTAGCTTGGGCATCGACGGTGTGAACCCCACTGTGACCAACTGTGCTCACATCAAACAACATCTTCAGAAGATCATCATCAATCTTTATGGGGATACCTTTGACTGAAGATGTCACAGACCCATCTGTCTCTAATTTCAAGCAATATAGAACACCTTCACGAGGTCTGGATAGCTTACCTCAGAGAAGGTTGAAATAACTGACCACTTCATCCTGCTTATGGCTGCTACAACACTGTGCATCCCGTTCTTCTCAAGATCAGCAACATCTGCTGCTTTATTCCCACAAACCTTGGTCTTCATAAATGTGAACCTCTCCTGCTGTTCAGGAGTAAGGAACTCAGCACCATAGCCCCCAAGACTTCCGGAGATGACGGATGCGGCCATGGAATCAGGTGAACAGGGTTTCTGGACGGTTGAGAAGGAAGAAGGAGTGAAAGTCCTCAAGAAATTTGTCGCGAGAAGGAGAGAGGAGCTTCAAACTTGTAGAGAGTCGATGTCCGAATCGTTAGGGCATCGGCTTAGGCAACCAGACGAAAGAGGGAAAAAAAGGTAGAAGATGGGAGATGAAACGTTCCCACATCGATTTTTGTAATTGAATAAATGCTTTGTGGAAAGTGAGGCGCCAAAAGGCGACAGAAAGCGACAAAAGAGTTTGACTATTCAAATTGACTTTAATAAAGAAGCGGCCAGGAAAGATAATTTGAATTTCTTTTACTTAAAACCGTGGAGGGAAAAATTCACTTAATTCTGAAAATTTATATGCCAGTTTTAAACAGAAAACTTTTCACAAATTACACATGCCCAATTCCCTTCTAAGAGATGTGAATATCTCTTTAGGTAAGGCTTTTGTGAAAATGTCTGCTAACTGACCGTTTGTATCAATAAAGGATATTTCAATATTACCATTTGCAACATGATCACGAATGAAATGATATCTAACCTCAATATGCTTGGTCCTTGAATGTTGGACTGGATTTTTAGTGAGATTGATAGCACTGGTGTTGTCACACAATAGTGGAATCGATTTGATATTTAATCCAAAATCTTCAAGTTGTTGCTTTATCCATAGGAGTTGTGTACAACAACTTCCAGCAGCTACGTACTCAGCTTCAGCTGTAGACAGTGCCCCTGAATTTTATTTCTTTGATGACCAGGATATCAAACACTCTGCAAGAAATTGACAACAACCACTGGTGTTTTTTCTATCTACTTTGCATCCAGCATAGTTAGCATCAGAGTATCCTACTAAATTAATTTCACAAGATTTTGGATACCACAGACCTAAATCATGAGTTCTAGCTAAGTATCTAAATATTCTTTTCACAGAGATTAAATGTGATTCTCTAGGATCTGTTTGATACCTAGCACACATGCATACACTAAATAGAATATCGGGTCTACTAGCTGTTAAATAAAGCAATGAACCTATCATACCTCTGTAGATCTTTTGATCTACTTTCCTACCATCTTGTCACTGTCCATTCTTGTTGATGTACTCATGGGTGTTGACAGTGGCTTGGTATTATCGAATCCAAATTTCTTCAAGAGTTCTTTGGTGTACTTTGCTTGGTAGATGTGGGTGCCATCTTTTCCTTGCTTGATTTGCAATCCAAGGAAATAATTGAGCTCCCCCATCATGCTCATCTCAAATTCTCCCTGCATCAACTTTTCAAAGTACTTGCAAAGGGATTCATCAGTAGAACCAAAAATAATATCATCTACATAAATTTGAACTAGCAGTATGTGTTTGACTTTTGACTTTATAAAGGGAGTACTATCTACTTGACCTCTACTGAAACCATGGTTTAAAAGAAAAGAACTAAGCCTTTCATACCAGGCTCTAGGTGCTTGTTTTAAACCATATAAAGCCTTATGAAGTTTGAAAACATGATAGGAAATTCTGTGTCATCGAAACCCGGGGGTTGATCCACATAAACTTCCTCTTTTATAAAACCATTTAAAAATGTAGATTTAACATCCATTTGAAATAGTTTTAAATCTAATGTTGATGCATATGCAAGTAATATTCTAATAGCCTCAAGTCTAGCTACAGGTGCATAGGTTTCATCAAAATCTATGCCTTCCTCTTGGGAATAGCCTTGAGCTACCAGTCTGGCCTTGTTTCTTAAGATTACACCAGCCTCATCCAATTTATTTTCTGAACACCCATTTGGTGCCAATAACTGGATGGTCTGATGGTCTGGGAACAAGAGACCATACTTGGTTTCTCTTGAACTGATTCAGTTCATCTTGCATGGCTATAATCCAAGATTCATCAGTGAGTGTTTCATTGACTGTCCTAGGCTCTATTTGAGAAACAAATGCTAGGTAGTCACAAGGAATTACATTACCTCTTGTTCTTACCCCTACAGATGGATCACCAATAATATTTTCGAGTGGGTGATCTTTCTTATATCTCCACTCCTTTGGAAGATTTTCATGAGTAATATCTTGTTGTTGCAAGTCTTCCAGAGGTGGATCATCCATGTCCTCAATTGATGTAGTCTTTAGTTTCTTGGACAGTTCATCTGCATCATCATTATCACTATCTTCTTCCTTTCTCAGGGAAGTGTTAGTTTCATCAAAAATAATATATACAGACTGTTCAATTAATAAAGTATGTTTATTTAATACTCTATAGTCTTTGGGTTTAGAGGTGTACCCCATGAAGATGCCTTCATCTGATTTGGCATCCAACTTACTATATCTCGCTTGCCATTGTTGTGTATAAAGTATGGGCATCCAAAGGTTCTGAAATGACTGATCTTTGGTTTCTTTCCTTTGAACAGTTCATATGCAGTCTTCTTTAGGATTGGCCTGATCATTACTCTGTTGATAATGTAGCTTGCTATGTTGACTGCTTCAGCCCAAAAATATTTTGGCAGATTATATTCCGATAGCATTGTTCTTGCCATGTCCAATAGAGTTCTATTCTTTCTCTCAGCAATTCCATTTTGCTGTGTGTCCTTGGTGCTGAGAAATTATGCTCAATTCCCTGATCATCACAGAACTTAGCAAATTTTTCATTCTGAAATTCACCATGATCTGATCGGATAGAAACAATGCTGAACTTCTGATCCTTCTGGACTTTCTTGCTGAAACTGACAAAGTTTTCAAATGTGTCATCTTTATGCTCTAGGAATGATACCCATGTGAATCTTGAGTAATCATCGACTATGACAAATCCTAAGTTCTTCCTCCAAGACTAGTAGTCCTCATTGGCCCAAATAGATCCATATGAAGGAGATCTAAGGGTTTTGAGGTCGTTACCACATTCTTTGACTTGAAGGAACTCTTAACATGCTTTCCTTTTGCACAAGGTCTGCAGACACCATCCATCTTTGTGCTGACCTTTGGCAGACCTTCCACAAGATTCTTCTTTAACAATTTTCTCATGCCGTCTATGCTGCAATGTCCTAGTCTTCTGTGCCATAATTCAGTAGATTGATCCTTGCTTGCTGTCAAACAGACGTCCTGATCCTTGAGTTCTTCAAGATGGAGTGCGTACAGGTTCTTCTCTCTATTGGCTTCAAAAATTACTGCTCCATCCTTCAATATGCTGCACTTTGATTCTTGAAACTGAATTTGATGGCCTCTGTCGCAAAGCTGGCTGATGCTAATCAGATTGTGCTTCAGCCCTTTGACAAGCAGTTCATCTTCAATAACTATCTTTCCTTTGTTGCTCATAGAACCACTGCCAATTACTGTGCCTTTCCCATTGTCTCCATAGGTAACTGTTCCTTCTTCAGCTTGGAGATGGGTGAATAGCTTCCGATTCCCTGACATGTGCCTTGAGCACCCACTATCCAAATACCATTTGGATGCTCGAGTGTTACCCTGAAATAAAATCATCAAGTTTTAGGTACCCAAATTCTTTTGGTCCTGATTGGTTAATCATTGAGCTTTCCTTTAATTATCCATTTCTTATGTCTTGTTGGAATGTTGTTATGATATGTCCTAACTTGTTACAGTGACTGCAGAAGGACAATTTTGTTATTTTTTCTATATATTTGAAATCTGCCTTGTATGCAATGTCTTGTTCAGGTACAAATTTAGGCGTTGGATATATTTAAGATAAACTATGGTTCTTCATGTCTGGGGGTGTATATCCTAATCCATTCTTCTTCTTACCTGATCTTCTGGCACCTTTTAGTATTAGGGATTTTTTACCATTAGTGAAATTTTCTAATGTGCTAGATAACTGTATATTATTTTCTGTTAATGATTTTATTTCTGTTTTCAGTTCATCTGTGCCTGCCTGTTTTTCCAACTTAATTATTTGTTCATTCTTATCCTTTAGATCTTCACATAATAACTCATTTCTTCTTTTAAGTTCAGTTCTATTTTTCTAGTTGCTCATTTTCAAATTTTAGATCTGAGTTTGTATTTTCTAAACAAGTAACGTTTTTCTTACTAACTTTCAATAATTTAGATACATCTCTATATTTATCATATAGTTCATTGAAAGCTTCTTTTAAACTATCGGAATCTGAACCATTACAAGAATCAAAGGATGAGTCAGA
The DNA here is from genome assembly GCA_014218235.1 of Colocasia esculenta. Classification (NCBI taxonomy): domain Eukaryota; kingdom Viridiplantae; phylum Streptophyta; class Magnoliopsida; order Alismatales; family Araceae; genus Colocasia; species Colocasia esculenta. The sequence continues at coordinate 137,689,331 of CM024760.1, forward strand.
GGTTACCTTTTCTTCAGTATTTGCCATGAAAGCCAGGTTGGCTTCTTCCTCATCACTGGTTGAGCTTGACTCACTGTCTGAGTCGCTGCTATTGCTCCATGCAGCTGCCATAGCTTTCTTCTTATATTTCCTAAACTTCATGGAGCTCTCTCTCTTTCTGAATTCAGGCTTCTTGAGCTTTGGACATTCAGCTTTGATATGTCCTGGCTTTTTGCACTCGTAGCATATGGGCTCACTCTTCTTTTGATCCTTTCCATCTGGTTTTTTGAAGTCTTTATTTCTCTTGAATGTCTTCTACCAGATTGGAACTTCTTCTTCTTTGCTAGAATGCGTTGCAATCTTTTTGACAGCATGGCTTCTTCATCTTCACAGCCACTTGAGTTCTCATCTTCAGCTGATGACTCATCTGACTTGTCTTCTTCTGCTTTAAGAGCATTTGAATGCTTCTTTCTGCTAGAGGACTCTCCTAGCCTTTCCATATTGATCTCATGGGCCATAAGGGACCCAATGAGTTTTTCCAAAGACATCCTTTTCAGATCATTAGCTTCTTCAATAGCTGTGACCTTTGGGGTCTATGAGGATGGTAAGGATCTAAGAATTTTCCTCACCATGTCTCTAATCTCATAGGTTTTTCCTAGTCGGGCTAACCCATTTGTGATATCTGTAAATCTACTGAACATGTGGGTTATGGATTCACCTGACTACATCTGAAATCTTTCATATTGTGTAACAAGAATATCAATTCTTGTCTCCTTCACCTTGTCTGTGCCTTCATAGTAATGCTAAGCTTTTCCCCACATCTCCATTGCGGATTTGTAGGCTGAAACTCTGTTGAATTCCTTTTTGCTTAGTGCACAGCACAGAATACTCTTAGCCTTACAGTTCAAGGAGATCTTTTTCTTGTCACCACTGTCCACTGAGCTTTCTCATTTGTGACCAGAGAGCGCCTTCTTCTACTATTGACCATATCTGATAGTCGTGACCTTGGAGAAAAGTAGAAGTACTCCATTCCTGGTCTTCAGTAAGCATAATCTTCACCATCGAAGAGAGGGGTCCGGTTAACAGACTGACCTTCAATGTTACCTTGGGCTGCCCATGGATCTTTACTCTTCAGATCGTTGGATCTTCTTTCTTTGTCGAAGAGACTTACTTGCTCTGATACCACTTGTTGCCCAGTTGACTAGCCCAGAGGGGGGGTGAATGGGTCTTTACAAATCTATTTAGGTGACCCCTGTACGTAAAAATATACACAAAAACATCTTTGATGTTGGTTGTAAACGGTTAGTATGAACAAACAAACCCACAAAGAATCAATCACACAACGCAAGGAATTACCGGTTCGGACCTCCTTTCCTTAGGATCCTACGTCCATAGTCGTCCCTGAGCAACAACTCGGCAACAACTCAGGTTTTCACTAACTAGGTACAGTCCCCCTATGGACACTACAACACCCAACTCAGCTGGTCTTCCTTCACCCAGAGGGAACAATAACACCCTGGATACCTCACCAGGTCTTCCTCTACAACCGAAGGGAAACAGTACCCTGGATCCCACCAGGTCTTCCTTCACACACGAAGGGAAACACCACAAAGAGAATAAAATGAATTCAAGCCCCTAGATCAAGCTTTTACAAGCCAAGATCTGAAGCAACAAGCATTGAGAGCAAAAGATCTAAACAAGGCACACTCTCAGAACTACACGGGCTCTCTTAGAAATTCTATTATAGCACAGAGAGCGAAGAGCTAAAGATGATGAGGAATGAGATTCTTGGCTCTAGACTTCTTGCAGAAGAATTTGAATGCTGTATGTGTCTGATACTTTTCTCCACTTCGTAACCCTCATTCTTCTCTTCTGTCTTGTATTTATATCTCTTTTGAAATACGGTCGTTGAAGTAACCGTTGTCTCTTAGACTGGTAGATGTTAGACTGCTTGACATTTGGAAGCTTCAACAATCTTTTATCCATTTGAGCACGCAAAGAGATAAGGTCTTCTGGCGTCTATATGGTCCAACGTTGTATGACAGAATATCTTTAGGACCCTACACATATTAAATGCTAGAACAATAGACAACTAGGCTGTCTCTTGTTGTCAGTAAACGTTGATGTGAATATTCACCAAAATAACAATGCCAAATATCTTGTTTTATGAGATGTTGACAGAATATGCACGATAATGAAAAGATATCATCTGCATGCATGCAGAGATACGTTCTGTCTTCATTAAATGCACAGTAGTCAGACAGATAACAGAAGACTTTGACTATTCAACACTTTAAAATAAATGTCAAGTCGATATAGACCATAAAATCGTTGTCTATATGACTTATGAAATCGTTATGATCAAGTCAGTTTGACCAAGTCGTTATGAGTCATAGCAAATCGTTACATTTACTGAGGGATTCAGTATGAACACTTAACAAATTGTTATAGAAAGCAAGTCATTGTGTTCACTGAAGAAATCGTTGTGAAATACTTAACAAATCGTTATGGAAAGCAAGTCGTTGTGTTCACTGAAATCATTGTGAAACACTTAACAAATCGTTATGAGCTTTAAAGAAATCGATGCGCGAAGCAAATCATTATGAGCTCTAAACAAATCATTGCAAAAAGCAAATCGTTATGAGTTCTAAATAAATCGTTGTGCGAAGCAAATCGTTATGAGTTCTAAAGAAATCGTTGCGCGAAGCAAATCGTTATGAGCTCTGAAGAAATCGTTGTGATAAATTGAGAAATCGTTATGGTGAGCAAGTCGTTGCGATTCTAAAGAAATCGTTATGATAACTTAAGAAATCGTTACGGCGAGCAAGTCGTTGCAAATTCTAAAGAAATCGTTATGATAACTTAAGAAATCGTTGAGACGGGCAAGTTATTGCGAATTCTAAAGAAATCGTTATGATAACTTAAGAAATCGTTGCGACGGGCAAGTTGTTACGAGTTCTGTAGAAATCGTAGTGATGACTTATAGAATCGTTGTGAGAACAATTTGTTTGTAATCAAACGATGTCACAGTAAAGAAGTCGTTCAGACACTTAAGAAATCGTTATGAATTCAAATCGTTATAGCACTAAAGGAAGTCGTTGTGACTTTCAACAGAAGTCGATGTGGACTTAGAGAAATATGATCTTGACAAGATAAAAGCTTCAAAAAGGTAATACTTACCATATTGGCTTGTTTGACCTTGGTATATTTCTATACTTAAGACTTATGAAGAATGTGTTAGAACCTTTTTGTTTGGTTTTGTTAATCACCAAATAAATATGTAATAATTAAAATTACATGGGGACAGACTGAGCATCAGAGAGCTCCCAATTCACCAAGAGGGGTGTGCCTAATCGTGCAAGTGTGTAGTGTCGTGTCACGGAACTTTCCTAATCTTGCATGTAATGGATGAACAATATATGAATCCTCGGAAAACATGTAAATAAGGAAAGTCCACATGCTACAAGCAAGTAACATAATAGGAAGACTTAACTAAGCAAGTCCAGACTAACATGTATGCTCCACAGATTCAAACCACCTTCTTATTATGACATTTCATATCAAGCTAGATCACAAAATGATAATCAAATGAACATAAGATCATTGACTTCATATTACCCATTAGAATCATATTCACGTCATTATAGCTTTCACATGGGTTGATTTCTTCTAGGCTAATGCGTCACTAAGTAGCATGGTTACTGACTAAGCTAATACGCATGCTTGACTGACTAACAAAAGGAACAGTCTCGGGTCGGCCTTTGAATCGTGATGGGTTCAGATGTCGCCTTTCAAAGAACCGTACACAGACAAGTAAGAAATGATAATAAGACACAAAATCGCGACGGACCTTCCTGTCGCGTTTAAATCGGGACAGGGTAGATGTCGTCTTCCTTACAGGAATTGATCACTAGATCGTTTGCCTAATCAGAATCACGACGATCTCTTTCGTCGCGTTCAGAACGCGACAGAACGACATGTCGCGACACCATGAATCGCGACGCTTCCCTACGTCGCGTTAATGCATGGTTTCCAAACATCGAATATAAAAACTATACGGAATTTAATGGGCGGGAAAGTCTCTAAATCACGACGGCACATGTTGTCACTCCAAATCCCTACGTCGCTTTTTTTTTTGGTAAAAAGCGGTCCTCAAGAGCTCAGGCTAGGAGAGTGCACCCTCCCCTCTGGGGGAGAATGTTCTCACTCCACCAGTAAGGCTCCTGGGCCAAGGATATATATTAATGGAAGAATGGTACAATAAGAAAACTCGGTCAAGATAGTCTAACATGGAAGAGACCGATTTTATCTAAAATAATGGGACCTTTACAATTATAGGGGACGCTAATAGAACCCAAAAAGACATTGTTCTCCCTTGATTGACAACCATAATTTGCCAAGACATCAGTGACCTAGTTAGCCTCCCGATAAACATGGTTAATGCTATAAGAATTCCTATTTATGATTGCATTAGCTTCCCACCACTAGCGGTATGCTTCCCATGAAGGGCATCTACCAGCCTTGAAAGAATTATCCAAAGTACTACAATTAGCCAAAGTACTAGAATCAATATTAACAATTGAAAGCCGAAGGCCAAGGAAATCGGCCAGGCGAATTCCATCACACAAAGCTCTTATTTCAGCGATCATGTTGTTGTTGTTTCCATAGAAGTGAGTAAACGCCACCCTAATTGTACCATGCATATCACGGATGCAACCACCACCCCCACAGTCACCCGGGTTCCCCTTGCTAGCTCCATCCACATTCAAACACAAATCTATAATTGGAGGAATCCAGTGAACAAGCTTAAGACACTTTGGGGAGACGTGAGGACTGAATCCAAACTGATGAAGAACCTACAACTCATAAGTCGATGGTGCTTCCTTAAATTGCATTTTAGAAAGAGAATTAGATATCATAAACTTGATCCTATTAATCACCATCCCAGCTGAATACCGCTTGGACTCAAACCTAGCCGAGCATCTCCCCTTCCATATCTCCCAAAGAATAAGAATAAGGCAGTATAGAGAAATGAATCCAAAAGGAGATGAAACATTAGTGAGTAGCAGAAAGCTCCAAATTCTCATCGTGATTTGGCTGTGCATGTTGATTTTTGGGCTAATGAGAGGAAGAAACCATTTCCACAGGGAAGCAGCCAGATCTCCATGAATAAATAGATGATTATAATCCTCATAGTTAGGACTCCTACAACAGGAGCAACAGGATGCAAGCTGGATACCACATTCAGCGATTCTTTGATCACCAGGGACAACTCTATTCAGAATTTTCCAGCAGAATAGCGAGGCTCTCCTATAAAAAGAGCTATGCCAAATTTTAGTAAGGGCAGGACGCTTCACCCCTACAAATATAACTAGATTATTAGCAGACTTTGAGGAGAAGCTACCATCCTGAGTAGCCCCCTAAACACACTTATCCTTCACCTCCTTTGAATAACCCCCTAAAGAATCCCACTAGGCAGAAGAGATCTTATAGGGTGCTGGATATCATTCATGACCTCCTGCAGATTAATCCTCCCACCATCATATGGAGCGCTGAGATGCTCAGAAAGCGGCCTTTCACCAAGCCAAATATCAGATAAGAAGTCAAATTTAGTGCCTCTCGCATGGATCCATTTAGTATTATCCTTAATAACTTGAAGAGCAGTTTCCCTAATTTTAGATGATATACCTGGAAGGTTGACATATCTGTCATTTGGATAGCATTTCCTGGCGTATAGAGCCCAGTACGAAGAACCATGTTGAATATTCCACCAAGATTTAACTACCAGAGCAACCTGCACCTGCTTGATGCTATGAACTGCCAAACCCCCTTCAGCAATAGGACGTTGAATGGTGGACCAGACCACCCAATGACGACGACGAACACCTTTAGAACCATTCCAGAAAAAGGCTACAGAACTCTTATCTATATAACATATAATACTGCTTGGGATGGATGAAGAAGCTGCCAGATAAACCGGAAGGGAAGCAAGCACAGAGTTTATTAGCGTGATTCTACCAGCCTGCGTAATCAGTCTGGGCTTCCATGAGGCAAGCTTTTTGTTAATCTTCTCAATAAGAGGTTTATAGTCCAGCGCAAGGACCCTACCAGATCTCAACGGAACACCCAAGTAGACCATGGAACCAGTTTGATTTTTGAACCCTGTCACCCTCTTAATCCTACTTACTGCTTGAGGGGACGCCCTGTGAGAAATCATGAAACAACTTTTGGAGGGGTTAATATATGACCTGAGGAATGCGAATATTTATTCAGGAAATCCATCAGTCTCCGAACATTATGAATCCCCCAATTGAGGAATATTAAAGTATCATCAGCATAAAGAAGATGTGATATAGGAGTACACCCTCTAGGCCCAGCATAAGGATGAAGATAGCCTGTTTGCACCAAATTCCTAATACCTCGGTTGAGAGATTCCTCCATGATAGACCTATAACTTGTAATCTAATGACATTTAGATAAAACTCTCAACATGAAAAACGACGAGGACAACTAGTAGAAAAAGATTCATGTTTTGGGTTTGACCCAAATCGACCTCGGTTGGCATGAAACGCATGAAGAACACAAAAAGCCCTAGACTTGCGTGACTTAGGGAAAACACTTAATACGATGAACATGCTTGATGAAAATTGGGCAAAATAGATTTAAAACAAAGTAGACTCGATGCTCCTTATGGTATAGGTTTTGTTTAGTTTCGGCCCAAGATCACCTACCTTTAGACGGATCTAAGGGATACAAACGCCCAGGTTGATGTAGAGCAAGGTTGAGGAAGAAGCTCAGTTCTCCCCAGCCGTTCTCCTCTCCTCCTGTGCCCTAGCTTGCTCCTCATGACCCCAACTCAATGCCAAACTTCCCTAAAAGTTTGGTGACGATCTCTTATAGTTTTAGGGTTTAATCCATGTCCAAATGAGGCTAGGAAAGGTGGCCTGCGAATTCTGCTTTGCTCCTTCCTTGTTTTGGGATTTCCTCTCCCAATTAGAGTAGCAATGGTGTTTGGAAGCATCCTCCTATGGTTCGGTCCGGTTTTGCTTGCCTTGTATGGCTAATTACCATAGTTTTTAGCCCTAAATTTCCCTTCCTATTTTCTGCATAATTATAGGTAATTTTGGGATTTATTGTTATTGGGTTTTCATCTTTGGCCCATTTAGAGTTGCATTGGACCAATTTGATTAAATAGCTGATGTCCCACCTTGGGAGTTTAATCATGACATTTATTTTATTTTTGGTTCACTACTTTTATTTATTTACTATTTTCTTATAATTTAATTTTTTGGGGTATTACATCCTCCCCCACTTAATAAAATTTGGTCCCCAAATTTATACATGATGGTATAGTATCGTACTTGAGAATAGTTCTCGGTGGTTTTTTTTCATTCTCTCCTCCGTTTCCCAGGTAGCATTTGTAACTCTATCTCGACTCCATTGGACCTTCACCATTGGTATGGTACGATTCCGGAGTCGTTGAAACTTCTGATCTAGTAGTTTAATCGGCTTCTCTTCATAGGTCAGGTCCTCCCAAGTCCTCATGGTTAATCACATGGTCGGCATTGAATATATAATTCCTCAGCATGAATATGTGGAATACATTGTGCATGTTTTCCAGTTGTGGAGGTAGTGCAAGTCTATAAGCCACTTGACCAACCCTCTCCAAGATTTCAAAAGGGCCGATAAACCTAAGACTCAATTTTCCTTTGATCCCAAATCTTTGAGTTCCCCTTGAAGGTGAGACCTTCAAGAAGACATGGTTTCCAACTTGGAATTCCAGCTCTCTCCTTCTTTTGTCTGCATAACTGTTCTGCCTGGATTGTACTATCTTCAGACGTTCCCTGACGATCTGAACCTTCCTAAAAGTTGCTTCAATTAACCCATTGGTTCTCCCTAACCTCTTCCCAACAAAGGGGTGATCTGCAACTCCTTCCGTATAAGGTTTCAAACAGTGCCATCTTTCCTGATAGCTATTGTACTCCATCAGGTACAACTAGTCATCCCATCGTCCTCTAAAATCTAGCACAAGAGCACGAAGCATGTCCTCCACAATTTGATTGGTTCTTTCAGTTTGTCCGTCAGTCTGAGGATGAAAGGTAGTGCTAAAATTTAATTTGGTACCCATTGCTGCTTGTAAACCCTTCCAGAATTGTGAAGTAAATCTAGGGTCCCGATCAGATATTGTAGTGGATGGAACTCCATGCAATCTAACTACCTCCTTAACATAAAGTGCAGCCAACACATCTACTGACCAGGTACTCTTAATCGGAAAGAAATGAGCTGACTTAGTCAATCGATCAACTATCACCCATATTGTATCCATACCACCTCTAGTCTTGGGTAATCCCATGATAAAGTTGATCCCGATTCTATCCCACTTCCATTCTGGAATTTCTAGTGGTAGCAATCCACCGACTGTTTGGAAATGCTCGGCCTTGACTTTCGTGCATGTTAGATAGTATGCCACATGGTCGGCCACATCCCTCTTCATATTCAGCCACCAATAAGACCTTTCAAGTCTTGTTATATCTTTGATGATCCAGGATGAATTGTGTACTTTGACTAATGAGCTTCATTTAACAACCTCTTTTTGAGTTCCCCATGATCCGGGACACATGTTCTACCTCGGAATAGTAATCTCCCATCAAGTGCCAGAGAAAAGTCCGGTCTCTGTTCTAATTTTTCTTTAATCTTAACTAAGAAGTGATCCTCTCCTTACTTCTCCTTGATTTCAGTTAGTAGATCGGATTGTATTTGGATATTAGAAATCAACACTTATTTCTCCTTCTTTCCCATGTCTAAATTCAGACTCGCAAATTGTTCAAGTAACTTCCATTCGCCCAGCATCATACTAGCTAGCATAGCTCTAGGTTGTCTTCTTAGAGCGTCTGCCACTACATTGGCTTTCCCTAGGTGATATTGAATGGAAAAGTCAAAGTCCTTGAGGTATTCTAACCACCTTCTTCGTCTCATGTTAAGCTCATTCTGTGAGAATAGATATTTCAGACTCTTGTGGTCAGAAAAGACTTTGAAATGCTCACCATAACTGTAGTGCCTCCAAATTTTCAGGGCGAACACCACAACTACTAATTCCAGGTCATATACAGGGTAATTTACTTCATGGATCTTCAATTGTCTTGAGGCATATGCTACTACTATTCCTTGTTGCATTAGGACACATTTTAGACCTGTTCCAGAAGCATCTGAATAGATTTCAAATCCTCGCTCTTCAGTGGGTAAGGCGAGGACAGGGGCAGTAGTCAGACACTTATTCAAGCTATTAAATCTCTCTTCACATTTATCAGTCCACACAAATGGATTTTCCTTCCGGGTGAGCTTGGTTAATGGCACTGTAATATTTGAGAAATCCTTTAAAAATCTTCGGTAGTATCCTACTAATCCAAGAAAGCCCTTGATCTCTACGACGCTTTTCGGTCTTTCCCACTTCAACACATCCTCAACCTTTGATGGATCAACAGCGATACCATCCTTGGTTACCACATGCCCTAAAAATACCTCCTCAAGCCAAAATTCACATTTTTTTAGCATGACATACAATTTATTCTCCCTTAGAATTTGCAATGCAATCCTCAAATGTTCCTCATGCTCTTCTTTTGTTTTGGAATAGATCAATATATCGTCGATGAATACCACCACAAATTTATCAAGATAGGGTGGATACTATACTATTCATCAGCTGCATGAAAACTGCAGAGGCATTTGTTAGTCCAAAAGGCATAACAATGAATTCATAATGCCATAATTGCTTCAGAAGGTTGTCTTGTGTATGTGTTCCCCTTTGATCCTCAATTGGTGATAGCCGGATCTGAGATCTATCATAGAGAAATATTTAGCTCCAGACAGTTGATCAAATAATTCATCAATCCTTGGCAGGGGATATTTGTTCTTAATGGTTAACTAGTTTAATTGCCTGTAATCTATACACAGCATCTTCGGCCCATCCTTCTTCTTGACAAAGAGGACAGGTGCACCCCATGGTGATGTGCATGGTCGGATAAATCCTTTCTCTAGCAGTTCCATTAGTTGCTCTTTTAATTCCTTCAATTCTGCGGGGGACATTCTATATGGTGCCCTAGATACTGGTGCTGCTCCGGGGATCAACTCAATGTTAAAATCGACCTCTCACTCAGGAGGAATTCCTGGCAAGTCTTTGGGAAAGACATCAACATACTCGCTGACAATATGGATGTCCTCAATCTTGACTTCCTTCTTTGCGATGACAACAGCAGCAAGAAAGGCCATACAACCTTTCCTCATCATCCTTTTGGCTTGTAGTGCAGAGATGAGTGATAGTCTCCTGCGGTTTCTATCTCCTGAGAACACTAGTTTTGGGTAATGACTAAAGGTTACTTGGCTTCTCTTACAATGGACACTAGCCCCATGTTCAGACAACTAGTCTGCTCCTAGTATCACATCATAACCCTCCATGTCCATGCATATTAAATTTCTAGGTAGATTTTCAGTGTCAATCAACACTCACTAGATGGCAAATGGTTTCTAAGATTGGTGCTAGGACCAATCGTACACGACTATTCCGAACTTCATTGAGATGGGTTTCACAGACAAGGTGTCAACAAAGGTTTGAGATATGAAGGAATGAGTAGCTCTCGTACCAAATAGAACAAATGCAGAATGGGAAAAAATAGTGAGTGTACCTTCAACCACACATCCTTCTTCCACAGCTTCAGGCTCCTGAATAGCTTGTAAGTGGCCTTGCCTCCTTTGTCCGTTCGAACGCTTCTCTTGTAGGGCTTGTTCTTTCAGCATTGGGCAGTCAGAAATCCTGTGGTCATGACTTCCACAGTACAAACATCTCCCCTGTGCTCTCCAGAATTGTTCGGACCGGTGACTAGCTTTACCGCAGTGCTTGCATCATTCCTCATTTGCCACTACCAACTGCTTGCCTAATTCCTTCGGCTTCTTATCGGCTTGTTCATAAAAACCACCACTGGGCCTTTTCCTCCCAATGGTCGGTTGATACTTTCTGGTAGCAGACACTTGCTCTCTCTTCACAAACTTCCCCTTGATCCTTTCAGCTGTCTCCATGGCATCTTCCAATAACTGTGCCTTCTTTATCATATCATCATAGGTTTGAATGTCCATTGGCGCCAGTTGGGTGATATACTGGGGCCTTAAGCCATTCAGAAAGTGTTTTGCCTTCATTCTTTCTGTCCCAATCAAGTGAACAACATATCGGGACAGACGAGAGAATTGGGCCTCATATTCGGCCACAATCAGTCCCCTCTATTTTAGATCCGCAAACTCAACTGTCTTCTACTCCTGGACTCTCTCAGAAAATTACTTGGTGTTGAAGCGTTCAATGAACTGAGCCCATGTTTGTTGTTGTCCTTCCAAAGACGCCTCAACCGACTCCCACCATGCCCTGGCATCCTTTTCCAATTGAAAAGTCGCCAGCAGTACCTTGTTTTGGTCCATGCATTACATGACCCTAAAGATCCTTTCAATTTCTTTGACCCAATGTTCAGCAACATTCGGGTTGGTACTTCCTTCGAATCTAGGTGGATCCATACTTCGGAAATTCCAATGGAGATCAGGGGCACCGCGGTTACCTCCACCCTGGGTGGCTTGCATGATTGCCTGAGTTAAGTTCTGTAAAGTTTGTTGCATGTTTCTAGCCTGAGCTCATTCAGCAGCCATTGAGGTAATAAGTACCTTCAAGATAATAATATAAGTTAGAGATCTAAGTATAACACATGTGACTCTTATACCCATAGCTCTACCCAAGCTCACATATGGTATGACAGATTTTGACTCATGTGATCTAGTTTCATTCCATAATCCTATTCCCGTGGACCATAAAGCTCAAGCACTGATACCAACTATCACGCCCCGACATTTAACAGCGGAATAAATATCGGGATGCGTGAATGATACAAATATAAGTATCACAGTTGAGTAACGTAGAGTCACAATTAAATATAACAACATACATGAGACAATAATAATGCCATCTAAAATACTCTTCATTTCACTCCATTCACTAATTAAAACCATACCTCAATAGAACCAACTAAAGGGTCCATTATTTAAATATAAACTCCATGAAAAGGTTTCACTATTACATAAACTACTCAAACATCTATTCCTAATCTTTCAACTCCTCATATGACGGGTGCTCTTCACTCATGCCCTGCCATCATCGGAGTCCACGAGATCCTCATCACTACCTAAAATGGATAGGATGACAGGGTGAGCAAACTAACCCAGTAGGATTTACATCTCAATGTGCGGGCACTAGTATACATGATTAACATTTTAAATAAGCAGGATCTGAATATGAACATGCTGACTATGCATGCATTTCTAACAAGTCGAATGGCAGAATAGAACATATATCATAACGAAACAATTACTGATCTTCATATACAAAGGACAGGTAGTTCAAGAATAATAGCATATCACAAGGATTGGGCCATATTCACACAGATATCACATATTCACATGGTCAGATGTATCATATCAAACTTATCACATCAAACGAATGGACATTCACAAATCTTGCACATAGACCAGTGCCATGCCAAGCACCACAAGTCCATGCTCCCACGGTTATAAGTACGTTGGGGCGCTCCTCCCTAGGACCAGACAGGGCCCTTATTGCACAAGCATTAGTCAAATGGACCGAAGTCCCACATTGTGCCGATCAAACATATACATATTATGGCCACAGATTTTCAATAACAATCACATAGTAATAGGAACATGATCATTCATAGAGTTCAAGGTATGACAAAAGCTCGAGGGATCAATTGGACAACATAACGACATATCTTATGTTCCATAATTCTTTAATGTTTTGACAAGAGGATGACTAATGACAGATCATACATGGTACAAGTGCTCTCTATCTCCAGGGTACTTCACGGTACAACCAGTCGGTCTCTATGAGGGAATCCATAGAGTACGGAGACTTACGGAGGTCTTAGGGAAAAGATCGCTAGTCTGCCAATACGGAATGACCGAAAGAGAGCTCCCAATTCCCCGAAAGGGGTGTGCCTAATCGTGCAAGTGTGTAGTATCGTGTCATGGAACTTTCCTAGTCATGCATGCAATGGATGAATAATATATGAATCCTCGGAAAACATGTAAATAAGGAAAGTCCACAAGCTACAAGCAAGTAACATAATAGGAAGACTTAAACTAAGGAAGTCCAGACTAACATGTATGCTCCACAGATTCAAACCACATTCTTATTATGACAATATCATATCAAGCTAGATCACAAGATGATAATCAAATGAACATAAGATCATTCACTTCATAATACCCATTAGAATCATATTCACGTCATTATAGCTTTCACATGGGTTGATTTCTTTTAGGCCAATGCATCACTAAGTAACATGGTTACTGACTAAGCTAATACACATGCTTGATTGACTAACAAAAGGAACAGTCTCGGGTCGGTCTTTGAATCATAACGGGTTCAGACGTCGCCTTCAAAGAACCATACACAGACAAGTAAGAAACTATAATAAGACACAAAATCGCGACAGACCTTCCTGTCGCGTTTAAATCGCGATAGGTTAGATGGTTGCCTTTCTTACAGGAATCGATCACCGGATCGTTTGCCTAATCAGAATCGCGACAGTCTCTTCCGTCGCGTTCAGAACGCGACAGAACGACATGTCGTGACACCATGAATTGCGATGCTTCCCTACATCGCGTTCATGCATGGTTTCCAAACTTCAAATATAAAAATTGTACGGAATTTAATGGGTGGGAAAATCTCCAAATCGCGACGGCATATGCCATCGCATTCATGACGGGTCCAGAAACCCACACGACACACAGTTTGTAACACCCCATATAAGAATATGTTAAATGGACTAAATCAGAAAAATACCAACAACTCGGACTAATCATTTTCAAAGCTTGAGTAGGAAAAGAACTTTGAAGTTAAGCGTGCTCAGTTGTGAGTAGTCCTAGGATGGGTGACCTTCCTTGGAAGTCTACCAACTAGTATGATTGTTAGGTCAGTTTGTTGGTTGGGTCATCACAAATGGTATCAGAGCCAGGTTTCGATTCTGGGACCTATGGGTTATAGGCCCACTGTGGCGATGCTTTCTATATCGATGTGGGTTGGTATAACCGTACCGGTATAAAGAGGGTCGTTACAGAGATTGGTATCAGAGAAAGATGTTGAGATTGTACATAAATATGCATATGCCATCATCTTCATTATATGCTAAGTCTCTATAGATTGTCCACATAGCTATGAAGATAGTTAGGAATTAGATAGTGAAGTCTCTAAATGTGATTAAATCATTTTAAATGATATGGCTTCGTGTGGTAGGCGTGGTGGTGTTCCTACTCGTGGGGGTGAGCAGAGGAGAGAGGAGATAGTGGAGCCTAGGCGTGAAGGCTAGGGTGAGCAGTAGGCCCCAGCACCCCAAGGTCCTGTCCTTCCTCCACCACCACCAGTGGACTGTGGGGTGTTCATGCAAGGTCTAGTTCAGGCTTTGCAGACATAGGCCCATACTCAGGCTGCACTCCAGGCTCAGCTGGAGGCTCAGGTTAGAATAGTAAATAGAGTAGTCTGATCTGTTTATTTGCATGTTTGTTATATTGTTATATCGTATATGTGTGGCTTATGTTGGTTGCTATAACAGGCTCAGGCGCTAGTTCCCCAGGCTCAGGACCATGGTGGACCCTCCATCATGGAACGGTTCAAGAGGATGTCGCCACCCTCTTTTAAGGGGGAGAGAGATCCACTATTAGCAGAGAGCTGGCTGAGGGACATTGAGAAGATCTTCCGAGCTATTAGGTGTGCTGATGATGATAGGGTCACGCTAGCCACCTATATGCTACAGGTATGTGTAAATTGTTTATGTATTTATTTCTTTAAGCCTAGATTGTCTGGATTGGTCCTTATGGAATGTTTTGGTAGGAGCGAGCCGATGTGTGGTGGTCCTCGTTGCTACATACCCGGTTCGAGGGCGGTGCTGTAGAGGTGTTTTGGGACGAGTTCGTGAGGCTCTTTCATACCAAGTTCATTCCGGAGCACATCTAGGACAAGATGGAGCAGGAGTTTCTCTCCTTGACTCAGGGATCCATGACCGTACTGGAGTACGAGGCCAGGTTTGCCGAGCTATCGAAGTATGCCACTCATATTATAGCTGATGAGCGTAGGAAGGCGAAGAAGTTCGTGATGGGTCTGAGGCCATCACTGAGGACGAGGTTGGTGGCATTTGACCATCGTACCCTCGATGAGGCTCTTAGCGCGGCTTGTTGGCATGAGGGAGAGATGGAGCAATATCTTGAGGAGAAGAAGGCTTCTCAGAAGAGGCCTGTAGCTCTGTTCCAGAGGCAGGAGAAGAAGAAGGCGGCATATCAGTCACTGCAGCACCCAGTGGCAACCGACAGTCATCAGGTATCTTCTCAGCATTCCCCCAGTGGTAAGAAGGAGTGTCCTCATTGCGGGAGGGCATATGGTGGTGCAGAGTGTTGGAAGATGGCGGGGAAGTGCTTGAAGTGTGGGAGCAGCGAGCATAAGATCAAGGACTGTCCCAGACTTTAGCATGGAGTCTAGCGACCAGCACCAGCTCTAGCAGCGGCAGCATCAGCAGCGCCAGCGACAGGAAGACTAGGGAGACCTCGAGCCCCAGCTCGAGTGTTTGTGTTAGCTCGTGAGGACGCCGAGCAGGCGGAGCATATTACCGAATGCACGGTTCTTTTCATGGGTGTGCACACTCGAGTTTTAATTGATACAGGTGCCACTCACTCATTCATTTCCGAGCTTTTTGCTAGGCAGTTAGCTTTAGAGTCAGGATTAGAGTCTGAGGAGTTAGATGTCCCTTTGTCTGTGCACACACCTGCGGGAACGGTATCGACTAGGAAGTGTATTCCGTCCTTACCAGTGTGTATTGAGGATAGAGTTTTAGAAGGGTGTTTCTTCTTGCTAAAGATGAAGGACTACGATGCTATTCTTGGTCTGGATTCGCTAGAGGAGCACTATGCGCGAGTGGATTATCGTGGGAAGAAGATTGTTTTCCGCATTCCTGGCGAGGATGAGTTTTCACATTCTTTGACAAGGAACGTATCGGGAAAGTTTGTTATCTCTGCCTTGAAGGCAATGAGAATGGTGAGCAAGGGTTGTGACGCTTTTCTTGCCAGCTTGGTATTAGTACCCAAGGCTGATGAGTCACCTACTCTTGAGGAGATAGATGTAGTGCAGGATTTTTTAGATGTCTTTCCCGATGATTTATATTGATTGCCACCGGCTAGAGAGATAGAGTTTACACTAGAGTTGCTTCCAGGCACCTCTCCTATCTCAAAGGCCCCATATCAGATGGCACCTGTGGAGTTAGCGGAGCTAAGGAAGCAGTTGCAAGATTTTTTAGATAAGGGATTTATTCGCCCTAGTGTTTCTTAGTGGGGCGCACCTGTATTGTTCGTGAAGAAGAAGGATGGGTCACTTAGGTTATGCATCGATGATAGAAAGCTAAACCAAGTGACTGTGAAGAACAGGTATCCCTTACCTATGATTGATGATCTATTTGACCAGTTGCAAAATGCATATTCTTTTCTAAGATTAATCTGTAGTCTGGCTATCATCAGTTGAAGATTAGGAGTGAGGATGTGTCCAAGATGGCTTTTAGAACCCGTTATGGACATTATGAGTTTTTGGTCCTTCCGTTTGGTCTGACTAACGCCCCTGCAACGTTCATGGATCTCATAAACAGGGTGTTTAGACCTTATCTAGATAGTTTTGTTGTAGTTTTCATTGATGATGTGTTGGTCTATTCTCCAGATGAGGCCACACACCGTCAGCATTTGAGGGTAGTGTTGGAAGTTCTCCGAGAGCACAAGATGTATGCAAAGTTTAGCAAGTGCGATTTTTGGATGCGAGAGGTTCATTTCCTTGGGCATGTTATCTCCGGTGCTGGTGTAGCAGTAGATCCAACGAAGGTCCAGGCTGTATTGGATTGGGAGATTCCTAGGACCCCTTCGGTGATTCGTAATTTCCTTGGTTTAGCGGGTTACTATCGGCAATTTATTGAGGGATTTTCATCTCTCGCCGCCCCATTGACCAAGCTAACCAGGAAGGGTGAGAAGTTTGTTTGGTCCGAGGAATGTGAGAGTAGCTTTCAATTATTGAAGCCTAAGCTTACTTCCGCTCCGGTATTGGTATTACCTAGTTGTGATGAAGGTTTTGCCATTTATACGGATGCATCTCGGATTGGCCTTGGCTGTGTATTGATGCAGAAAGGAAGGGTAGTAGCGTATGCTTCTCGGCAATTGAAGGAGCATGAGCGTAACTATTTGATTCATGATTTGGAGCTTGCGGCAGTGGTTCATACACTAAAGATCTGGTGGCACTATCTTTATAGTGTTAGATTTGAGGTGTTCATTGACCACAAGAGCTTGAAGTATCTTTTCCCCCAAAAGGAATTAAACCTGAGGCAGAGAAGATGGATTGAGTTCCTGAAGGACTATGACTTCGATCTCCAATATCATCCTGGAAGGGCGAATGTCATAGCAGATGCCCTTAGTAGGAAGAGGTCTTCACTCTAGCAGGATTGGAAGATGTTGGAGGATGCAGCATGCGCGATGACTGAGTTAGAGCCATCCCTATGTCAGGTTTCGTAGCTCAGTTGTCTATTAGGTCTTCGGTGTTGGATGAGGTGATCGAGCAACAGAAAGTCGACCCTAGACTCCAAGAGTGGTGGGCAAGGCAGGCATTGCTCTGATGAGGATGGTGTGATTAGATTCCATCATCGTGTTTGTGTTCCCGACATTATAGATGTGCATGAGCATGTTTTAGCAGAGGCTCATAGGTCAAGATTCTCTATTCATCGGGTAACACTAAGATGTACCAGGATTTGAAGAGATCTTTTTGGTGGTCTGGCATGAAGAAGGATGTAGCAGAGTATGTGTCTAGGTGTTTAGTATGCCAGCAAGTGAAGGTCGAGCGGCAACGACCATCTGGTCTTATGCAGAAGATGGAGATCCCAGTATGGAAGTGGGAAGCTGTCACTATGGATTTTGTTTGGGTTTACCACGATCTAGATGAGGCAATGACTCGATTTGGGTAGTAGTAGATAGATTCTCGAAGACTACGCATTTCTTGCCTATGAAGAAGAAGCAGTCATTAGAGAGTTTAGTTAGGTTGTATATTAGTAGTATTATTAGATTGCATGGTGTGCCGAAGTCGATCATTTCAGATCGAGATCCGAGATTTACTTCGAGGTTGTGGAAGGGACTTCAGGATGTGTTAGGTTTAGAGTTGAAGCTCAGTTCGACATTCCATCCCCAGACCAATGGACAGTTCGAGAGGAGTATCCAGACGCTCGAGGATATGTTGAGGGCGTGTGTTCTAGATTGGAAGGATGATTGGGAGCGCCATTTGTCCCTTGTGGAGTTTGCATACAACAACAGCTTTCATGCTAGTATCGGTATGGCTCCATTTGAGGCATTGTATGGTAGGCCTTGTAGATCTCCTTTATGTTGGGAGGAGACTGGTGATAGGCAGCTGATCGGTCCGGAGTTAGTTCAAGAGACTTCGGATAAGGTCCAGCTTATCAGGAAGAGGCTTGTTACGGCACAAGATAGGCAGAAGAGCTATGCCGACAACAGGAGGAAGGATTTGGAGTTCTAGGTAGGTGAGCATGTCTTCTTGAAGATTTTGCCTACTCGTGGTGTAGTTAGATTTGCAGGCATGGTAAGTTAAGCCCTAGATTCATTGGCTCGTATGAGATTCTCAGATGATTGGGCAACGTGGCATATGAGCTAGCTTTACCACCAACGTTAGCTAGTGTTCATCCTGTTTTCCACGTGTCTATACTCAGAAGGTATGTCAGAGATCCATCTCATGTTATTAGCCACGAGCCAGTGGAGATCCAGCCAGATCTATCTTATGTGGAGCAGCCAGTAGCTATTCTTGACCGGAAGATTCAGCATCTCCGGAACAAGAGCATTGTGTCGGTGAAGGTGTTATGGTGCAACTTCTCGCGAGAGGAGGCTACTTGGGAGCTTGAGGATGCAATGAAGAAGAAATATCCTCAGTTGTTTGAGTAGTATCAGTCCAACTTCGAGGACGAAGTTTCTTTAAGGGGGAGGGTGTAAGGCCTTTGGATTTTACCCTCTTATAGGTGTTTGATTATGTGAGAAATTGATGATTGTGTGCGTAGCTATGTAAATGTGTAAACTATTTGAGTAGTGTTGTACATATATGTATATTTTGTTGTGTATGTTATTTATTTACATTATATAAATTGTATTTTAAAGTGTGTATGGTAAATGTCATATAGTTGTATTGTGTAAATATAATTTTCTGCAGTTTTTAAGTTCTGGCCAAGCGATCTATTGGCGTCAACATGTGTGGACGCCAACCCAAAGTCAGCGGCCACATCGATGGACGCCAACTCCATATTGGTGACCAGTGATGTTGCCGTTAGCCTCCCAGATCTGTTACATCTTCAGATCTAGAAACGCCTCCGGAAATGTCGCCTCTTGTTTTGGTAACCGACCCCAACAGTCAGAAAACCCTACCTAAGCACATCTCCGACCCCTAAACCTATAAAATACCCACTTTTCGGCTAGATCTGACCCTTTTGACTCTTTTGTCAAAACCCTATTGAGTTAACATGAGATTAAATGTTTTTGATGTTGTGAATTCAATGAATGTTGTAATTGATGTTTGTACAATGCCATATTTTCTTAAGACATGAATGACATAACTAAGTACAAAAAATGATCACATATGTATTCAATATATCTCATTTAGAATGTTTTCTTATGTAGGTGTGGATGCATACAAAAGAAGTACCAAAAGACAACCTTAAAAGATCTTGAAAAAGGGTTCAAGTTAACACCTGTCAACAGCCATGAAAGCCCTTGTCGACAGATAGACCATCCAGTAATCTCAGCACTTCTGGAAACCAGTATTCTGCAGTAGCTATCGACAGCAGCAAGTCAGCTGTTGACAGATCCAGTCTTCCAGCAACTTGAAGTGTTCTAGAAACTAGAAATCACCAATAGCTGTCGACAGCTATGAAGGGCCTATCGACAGACGTAGTTTTGGAAAATCCGATGGTCAGGATATGATCCATATTTGGGTGATTTTTTTAAGCATGACTCTCCATGTTTGGACACCCATATATATAGATCATATAGAGCTAATTTCGCAACAAGAAGCCACAATACCAAAACCCTAAGCAAAACTCAAGAGAAAAAGCTTCTCCCTGCTGCTCTGTTTCAAGCCTCCGTACAGAGCGAAGAAGAACCATCTTCCGAGCAGACTTGAAGCCGGTCTGTCCACGACTCAAGCTTCTCCATCAACTGAACTACATTCAAACAAAGCTTGGAGTTCTTCTGGATGATCAACGACAAGAGTTCTTCATCTGGATTTGTTTTTTCATCTCAAAATTCCTGTCTTTTTCTATTTCTCATACTTCTGTGTGTGTGATTGTGATTCAAGCGTTCCTTGTGCTTGATTCACGTCGCTTATGTTGTTCTAATAGTGTGTTTACATCAGACAACGTGTGTGTGTGAGTTGTAGTGTGGAACTCGCTCATAAGCAGTTGTTTCTGCGTGTGTGTGTGGACGGTGGACGTAGGATACACAAGTTGTGAACTCCGAACCACCTTAAATCATCGTGTCTGTGGTTTGAATGTTTTACATTAGATGATTGGTAGGCACGTTGGTCTTTCACACGCTAGATAAATTGTTGTTCCTTCTACTTACAATTAACACACATCTTGGTTCTATTCTAAATCTGTTTTAGATTTCGATAAGTCTGTATCTCCATAAAAAAGAATGTCATAGTGTTTTCAATTGACAGTAATCTATTCAACCCCCCCTTCTAGATTACCATAATAGGTAATTCCACACATCTTTCAATTGGTATCAGAGATTGGTTTCTCTGATTTATTGCTTTTAAAAGCTTGATCTTATGATCAGGAGATTCTCGATCTCATGGAATCTAACAAGGGTTTATGGCTGAGGGACACTTAGTGTCCAGGCCACCCTTCTTTGATGGCACTAACTATCCTTATTGGAAAAATCGAATGCAGGTTTTTCTGAGAGCTCAAAACTTTGAGCTTTGCAAGATCGTCAGCAAAGGAGCATATGTGCTGCCCGAGGATGAAGAGACTTGGACGAAGGACCAAATTGCTAAGGGAACTCTCAACTGGAGCGCAATGAACATGATGCAGTGCGCTGTACATCCTAAGGAGTATTCAAGAGTCTCCACATGCACCTCAGCAAAATAGATGTGGGACAAGCTTGAACTCATCTACGAAGGTACGTCTGAGGTAAGGGAAACCAAAGCAAGTATGCTAGTATCTGAATATGAGATGTTTAAAATGAAAAATGAGGAAACCATATCAGATATGTTTCCAAGATTCATGTTAATAATCAACGGGCTGAAAGGTCTTATGAAAGAATACTCAGAAAGTGACTTAGTTAGGAAGATACTTCGGTCTCTTCCATCCTCATGGAATACTAAGGCCACTGTCATTGAGGATTCTAAAGATCTTTCAAAGATGAAATTGGATGAATTGATTGGTTCCTTGATGACCTATGAAATAAACATAAAGAGGAAAGAAATTGAAGAAAATCCACAAAATCTATTATAAAAGCTTCCAACAAAAATTCCACAAGTTCCAAAAAGGACGTGCAACAGGAAAGTGATGACAATGAAACGTCTAGTGATAGTGAGCACGATGAAATGGCTATGCTCACTAGACAATTCAAGAAATTCCTTAAGTATAAAAGGAAAGGCTCAGGTAACTCCAAATCTTTTCAAAAGAAAGATTTTTCAAATAAAATTGAGTCTAACAAGAAATCTGACATGATTGTGTGCTATGAGTGCAAGAAACCAGGGCATATGAGAGGAGAATGCCCGGAGCTTAAGAAGAAACTGAAGAAAGAAAAATTCACCTTCAAGAAAGCCAAGGCAATGCTGGCAACTTAGAGTGATGAAGATGAAGACGAGGACTCACATGCAAGCTTAGGAGATGAAGAAGTTCACTGCTTAATGGCAAGGAGTGAGGACTCTACTAAGGTAAACTTTTCCTTTGAGAACTATACTGTAGATGAATGGGAAGAAGCTTACACATTGCTTTTTGAGAAATTTTGTGAGTTTAAGTCTGAAAATAAAGCACTGAAAAAGGAAATCAATTCACTTGTTCATAGCACATCCAATGATGAACAAATTGCAATCCTAAATAAAGAAATTCAAATGATGAAAATTGATGAGGAAGCTCACAGTGAGGAAATGGATTGCATGAAAGAAAAGTTGCAAGAGAGTGAGAGAAGAACACAACCTAATTGGTTCTCTTGAAAGCCTTCAAAATGAATATCAAGAAATAAAGAAAAAGTTGGAACAAACTGAAAAGGAATTAAAAGAAAAGACTGACGATCTCACAAGATTTGTAAAGGGAAAACAAAATCTTGATGCTATTTTGGGTGCAAATGTTAATATAACAAGGCATGGGCTAGGATATCAACCAGTGAAACAAAAGAAAATGGGAGAGACATTGATAACTTCCTTTGTTGATTCAAGTCCAAGCACAAGCAAACAAGTTCCTTCTAAGAACAAGAACAATCAGCAACCCAAACAAAAGCCCTCAGGTGTTCAAAAGAATAAGCAGTCTGTCGACAGGCTGAAAGAGAGCTGTCGACAGGCCTGGAGATATGTTGCCAAAGGACAGCCATCCAGGCAACCAAAGGGTAAATTCCAAATGAATGTTGTTCATCTAAATAATAAAACAACTATTTTGAAAAAATCCTCATCATGCATTTTCTGTAAGAAACTTGGGCACAATGAAAAACAATCTGGAATAACTCAAACAAATTGAAAGTCAAACAAGTTTGGATTCCAAAGCATTTACTTTTTGGCATGAATGAAAAATTGGGACCCAAAGTAATTTGGGTACCAAAACCTCTTGTCTGATCTATCTATGCAGGAATGCCTAGCAGCCCAAAATCAAAACAAATGGTACTTGGATAGTGGCTGCTCGAGGCACATGACGGGTGACAAAGATAAATTCTGTTTGCTGGTGGAAAAAGACGGAGGACAAGTTGTCTTTAGAGGTAACAATAAGGGCCAAATCATTGGCACTGGTAAGATAGGTAAGTATGCCTTTAACTCAATAGACAACATGTTATTAGTTGATGGTCTAAATCATAATTTACTCAGCATAAGCCAATTGTGTGATAAAGGCCATAAAGTCATCTTTGAAACTAATGCATGTCAAATTGTTGATAAAGAAACAGGAAGCCTTAAGTTTTCTGGAAAAAGAGAGAACAACATTTATCTAGTTGATTTAGATGAACCAGAAAAAAAAAATTTGTGTCTTGTTGCAAAAAAACATGATGAGTTGACTTTGTGGCATCGTAGGCTTGGCCATACGTGCTACAATGTATTGCACAAGATCATGAAGCTGAAGTTGGTAAGAGGACTTCCTGACATTTCTTTTAATAAAAAGAAAAGTTTTTGTGATGCATGTGCACAGGGAAAACAAACCCGGAAGTCTTTCAAATCAAAAGCACTGCTAATCACCTCATAACCGTATAAATTGTTGCACATGGACCTGTTTGAACCTACAAGAACACTTAGTCTCAATGGCAAACGTTTTGGCTTTGTCATTGTGGATGATTTCTCTAGGTTCACTTGGGTCAAATTTTTGGCTCACAAGAATGAAGCACTGAAAGTCTTTGAAGAATTCTTTAATAAGATTGAGCATGGGAATGTTAGTAAGTTATGCTCAATCCGCACTGATCATGGGGGAGACTTTGATAACAACTCCTTTTTTGATTTTTGCAGACACCAAGGGATAGATCACATGTTCTCCTCTGCAAGGACTCCAGAACAAAATGGTGTAGTGAAGAGAAAGAACAAAATATTGGTGGAAATGGCTCGCACTCTTCTGGTTGAAAGCCAACTCTCAAGGAGTTTTTGGGCAGAAGCGGTGAACACTTCATGCTATATACTTAACAGAGCCATGGTAAGACCTGTGATGAAGAACACTCCCTATGAACTGTTAAAAGGTAAGAAACCCAATATTGGGTATTTCAGGGTCTTTGGCTCCAAAGTGTTTATACATAACAATGATAAAGTCGATTTAGACAGGTTTGAAGCCAAAAGTGATCCAGGTATTTTTCTGGGATACTCAGAACACTCTAGAGCATATAGAGTGTTTAATAATAAAAATCAAACTGTAGAAGAAACTCCACATGTTGTATTTGATGAGTATCATGCAAAGTCTAACAGTTCAAATTTACACAGGAATGATGATGTTGATGAAGGAACAATACTTGGGGAACAACAACAAGCAAAAGCAAAAAGAAATTCTCAAGTAGCACCAAAAACTAACAGTGGATATTTTCACAGGTACAATGATGATGATGATGGTATACTTTTCAAAAAGCAAGATGATGAATGTGAAGAAGATCCACAAGAAAAAGAACCTCAAGGTGAAACTCCTCAAGTAAACCCTCCTTAAGAACTTCCTCAAGTTCAAGATCAACCTGGCCCTTCAACAATCACAAATGTGAGGCACTCCAAAGATCACCCACTTGATAATGTGATAGGAGAAGTAAATGATAAAGTTCAAACTAGGTCTCAGGTTAGACAAACAGTTGAACAAGATCATTTAGCTTTTGTCTCTCATGTAGAACCTAAAAATGTTGAAGAGGCTCTAAAAGAAAATTCATGGATTGATGCTATGTATGAGGAACTAAGTCAGTTTCAAAGAAATAATGTCTGGAGTTTAGTTCCTAGAACCCCTGAAATTTTTGTCATAGGCACAAGATGGGTGTTTAGGAATAAACTAAATGAAGAGGGCAAAGTGGTGAGAAACAAAGCTAGACTGGTGGCAAAAGGGTATAACCAAGAATTTGGGATAGATTTTGACGAATCCTTTGCACCTATAGCTAGGCTTGAAGCAGTTAGGATTTTGTTAGCATATGCATGCTCAAATAAGTTCAAACTTTTTCAAATGGATGTTAAAACTGCTTTCTTGAATGGCTACATCAAAGAGGAAGTCTATGTTTCACAACCACCTAGCTTTGAAAATAATGAAATGCCTAACCATGTTTATAACTTGCACAAAGCTCTTTACGGTTTGAAGCAGGCTCCTCGATCTTGGTACGACAGGTTAAGCAATTTCTTGGCGAGTAAAAACTACTCAAGAGGTAAAGTGGACCAAACACTTTTTACTAAGAAAGTTCGCAATCATATAATTGTTGTTCAAGTTTATGTGGACGACATCATATTTGGTTCCACTAACCCATCACTGTGTGAAGAGTTTTCTAAACACATGTACAGTGAATTTGAGATGAGTCTAATGGGGGAGCTTCAGTTCTTTCTTGGTTTGTAGGTAAAGCAACATGAAGATGACTTCTTCATTAATCAAGAAAAATATGTTAAGGAGCTTCTCAAAAGATTTCATTTTGAACAAGCCAAACCTGGCTCAACCACAATGAGCACAATCATTAAACTGGAAAAATGATGAGAAAGGTAAACCGATAGATGTAAGGCAATTCTGAGGTATGATTGGCTCACTCCTTTACCTTACTGCAAGTAGGCTAGATATACAGTTCAACGTTTGCCTTTGTGCTAGGTACCAATCTAGTCCAAAGGAAAGCCACTTGGTTGCAGTGAAAAGGATTTTCAGATATCTCTCAGGTACACAAGAATTGAGTTTATGGTTTCCAGCAGGTAGTGACTTTAACTTGATTTCATATTCTGATGATGACTATGCTGGATGAAAAATTGATAGAAAAAGCACTAGTGGGTACTGTCAATTTCTTGGTGGTTGCATGGTTTCGTGGGTATCCAATAAGCAACACTTGGTTGCACTCTCCACTGCAGAGGCAGAATATGTTACTGCAGGGAGTTGTGCGACACAAGTGTTGTGGATTAAGAGTCAATTGTGTGACTATCATATTGATATTGGATGCACACCAATCCTATGTGACAACACTAGTGCTATCAACCTTTCAAAGAACCCAATCCAACACTCAAGGACTAAACACATAGAAATAAGACATCACTTATTGAGAGATGAGGTAGCCAACAAGTCCTTGGAGCTTAGCTTCATACCCACTGAAAAGCAAATGGATGACATCTTCACCAAATCTTTGTCAGATAGGTTCACATCCCTATGAAGAGAATTGGGTTTATGCACATGAAATCGATACCAAAGAATTGGGTTTATGCAAAATTCAATGAAATCGATACCAAATTGAGAGGTAATCAAACCTTGTGAGTAGTGCCTATGAGGTATATCAAATGGTGATAAGTGAAAGATTCTCTGCACGAACTCTATATTTTGGACCCTTTGATCCGGCGATTGGAGACTTCATTCGGCTTTCTTCCACGACTGGGAGGGAGTCTAAGCATCGAGGAAGACTTCCCGACTTCGGTGTGCTTCAAGGATCAACATAGAACCCGGGTTTGGAGGACTTTGGAGGCTCTTTGGCTCAGGCCGAGGAGAGCTTCTTCGACCCAATTATCCGTTTGTAGATTTTTCTGAAGGCAACTAAACCATACCCATCATCCATACATGCGTCTAGTAGGTCCTTGGTATTTTCCAGATTTTTAATCGTGTCCTGGAACCCCCTTCTATCAAATTTTGGAGTTCAGTCTGTGTTTTGCACAGACAGGAACTTAATGGCAACCATTGCTGCCATTAAGATCCGAGGTTGGCGGCCACCTTTGATCCGGCGATTGGAGACTTCTTCCGGCATTCTTCCACGACTGGGAGGGAGTCTAAGCATCGAGGAAGACTTTACCGACTCTGGTGTGCTTCAAGGATCAACACAGAACCTGAATTTGGAGGACTTTGGAGGCTCTTTGGCTCAGGCAGAGGAGAGCTTCTTCGACCCAATTCTCCATTTGTAGATTTTTCTGAAGGCAAGCAAACCATACGCATCATCTATACATGCGTCTAGTAGGTCCTAGGTATTTTCCAGATTTTTAATCGTGTCCTGGAACCCTCCTTTCTATCAAATTTTGGAGTTCAGTCTGTGTTTTACACAAAGAAGAACTTAACGGCAACCTTTGGTGTTGTTGAGATCCGAGGTTGGCGGCCACCTTTGTTGCCGTTAACTAGGTAGGCGGCCACCTATGTGCCGCCTAGTTCTTCAGGCAGCAACAATGTGTTTGTCTGCCCTTATAACTTATTTTCCAGATTTTTCAACATGAGGATATACTGTAAACATTATATGTGGTAAAGTATCTCTATTGGATCATGTTATTTAATTTTAATGATTTTTCGTTCACTGTGGTAATTATTAAAATTTCTAAAATCTTGTCTTGAGCATGTAAATCTTGTAAATTACTATTTGTGTGGTTCTGTGAGGAATCCTGATGTCAGAAATTTTCTTTGGCATGTACATAGATATCAGATCATGTTATAAGAATTAGGAAATTTTATGATGACTGTGTGAATTTTAGAAATTTTGGAAAAATAAAACAATGAGAATGCTTTATCTGATTTTTTTTATAAAAAATCTCCAATAAATGGTATAATGCAGAATTAATTCCCAAAAATTGTATGTGATGCTATGACTGTTAAACATAGGTTTTTGAAAAATTAAATACGACTATAACACTGTGAATCCATGATTTATCGAGTTATGAATAAACATGCAGAATGACTATTTTATTTTCTATAAAATGTGTACATTACAGAAAAATATGAAACTTTGTATGCATGATGCTTGACCTGTAAGTAGTCTATGGTAAACATTTCATGTGAATTGGACAATAGTAGGTACTGATTTTGTTATTCCACGATGAAATGACCAATTAAAACACACTTAATGTAATTATTGATTAATTAGATAATTGCAGCATGATTAGGGTTAGTTTGTGACTGATTTAATTTTGCTAACAGTAGTATTATGCTAGGAGACCTAAACCACATGCATACATGGGAAATTAGAAATAGTGTATTAAACGATGTGAAATTAGTGTGTGTGTTTAAAAGTGGAAATATGTAACTATGCCATGGGTGACACTGCTACCTTAGAGGGCTGAGGAACTGTACCGTAGTAAAGTCCCTACGGAAAGGTTCATATGTGTGTGATGTCCCATGGGCATTGGGATTAAATCCTGGAGGTGGACAAGTACCACTGGTTAGGGTGGAGAATGCTTCTCCTGGTTCTGTGCAGTAACTAAGATCTATCACTATATTGCCTAGGTGATAGGTATGTGTGTGATGAGATAAGTGTGTGTCCTTCTAGAGGTGGTTTGGACTATGTGTCACGGCATGTAATGAGAATAATGTGATTTTTGTATATATGTGAAATGTGCATGTGTAAAATGTGTAAATGATCATGTGGAATTGTGAACTAATGTGATAATATATGAAATTGTGAACCAATTTATAAATGTGTTATATCCATGTCAAAACAGCAAGTTATTCTTGTTTATAAATGTGTTATGAATGTGCGAATGTACATAGAATCCATGTTAGGAATATCTCTTCCAATATGTGCAATACCATGCTTAACTTATCTTTATAATGTAGCATGAATGGAACAAGTGTTGACTTAAGATAGCATGTTAAAGAATGTGTAGAAAGCATGTGATAAGTTTACTTTATTGTGAAAGAAACATAAGGATGTACCATGTATTATAAACTTGTAGAAGTATAATGTTTAGATTTTCTTTAAGAGGTTGTCGAATCCATGTTATACATATTGGTTGTTTTGTTTAAAAGGTAAAATGTCCATGTGATGCATGTATGCTTAATGTTAATGGAGTTACTTGTTGAGTCTTTTAGACTCATTCTTGCTTCGGCGTACAGGTGCAGATATCTCTACTTCTTCCGAGGAGATAGTCAGGAGTGACTCGGAGCGTGAGTAGGAGATCTTCGTGGAGATTTCAGCGTTGTATTTTATTTTTTATAGTATGTAATTGAGAACAATATGTAATTCAGTTGTGGATAATGTATTTTATTTAAAGTTCTCAGTTATGAAATAGTTAGTTTCCTTTTGTTCTATATAGACTGTGGATAAAGTGTAGATGATGGAATAAGATATTCATATACAATTCTTTCTATTCCACTGTTATATGTTGATATTTGTGTACATCTCAGCCTATTGAATGTGTTGGGTAAATGTCACACAGTGGCGACACTTTCTATATCGATGTGGTTGGTATAACCGTACCGATATAAAGAGGGTCGTTACACAGTTTGAGGTGTCAGGGTTGACTGGTCAGACTTCAAATCGTGACGGAAGGCTCGGACGCTTTTCACTGAATGGTGACGTAGCAGTACATCATGTTCATGCATGCAGAATTGTGATGTCTGGATAAGTCGCGTTCTTGGATCATCACCGAAAATGCAGAAAAACAATTACATCCTTCATCATAGACCTATAACTTGTAATCTAATGACATTTAGAGAAACCTCTTAACATGAAAAACGACGAAGACAACTAGTAGAAAAAGATTCATGTTTTGGGTTTGACCCAAATCAACCTCGGTTGGCGTAAAATGAACGAGGAACGCAAAAAGCCCTAGACTTATGCGACCTACGGAAAACACTTAATATGATGAACATGCTTGATGAAAATTGGGAAAAATAGATTTAAAACAAATTAGACTTGATGCTCTTTCAGATGGTATAGGTTTTGTTTAGTTTCGGCCCGAGATCACCTACCTTTAGACGAATCTAAGAGATACAAATGCCCATGTCGATGCAGAGCAAGGTTGAGGAAGAAGCTCGGTTTTCCCCAGCCGTTCTCCTCTCCTCCTGCACCCTAGCTTGCTCCTTACGACACCAACTCAATGCCAAAATTCCCCTAAAAGTTTTGTGACGATCTCTTATAGTTTTAGGGTTTAATCCAAGTCCTAATGAGGCTAGGAAAGGTGGCCCGCGAATTTTGCTTGGCTCCTTCCTTGTTTTGGGATTTCCTCTCCCAATTAGAGTAGCATTGGTGTTAGGAAACATCCTCCTATGGTTGGGTCTGGTTTTGCTTGCCTTGTATGGCTAATTACCATAGTTTTTAGCCCTAAATTGCCCTTCCTATTTTCTGCATAATTATAGGTACGAATTTTGGGATTTATTGTTATTGGGTTTTCATCTTTGGCCCATTTAGAGTTGCATTGGACCAATTTGAATAAATAGCTGATTTCCCACCTTGGGAGTTTAATCATGACATTTATTTTATTTTTGGTTCACCACTTTTATTTATTTACTATTTTCTTATATTTTAATTTTCTGGGGTGTTACATTATTCACATGGAATTTCAAGAGTAGTGAAAACAACAATTACACTAAGAAATGACATTAAAAGCTATAAGTGAATACCTATGTTATTTTTTATTTTTCTTCCTCACTTCAGCCAATAAATCTTCATCGATATGTGTACCAACACCAAGTTCCCTTCATACCCAAGAAACATCATTATCACTAGCTTCTAAGTTACCATTTGATATCATTGGCTCCATGCCTCTCAAAATTGGGACATCCTCATTTTCCTCATCTTGAGTTTCATTTATAGGTACTTCATAAGTATCTCTTGGTTTCCATCGACAGACAACACTCCATCCCATCTTTAAAGGGTCAGCATAATAATACACTTGTTGTGCTTGTGATGGAAATATAAATGGCTCATCTTCAAAAGTTGATCGTGTTGTATTCACAGATGTGAGTTTGAAATCATCCATTGATAGGCCAAGTCCCTTTTTCATATCATACCATTTGCACTTGAAAAGAATTACGGGCGATAAGGTACCAAACTGAAACTCTATTATGTTTTGCAAAATGCCATAAAAAATATTTTCATTGTCACTGATTGTTACAAGACCACTATTTTGTGTAACTCGTGTCTTATCCACAACTTCTACTTCAAATTTGTATCCATTTGTAAAAAATTCTTGGTATAAGACAATGTCATATTTGGGACCTCGAGCAAGACATCACTTCTTATG
Organism: Colocasia esculenta; assembly: GCA_014218235.1. Classification (NCBI taxonomy): domain Eukaryota; kingdom Viridiplantae; phylum Streptophyta; class Magnoliopsida; order Alismatales; family Araceae; genus Colocasia; species Colocasia esculenta. The sequence continues at coordinate 137,720,253 of CM024760.1, forward strand.
GTTGAGTCATTTGCTCTCTTAATTGATCAACCTAAAAATATGAAATGTCAACAAAATGTTAATTTTAATTCCTTCATCCATGTTGAAGTGACAAAAGAGAGTAAAAAATTTACATAATCCCTAAACCATCCAACAAATTTGTTATGCTGCTCTAATTGGATACGATCATCACTCTAAGTTGGATGTTGGCCTTTCACAAAATTTTTGTGTACCCTATATAGAAAAGAAAAAATATATATGTTAGTTGAATAAATAAGTACTAAATAAAGAGGTTTATAAAATCATACACCAAACTTACATTATGTATGGTTGTATTGATGGGGTATTGAATAATAAAAAATGATGTGCTTGATATGCATTCTCCGTAGTTATATGTTGTGAAACTTCTGCTCCAATATGGTCCTCATCAAATCGCACTGGTCTATTTAATTTACTTTCTATATCATTCAGGTAACGTGCACAAAAGATTGTATCTTCCTTCATAAGATAACCTTCTGCGATCGAACCCTCAGGCTAACTTCTGTTGTGTACATAATTCTTTAGTGTTAGTAAAAATCTCTCTATTAGATACATCCATCGGAACTACACTGGTCCTGTAAGTTTAGCCTCTGTAGCAATATGAACAGTCAAGTGCACCATGACATCGAAAAATGTAGGTGGGAAAATCCTCCCTAATTTACAAAGGTTTATGGGAATCGACTTTTCAAGTTTTTCCATTGTCTTAACATCTATCACTTTAGCACACAACTCTCTAAAGAATATGCAATACTCATTCAATACTAGAGCAACAGATTTTGAAAGTGCAGTTCTCATGGCTAATGGAAGGAGTTGTTGCATCATTACATTACAATCATGACTCTTCATTCCCACGATTTTTCGTTCTCGTAGTCGTACTTGTTGAGAAATATTTGAAGAAAATCCATCTGGCACTTTCAATTTTTTTAGCACCCCTAAAAACCTTTGCTTCTCCACATTGGTCATATTATAAGAGGCATGAGGCAAAATAAATTTCTCAGCATACTTCTTTGACGGTCTAACATGTAGAGGCTTCCTGATTTTCAACTTCTTCATATCAAGACATGCTTTAATGTTATCCTTGCTTTTGCCATCATTTTGCAGAATTATATGCATGATTTTTTCATAAACATTTTTTTCAATATGCATAACATCTAGATTATGCCTAACTAATAAGCTTTTCCAATATGCGAGCTTAAAAAAAATACTTTTCTTCTTCCAACCATCTGGCAACTGTTGTGCTCGGTTCTTACTAGATCGAGGTACATCTCCATGATCTTTCCCAAATATGACATTATTATAACCTTCCCACTTTCTTAACACATCATCTCCAGACAAAGGAATAGAGGGTAGTTCATACTCAACTTTACCATTGAATGTTTGAGTATCTTCTCTCCAATGGTAGTCATATGGTAAAAAATGACGGTGCTTCATATATACACACTTATGACTAAAAGGAAGATATATTGATCCATGGTGAATATGACAAATAGGACAAACTTTATATCCATGTGTGCTCCAACCAGACAACATACCATATGCTGGAAAGTCATTAATCGTCCAAAAAACTGCAGCATGTATTTTAAATAGTTGTTTTCTCTCAGCATCATATGTCTCTACTCCGTGCTCCCATAATTTTTTCAACTCTTCAATCAATGGTTGAAGATAAACATCAATATCATTACCAGGAGATTTTGGACCATCTATAATTAGAGACATTATAAAGAAAGATTGCTTCATTGCCAACCATGAAGGTAAATTACAAGCTATTAAAATGACAGGCCATGTGCTTCGGCTGCTACCTGCTGCTATCTTAAATGGACTAAAACCATCACTAGCCAGTCCGAGTCTGATATTACGGGGATCTTTACTGAAAGATGGAAATTTTCATCAAAATCTTTCCAAACCTTGGAGTCTTTGAGATGACTTAATTTTCCAGATTCATCTTGTGGAGTTGTATGATGCCATATCATTAAGGTTGCAATCTTCTCTGACATGAACGACCTTTGAAGCCTTGGGATTAAAGGAAAGTGATGAAGAATTTTTACAGGCACACTCTTTGTTCCTCTAGTATTGATTTTTCTCTCCTTTCATCCAGAAGCATTGCACCTCAGACACCTATCTAGATCTTCATATTCTTTTCTAAATAATACACAATCATTTGGACATGCATGTATCTTCTTACAATCCAGACCCAATTGGGACATCATCTTCTTAGATTCATACCAAGAACCTGGAATTGTATTATCACTAGGGAACACGTCTTTGAATAATGCAAGCATGGCAGAGAAAGATTTATTGCTCCATTTGTGTAGGCACTTGAGTTGAAATATACGCGTAATGAAAGAAAGCCTCGAATACTTATTGCAATTTACATAAAGAGGTTTATTAGCTTATTCCATGAGCTTTGTAAATGTGTTTGTCTCTTGATTGTGCTCTTCATTTTGGACATCATCATTGACAGATTGCCACATAAATGCATCATTTAACATCCCAGCCATATCATCCATTGAACCAGTGAGCATAAGATCAGCCACTCGAGACTTTCTATAAGATTCTCCATGGAATGGCCAAGTAGTGTATCCTTCATTAAATCCCTCTCTAACAATATGATAATGAACAATGTCTTTTTCACAATAGAACTTATTTTCACACTTATAGCATAGGCATCTCATCACTGAAGAAGCATCATTTTTCAAATTTTGTGATGCAAATTGCATGAATTGCTCAACTCCAGCAAAAAAATATGTATTAACTCGTTCATGTTTGGTCTTGTATTTATACATCCAACTCTTATCAATGATATAATTTAACTTCATCTTGTAAAGAAAATAAACATAGTTAGCATGTAAAGTCACATAATAAGCTAACAAATAAATTAATATAGTGAATGATGTAGTGCTATAATAGAAAAGTTGAAAAGTTAATGTTGCAATACACGAACAAGGAAGTTGCATTTCCATTTGTGTAGTCCCCTGATCTTGCTTGTTTTGTTGGGTTATTTTATATTTTTGTTATCTTTTATAAATAATTTTTTTATGATACATTTCATGTTTTATGGAGGTGGGCGACACCATTGACAAAGAATCAAAAGATTTCATCAGCCATCTTATGAGCATCATCAATGTGGAAGAGCATTCTGTGATATATTTCCTCAATAAATTGTGAATATACATACAATGTTCTAAGTGACCAAGAATCAATACCCATTTTCTACATCATGTCATGCCCGCTTACATTAAGGAAATGATTCAACATTTTTATGCAGACAAGGAATGTTATCAGAGATCCAACAAATGAAAGATATGCTTTCCATGTTCGTTTCTGGTGACTCAGTGAGTTGAATAGTGCATCTCAACACACTTATTATTATGCTTTTCTTAATATTTCATTTTAAGATCTATTGTTTGTTTTATCATGGAATCCTAAAAACTTTCTGTTCAGAATTCTATTATAGAATCAAAATAATTGAAATTCCAGAACTTTGAACTCTGTTCATAATTTCTGAACTTCAGAATTCTGAACAGATTTAGAGTTCTAAACTCTGTTCAGAATTTTGAAGTTCAGAAATTCTGAACTCTGCTCAGAATTCTATACAAAATTCTGAAGTTCAAAAATGAAAAAAGACTATCAACTAACCACCAATTAAACATGAATCTGTCTCATAACACACACTCCCTAAAGTTTTAGAAATAAAAATCATAACAATATTGAACTGAAATAAAACTTTTTTCTCCCTCATAAAATGGATTCTGGAAAAGTCTAATTGGAATTGTATATATCTTGATATGTGCATGACTGTATATATATGGATCAGTAAATCTTCCTTTAGGTAGTTGCTAAATTAAATCCAGTGATGGCATGCATAGAGTTTCTTATTTCTGGTGTTAAAGTTTGTTTGTTTTCATTTTTCTATTGACTGACTTGAACAATATTGTCAGTGTTTGAGATAACTCCAAATCGAGATCTTGGGTAAAGGCCACATGGAAATATAAATATCTAGGATCACTTTCAGTTGTTGTCCTCTATATAGCGTTCCTTTAGGTTCTAGAAACAAGAGTCAAGATTTTGATGTGAATCATGGAGAATTGTATATAGGAATACAATAGTTGTAAATGCTTCTGCTATTATCTGAAGGAGTAGAAAACCTGCAGGCTAAATAAATGAATAGATATACACGTAGTGTTTGCTGGCTATAGGAACATATAATCTATCGAATTCAGAAGGATAATTTGAAGACACATGGGAGACTGATAAAGACACCATAAAAGGGAGAAAACATGAGGTTTCAATGAAAATTGAGAAAATTTCTCACCTAACATGCTCACTAAGAGACAACGTAACAATTCACCCATCTTAAGAAGAATTGTGAAGACTTTTGGTATATTAAAGAGTACTAGATGAACAACGAAAGTTAACAAGGAAAAGATTGGTTACAACTGGGTGCAATGAGGGGACACAAAACTAACTTTCTTGTATAAGGGAATTAGGAATGTTGGTCAAAGGGCCAGATATCAGAATATAAATTTGTCTCCAATTGGTTACCCTAGTTTTCCTGGAGAGACTTCATGATATCTTCCTATAAAATCATTTCATACATTGAGAAATAAAGTTATGGTTTCCCACAGCTAAAGACTATTCAAAGTGCAATATTATGTTAATTTTATGAAAAAGTAAGCAATTCATTGGTTGTCTGGCAGCAAATCATGAAAACATAAAACAACAATAACATCAGACCTTCTGGCAGTACATTACCTTTGTTCTTAAAACTTATGCTTCTATGTAGGATTCTAGTCCCATGCAATTCAACTAATTCATCCTGATTCCTTTTCTCTAATCAGATCATTTTGATGTCCTAGAACAATGCTACAAAGGCTTCCTGGAATGTCTAGTAATATATTACCATGTTGATGATAAATAAGGGCCTTCAACAAGAGTGCTCATTGACCTGGCTGAAATGTTGATGCTTGGCTCCCTTACTGTTCACGAAATTCAATGGTTTGACTAGAAGTTGAACAACATGGGTGTTTTTCAGAAATTGCAGTTTCTGATTTCTCTTCATTTCTATGTGGGTTATGCATCCGCTGGTGCTTGGCAGCCGTTGGCATATCTCACCCCCTTGTTAGCCCCATGACCCTTCATGTAGTGGGGCACGGACATCCTCGACCCTTTTCTTCTAGCATCGGGTCAGCGAAAATTCCTCATCGTTGGTGTCGACTACTTCACGAACTGGGTTGAGGCTGAGCCTCTGGAAATGATCACTGATGCTAATGCCTGGGGGTTCATCTGGAAGAGCATCATCTGTCGATTTGGTTTACTGAGGACATTGATTATCGATAACGACAAACAGTTCGACAATGCGAGGTTTCGTTAAAACTGCTCTCAACTTAGTATTCACCATCGGTTCACTTTGGTTGCCCATCCTCAGTCCAATGGGCAAGCCGAGGTGACAAACCAAACTCTTATCAATGGGCTGAAGAAGTGGTTAGACAAACTGAAGCGGAGCTGGGCCAAGGAGCTCGCCCACGTGCTCTGGCCTATCACGTCACACCCTGAGAAGAAACAGAAGAATCTCCTTTTGCGCTCACTTTTGGGGTGGAGGTAGTAACCCCTATGGAGCTGCTTGTACCCTTGGTAAGAATTTCAAGCTTTGAGCACGAAAGCAATGACTGTTCTCTTCGAGCTGAGCTAGACTTGGACAAGGAACGATGGGATGGTGCTACTGCTCGCATAGAGGTATACCAGTGGAGGATGAAGCGGACCTTCACTACTAAGGTCAGACCAAGGTAATTCGACGTTGGCAGCCTCGTCCTATGCAAGTTAGCCATCTTTGACCCAAGGTCGGTGATAACTACAGAATTTTTTGTGTTAAACTTCATGCATATAGTGAATTTTAGATATTCTTTGTCTATAAATAATGTGCATTTGATTTTAATTGTCATTTCATCCATAAATAAGTTTTTGAACATATTAGTTAAATTTTCGGGTACAACACATAGTTAGATTTTCATCTAATAAAATCAATACTTCTTGAATAATTTTGACTAATAAACATGTTCTCAGTTTTTTTTGCAAATACATTGTATATAAATAATTTTTAGTTTTATTATCACTTTAAACATCTTTTCATTCTTATAAATATTAATTTGTAAATAAATTTGATTTTAAATAAATAACATTCACCCAATATAATCATGACACATACCCTCCCTAAAATCCATTTTACCATTTCACACATCTCACCAAATCATGCCACATACCCCCACCCCATCCCATTAAACAAATAAAAATTATTTTTAATTATCTCACTCCACCCACACATCCCATTTAAACAAATTTTATTCCTTCCACCAGGTGACGAAGGCAGAGGCAGCAGAAGCATCTGGAAGAAGATTTGGGGGCTTGCTTTGTGAAGCTCTGGCGGTTGGCTGGGTGCTACAGTGCGCTCAAGGCTGGAGATGGCGGGCTGCTGAACCTGGGAGTAGCCAGGGCTTGCGCCCGTGTGAAGCAGGAAGGGGGCGCGGCGCTGGAGCATGTGTGGTGCTGGGTGCTACAGTGCGCTCAAGGATGGATATGGCGGGCTGCTGAACCTGGGAGCAGCCAGGGCTTGCGCCCGTGCGAAGCAGGAAGGGGGCGCGGCGCTGAAGGATGTGTGGTGCTGGGCGCAGTGTGATGTGGCCAAGGTGCGGGATGGAGGTTGATGTTGGTGCGATGGCGGTTTGCTGTAGTTTGCACAGCGAGCTGAGGTGACCGGCCAGCTGGGCTGTGCAGGAAGCTGCTGAACCTGTGAACGGCGGTGGAAAGCGCATGCAGGAGCCGGCTGCTGTGCGCTGGCGATCGAAGCTGGGAAGCGGCGGGTTGGCCCTGGTTTGTGTGTGGCGCGCTCCAGGCGGTGCAGACCTGAGCCATGGAGGCAGTACGATGTGTGTGAAGCAGCACAGGCTGGCGGGTGTGTGTTGTGTGCGATGGCTGAGGTGGATGGCTGGGCTACGCAGGTGTGTAAGGCACATGTGGATTGGCTCGTGCAGTGCTGGAGGAGGTTGTGAGCTGGCGCCATTCGGTGCAGAGGCTGGCAATTTGTAGGCAGGAAGAGGAGCTGATGCAGAGGCCTATATAAGGGCCCCAAGGTCCTCATCTCAAGGGGGTTGGATGTTCTTAGTTTTTTTTAGCTTTTTCTTTGGCTCGGGTAATCAGAGTTCTTAGAGATTTTTCATTCTGCAAGTTTATTTCTGTATGTTCTTTTCTTTCAGCAGAGGAAGCGAGTTGGAGTGTTTCTTCTATTGCTGGTTCGAGCTGTGGAGGATTTCTAGTTTTATTTGTTTCTTCTGTAAAGAGCAGGGGAGGGTTGTTCTGGGTTCTGTTCTTCCAGGGGTTAGCATCTGTTCTTATTCAGTATTGAGTTGTGATATTTCGGCTACTGTTAAGTAATCCAGGGGCACTTATTTTGCCCATTTCGTCTAAATTGCTTTGTTCATTGTCTTCTACATTACTGCAATTTTTCTTATGCATCGCATTTGAGTTGGTTTGTGCTGATGTGTTGTTCTTGCTGCTGGGAGAGCGATTGCGATTTATGAGATTTTGTTCTTTCCTTCTTTTGATTGTTGTTGTTGTCAGGATTCAAAGTTTAGTATTTTTGGATTTTCTTCTTCGTTGGTTGGGGGAATTGTTCCATTTCTTGTGTATTAGGGATGGCTGCTGTGTGAGAGATCGAGTGTTTTCCATTCTTCTATCAGAATTTCTTGGAGGCTCGACATCTGGGAGTTCTATTTCTTTGTTGTTGGCGGCTGCTGGGAGGGTGATCCACGTTCGACTGCTTCTGCCTTCCGTCTGGGTGGCATCTGGGAGTTCTATTTCTTTGCTGTTGGCGGCTGCTGGGAGGGTGATCCAAGTTAGAATGCTTCTGCCTTCCGTCTGGCTGGCATCTGCGAGGACAATCAGAGGTCTGTGTGTTGCGTAACTTCCGGAGGCAGCAGAGAGTAATCAGAATTTGAGCGATCAGATAGCTTGGCTCATGCTGCTATTTTCTTTTCTTAGAGATTTCTACTTCGTCAGTGTTCTTCTTCATCTCTATGGATAGATCAAGAGTTGGACGCTGCAATTCATATTTCTTTTGCTATTTTCTTACTGATTCATCAGACTGTGAGGGAGACGTGATCCACTGTGTCTCTCTTTGCTGTTTTGTAGTTTATTGCATCTTATTTTCCATTTGTTCTTCATCCCTCGAGCTGTGAGGGTACAGAGATCTGGAATTTCAGAGTTCATATTGTTTTCATGTGAATGTTTTACAGAGTTCTTTAATTTTTGCACCGTCTCCTTTTGATCTTTGTTCTTCAGTAATAACAGTAGAAATTTGAGTGTGCAACTTTACATCTCTGTTTCTTATTTTTTGTCTGATCCTTGAGTTGAGAGGAATTTTGCAGTGCATAGTTTCACTAGGATTGCAGATTTTTAAGTCAAATTTTATACAGCCTCTCCTTGGATATGACCTGTTCTCACCACTGTATGAGTTCATTTTTATTTATTTTATATTTGTGAGACAGTTTAGAGGAAGTGCGCATGTTGACTTGTGCGAGGAACTCTGGACAACAAAAATGCACAGTCAACAATGTCGCGCGTTCATCTTGGCGCTGTTGCCGGGGAGGCATTAGAGTTTGATTTAATCTGCTTTCATTTGATTTCAGTTGCATTGGGCTTCTGTTGACTTGTTGGCTTTTATTTCAGATTTGCACATAAGGAGGAACTTGGAGATTGGGCTTGGCATTTGAAGCCCATTGGAGGAGCTTGCTGATTTCTTTTCCCATTTGTTTTTAATTCAATCTTTTAGATAGGGGAGTGTGAGAGAAATTTGTAGTGAGGTTTTGATGTACTCTCTGTGCATGTACAGAGATTTCTTTTCAGTTGGCATGTAATAATTGGACTTTTGTGGTTTGTGTGGTTTGAGAATTAGTTTATAGTAGCACCTTATATTTTCTTAGTTTCATTTCATTTAGTTCAAAAACCAAATAAAAATTAAAAAAAAAATCTAAAATCTAAATTTTTTTCAAATCGCTCTTTCATGTTAGCCATTTGATTTGCAAATAAAAATTTCATCTTCTTAAGATTAGAATCCCATGTTTTAGGACATTCATCATCTTAATTGTAATTTGAATTTCATTTTCTTACATTGAAGAGTGCGGGGGAAAGGTAAGACTTTCATCACTCGTTTCATGCATTAGACTTAGCATTAGACAACCCATTGTTTGAATCTGATATGTGCACTTCATGTTTTTAAATGGGACTGCTTAAGGGCTTCACCCATTAGAATAAAAAGATAAGGTGAGGGATTTCATCACCCTTTCCTTTGCCCAAAAATCACAAAACATTTCCACATTCTTGCATTTGCCTCAGCTTTTAATAAAAACTAGTAGACTTGGCCCTAGGGTTCATCATTAGATTTATCCTTTATTGAATTCAAAACTTCTCTTTAAGTTTGGTGTTTAGGATTAGAGGTTAACAAGCTTACGCTTAAGTGAGCTAGAGGTTATTTAATTGGGTCCTTGCGAAAGCAAGGGGGGCCTCCCTCTACTCTACCTCTTACTTGGCCAGTACAAGAAGAGTTAGGATTGGACTTAAGCAAGCATAAATTTGATTTTGAGAAAAATAACATAAGTCCAAGGAACATTTAGAGTTTAGGATAATTTGTTTTGAAAGTGTTTGATTGTTTGTGTTTGTCATAAAAATTCAAAAATCAATAAAAAATCTAAAAAAATTTAAAAATCATAAATAGAAAGCTTTTCAAGCTTTGCATGCTTGGTAGACGTTCTCTAGACTTAGATTTGGCTCAACCTATAGATGAGATTGAAAGATTCTTTCATAAGATGGCCAACCAAGATCAAAACCAAATTGCTAGGAATATGGAGGAGGTTGCACCCAGATAGATGAAGGAGTACTTTATTCCTTCTAATTATCAACCTGCCACTTGCATTAGACCGGAAATTCTGGCAAATCATTTTGAGATCAAGCCTGGAACCATTCAGATGTTGCCTTCTTTTTATGTCAATCCCAATGAAGATCCTTATAGGTATATAGATGAGTTCCTAGAAATTTGTTCCACTGTAAGGATCCAGAACTTCACTGAAAATGCCTTGAGATTGACCCTATTTCCATTCTCTTTGAAAGACAAGGCCAAACATTGGTTAGGGACCATAGGGAGAACCATTACAACTTGGCCAGAAATGCAGCAAGAATTTTTGAAGAAATTTTACCCCATTGGCCGAACAAATACAATGAGAAGAGCAATCACTGGATTCTCCCAACACCCGGGAGAATTAATGCACGAATCATGGGAAAGATTAAAGGAGTTGCTTAGAAAATGCCCCCAACATGGTCTGTCGAGGTGGCAAATTGTTCAAGCTTTTTATGACGGACTGACTGAATCAAATAGGCAGATGGTTGATGCCTCATGTGGAGGAGCATTCATGACGAAGAGCGAGGATGAGGCATATAATCTGTTTGAGACATTGAGTGAGAACTCTATCAATCATGCCTCACTCCACTCTTATGAGAGAGCACTAGGACCTATAAAGAAGGCAGGGATGTATGAACTAAGGGAGAGAGGAGAATCAGAATCTAGGGTAGAATGATCAGAGATTAGAGCAGTAGTTGGAACAAAAATTCGATCAATTACTGTCTTTGACTGGGCAAGCCACACCTAAATTTTTCTCAACCACCTGAAACTTGCGCTATGTGTGCTAGCCCAGCTCACTCTACCAATGCTTGTCCCACTACTGCCCAATTACCCACTTTCATTCAGGAACAAGTCCAAGCTGCTCAAGGCTTCTACAAACCCTCCTATGATCCATATTCCAACACATACAACCCTGGTTGGAGAAACCACCCGAACTTTTCTTGGAAAACTCAATCTGAACAAGTTTCTCAACCTTCTTTTAAGCAATCCATGTACGGTCAAGCCTATCCCAATCAGAATTCAGGATTTGGCCAATCTTCTTACTCCAAACCTCCACACGTTCAAGGAAATCAACACTCAAATCAATTTGCTCATACCAATTTCCAGCAACCTTTATATCAACCACCACCTCCTCAGCCTAATTGAGATGATAAAATGAATCAACTCCAAAATATGATGGCGACTCTATGCCAAACTGTGCAAGAACAACAAACTCAATATCAAACTCAAAACCAAAATTTTCAACAAAATTTGGCAAGGATAGAGTCGCAGATTGCTGATGTGTGTCAAAGGAGGGAATTAGGTCAGTTGCCGAGTCAAGCTATAGTAAACTCAAGGAACAACCCTCCCGGATTCTATCAGAACCAGCAATACCATCAGGCTCAGGGGTGCAGACCACCACCTGCTAGACAAAATGCACCTCCACCACAGAACCCACAACAAGCTTTTGTCCAGAACATTCCTGCTCCACAAAATCAAAATCAACCTATACAACAGGATCATCCTCCTGCCCAAGCTAGGGGCCCGCAAGTAGAGAATGCAAAAACTGTGTCTACCTTAAGAAGTGGAAGAATCAGAACAAATCCTCACCCACACATGTCAACATTGAATGAGGATAAAGAAAATGAAATTGAACTTGAAACTGAAGAAGAGGTTGAAGAAAAGGTTGAAAAATCCAAGGGAAAAGAGAAAATAACTGAAGATCCCCTAGACACAATCAAAATAAATGAAGACCCAAGCTATTACATTCCAAGAGTCCCTTTTCCTGAAGCCTTAAAGCCAAAATCTAAAAACAAACCAATTGGTAATGAAGAACTCTTGGAACTGTTTAAACAAGTTCACATCAACATTCCTCTACTTGATGCTATCAAGCATGTGCCTGCCTATGCCAAATTCCTAAAAGAAATGTGTACTCCAAAACGTGAAGTGAGAAACAAAACTGAAACAATAATTCTTCCAAAAATTGTGAGTACCATTGTCTTAAACCAACTCCCTAAAAAACTCAAAGATTTAGGCACTCCACTAATTCCTTGCACCATTGGTGGAGTTACTTTTAAAAGCAGCCTTTTAGATTTGGGAGCCAGTGTCAACCTCCTACCTTCTGCCATTTTTGAGAAATTCAAGCTAGGAGAGTTGAAACCCACTTCTGTTGTCCTTCAACTAGCCAATCGTTCTGTCACCACTCCTAAGGGCTTAGTTGAGGACGTGATTGTAAAAATCAATGATTATTACTTCCCTGCCGATTTCATCATTCTGGACATGAACACTCCTCAAGATTTAACTCAGTCCACCATTATCCTTGGTAGACCTTTTTTAGCCACAGCCAGGGCTAACTTTGATTGTGCTACTAGGATGATGGATATATCATTTGGGGATAGGCGGGTTAGTATTAACATTTTTAGGGCATCTAGGCACCATGACCAAGGAGAAAGTTGTCTAGTGGTAGACACCTGGGAAGAATCTTGCGTGGAAGAAGCGGTAGACCAACCCTGTGCTCTAGGGTTTGAGGGAGAGGAAGGACAATTCAGTTCCATGTTGCATAATAATGAGCCATCATTTCATTTAGAGTGTCCTCCTAAGGTTGAGCTAAAACCACTCCCTGCTAATTTAAAGGACATCTTTTTAGGAGAGAATGAGACATGGCCTATCATAATTGCTAGTGATCTTGAGGAAGGGGAGGAGAAGAAATTGATTGAAGTTTTGAAGAGTCATAAGAAAGCTATAGGTTGGACAATTAATGATTTGAGAGGGATAAGTCCTTCAGTGTGCACACATCGCATATACTTAGAAGAGAATGCCAAAAGCTCAATAGAAATGCAAAGAAGGCTTAATCCCAACATGAAAGAAGTTGTTAAAAAGGAGATTGTCAAATGGTTAGATGCTGGTTTCATTTATCCCATCTCTGATAGCGAGTGGGTTAGTCCAGCTCAAGTTGTGCCGAAAAAGTCAGGACTAACTGTAATTCAAACTGAAAAGGGTGAGCTCATTCCCACTAGGCTGGCTATAGGATGGAGAGTGTGCATTGACTATCGCAAATTGAATGCGATGACCAAGAAAGACCATTTCCCCTTGCCTTTCATTGACCAAATCTTAGAAAAACTTGCAGGTCAAAAATTCTTTTGCTTCCTTGATGGATATTCAGGGTATAACCAAGTGGCTATTCACCCTGAGGACCAAGAAAAGACCACTTTCACATGTCCATTTGGAACCTTTGCCTTTAGACGCATGCCCTTCGGGCTGTGCAATGCCCCTACAACTTTTCAATGTTGCATGCTGTCTATTTTCTCAGACATGGTTGGGGACTACTTAGAAGTCTTTATGGATGATTTCTCTGTGTTTGGAAATGACTTTGATTCGTACCTCTACCATTTGACTGAAGTGCTCAAAAGATGCATTAATGCCAATCTTGTCTTAAGTTGGGAAAAGAGCCACTTCATGGTTAAGGAGGGGATTGTCTTAGGGCATATTGTCTCAGAGAGAGGGATAGAGGTAGATAAAGTCAAGGTAAATCTCATTTCTGAATTGCCTCCTCCCAACTCTGTCAAACAAATTCCATCCTTTCTTGGTCATGCTGGATTCTATAGGAGGTTCATCAAAGACTTTTCCAAAATTGCAAGGCCATTGACTTCTTTGTTGAAAGACACTCCTTTCATTTTTAATGAAGCTTGTCATAAATCTTTTGAGGACTTAAAAGACATTTTGACCAAAGCTCCAATTCTACAATCTCCAGACTGGTCATTACCATTTGAGATAATGTGTGATGCTTCAGACTTTGCTGTAGGTGCCATTTTGGGACAGAAAATTGATAAAGGATCTGTAGTGATTTATTATGCAAGCAAAACATTGAATGACACTCAGATTCGATACACAACCACTGAGAAAGAGCTCCTAGCTGTTGTCTTTGCCTTAGAGAAGTTCAGATCTTACCTTTTAGGAGCCAAAATCATTGTTTTCACTGACCATGCTGCCTTGAGGCATTTGCTTGCCAAAAAGGATGCCAAGCCTAGGTTGATCAGATGGATCCTTTTATTATAGGAGTTTGATCTGGAAATTCATGATAAGAAAGGGTCCAAGAATGTGGTAGCTGACCATTTGTCCAGAATAATTGCCCCGAACTCTATGCCTATTAGAGATGCTTTCCCAGATGAGCACATCTTAGCTGTCTCCAATATTTCATCTCCATGGTATGCACACATTGTGAATTACAAAGTCATTGGACGAGTACTTGGAGATTGGACCAAAAATGAAAGAGAGAGATTCTTTGCTAGGGACAAGTATTATATTTGGGAGGACCCGGAGCTATTTTTTATTGGACCAGACCAAGTGATAAGAAGATGCGTCCCTGAGAGTGAGCATCAAAGTGTCCTCAAGTTTTGCCATTCTCTTGCTTGTGGAGGGCATTTTTTAGGAAAGAAGACCGCTGCTAAGGTCTTAGACTCTGGTTTCTACTGGCCCACATTGTTTAAGGATGCCCACCAATTTTGTAAGGTCTGTCCTAGATGTCAAACAATGGGAAATATTTCTAAGAAGGATATGATGCCTCTTAAACCCATTCTGGTTGTAGAAATTTTTGATGTATGGGGGACAGATTTTATGGGACCTTTTCCACCGTCCTTTGGATACACGTACATTCTAGTTGCTGTTGATTATGTGTCCAAATGGATAGATGCCATTGCCACAAAGACCAATGATCATAAGGTGGTTATCAAATTTATTCATAAAAACATCTTTTCTAGATTTGGGTGGCCCAAGGCAATCATTAGTGATGGAGGGCCTCATTTCATTAACACTCAGTTTAGGACCCTCCTAAGGAAGTATGGGATCACCCATAAGCTAGCGACACCTTACCATCCGCAAACCAGTGGCCAGGTAGAAGTTTCAAACAGGGAGATTAAGAACATTCTTCAGAAGTCAGTTAGGTCTGATAGGAAAGACTGGTCAGAAAGGTTAGATGATGCATTGTGGGCCTACCGAACTGCTTTCAAAACTCCTATTGGAATGTCCCCTTACCGGCTTGTCTTTGGAAAATCTTGTCATCTGCTAGTAGAACTTGAGCATAGAGCCTATTGGGCTATCAAACAGGTAAATCTTGATTTAGCCCAAGCTGGTCAACAAAGGACCCTTCATCTGAATGAGCTAGAAGAGCTCAGAAACGAAGCCTATGAAAGTTCCAAGATTTATAAAGCCAAGGCCAAAGCATTCCATGATAAACACATTCATAGAAAAACTTTTCAAGTGCATGATAAGGTTTGGTTGTTTAATTCTAGGCTTCGTCTGTTTCCGGGAAAATTGAAGTCCCGATGGGATGGTCCTTACACTGTTGTCAAAGCTTACGACAATGGTGCTGTCATCATTCTTGACCCTAAAATGGGATAATCATTTACTGTTAATGGGCAGAGGTTAAAACATTTCTTTGAAAGCCCACCTTCTTTGAAAATTGAATCTACCAAGCTAGCTGAGCCAAATGGAGCTTAATTGCGTCTGGCTGAAGACGATAAACTTAGCGCTTCTTGGGAGGCAACCCAAGTGTACAGATTTTCTTTATCAGGTAATTCTCTATCTTACTTTCTTTTCTTGCAAATAAGTAGGGGGGATAGGTAGAATAGGCATACATTCATAGTCCCCACCCTAACCATTGCTTCATTTTCTTTTTTTTAGCTTGTACATATGCAAATAAAAATAAAATTTCACAATGTTTCATCTTTGAATAAAAATGACTGGCATTGTGAGACTCAGACTATGTGTCTGATCTTTAACCATTAAAATTTTGTTGTTGTTACATTCCCTTGCAAGCATCCATGTTAGATAGCCTCTAGTAAAGGATTACATGTATTTCATGTCTACCTTATGTAAGGATTTATGGCAAGAAGTTTCATACACACACTACACGGCCACTGAGACTAGCTGAACCCGAATGTAGCAAATTTGTCAAGGTTAGTAGGAGAGAGGTTATTGGTTTTCTCCCTTCCCCTTAAGTGAATTGTGAAGGAAGTGAAGGTGTGTGATCAAGGAACCTGACTATCCATCCTTCCCTTAAGAGGAAAAGAAAAGAAAAGAAAAAGAAAAAGAAAAAAATCATCCATAAAAATGCCCCGGATCTGAGTAAAGTTGGACTCGCTACTCCTGAAAAGTGATGGGTTGTGCAGCATTGTGGATGAAAAAGAAAGAAAGAAAGAAAAAAATCTGAGTGCACAAAATGCAAATAAAGAGGCAAAGTCCTTAGCTCAGAACAAAATAATCCTCAAGGAAGATGGGCAGGATGGAACTGAGAGAAACAACCCAATCTGACTGAGCAAGGATCTTACTCCACAATTCTTTTCTTCTCCATCGAATCTATCTAATCTCAAATAGTCGCTGAAACAAAGGAGCTTCAGAAGGGCTGATGTGAACTCTTAAGTGAGCTACCACTGGTGCACTAATTCCTTGCCATAAGCCCTTACAATTAGGAAAGACATATCTCTACATTAATCTTTTACTTGATGGTGGTTTAACATGAGACATTGTATCTTCTAGTCCTGCATTTGGAGTAGTTTTTATTGCTAAGGGACTAGCAATGTTTAAGTAGGGGGGAGTGATAACTACATAATTTTTTGTGTTAAACTTCATGCATATAGTGAATTTTAGATATTCTTTATCTATAAATAATGTGCATTTGATTTTAATTGTCATTTCATCCATAAATAAGTTTTTGAACATATTAGTTAAATTTTCGGGTACAACACATAGTTAGATTTTCATCTAATAAAATCAATACTTCTTGAATAATTTTGACTAATAAACATGTTCTCAGTTTTTTTTGCAAATACATTATATATAAATAATTTTTAGTTTTATTATCACTTTAAACATCTTTTCATTCTTATAAATATTAATTTGTAAATAAATTTGATTTTAAATAAATAACATTCACCCAATATAATCATGACACATACCCTCCATAAAATCCATTTTACCATTTCACACATCTCACCAAATCATGCCACATACCCCCACCCCATCACATTAAACAAATAAAAATTATTTTTAATTATCTCACTCCACCCACACATCCCATTTAAATAAATTTTATTCCTTCCACCAAGTGGACGAAGGTAGAGGCAGCAGAAGCATCTGGAAGTAGATTTGGGGGCTTGCTTTGTGAAGCTCTGGCGGTTGGCTGGGTGCTACAGTGCGCTCAAGGCTGGAGATGGCGGGCTGCTGAACCTGGGAGCGGCCAGGGCTTGCGCCCGTGCAAAGCAGGAAGGGGGCGCGACGCTGGAGCATGTGTGGTGCTGGGTGCTACAGTGCGCTCAAGGCTGGAGGTGGCGGGCTGCTGAACCTGAGAGTGGCCAGGGCTTGCGCCCGTGCGAAGTAGGAAGGGGGCGCGACGCTGGAGCATGTGTGGTGCTGGGCGCGGTGTGAAGTGGCCAGGGTGCGGGCTGAAGGTCGATGTTGGTGCGATGGCGGTTTGCTGGAGTTTGCACGGTGAGCTGAGGTGGCCGGCCAGCTGGGCTGTGCAGGAAGCTGCTGAACCTGTGAGCGGTGGTGCAAAGCGCATGCAGGAGCCGGTTGATGTGCACTGGCGATCAAAGCTGGGAAGCGGCGGGTTGGCCCTGGTTTGTGTGTGGCGCGCTCCAGGCGGTGCAGACCTGAGCCCTGGAGGCAGTACGATGTGTGTGAAGCAGCACAGGCTGGCGGGTGTGTGTTGTGTGCGATGGCTGAGGTGGACGGCTGGGCGACGTAGGTGCGCAAGGCGCATGTGGATTGGCTCGTGCAGTGCTGGCGGAGGTTGTGAGCTAGTGCCATTCGGTGCAGAGGCTGGCAATTTGTAGGCGGGAAGAGGAGCTGATGCAGAGGCCTATATAAGGGCCCCAAGGTCCTCATCTCAAAGGGGTTGGATGTTCTTAGTTTTTTTTAGCTTTTTCTTTGGTTCGGGTAATGAGAGTTCGTAGAGATTTTTCTTTCTGCAATTTTATTTCTGTATGTTCTTTTCTTTCAGCAGAGGAAGCGAGTTGGAGAGTTTTGGGGGTTTCTTCTGTTGCTGGTTCGAGCTGTGGAGGATTTCTAGTTTTATTTGTTTCTTCTGTAAAGAGCAGGGGAGGGTTGTTCTGGGTTGTGTTCTTCCGGGGGTTAGCATCTGTTCTTATTCAATATTGAGTTGTGATATTTCGGCTACTGTTAAGTGATCGAGGGGCACTTGTTTTGCCCATTTCGTCTAAATTGCTTTGTTCATTTTCTTCTACATTACTGCAATTTTTCTTATGCATCGCATTTGAGTTGGTTTGTGCTACTGTGTTATTCTTGATGTTGGGAGAGCGATTGCGATTTGTGAGATTTTGTTCTTTCCTTCTTCTGATTGTTGCTGTTGTCAGGATTTAAAGTTTAGTATTTTTGGATTTTCTTCTTCGTTGGTTGGGGGAATTGTTCCATTTCTTGTGTATTGGGGATGGCTGCTGTGTGAGAGATCGAGTGTTTTCCATTCTTCTATCAGAATTTCTGGGACGCTCGACATCTAGGAGTTCTATTTCTTTGCTGTTGGCGGCTGCTGGGAGGGTGATCCAAGTTCGACTGCTTCTGCCTTCCGTCCGGCTGGCATCTGGGAGTTCTATTTCTTTGCTGTTGGCGGCTGCTGGGAGGGTGATCCAAGTTCGACTGCTTCTGCCTTCTGTCTGGCTGGCATCTGGGAGGACAATCAGAGGTCTGTGTGTTGCATAACTTCCGGAGGCAGCAGAGAGTAATCAGAATTTGAGCGATCAGATAGCTTGGCTCATGCTGCTATTTTCTTTTCTTTGAGATTTCTACTTCGTCAGTGTTCTTCTTCATCTCTCTGGACAGATCAAGAGTTGGACGTTGCAATTCATATTTCTTTTGCTATTTTCTTACTGATTCATCAAACTGTGAGGGAGACGTGATCCACTGTGTCTCTCCTTGCTGTTCTGCAGTTTATTGCATCTTATTTTCCATTTGTTCTTCATCCCTCGAGTTATGAGGGTACAGAGATATGGAATTTCAGAGTTCATATTGTTTTCATGTGAATGTTTTACAGAGTTCTTTAATTTCTGCACTGTCTCCTTTTGATCTTTGTTCTTCAGTAATAACAGTAGAAATTTGAGGGTGCAACTTTACATCTCTGTTTCTTACTTTCTGTCTGATCCTTAAGTTGAGAGGAATTTTGCAGTCCATAGTTTCACTAGGATTGCAGATTTTTAAGTCAAATTTTATACAGCCTCTCCGTGGATATGACCTATTCTCACCACTGTATGAGTTCGTTTTTTGTTATTTTATATTTGTGAGACAGTTTAGAGGAAGTGCGCATGTTGACTTGTGCGAGGAACTTTGGACAACGAAAATGCACAGTCAACAATGTCGTGCGTTCAGTCGGCAGTCAGTAAGCTCTCTCCGTATTGGGAAGGCCCATATCGTGTGGTCGAAGACCACAGCCAGGGGGCATATCGGTTAGCAGATATGAGTAGCTCGGCGATCCTGAGAACCTGGAATGTTGAGCACCTGTGTTGTTATTTCCCTTGATATGTCAATAAAATCCCACTTTTGTTGCATTTTATGTGAGTCAATGATAGATGAACTGATCGAAAATCGACGAGTTGCAATCGTCGCCTTTTAAATGTTGAATGTTGGTGAAAAAAGCGTGAGGAGGTCGCATCGACGACCTCGGCTGTTCCTACCGCGTGAGTGGATGGAGTCTAGTCTCATTCCACGGTTGGAAGTGTTGGTGAAAACAATGCGAGGTGGTTGCATCGGCGACCTCGGCTGATCTGAGCCTATGAGTGAATGGAGTCTAGTTTGTCTCATCCCTCGGTTGGAAGTGTTGGTGAAAATAGTGGATGGAGTCTAGTTTGTCTCATCCCATGGATGAAGTCACTGCAAAAGAGGTGAAAGCAAAATGGTAAGATTCTTCCTTTTTGGTTATTGACAAAAAGGGGGAGAGTATTCTTAAACTATGAATTTTCTGTTTATTTCATGCTTTGAGTATCTAACTTTCAAAAAATTCACATGAGTTTTATCCTCACCAAAATGGGGGAGATTGTTGAATCACTCCTATATTTTATCCTTTTATTTTGGTGATAAAAAAACTCATGTTTACCCTAAAAAATATCATTAATATATTTTATATCATGTTTCTCCTATGAATACAATTTATTCTTGAATTATCATTATAGATTTACACTAAGTTTCAACTTCGTCATGCTTGTTTTGGTCGTGATCAGTCGAAGTCCAACTTCGTCATATACGAATTTCACTTCGTCATATACGAAACTGGCATTTCGTCATGCATGTTTTGGTTGTAATTAGTCGAAGTCCAACTTCGTCATATACGAAGTTCACTTCCACCGACAGCGTTATGATCTGTTTTATAGGAAGTTCCACTTCGTCATATCCGAAGTTTAACTTCGACTGACCATGTTGTATTTTGTCCAGTTGAAGTGAGACATCGATTGCTGTTTTAATATCACATCGATTACTGAATATTGAAACATCGATTATATTGAAACATCGATTGCATTGAAACATTGATTACATTGTAACATCGATTACCTTTAAACATCGATTGTGTTTTACAACTATTATATTTAATCAAACATTGATTGCTTCTATATCTTACATCGATTACTGTTATTTTGTTGATCTCACTCTGACTCCTTAGATGGTACTTAGATTTTTTAATGACTGTTATTATTTTTGCAGTAAAACTATTAATGTATTATTAGTACGATTAATGTTCTAATCATTATGGAATTATTTAATGAACAACAGATGAACACTGTGACATTCTCTTTGTTATATGTATGATAATTTATCCAATGTGCTTTATACTTCTCTATTCTTTTTGTTATCAAGTTCAAATATTTTAGAAGGAAAATTTGACTCTAATGTATTCAAATTTAAAATCTCATTTCCATTATCTTGAACCTTGAAAGATTTGTATATATCCTCTCTCACTCACTGCCAGACATATAGTTTATACTTTGTATAACAAATGGTCTATAGAAAATGTTGTGGTAAATATAAGCAGTATGGTCTATCTGTCAGAACTCAGCTACCACATCTCACTTTCTGTCAAGACTCCACGTTTTGAGGAAAAAACCTTTTGCATAACCCATATAGCGCCTGCCTTTCATTAACTACATTGTACATCTGTCTATCTGAAATCTTTTCTGTTTTATATACATATATATTTTGGTATCTCACCTACCTCCGAAAGAATGGAGGTATCTATGTTTTTCTCTTGACCATGTAGATACTCAGCTACCTACAGAAGATGCTAGCTATCTTTCGGTCATGGGCATGGAGCTTGCAGACATTTATTGAAGCTGTCAAATGGAGCCATGAAGCTATTGGTATAGTCTAAAGCCGTTGATACTCAAGGGTTGAAGATCTGATGATGGACATCTCAGCTATCTCAAGTCTAAAGACCCAACGTTCATATTCAAACGACTACTTTCAAATGGAAAGATTGAAGACTCTGAAGCATATATATAAAGCTGAAGTTTTGAAAGAAAGACAGACCAACAAAAACAAACAGTGAGACATATGTGAGTGCTTACAGCTACACAAAGAAAGAAGTCTACACATACAGAAAAGAGAAGAGCGCACAAGATCTCAAAAGAGCCATCTGTTCAAGCTTCGACTTCCAAGCTCTCTTGTTCAAAAGTTTTCTCTTTGGGTGGCTTTCTGCTATTGTAAATTTTCTTCTTAGTCCACCCTCCTAGAGTTAGAACGAGTTAGAGATTCCATTCATACTTGTATCTCTTTCTGATCTTCTGTGTATGCTCTTTCATTTGAGCAGACACATTGTGCTTATTTATGTGTAAGAAACTAGCAGGGGTTTTTTTTTCCCTATAGTGCCTCTATGTGAAGGAAAGACCTACGGTTGTTGGTGGTTGTAGTGCCCTTCTGTGAAGAGAAGACCTATGGTTGTATGTGGTTGTAATACCCCTCTGTGAAGGGAAGACTTGCTTGGGTGGAAGTGGGTTGTAATACCTCTCTAGTTGAGAGAAGACCAAGTGTTCCTGGTAGTTAGTGAAAATCTCAATGGGTGCTTGGGGGCTGGACGTAGGACTCCTGATTGATTGGAGGTTCAAACTAGGATAAATCCTTTGTGCACTTGTGTGATTGTTTCCACTAAGTTGTCACTTGTTTCACACATACCACACTAAGTACTAAAGATGCTATCTAGTGTGATTTATTTTTTTATAAATTTTAACAGTATAAGAAGTCCTATGTACCCCCCTCTAGGACATCTAAAGCTCTTTCATTCATATAATACCAACAAGTGGTATCAGAGCCTAATTCCATCTTGATCAAACAAGTGGTATCAGAGCGAGGCCTTCTCAGAAGAATCGAAAGATTTGAGAAGAGATGGCAGCTAAAGCTCACAACTATGAAGGACAATCCGTCACAAGACCACCATTCTTTGATGGAGAAGATTACTAGTACTGGAAGATGATAATGGAATGCTTCATCCGAGGCACAAACTTTGATCCATGGTAGGTAATAGAGAAAGGTGATTATCCTATACTTTCTGATGGGACTTCTGCTTTATCTATAGCTGATAAAAGAAATGTCTCTAAATTATAAGGCTAGAAACTATTTATGTTGTGCATTATCTAAAAAGAAATTTAATAAATTATCCACATGTAAACTGCTAAGGAAATGTGGGATAAGCTAAAAGTAACATATGAAGGAATAGATAAAGTAAAGCAAACTAGCATAGATATTCTTGTCTCTCAATATGAACAGTTTAAAATGTTGCCAAATGAAAATATTACTCAAATGTACAATAGATTTACCAATATAATAGTTGGTCTAAGTTCACTAGGTAAAAAGCTTACTAATGAAGAAACAGTCAGAAAAATTCTTAGATCATTAACTCATTCTTGGACTCCTAAAGTTATTGCTATTGAAGAAGCGCATGATCTTAGAGAACTTTCTATTGATAAATTAATTGGATCAGCAATGGCCTATGAAATTAATATGGAAATATTTTCTGAAAGCCCTTCGAAAAAAGAAAATGCCAAATGCTTTGAAAGTTACAGATTCTTCCTCT
The DNA here is from genome assembly GCA_014218235.1 of Colocasia esculenta. Classification (NCBI taxonomy): domain Eukaryota; kingdom Viridiplantae; phylum Streptophyta; class Magnoliopsida; order Alismatales; family Araceae; genus Colocasia; species Colocasia esculenta. The sequence goes on from CM024760.1 coordinate 137,743,259, forward strand.
TCATCATCTGAAGATTAAAAGAATAAATCTGAAGGCAGTGATGACAAAGCAATGTTCTCTAGAAAACATCAGAGAATTCTTGCTAAGAAGATGAAGTATGGATCCAAAAGATACTTAAAAAATGACAAGAAAAGCAAGGAACCAACATGCTTAAATGCAAGCAGCTAGGACACTTTAAAACTGAATGCCCAAAACTCAAAAGAAAAGATCAGGCTATCAAGCATGAGAAAAATAAGGAGGAAGTAAAAAAACACAAAAGATACAAGAAGAAAGCAATGGCAGCAGCTTGGGATAATAAGGAAGCAACAAGTTCAAATGGATTTACCTCAGAATCAGAAGAAGAAGAGCAAGTAAATCTAGCCCTCCTAGCAGGACTAGATCAAGTAACTTCTGAAACCTCTTTTACTTCATGTTCAGAATCTGATTTCGATAGTTTAGAAAATACATTTAATGAACTACATGATAAATATAAAACTGTAGTTAAAGAAATGAAAGAAGTTAAATTAAATCTGATAAACCAAGAAAAATCTAACACCTTTTTAAAAAATGAAGTAGAAAGACTAGGACAACACTTAACTGAAACTAAAAGAACAAATGAATTGCTATGTGAGGATTTAAAGACTAAAAATGGTAAGGTTAAAGAACTCGAAAGAAATTTAAATGAACTGAAAAATGAAGAAAAGATGAGAGAATAAAACAATTACTTAAGAGCGTCCTTAGATAAATTAACTAATTGCATAACATCCTTAGTTGTAAAATTAAAAGGTGCTAGAACAGGTAAAAAGGGTTGTGTTGAGTGTGTATTGGAATTTATTAATGATGATCTTTGAATGATGACCAATGAACATCACTCATACTTTGATTTTGATGATGTCATATTGAACATATTGTACATATTGAATATGTTACAATAATGCTCAAACAACATGTTCTTGATATTTAATATTTCATATCTTACTGTTAATGACATGTTTTGATGGTCTACTATTCATTCATATAGGTTTACAAAGTTCTTGTCAATGTAGGTCAACTCTAGTTGACAGACAAGTCGACTCACAAAGTCTGCCCAGCAAGTTTCTAAAGAGCAAATATCTGTAGTGTCGACTCTATTTGAAGATGAGGTCGACACTAGCATCCATCCAGGGAACAAGTTTTGAAGGGATACACAGGAGGTCGACTCTAATAGTTGAACATGTCGACTCCAACCATTGAGCAGGTCCACACTAGTGGTTTGTCAAGTCGACACTAGTGTTCTGCCAGTGAGATGCTTTTGGGGATTGGTCAGTAGTGTCGACTCTCTTGAGGACTAGAGTCGACTCACTTTTGTATACAACCCAGAATCACACAGAGCATCATATCCAACGGCTATGATCTCTTTCTGAAAAGTTTATGGGAGATTCCATAATTACCAAAATGACATTTCATCCAAGTGGCAATATGGTAAAGGACCTTTTGGACACGTGGCAGCCCAAAGTGCAGTTTAGGTTCTGTGCACATCCTCTTCACATATATGGACTGCGCATGACTATATAAGCCTTGATCTCATCGGTAGCAAAAGAGAAGAAGTGGAGAGCAGGAAAAAGGCCTCTGCATCTAGAAGGGGAGCAGAGTAGTACCGCTAGGAAGAGGTAGGAGAAGAAGAGGAGGAGTTCGTGATAGAAGAAGTTCTTGCTGATGAAGACAGAGTGAAAAGCTTGAGAATCTCTCATAGTCTGTAATTCATCTAGTTGACATTTTCATTGAGTGATCTGTGTATGCATTCTACACAGATCAACTAATTCTGTTTGTTCTTTTTCTTCATTATATTAAGAGAGATCGTGCTAGAGGATCTATTCTCTAATTGAGCTTGTTCTAGCAGAACTTGGATTCATCATGGTCCAAAGGTTTTGAGCACAAGGTGCACTGATTTGGAGCCGTGGTGTTCTGGTGTTTGAGCTGTCGTGCTCAATTACTTGTGAGTTTTTGTACTCACAAGTAGTCTATGGAGTAGGTCATTGTACCTATCTTCTAGGTGTTTCTTTGAGTCATCGTACTCAAAGAGTTTGGAGTTATCGTGCTCCAGTTTGTACGTACTTGAGTTAGTGGTTCCTCCATCGTGGTGAGGTGGACGTAGGAGACACAAGTTGTGTTCTCCGAACCACCTTAGAATCTTCTGTGCATAGTGGTTTGCTTGTGGTTTGTTGCCTTGTTTCACTCTCTATCCACACACCACTCATTGATCTAATTGAATTGTTTGTGTCACTTATTTTAATTCCACTGACATACTCACACATTCTTAATTGATACTGATTCAGTCACCTTTCTGATCCCAACCACTGGTATCAAAGCGGGTCAAAGTCTATACTCTGAGGTGCTCTGTTGAATCATCTGTGTTTCTGATTTTGATTTACTTAATTACTTGCTTAATTTGTGCTACTATTTTCATCTGATTGTCTTGATCATGGATTCTAGAGGTTTCGTTACAGAAGGTCATTCAATCAATAGACCTCCATTTTTTGATGGTACTGATTACCCTTACTGGAAGAACAGGATGATGGTATTTCTTCGAGCACAAAAGTATGAAGTCTGGAGGATTGTTGAGAAAGGACTAGTAGAAATCAACGGGGATGAAGATACATGAACAAGGGAGCATATCAGAAAGGCTACCCTGAACTATAGTGCCATGAACATGCTGCAATGTGCCATCCATCCAAAGGAGTACTCTAGAATTTCTATGTGTAAGTCTGCTAAAGAGATGTGGGATAAATTAGAATTGTTATATGAGGGCACATCTCAAGTTAAGGAAACTAAAACAAATGCTGGTTTTGATTATGAACTATTTGTCATGAAATCTGATGAAACCATATCTGAGATGTTTCTAGGTTTATGGTCAACATCAATGGACTTAGAGCTTTGGGTAAGGAATACTCAAATGAAGATTTGGTAAGGAAGATTTTGCATTCTTTTATCTCCTGTGTGGCACACTACAGCTACAGTCATTGAGGACTTAAAGGATTTATCAAAAATAACATTGGATGAACTCATTAGATCCTTAATGACTTATGAGCTAAATCTTAAGAGATCTGAAGAACATATGTTGAAAACAAAACCTATTGCTCTTAAAGCTTCTTCAAGCAGTGAAGGAAAAACTAAAGAGATTTTTGAATTTGAGAAATCTGAATCTGAGGATGATAACCTTGCATTGATAACTAAACAATTTAGGGCATTTTTGAAATCCAACAAGAAGAACTTAGGTAATAAGAAAAATGTCATGAATGGTAAAAATAAATACTCCTTCTCACATGTTGATCACAAGAAAAATGATGAGCTTTCTGTGTGTTACAGGTGCAACAAATCTGGACATATGAAGGCTGAATGTCTAGAGACCAAGAAGGATATGCTCAACAGACAAAAGAAGGAGTTCAACAGAAAGAAGAACAAGGCCATGGTAGCTACATGGTCAGATGAGGATCAAAGCTCAGATAGTAATGAAGAATCCTCTAGTTCAGAAGAAAATGAAGTTTGCTTCATGGCCGGAAGTAGTGAAGAACAGGTAGATATCCCTTTTGAACTATTTACCATTGATTATTGACAAGAAGCATATGGTAATTTAGATGAAAATCATTCTGAAGTAAGAGAAGAAAATAAATATTTGAAAAAAAAGATTGACAACATTCTTCATGACACATCATCATCTGGAAAAATTTCTTAATTGGAAGCTCAAATTTCAGACCAAATCAAAGAAAATGATGAGTTAATTTTTGTAGATGATTTGAAATTAAGGATTCAAAAATTGAACAAAGAAATCATTAATTCTGTCAAAAAATTTGAAGACAACAAAAAGGAAAATCAAGAAAGGTTGATTCAAATTGAAAAACTCAATCATTGCCTTAAAGAAAAAGAAGAGATCATCAATAACTTCACACAAGGCAAAGAAAATTGAATGCTCTATAAGAATGAAGATGAATTCAAATAAACATGGTTTAGGTTTTGAACCACAAAATTCAAAGAAAATTGAATTATTTCAAAGAAAACAAGATCATAAAAAATCCCTATAATAAAATTTGTCGAGGCAGGTTTATCTGAAAACAAAGGTAAAATGCAAAAACAAAAAGAACCTGTGAGGTCAACATACACACTACCCAGGTCGACCTATCACACTGCCCAGGTCGACCTATCCCATTCATATAAACAAAAAATATGCATCTAAAAATTCTTATAAAAAAAAATTCAATGACAAAAAGAATCAATTTGCTCGTGGAAATTGGAATGTTTACACATCATACAATTCAAGGTGGAATAATCTTTGGAACCAACGGTACAATGGTCACCAATGGTTCAATCCTTCTTTTTATCACTCACATTTTCCTGCTTATCAACAACATTTCATGCCAAGATTTTCACATGGAATAAACCAGCTAGGAGGTATAATTTTCAGAAATTTGAAAAACAAAAATTTGAATCTTCTGTTCCGAAGAACACTGTGAAGAAAAATACTCAAATATGGGTTAGAAAGGATTTGATTTCTCTTCTGACTCAGGATGTTGGTACCAATCACATCTAGGTACCAAAAACTTTTCTTGTCTAATTTGTTGTGCACAGGAAGGCCGTGCATTCAATTCAAACATTTGGATTCTTGATAGTGGATGCTCACGGCATATGACAGGAGACAGAAATAAATTTTCGTGTCTGTTTGAAAAGGAAGGTGGATCAGTCACCTTCGGAGGTAAGAATAAGGGTAAAATAATTGGCAAAGTAAAGATTGGTAGGTCTTCCATAACCTTGAGTGATAACGTTTGGTTAGTTGAAGGTTTAAATTACAATTTGTTTAGCACTAGTCAATTGTGTGACAATGGTCACAAAATTCTTTTTGAGTCTGATTCATGCAAAATAATTGACTCCTCTTCTGGAAAAATTAAATTGATTGGAAAAAGAGAAAATAATGTTTACATGGTAGATTTAAGTGATAATTCTTCTACAAATGTTTGGTTACTCGCAAATAAAAATGACATTGCTTGGTTGTGGCACAAAAGACTGGGTCATGCAAGTTTCTTAATAATAACCAAACTCATAAGAATGAATCTAGTAAAAAGTCTTTCTGAATCTTTCCCAATCATTAACAATCCAGTTTGTGTGATATGTGCTCAAGGAAAACAAACAAGAAAATCTTTTAGAGTATTCAATGTTGTACTTACATCTAAACCACTTGTGTTACTTCATATGGATCTTTTTGGTCCAACCAGAACTCAAAGTCTTAGTGGTAATAGATATGGATTTGTAATCATTGATGACTTTACAAGATAACTTGGGTTTTATTCTTATTCCATAAAAGTGATGCTTGTTCAGAATTCAGAAAACTTTACAATTTTATCTTACTTAGTTTGTTTTTCTCATTAAAATCCATTTTAACAGATCATGGGGGTGAGTTTGAAAATAAATCTTTTTCTGATCTTTGTACGGATTTGAAATACTCCATAAGTTTTCTTCCCCTAGAACTCCAGAACAAAATGGGGTTGTAGAAAGGAAAAACAGAACACTTGTGGAAATTGCCAGAACGATGATCTTAGAAAGTAAGCTTTCTAAATCTTTTTGGGTAGAAGCTGTAAATACAACTAATTTCATTTTGAACAGAGCATTGTTAAGACCAAAGATCAGAAAAACCCCTTATGAATTGTTAAAAATAAAAAGCCCAATGTGTCATACCTCAAAATCTTTGGTTGCAAATGGTTTGTTCATAATAACAACAAAGAAAATCTTGATAAATTTGATGCTAAGAGTTTTGAATCTATCTTCTTATGATACTCTGAAATTTCAAGAGCATATAGAGTTTATATTATGAAAAATAAGACTGTGAAAGAATCTCCTCATGTCATTTTTGATGAGAACTCCATAAAAATTGACATTCCTAATTTTTGCAGAGCTCTAATGTGTGCCAATGAAGATGATTTTCTTGAACTTCCATCCACAAATCTTGAAGAGAAAGAAGTACCAAATGAGCATGAGGTTACTGAAATACCAACTTCAAAAATTTCAGGCAATCATGTTCCTGAAGTTCATACAAAAGTTGAGGTAATCTTTGAACCTAGATTCTTAAGAAACCATCCTCTTGAAAGTATTGTTGGTAATTTGGAAGATGGAATTAGAACCAGATCATCTTTTCAATCCGTAGTAAATAAGGATTCATTGACACTACTTTTCCAGTTTGAGCCCAAAAATATTGGTGAAGCTTTATCTTGTGAAAAGTGGATAAATGCTATGCATGAAGAGCTTCATCAATTTGATAGAAATCAAGTCTCGGATTTAGTACCAAAACCCTCCGACCTAACTACAGTCATTGGAACAAGATGGATTTTTAGAAACAAATTGAATGTGTGAGGTCAAATAGTCCAAAATAAAGAAAGACTTGTTGCTCAGGGATGCAACCAAGAATTTATTGATTTTGAAGAGTCTTATGCCCCTATAGCAAGACTTGAAGCAGTTCGAATATTTCTTGCATTTTCTGCCTCCTTGAAATTCAAAGTTTTTCAAATGGATGTCAAGAGTACATTTTTGAATGATTACATAAAAGAAAATATTTTTGTCAAACAACCCCCTGGGTTTGAAAATGAAAATTTTCCCGATCATGTTTTTTAAGCTTAATAAGGCTCTTTATGGTCTCAAACAAGCTCCAAGAGCTTGGTATGACTGGTTGAGCTCATTTCTTGTAAAAAATGTTACATTAGAGGAAAAAATTAATCAAACTTTGTTTACAAAAACTATAAATGCCCATTTCATTGCTATTCAAATCTATGTAGATGATATCATTTTCGGATCAACAAATAATAATCTGTGCAATAAGTTTGCCCATCTTATGCAATCTAAATTTGAGATGAGTTTAATAGGTGAACTTACATTCTTTTTAGGTCTTCAAGTGCATCAAACTTCTGAAGGAATCTTTCTGAGTCAAACAAAATATGTCAAGGAGTTACTCAAAAGATTTGATTTTCAACACATCAAGCCATCCAACACACCAATGACTACAAGTGTAAGACTTGAAATTGATGCTTCTAGTAAGTCTGTGAATGCCAAAACCTTCTAGTGGCTCTTTTCTTTATTTGACTACTTCTAGACCGAGCATTCAATTCAGTGTATGCATGTGCGCCAGATTTTAAGCAAATCTTAAAGATAGTCACATGACAGCTGTCAAAAGAATTTATAAATATCTTCTTTCATTATGTGATCTGGTGCTTTGGTATCCTGCTGGATGCAAATTGGATTTGATTGCATATAGTGATGCTGATTATGCCAGGTGCAAACTTGACAGGAAAAGTAATAGTGGGTTGTGTTTATATCTAGGTGGTTGTCTTATTTCTTGGGCATCCAAAAAGTAACATTCTGTAGCTCTTTCTACTACAGAAGCTGAGTATGTTGCCTCTGGTAGTTGTGGAACCCAAGTTCTTTGGGTCAAACATCAACTCCTAGATTATAATCACTCGTTAGGATGCATTCCCATTCTTTGTGATAACACCAGTGCTATAAATTTGTCCAAAAATCCTATTCTGCACTCCCACACAAAGCACATTGATATCCAACATCATTTCCTTCGAGATGAAGTTTTAAAAAACTCTTTTGAACTCCACTTCATTGACACAGTCAAACATATTATAGATATTTTCACTAAGCCTTTTTCAGAAAATGGATTTTCATCTTTAAGGAGAGAGCTGGGTTTGTGTAAACTTCCACATCTTTGATATCTTCCATCTATTCTCTTTGCAAATAAAATCTTTGTCTTCTTGCAAATAAATTCCTACTTCTCACATTGCATTGGTATTCTTGGTATATCAAACAGTGACTTGAAGAAAGGCAAGTCAGACTTGTCTGGACACATTCACTATGCGTGAGTATATGTCTCCGCCAAGTATCAAGAATCTCTTTATGCAATTGTTGAGGGGGAGCCTTGTCTTTTACTTCCCTAATGTTTTCCTTCTTCAATAATCTTCATGTTCACCTTGTGAGGGGGAGCTACATGATAGGGGGAGTCTTTTAGTGATAGAATTTGTGCTAATTGTCAATTCCTTATTCATTTCTCTTGACACTGGTTGTCTATCTTAAGCCTAAACTTTCAGAATTTTTGAGTCTTGGTGATATTTTCATATGAGAGACTTAAGACATTGACAATAAACTGATTGTGCATTTAGTTTAATTTCAAAGATTCACTTTCATTTCAAGGTTGTGCTATCTTAATACTGAATGCCTTTAAAATGATTTGCAAAACACTTGTAGGCACTTGAGTGGCATTAATGTTCAACATGTGCAACTTTAAGCTTCATTTTTACCACATGTTAAGAATAATTTCTCTACATTCGTAGCCATGACTTTTTTGATCTAAGCAAAAAAAAAATCCTGCAGAACATTAAAAGCAAATGAACAACAATCTGGAAAGATACAAACAGAGCAATGCAAATTCTTGGACCACTGAGTAATTGGGCCATTTCACCTAAACAATGATTTGTTTTGCGTCAAAAAGTGGAAAATAAAATTTACAACTTTGTATAAGATAATGAAAGTTAAACCACTGAGTAATCATGAGGTCTTGCATCTGGTAAATGTGATCTCTTGCACTAAAAAGTGAGATTTAACTAATTTATTCTTGTATTCATTCCCAGTTAAAAATGAAAGAAAATTCAAATAGACAGGACAAAAAAGCTTAAGACCTAAATAAAGTTCATGTATACTGAGTTTAGACTTATTATACTACATAGTGTTACATCTAAAGCTTCTAACTTCCTTCTTGAATACTTCTGCTTACTCATATAGGTCACATCAACTCACATTTATATTATTATTTTAACTACATTCAGATCATTATATTTTGTTATACTTTGTGTTGAGTATGTATTTTTGATTAAACTTTGATGCACATTCACAAAACACAATGATTTTTCTCATATGTCCATATCACTTTGCCTCATTTATTTTTCACCACTTCATTTTCTAAACTCCTTCCATTTTTTTTTTCATCTCTATCTTTTTAATGCTGTCAAAAAGGGGGAGAAATTGCAGAGAGTTAAAGGGGGAGAAATTGGTATGTTGGGGTAATTGGTATGATGAGGGAGAAATTGTAGACATGGGGAGAATGAGTTCTTATGAACAGTTGGGAGAATTAGTATGAAAAAAAAACCAAGTTTGTGCATTTATTTTGTCATCATCCAAAAGGGGGAGAATGTTGTGTTGAGTGTGTATTGGAATTTCTTAATGATGACCAATGAACATCACTCATACTTTGATTTTGATGATGACATATTGAACATATTGAATATGTTACAATAATACTCAAATAACATGTTCTTGATATTTAATATTTCATATCTTACTGTTAATGACATGTTTTGATGGTCTACTCTTCATTCATACAGGTTTACAAAGTTCTTGTCAAAGTAGGTCGACTCTAGTTGACAGACAAGTCGACTCACAAAGTCTGCCCAGCAAGTTTCTAAAGAGCAAATGTCTGTAGTGTCGACTCTATTTGAAGATGAGGTCGACACTAGCATCCATCCAGTGAACAAGTTTTGAAGGGATACACAAGAGGTCGACTCTAACAGTTGAACAGGTCGACTCCAACCATTGAGCAGGCCCACACTAGTGGTATGTCAAGTCGACACTAGTGTTCTGCCAGTGAGATGCTTTTGGGGATTAGTTAGTAGTGTCGACTCTCTTGAAAACTAGAGTTGACTCACTCTTGTATACAACCCAGAATCGCACAGAGCATCATATCCAAGGGCTGTGATCTCTTTCTGAAAAATTTATGGGAGATTCCATAATTACCAAAATGCCATTTCATCCAAGTGGCAATATGGTAAAGAACCTTTTGGACACGTGGCAGCCCAAGGTGCAGTTTAGGTTCTGTGTACATCCTCTTCACGTATATGGACTGTGCAGTGGCTATATAAGCCTCGATCTCATCGGTAGCAAAAATAAGGCCTCTGCGTCTAGAAGGGGAGCAGAGCAGTGCCGCCAACAAGAAGAAGGAGAAGAAGAGGAGGAGTTCGTGATAGAAGAAGTTCCTACTGATGAAGACAGATCTAAAAAGCTTGAGAATGTCTTATAGTGTATAATTCATCTAGTTGACATTTTCATTGAGTGATCTATGTATGTGTTCTACACAGATCAACTAATTCTGTTTGTTCTTTTTCATCATTGTATTGAGATAGATCGTGCTAGAGGATTTATTCTCTAATCGAGCTTCTTCTAGAAGAACTTGAATCCATCGTGGTCCAAAGGTTTTGAGCACAAGGTGCTTTGATTTGGAAGCTGTAGTGCTCTGGTGTTTGAACTGTCGTGCTCAATTACTTGTGAGTTGTTGAACTCACAAGTGGTCTGTGGAGTAGGCCATTGTACCAATCTCCTGGGTGTTTCTTTGAGTCATCATACTCAAAGAGTTTGGAGTCGTCATGCTCTAGTTTGTACGTACTTGAGTTAGTGGTTCCTCCGTCGTGGGGATGTGGACGTAGGAGACACAAGTTGTGTTCTCCGAACCACCTTAAAATCCTCTGTGCATAGTGGTTTGCTTGTGGTTTGTTGCCTCATTTCACTCTCTATCCACACACCACTCATTGATCTAATTGAATTGTGTGTGTCACTTATTTTTAATTCCGCTGCCATACACACACATTCTAAATTAACACTGATTCAGTCACCTTTCCGATCCCAACACAAAGAAGTATGGAGTAGGATATACACCTCCAATAAATGTAGAAGCAATTGTGTATCCTGAAAAATACCCAACCCCTATGTTTGTAAAAGAAAATGTAATTAAAAATACTAAAAAGATTAATCATTATGTTTACAAATAGAAACTTAAAACTGATAACACTATAAATTCAAAGCATACACATGATTTATGTTGAAGTCATTGTAATCAATTAGGATACACAATTAGTACTTGCACCAGTAGACATCTGCATTGGATTCCAAAAATTAACCATCAAGGACCAAAGAAAATTTGGGTACCAAAAGTTTCAACTTAATTCTGTTTACAGGGGCGCCTGAGAGCATCCAAATGGTATTTGGATAGTGGGTGCTCTAAGAATATGACAGGAGACAAAAAATTATTTACAAGTTTCAAAAGTGAAATGGTCAAGTCACATATAGCGATAATGGAAAAGGAAAAGTGATAGGATGTGGAACCATATGAACAACAGAAAAAGATTTAATAGAAGATATTATGTGTGTTGAAGGATTAGAGTATAATCTCATTAGTATCAGTCAATTATGTGATAAAGGTTACTTAGTGAAATTTTAGAATGACAAATGTGTCATCCTGAAGGAAGGGAAAATAGTCTTTGAAGCTCAAAGAGTAAAAAATTTGTACACCTTACAACTTGAAGAACTGAAAGAAGTCAACTTGTGCCTTGCAACTATAAAATGTGAAGAGACTGATTTATGGCATAGAAGACTAGAACATGCTAGCACATCAGTGATCAACAAATTAATCCAGTATGATTGGAATCTGCACAGCCTGTGCAAATGGAAAGTAAACCAAGACATCATTTCAGTCAAAGACATTATTAACAAAGTTCAAACAATTGGAACTAATTCACATAGATTTGTTTGGACTTATAAGAATAGTAAGTATTGGAGAAAACGTTTACGGCTATGTGATTGTGGATGACTATTCAAGATACACTTGGGTATCATGTTTGGAAGCCAAATCACATACTTTTTCAGCTTTTTTGAAGTTCAATAAACTTGTATAGAAAACTCAGAAATATCAAATAATCAGTATCATTCTGATCATGGTGGAGAATTCAGAATGAAGAGTTTGTCAGATTCTTTGAAGAAATTGGCATAGAACACAATTCTTGCACTAAGAACACCTTAACAGAATGGAGTAGCAGAAAGGAAGAACAAAACACTGCTGGACATGGCTAGAACAATACTTGCAGAATACAATCTACCAAGATACTTTTGGGTAGAAACAGTCAACACAGCCTACTGCATCATCAACAGATGCATGATCGGACCAATTTTGAAGAAGACACCCTATGAGCTATACAAGGAGAAAAAACCAAACGTCAGTCACCTTTGACCTTTTGGTTGTAAGTGTTTCATTTTGAATAATGGTAAAGATAATATAGGTAAATTAGATGCTAAAAGTGATGAAGGTTTTCTATTAGGGTATATTTTAAAACCTAGAGGATATAAAGTCTCTAACAGAAAAACATTCACTATAGAACAGTCTGTTCATATTTTGTTTGATGAAACTATTAAGAGAATAGAAGAAGAAGAAGATGTTGTTGAAGATTTATGTAGGAATTTGGAACAAGTATCTCTTGAGGAAAAAGATGAAGAAAAGGAAGAGCCTTCAATAAATGAACTTTAACAATAAGAAGAAGCACAGGAATGTCTACCTAGAGAACTGAGGTATCACAGAGATCATCCAAGAGAAAATATCATAGGTGATCCTCAAGATAGGGTAAGAAAAAGAGGTATGACTATTCCCTGTGATTACACTGCATTTGTTTCTCAGATTGAGTTTAGGAGAATCAATGATGCACTGGTAGAAGAATCTTGTATCCTAACTATACAAGAGAAACTTAACTAGTTCCAATGCAGCCAGGTCTGAACTCTTATACCTAGACCTTCTAACCATCCAGTTATTGGGACCAGATGGGTGTTCAGAAACAAAATGGATGAATCAGCGGTAATCACTAGGAACAAGGCCATATTGGTAGCACAAGGATATTCTCAAGAGGAAGGCATTGATTTCGATGAAATATATGCTCCAGTTGCTAAATTAAAAGCAATCAGAATTTTATTAGTATATGCATGTTCTCTTATATCCATTTGTATCAATGGATGTTAAAAGTACTTTTTGAATGGTTGCATAAGAGAAGAAGTGTATGTTGAACAACCACCTAACTTTGAAAATATTAAATATCCAAATCATTTTTCGATTTAAAGAAGACACTAAATGGTCTGAAACAAGTCGAAGAGCTTGGTATGAGGAGACTAAGTGCTTATCTTTATCACATTGGTTTTTCAAGAGATAAAGTAGATATCACTCTATTTATAAGAATTTTCTGAAGGGATCCTAATGTAAAAATATATGTTGATGATATTATCTTTGGTTCTACTAATGAATCACTTTGCAAAGTTCATAAGAGAAGAATGTATGTTGAACAACACCTAACTTTGAAAATATTAAATATCCAAATCATATTTTTCGATTAAAGAAGACACTAAATGGTCTGAAACAAGCTCGAAGAGCTTGGTATGAGAGACTAAGTGCTTATCTTTTATCACATGGTTTTTCAAGAGATAAATAGATATCACTCTATTTATTAAGAATTTTTCTGAAGGGATCCTAATTGTAAAAATATGTTGATGATATTATCTTGGTTCTACTAATGATCACTTTGCAAACTCTTTGAAAACCTGCGCTGGCAGTAGCCTCCTGGCTGAGTGAGGGCGATGCATGATGGCTTGCGTTTGGAACTTGAGAGGCGGCTTCCTATCTCCATTCTTTATTCAGATTCGCCCTGCTGGTGGTGCTATCCACTCTGGGCGGTGTCCACATTGGTGGTTTTACCTTGGTGGAAGGGTATACGCAAGATGGTTGAACAGCTTAAGCCGATAATTCAGCACTCTTTCAGAAGGAAATCAGGTGGCGGATTGCCTGGCCAATCATGCGTTGCTCAGGCAGACAACACGGTTTACTCCCGCCTTCAGATTGCTCTCCCTCTTCTAGGGGTGCGCTTCTTGTGGATAAAGCTGGCCTGCCAAGCTTTCGGATTCCTTAAAGAGCCCTGTTTCTCTACTTTTTGGTCATTGTGGTTTTCCTACTTTGGTTTTCTTAATTCTAGTGTTGAAGTTTCATCAGGCGTCGGGTGTATCATGTACTTTGTTCATCTCGATCATATCTATAAAATTTTTGGCAATGGGTTGATCGCCTGGGGGGGTGAGCACATTTTCCTCCTCTGGAGGAAAATGCACCTGACCGGTCGCTGACCCTGTTGCCCTTCTTATAAAAAAAAAATTCTTTGAAAACCTTATGCAAAGTGAGTTTGAAATGAGCATGATGGGTGAGCTTAATTACTTTCTTGGCTTGCAAATCAAGCAGACCAAGGAAGATACTCACATTTGTCAAAACAAGTATATTTCAGATTTGCTTTCTAAGTATGGCTTTGACAAGTGTAAGCCTTTAGGAACTCTCATGAGCGCAGGAATAGAAATAGATAGTGATCCAATTGGCAAGAAAGTAGATCAAAAGATCTATAGAGATATGATTGGGTCATGACTCTACCTTACTGCTAGTAGGCCAGACATAATGTTAAGTGTATGTTTGTGTGCCAGATTTCAGGCCGATCCTAGAAAATCTCATATTAATGTTGTTAAAATAATTTTTAGATATCATATTAATACAAGTAAATGGGTTTATGGTATCCCAGATGTTCTGAATTTAAATTGCTTGGATATAGTGATGATGGCTATGCTGGATGCAAAATAGACAGAAAAAACACTGGTGGTACTTGTCAATTTCTTGTAGAATGATTAATTTCTTGGTCTTCCAGAAAACAAAACTCAATAGCATTATCCACAACAGAATACATTGCAGCTAGAAGTTGCTGCACCCAACTGCTGTAGATCAAACATCAATTGGAAGACTATGGTCACAAATTGCATGAAATTTCAATGCTATGTGATAACACGAGCAATCAATCTGACCAAAAATCCAATCCAGCATTCAAGAACCAAGCATATTAGGGTCAAACATCATTTCATCAGGGACCATGTAAGTAATTGTGATATTTTACTTGAATGTGTTACTACAGATAATCAATTAGTAGATATTTTTACTAAATCTCTTTCTAAAGATAGATTTATTTCAATTAGAAGAGAAATAGGGATGTGCAACACAGAATAAATTAATGCTTATTGCCATTCTTTGATTCTATCTTTTATTAAAAGAATTACATTTTTGACGTTATTCTGGAAGCACCTACTCTAGGGAGCAACAGGAAGCTCAGGTTTAGGGGAGCCTCAAATTTTATCAAGGAGACATCCTTGAAGAAGAAGTATTCACATATGTGTTTAAATTCTTAATTGTCCTTTACAGTTCTACTAACAAATTTCTTGTAAATATCTTTTTATGAACAAATGCAAGAAGTCTTCCTGAAGATCTCCCATATCAAGGAGGACATCCTTGAAGAAGAAGTATCACATATGTGTTTAAATTCTTAATTGTCCTTTAACAGTTCTACTAACAATTTCTTGTAAATATCTTTTTATGAACAAATGCAAGAAGTCTTCCTGAAGATCTCCCAACAGAACAGCAAGTGGAAATACCACAGCAGATGTCAACAGATTCAAGACTTTATTGACACACATAAGAAACAGGTCGACGCAACCGACGACAGATAAATGCCAAAGTGGTCGACAGATCATAAAGAACCTTTGAAGATCTAAAAAGCATCAACTGAATGTTGCCCAGATAGCAAGCCCAGTGGGGGGGGTGAATGGATTGTAAAAAATTTCTTTTAGAATTTTCCTATAAATAAAAACGCTTGATAGAAGACACTAAGTTTGATGGTTAGACTTAGTGTTAAATAAAGGACAAAGAAATCAAACACATAGACAACATGAATTTTATCCTAGTTCGGATCTCCTGTCAGAAGGAGTCCTACATCCAGTCCCCAAGCAACAACTTGGGATTTCACTAAACAAGGGTATAGTCCCCCTTAAGGACACTTACACATCCAACTACAGCTAGCCTTCTCTTCAACACCCGAAGAGGAACTAAACCACCTGATGCAACAGGTCTTCCTTCTTACTGAAGGGAACAATCACCCACTCAACAGCAGGTCTTCTTTTCACAACCGAAGAGGAACACTCAAGATGAATGAGTAGAGAGTGGCTGGCCCCTAGACCAAGCTCATACAAATTGATTGATCTGAGGCAATGTCTGAGAGACAATGATAATCAACAAGGAACTCTCTCTCAGATCTACAAAAGCTCTTGAAAAGTAAACAGGTTTCTGTGGAGAGCTAAGAGCTGAAAATGGTTTGAATGGACGAGCAAGCTCTTCTTTCTTCTAGGTGACTAAGAACTTCAGGATTCAAAATTGTTCAAAAGGACTTATTCATGGAGTCACCAGTCTACTATTTATCTTCTTTGAAATAATTTGGATCGTTGAAGTATCTGTTGTCTCACATCTTCATGCACGTTGGAGTGTCTGGTCCGAAGTATGGAGCAAGAGAACCTGCAGCCATTTAATGCTGGAATAGACATTTACACAAAGGAAGATTGTCTGAATCTTTTCTTGCTTCTATCAGGTTGATAGTTCCAAGTTTGCAACGTGCGTTTCTACCGAAACCCAGCACACAATAAATGTTGAAGTATAGATAACTTATCTTTATCTGAACTGTTAGTCAACATTAGCAGTCGTGCTATATAGGAAGATACACTAAAAAGGAAATCCCATTTTGTCATCATATAAAGCATTACTTTATGTGACATGAGTGAGGTGAGCAAGGATATATCGTGTAGAGATTTTGTATCAACATAATAAATGCTAGAGAGTACAGGATACAACATAATACGCAGAAGACTTGAAATCCACAGAGATTTGAAAATATATTTGAATTTCATGTGGAATGTATCTTAAGAATGTCTGAAAAGAATTTAAATGAGAATATTCAACAGTTGTCTAAAACATAATCAATATTAAAAGAGAGTTGATGTTTGGAGATAGTCTGTGTACAAAGAGAGTCGATGTTGACATGAAATCGATGTGATAATCATAATTCATGTGATAATGTAATCCATGTGTGAATGTAATGAAATCGATGTTCTTTACAAAGTCGTTATTTAACTGAAGTCATTGTTATACTGAAATCCATGTTTAAACTAAATCGTTGTTGAACTGAAATTGATGTGCATATGAAATCGTTGTTTGAATGAAGTTGTTGTTCAAGTAAAGTGGTTGTTTCACATGAAGTCGTTGTTTCTTATGAAATCGATGTTCTACCAAATCAATGCTTAAGTGAAATCGTTGTAGAAACGAAGTTGTTGTTTCATATGAAGTCGATGTTCTACCGAAATCGATGTTTAAGTTATATCGTTGTAGAAACAAAGTTGTTGTTTCATATGAAGTCAATGTTCTACCGAAATCGATGTTTAAGTGAAACGAAGTCGATGTAGCAACAAAATCGATGTTTTAATTATGAAGTCGATGTAAAACTGAAATCAATGTTCTTCTAAGAAAATTGTTGTTTAAGTGAAGTCGATGTAGAACCGAAATCGATGTTCTTCTAAGGAAATCGTTGTTTGAGTGAAGTCGATGTAGAACCGAAATTGATGTTCTAAATATGAAGTCGTTGTAGAACCAAAATCGTTGTTCTACTGAGGAAATCGTTGTTTAAGTGAAACCGTAATCATTGTGAGCTATTACATGGAAAGTCGATGTATACTTAGACAAAAGCATATTTAATGAACTTCAAATATCAGTGAGTGTAGACAACTTACTGATTTAGTTTGATTTGATGTCTATGGATAAATTACAAAAAATGTTGTTAGATAATAATTTTCAAGGTTTTGTTAATCACCAAAAATACATATGATAAATAATAAATTATATTGATATGGACTGATCATCAATCTCCCCATTTTGGTGATGACAAAACATAAAGAATTGCATACATATAAAGGCTGAAATAAATTTGTGAAAATTTTTAAGGTATGTATTTCAGAATATTTTCTCCCCCTTTTTGTCATTAAGAAAAAAAGAATTATAAGCAAAGAATGAAGTAGAGAAAGACAAAGTAAATGGGAGCCAAGGAGGGGAATTTTATTCATTAGTGGGGGCAGACATGTAGAAGGTAGGTGACAGACTGGAAGCTTGGCGAGTAATAAGCTGCCAAGCTTTGACTTCCTGCTCTTCAAAAAGATCTCTAAAGACACCCCAACTAATATTATATGATGGCCCCATCTCTGGACTGAGTCTTTTAATGTGGAGTTACCTCTGCTCTTCAATGAATTTGGTGTACTCCTGATTACTGAGTATTGACTTGTAGACTCTAGTAGTCCCAAAACTAGCATGCTGAAGGAATTTATCAATGGAGATTGGATAGTGAAGCTTGTGAGCAAACAAATCCTTCTGCAATGCTACATAGATCTTGTATCTCTCAACCAAAGTTTGAATAAGGATCTGAAACTAGATTTATGGAGCCGAGATCCATAATTGTTCTGGAGAGTGAGTCAGCTGATTTGACTTATTAGGGAAGAATTCATGTGCTCAAGCTGATGCCATAACTCTGACAAATCTCTCAAATATGATAGACCCACATCAGAGTCCTAAAGAAGAAAGTGTATCTTAGGAGAAAAAGCAACCTCAGGCATCTTTAAAGTTGCAAAGTCAACTTGAAGAGGGGTATTGACTAGATTTTCTATGCGGAGCTGAGCAATAGCTGCCCTGAACTCGCCAAGCTGAACTTCTGGCCGGCGATTTACAAAGCAATAATTTTGATACATCTGGAATTGCCTAACTAGTTTGATCTGCTTCTGAATGAAGGGACCCCAAGTTGATCTGTGCTGACAAACAAACCACTCAGATAGGGTGAGAGGGTGGAAAGGTATTGGCCCTGGCAACCTCAAATTTTTGGTAGATAGCTTTGTTAGCCCTGGCCACTGATCCTCAGTCTTGGACTCAGTTGAGGAGAGGCTTTTTGCTTGGTCAGGCTTGGGTATAAGAGAGATAGGAAGAATGATATTGAGATGTTCAGATAATTAAGGTAGGGGAGGCCAAAAGTGGCAGCAAAGGTGCACTTTGGAGATATTCAGCATATAAAGTTTTTCTTCCATGGACAACAGAAAAAGAATACCACAAAGGAGGGAAGATAACTTGAGATGAAGGAAAAACAACAGTTCTTTATAGGTCTTCCTTTTATTGGAGGCAGGACTAGAAGAAGGTTGAGAATCAGTCATGTGAATGTGGGCAGAGACAGCAAGAACTGTGCGGAGGATGGCTTCTTCAAACTCATCCTTGATGTCTTGCATAGTATGGTGAATGATATTGGCACCCTCAGGAATGCTAGTGATGAAGGAGGGTGGAGTAGGTGGATGAAAAGAGGCAAAAGATGAAGTGGGAGGAGGTTGAGTAGATGGTCCAGCAGAGGAGGGACCAGCTGAAGCGGAGGAGGCAGAAGGTGCCTCAGAAGTGGTAGGAGGAATGGAAGAGGAAGGGATAGGTGAGGAAGAGGAGGAAGTAGGGAAAGGAGTAGGAGAAGAGATGTGTTTTGGAAGGGGTTTCTTGGAGGGTTCAGGAGCAGGTGGGGCAGTAAAGGAAGGGGCTGAAGTCTGAAGACTAGGAGGGTCAGAAGGCCCTAGGGGCACAACAGCTTCCTCTACTAAAACTTGAGGCCCGGTTGGCCCTGCCATTGATTCCACTTGCACTGATGGCCCTGATGGCTCAGCTCTAACATCTTCAACCACTGATGGCCTTAACTCTTCGAAAGATGGCCCGGATGGCCCTGCTACTTTCTCCACTGATCCAAAAGGCCCTGAAGGCCCTGCACTTCTTTCTAGTGCTGACTGAGTTGGAACAAGAGGGTCTAGAGCTGTTAAGTGCACCCTCACAAAATCTGACCAATCTGCCACCAGCTTCTTCAAGCTTCCCAACTCACTTTTCATCCTCTGGAGCTCAGATTTGACTACTCCAATATCTTTGGCTATAGTGCTCTGGCTAAGAAATATGGAAGTGACATCCGACTACAAAGAGCACAAGATCACTCCTTGAGCATTCAGTCTAGAAATGATTGGCTCCAAATGTACATGTATCTTCTTCTTCCTAAATCTATGGTGTGCCTTTCTGGTGAGTAAGGGAATTCCTATGGCAACACCCTTTCCTTTTCGTTTAGAGCCAACAGTTGGCTCATCATCCTCATCTAAAGTGTCTTAAATAACCCTTCTTGAAACTGATCTACAAGAGCACTAACAGCTGGCTCCCCCTGAACATCTAGCTTCCCCTGAGCTTCTGACTCCCTCTGAGCAAGAGTATCTTCCATATGAACATCCTCAATGTGGTCTGGTGCCACAACCTCTAGAATTATGTCTTCATGGCTCTCCTCCGTAGCAGTTTCTACAACAGGAACACTAGGGGTTCCCTCAATCTGAAATCTTCATGCTCCCCCTCAGTGTGAGCAACATAAGCCAACTGATCAACAATTGATTCTTCAATAACAGTAGGTGCAGGGACTAGAGGAGGATCACACCTTCAGCAGATTGCCCAAAGGCTCAATAAGTTCTGGTGCATGTCTCCAAACTCCTTTAAAATACAGGAGGCTCATCTTCTCAACTGCAGCTTCTTCCTCTTGAACTGGTGGAGCTCCAGATGCTTCTCCAATGATGGCTTCTTCTTCTGCCACCGAGGTCTTTGTCCACACATTTCCTACCAGTGAAAATCCACTCTTCTTCAAATTTCTGGTCCTAATGGGCTAACCCATCTTCTCCATCAATTCTCCCATCAAATCAACCTCAAAATGATTGAAAATTCTTGTAAGTAAATGGGCATAGGGAAGGGATACCACCAATTTGTTCTTCTTGTCCCAAATAACTTCAGTTGCAGACTTCATCCTTTCTATTATAATCTGAGCCATGTTGATATTTTGCTTCTGAATGGCCCTGAACATTACATCAGCATCTCCTTTAGTGCATGAAGAAAAGGTGGCACTCCTGTGCACCACCATCTGACAGACTATGAAATGCAAATTCTTGAAGGCATTGAACTGGTGATGGCAATCTTCCGTCCTTCAACTTATACTATGTTCCAATAATCCCTAGACCATTGGCATGGATATCTATGGAATTTACAAGAATGTGCCCTACTGTAGCAACTCCAAACAACCTCTCCAACAGATCATTAGTGATATGTATAGATTTACCTTTGACGAAAGAGGTCAGAGACCCATCTACTTTTTCTTCAAGTATGTGTAAAATGCCTTGGCCAAGTGCGGATAGCTTGGTTCAGAAACAGTACAGATCCTCGTCCACTTCAGCCGCTGAAGGGCTTCAACTACACTATGCATACCATGCTTCTCCAGATCATCTAGGCCCACTGCCTTGTTCCCACAGAGCTTGATCTTCACTGCTGAAAATCTTTCCAATTGATCTGCCGTTAGGAAAGAGGTGTTGTAGCCACCCACACTGCCGGAACTCCTAAAAGCAGCTATGGAATCTTGCAAGGAAGGGTTCTGGAGGATCGTGGGAGAAGGAGGAACAGGCCCCTCAAGAATTTGACGGGAAGTGAGATATTCTTCAAAAGCACAAAGAGGGATGCGGAGTCGATGATGGTTTTATAGGTTTTCGAGTCGAAAGAGATAAGAGAGAGAGAGAGAAAGCAAATCGTGAGGGAAGGATTCCCATGTAACGGGAAGGACATAAAGTAACATTTGAAACGACAGAGCAATAAATGCGGATAATGACAAAATAGGCTATGACAACGCAAAAGATAATGGATTTACTTAAATATATGCAGGGAAGGATAAGTTTTATTTTGAAATTTATTATGTTATTTCAGTTACGTACATATATATCTGTTATAAATTGCACATGCCTAGTTCTCTTCTAAGAGACGTAAATCTCTCTTCAGGTAAGACTTTTGTAAAGATATCTACCAACTGATTTTCTGTATCTACAAATGAAATACTAATATTACCATTGGCTACATGATCATAATAAAATGATATCTAACCTCTATATGTTTCGTCTTTGAGTGCTGCACTGGATTTTTCGTGAGATTTATGGCACTTGTGTTGTCACACAACAATGTGATTGTCTTGATGTGCAATCCATAGTCTTCAAGCTGCTGTTTGATCCATAAGAGTTGAGTGCAACAGCTCCCAGTGGCTACATATTCAGCTTCAGCCGTTGATGGAGCTACTGAGTTTTATTTTTTTGAGGATAGGAGATCAAGCATCTTGCAAGAAATTGACAACCACCACTAGTGCGTTTTCTATCTACTTTGCATCCAGCATAGTCACATCTGAATATCCAATTAAACTAGTTTCAAAACCTAAAGATTCTTTTAACAAATATTAAATGAGATTCCTTAGGATCAGATTGATATCTCGCACACATGCATACACTAAATAAAATATCAGGTCTACTAGCTGTTAGATAAAGCAATTAACCAATCATACCTCTATAAAGTTTCTGATCAACTTTCTTACCTTCCGAATCACTGTCTAACCTGGTGGATGTGCTCATGGGAGTGGACAGTGGTTTGGCATTCTCAAATCCAAATTTCTTTAACAGTTACTTGGTGTATTTTGCTTGACATATATGAGTTCCTTCATTGCTTTGCTTGATTTGTAGTCGAAGGAAGTAGTTGAGCTCTCCCATCATGCTCATTTCAAATTCTCCCTGCATGAGCTTTTCAAATTACTTGCACAGAGATTCATCAGTAGATCTGAAAATAATGTCATCTACATAGATTTGCACAAGTAATATATTTTTGGCATTTGATTTAATGAATAATGTGCTATCTACTTGACCTCTAATAAAGCCATGATTTAATAAAAATGCACTAAGTCTTTCATACCATACTCTAGGTGCTTGTTTTTAACCATACAAAGTTTTATGCAATTTAAAAACATGATTTGGAAAATCTGAATCATCAAAACTAGGAGGTTGTTCTACATAAACTTCCTCCTTTATAAAACCATTCAACAATACTGATTTTACATCCATTTCTCCTGAACTGATTAAGCTCATCTTGCATGGCTAAAATCCCAAATTCATCAGACAATACTTCATTGACTGTCTTCGGCTCTATTTGAGATACAAATGCTAAATAATCACAAGAAATAATATTACCTCTAGTTCTTACCCTGACTGATGGATCTCCAATTATGTTATCTATTGGGTGATCCTTTTTGTACCTCCATTCCTTTGGAAGATCATCATGAGTGATATCTTTCTGTTGCAGTTCTTCCAAGGGTGGATCTTCATCATCTTTGATGGTTATTTCCTTCATCTTCTTGGAAAGGTTTTCTACATCTTCATCATCACTACTAATTTCCTTTCTCAAGGAAGGGTTAGACTCATCAAAAATAACATGCACAGTTTGTTCAATTAATAAAGTTCTTTTATTGAAAACTCTATAACCTTTAGGTTTAGAAGTGTACCCCATAAAAATACCTTCATCAGATTTGGGATCCAAGTTACCAATCTCTCTTACCATTGTTGTGAATGAAGCAAGGGCATCCAAAAGTTCTGAGATGGCTGATCTTGGGATTCTTTTGCTTGTATAGCTCTTATGCAGTCTTCTTTAGAATTGGTCTGATCATGACTCTATTGATAATGTAGCAAGCTGTGTTTATGGCTTCTGTCCAGAAATATCTTGGAAGGTAATACTCAGATAGCATTGTTCTTGCCATATCCAAAAGTGTTATATTCTTCCTCTCAGCTACTCCATTTTGCTGTGGTGTTCTTGGTACTGATAAATTGTGTTTAATCCCCAGATCATCACAAAATTCTGCAAACTTGTCATTCTGAAACTCTCCTATATGATTTGATCAGATACTTATGATATTGTACTTCTTATCATTCTGAACTAGCTTACTGAACTTCACAAAACTATCAAATGTGTCATCTTTATGCTCAAGAAATGATACCCATGTAATTCTAGAATAATCATCAACTATAACTAATCCGAAATTCTTTCCTCCCAAACTAGTTGTTCTTATTGGTCCAAACAAGTCCATATGAATTAGTTCTAGTGGTTTGGAGGTGGTGACTACTGTCTTGGTGTGACGACCCAACCAACAAACTGCCCCAACAACCGTGCTAGTTGGTAGACTTCCCATGAAGGTCACCCATCCTGGGACTACTCCCAACTGAGCACACTTAACTTTAGAGTTCTTTTTCCTACTCGAGCTCTGAAAATGACTAGTCCGAGTTATTGGTAGTCTATTGATTAGTCCATTTAACATATTCTTATACGTGGTATTACAGTCTACCCCTCTTATATAAACAACGTCCTCGTCGCTGCTCACATATAGCACGCAATCAAACCCTAGGCAAGCAAGATTCTAGAGATGGCCCCCACAGGCTCAAGAGGTGGCTCCCACTATGTAACACTTTACGCCGTTATGGCCTCAAGAGGTGGCTCGCATAGCGTAGCACTTTGCCCTGTGTGGCACTTAGTTTCTGCACTTCTGACTCGGCAAGGCTCTGATACCATTTGTGACGACCCAACCAACAAACTGCCCCAACAACCGTGCTAGTTGGTAGACTTTCCAGAAAGATCACCCATCCTAGGACTACTCCCAACTGAGCACGCTTAACTTCAGAGTTCTTTTTCCTACTCGCGCTCTGAAAATGACTAATTTGAGTTATTGGTAGTCTACTGATTAGTCCATTTAACATATTCTTATACGGGGTATTACACTTGGATTTGAAAGAAGATCTTGCATGCTTTCCTTTGCACACGATTCACAGATGTTGTCTAGTTTTGAATTTATCTTCAGTAGACCTTCCACTAGATCATGTTTGATGAGTTTTCTGATTCTATCCAAGTTGCAATGACCTAATCTTCTGTGCCAAAGTTCAGCATTCTGCTCTTTACTTACTGCTAGACAGATATCATGATCCTTCAACTCTTCTAGATGTAGTACATTCAGATTTTTCTCTTTGCAAGCTTCAAAAATGGTTGTTCCATCCTTAATAATCAGACATTTTGATTCCTGAAACTTGATCTGATGACCTTTGTCGCAAAGTTGACTGATGCTAATTAGGTTGTGCTTGAGTTCCTTGACGCATAGAACATCTTCTATCAGGATTTTATCTTGGCTTCCAATGGATCCACAACTAATTACTGACCCTTTACCATTATCACCATAGGTTACTGTACCTTCTTCATCTTTGATATACGAGAATAGTCTTTTGTTGCCTGTCATATGCCTTGAACACCCATTGTCCAGGTACCACTTTGATGCTCTAAGGCTTCCCTGCAATAAATCAATGAGATTTAGGTACCCAAGTTCTTTTAGGTCCTGGTTGGTTAGCTTCTTCACTGTTTCTTTTCGGAATCCATTTTAAATGTTTGGTTGTACTGGTTATTTTAGTATGACCTAATTTATTGCAATGAGTGCAGCAAGAGATATTGTTTATTATCTTGTTTGGCTTATTATTTTTATTATTATTTGATTTATAGTTAGGATTTTGTTCAGCTACGAATTTTGGCATTGGATAAGTTTTAGGATGAATAATTGTTTCTTCATTATTAGGTGGAGTATATCCTAAACCATATTTTTTTCTTTCCTGATCTTCCTGCTCCTTTTAATATTAAGGAAGATTTTCCATTTGTGAATTTCTCAATTGTAGCTATCAAATATTCATTATCTTTTGTTAGTGTGTTAATTTCACTTTTAAGTTTGCTTGTGGTTTTTTGATTTTCTAGGTTTGTTATCTTTTCATTTTTAGTTTTACATCTTCGCATAACAGTTCATTTCTTCTTTTCAGTTCAGAATTTGTTTTTCTAATTGTTCAGTTTCAGATTTTAGATTTGTTGGTTATTTCAAGGCATGCATAATTTTTCTAGTTGTTTTTAATAGCTATGAACGTCTTTTATTTACTGTATTGTTCATTGAAGGCATCTTCTAAGCTATCAGAATCAGATTCATTGCAAGATGTAAAAGATGAGTCACATTTGCCAAGAAGGCCAGGTTGGCCTTTTCTTCTTCTTCTTCGCTGGAGCTAGACTCACTGTCTGAGTCACTCTCATTGTTCCATGCAGCAATCATGGCTTTCTTCTTGTATTTCTTCATGTTGTCCTTTTTCTTGAACTCAGTCTTCTTCAGTTTTGGACACTCAGTCTTGAGGTGTCCAGGCTTCTTACACTCATAGCATATAGGTTCAGATCTCTTGACTTCTTTACCTTCAGATCTCTTGAATTATTTACCTTTAGATCTCTTAAATTCTCTACCTTTTTTGAAATACCTTCTTCTTGACTGATATTTCTTCTTAGCTAGAATGCGTTGCAGTCTTCTAGAGAGAAAGACTTCTTCATGTTCACTGCTCCCATTACTCTTATCACTTTTTGATTTGCCATCAAAAGTGTCTTCTGTAGCCTTAAGAGCATTGATGTGCTTCTTCTAGCTGGAGGACTCTCCCAGCCTTTCCATATTTATCTCATGAGTCATTAAGGACCCAATGAGTTTTTCGAGGGACATTCTTCTGAGATCATTAGCTTCTTCTATTGTTGTTACCTTTGGAGTCCATGAGATTAGTCGAGATCTTAATATCTTTCTTACCATATCTCTAGTCTCATAAGTCTTTCCTAGCCCAGCAAGTCCATTGGTAATATCTGTGAAGCGACTGTACATTTGGGAGATGGATTCTCCGGACTGCATTGGAAACCTCTCATATTCAGGTACCAAAATATCAATTCTTGTTTCCTTTACCTTATCAGTTCCTTTATGTGTGAGGCTCAGCTTGTCCCACATCTCTTTGGCTAATTTACATGCTGATATTCTGTTGAACTCTTTCTTGCTTAGAGAGCAGCACAGTATACTCTTTGCTTTGTTATTTTGGGACAACTTCTTCTTATCTTCATCTGTTCATTTGTCTTTACTGTTGGTTACCTTGAGATCTCCTTCTTCGATTATCGTCCAAAGCTAGAAATCATGTCCTTGAAGGAAGAACTCCATCCTTGTCTTCCAGTAGTTGTAATCTTCACCATCGAATATAGGAGGTTTGTTGACGGATTGTCTTTATGCATGACCTTGAGCTACCATTTATCTTTGCTCTTCAGATTGTGAGATCTACTTACTCGAAGAGACTTGGCTCTGATACCACTTGTTGCCCAGATAGCAAGCCCAGATGGGGGGGGAGGTGAATGGATTGCTAAAAAATTTCTTTTAGAATTTTCCTATAAATAAAAATGATTGACAGAAGACACTAAGTCCGATGGTTAGAGTTAGTGTTGAATAAAGGACAAAGAAATAAAAACACACAGACATCAGGAATTTTATCCTGGTTCGGATCTCTTGTCACAAGGAGTCCTACGTCCAGTCCCCAAGCAACAACTTGGGATTTCACTAAACAAGGATATAGTCCCCCTTAAGGACACTTACACATGCAGCTGCAGCTGGCCTTCTCTTCACTACCCGAAGAGCAACTAAACCACCTGATGCAACAGGTCTTCCTTCTTACTGAAGGGAACAACCACCCGCTCAAGAGCAGGTCTTCTCTTCACAACCGAAGAGGAACACTCAAGATGAAAGAGTAGAGAGTGGATGGCCCCTAGACCAAGCTTATATAAACTGCTTGATCTGAGCAATGTCTGAGAGACAATGATCAACAAGGAACTCTCTCTCAGATCTACACAAGCTCTTGAAGGATAAATAGGTTGCTATGGAGAGCTAGGAGCTGAAGATGGTTTGAATGGACGAGCAAGATCTTCTTTCTTCTAGGTGACTGAGAACTTCAGGATTCAGAATTGTTCAAAAGGTCTTGTTCATGGAGTCACCAGTCTACCATTTATCTTCTTTGAAATAATTTTAACTGTTGAAGTATCTGTTGTCTCACATCTTCATGCACGTTGGAGTGTCTGGTACGAAGTATGGAGCAAGAGAACATGCAGGCATTTAATGCTGAAATACACACTTACACAAAGGAAGATTGTCTGAATCTTTTCTTGCTTCTGTCAGGTTGACAGTTCCAATTTTGTAACGTGTGTTTCTACCGAAAACTCTGCACATAATAAATGCTGAAGCATAGACAACTTATCTTTGTCTAAACTTTAAGTCAACATTGGTAGTCGTGCTATATAGGAAGATACACTAAAAAGGAAATCCCATTATGTCATTATATAAAGTGTTACGTTATGTGACATGAGTGAGGTGAGCAAGGATATATCGTGCAGAGATTTTGTATCAACATAATAAATGCTAGAGAGTACAAGATACAACATAATACGCAGGAAGACTTGAAATCCACAAAGATTTGAAATATATTTGAATATCTTGTGGAATGTATCTGAAGAATGTCTGAAATGAATTTAAATGGGAATATTCAACAGCTGTCTAAAACATAATCGTTAATAAAAGAGAGTTGATGTTTGGAGACAATCTGTTATAGTGAGAGTCGATGTTGACATGAAATTGATGTTATAATCATAATTCATGTGATAATGTAATCCATGTATGAATGTAATGAAATCGATGTTCGGTACAAAGTCATTGTTTAACTGAAGTCGTTATTGTAATGAAATCGATGTTTAAACGAAATCGTTGTCGAACTGAAATTGATATGCAGATGAAATCGTTGTTTGAAATGAAGTTGTTATTCAAGTAAAGTCGTTATTTAACATGAAGTCGTTGTTTCTTATGAAATCGATGTTCTACCAAAATCGATGTTTAACTGAAGTCGTTGTAGAAACGAAGTCGTTGTTTCATATGAAGTCGATGTTCTACCGAAATCGATGTTTAAGTGAAGTCATTGTAGAAACGAAGTCGTTGTTTCATATGAAGTCAATGTTCTACCGAAATCGATGTTTAAGTGTAATCATTGTAGAAACAAAGTCGTTGTTTCATATGAAGTCGATGTTCTACTAAAATCGATGTTTAAGTGAAACGAAATTGATGTAGCAATGACATCGATGTTTTAATTATGAAGTCGATGTAAAACTGAAATCGATGTTCTTCTAAGGAAATCGTTATTTAAGTGAAGTCGATGTAGAACTGAAATCGATGTTCTTCTAAGGAAATCGTTGTTTGAGTGAAGTCGATGTAGAACCAAAACCGATGTTCTAAATATGAAGTCGTTGTAGAACCAAAATCGATGTTCTAATGAGGAAATTGTTGTTTAAGTGAAACCATAATCGTTGTGAGCTATTACATGGAAGTCGATGTATACTTAGACAAAAGCATATGTAATGAACATCAAATAGCAATGAGTGTAGACAACTTACTGATTTTGTTTGATTTGATGCCTATGGATAAACTACAAAAAATGTTGTTAGATAATAATTTTTAGGGTTTTGTTAATCACCAAAAATACATATGATAAATAATAAATTATATGGAGATGGACTGATCATCACTGAGGAGGACCCTCACATCAAGGGGGAGAAAGTAATAAGGGGAGATGTAAATTCATGACAAGTATTGTTGAACCCCTCTCTTTCAATCTCACAACATATTGGTAAGAAGTCTCTACAAAAGAGGTGAAAGCAAAATGGTAAGATCCTTCCTTTTTGGTTATCGACAAATAGGGGGAGAGTATTCTTAAACTATGAATTTTCTATTTATTTCATGTTTTGAGTATCTAACTTTCAGAAAATTCACATAAGTTTTGTCATCACCTAAACGGGGTAGATTTTTGAACCACTCCTATATTTTATCCTTTTATTTTGGTGATAACAAAACCCATGTTTACCCTAAAAAATACCATTATAATATTTTGTATCATGTTTCTCCCATGAATACAATATATTTTTTGCAATATCATTATAGATTTTCACTGAATTTCAACTTCGTCATACATGCTTTGGTCGTGATCAGTCGAAGTCCAACTTCATCATATACGAAGTCCACTTCGTCATATATGAAGCTAGCACTTCGTCATGTATGTTTTGGTCCTGATCAGTCAAAGTTCAATTTCATCATATACAAAGTTCACTTCGACCGACAACATTACGATTTGTTTTATACGAAGTTCCACTTCGTCATATCTGAATTTTAACTTTGACCGACCATGTTGAATTTTGTCCAGTCGAAGTGACATATCAATTGATGTTTTAATATCACATCGCTTACTGAACATTGAAACATCGATTACATTGAAACATCGATTGCATTGAAACATCGATTACCTTTAAACATCGATTGTCTTTTACAATGATTACCTTTAATCAAACATCGATTGCTTCTATATCTCACATCGATTACTATTACTTTGTTGATCTCACTTCCACTCCTTAGATGGTACTTAGATGTTTTAATGACTGTTATTATTTTCGCAGTAAAACTGTTAATGTATTATTAGTGCGATTAATGTTCTAATCATTATGGAATTATTTAATGAACAACAGATGTACACTGTGACATTCTCTTTGTTATATGTACGATAATTTATCCAATGTGCTTTATACTTATCTATTTTTTTTGTTATCAAGTTCAAATATTTTAGCGGGAAAATTTGACTCTAATGTATTCAAATTTAAAATCTCATTTCCATTATCTTGAAATTTGAATGATTTGTATATCTACTCTCTCACTCACTGTCAGACATATAGTTCACACTTTGTATAACAGATGGTCTATAGAAAATGCGGTGGTAGGTATAAGCAGCATGGTCTATCTGTCAGAACTCACCTACCACATCTCACTTTCTGTCAAAACTCCACGTTTTGAGGAAAAAACCTTTTGCATAACCCATACAATGCCTATCTATCTTTTAATGCATTGTACATCTGTCTATCTGAAATCCTTTCTGTTTTATATATATACTTTTGGTATCTCACCTACCTCCGAAAGAATAGAGGTATCTATGTTTTTCTCTTGACCATGCAGATACTCAGCAACCTATAGAAGCATGCTAGCTATCTTTCAATCATGGCCATGGAGCTTGCAAATATTCATTATGGTTGTCAAATGGAGCCATGAAGCTATCTACATAGCCTGAAGCCGTTGATACTCAAGGGCTAAGATCTGATGAAGCTGAAGTTTTGAAAGAAAGACAGACCAACAAAAATAGACAATGAGACATATGTGAGTGCTTACAGCTACACAAAGAAAGAAGTCTCCACATACAGAAATGAGAAGAGCGCACAAGATATCAAGAGAGCCATCTGTTCAAGCTTCAACTTCCAAGCTCTCTTGTATTAAGAAGTTTTCTCTTTGGGTGGCTTTCTGCAATTGTAAATTTTCTTCTTGGTCCACCCTCTTAGAGTCTGAAAGAGTCAGAGATTTCATTCATACTTGTATCTCTTTCTGATCTTCTATGTTTGCTCTTTCATCTGAGCAGGCACACTGTGTTTATTTCTTTATAAGAAACCAACAAGGGGTTTGTTCCCTATAGTGCCTCTTTGTAAAGGGAAGACCTACGGTTGTAGGTGGTTGTAGTACCCCTCTGTGAAGGGAAGACCAATGGTTGTAGGTGGTTATAATACCCCTCTGTGAAGGGAAGACTTGCTTGGGTGCAAGTGTGTTGTAATACCTCTCAGGTTGAGAGAAGGCCAAGTGTTCTTGGCAGTTAGTGAAAATTCCAAGGGGTGCTTGGGGATTAGACGTAGGACTCCTGATTGATAGGAGATCTAAACTAGGATAAATCCTTTGTGCACTTGTGTGATTGTTTCCGCCAAGCTCTCACTTGTTTCACACACACCACACTAAGTACTAACGATACTATCAAGTGTGATTTATTTTCAGATAAATTTTATAGTGCAAGAAGTGTTATCACCTCCCTCTAAGACATCTAAAGCTCTTTCATTCATCTGATACCAACAAGTGGTATCAGAGCCCAACTCCATCTCGATCCAGCAGTAGGGTGAGCGATAACGCCCAATAGGACTTAAAATCTCATGGTCAGGTATGCTTTATATGATTAATGTATTAAAGTGCAAAGTAACGAATGAGAGAGAGAGTGTGAAGTAATGTCGAACAAGTGATAGCACAATAGCATGATTCAAATAGAACACAAGTGTCAAGTATAGTACAAAGAGAAGGATGGCCATAGCACAAATAGCACAATATGATAGCACCACAAGTATAGTATAGCATAGCACTTTGATTGTCATTAGATAGTCGAGATAGATAGCACTCGAGTGTAATGCCAAACACTCTGGTCAATTAACTCCCACGGGCAAATAGCACTTTTGGGCACACCTCCCAGGACCAGATCGGGCCCTTATATTGCCAAGCATTAGTCATGTTGTTCATCTTTAGACAATCAGCCAAATGGCCATAGAGAGTTCCAAGATTAGAGAAGAGTAATTGAATAACAGATGAGAGTGTAGAGAGAATGTAAATAGATGAGCGAATAGAGTATAGATGAGAACTAATGGTTAAAACACATAAAGCAATTACATAGGCGATAGTAACAGTTGCACAACACGCATGATTAGTGCTGGCAGTTTGGTAGAATTCACTAAACGCCCACTGACCGTGCTACAAACACAGTCCAGAGGTCCCAGTAATCTCAAGGTAAGAGAGAAATCTATGGCCGTTTGGATTATACTGATCCCTATGGGTATTATAGGTATTAATGGTACAAGTCCTTTATTAAAATAGGGTTCAGATGTACATTAATGAATAATATTTACCAGATATATTATGGAGTATCATAATACCATGGCAAGTCAATATGGATGGTTTCAAGTGTGAGCATGTGTTAGAGAAATCATAGATATGAGAAGATCAAGTGTATGGATTTTATTAACATTAATGCATGAGCATAATTAGATGAACCATTTACTGTGTTTTCTGTATTAACAGGATGTAAGGAGACTGTAACAAGACAAGAACATGAAAAATATAGGGTTTATGTATAGAACTCAAGAAGGCAACGTACCCTTTAAAGGAACGTGACGGGGTCAGTTTAGGTCGTGATAGAGTCTTTAAAGGAATGATAGGGTCCCTGAGGTAGACAGACAGAATGCGACATAAGGACCTGTCGTGTTAACAACACAATGGGTTGCCTTGTCACAACCACCTTGAGAATGCGACCTATTGGGCCATCGCGTTCTCAGGGTTTCTACCCGAGCCTGAAAGGAAAATAGCACTTCCTTGGATTGTGGTCCATGCTTCCAAGGGTTTGACACATGGGGTGTTTAAAAATAGATAACTCAACACTTGATGAAAAATCATGAAACCAATTGTAAATGAATAATAACTTGCAAAGGTATCATCAGTAAATAGTAATTTGAATCTTATCATGGTACTGACAGGCTATGGACTAGTTCTTTCACGATGAACTCAAAACATGACATAGTGATGAAAAGGGAATTAATTTGGAAAGGGTAGATGATAGAAATTGGGGAAAAGTATGTCAATAGTTTCCTGACATTAAGTAGCATGTACAGTAAAAATTGCATAGCATGAGATCAAGCATAGATAGAGACATAAGATAACATGATGGGTCGGTACATGTTCCTACATAATTTCAAACATGAAGAACAAGCTTGTAGATCTTCTAGAAGCCTTCTCCCCATAATTTCCTCCTCCTAGGCCTCCCACTCCACGGTCTAAGAAGTCCCACTGAGCATATGGTCGCCATGAAGGGTTTGGGGGTTGTATTTTATGCATCTAGCATTGTTAAATCCTAACACAACTTTACCTTCCCTTTAGTTCCGAATTTCGAAATCTTTATCTAACCTTCCTAGCATAAATTCTTCTAATTAGGTTAGGATTGGACTCTAATGTTTCGTGTCTAGCTAGTTTAGGGTAGGGTTAGGATCCATTTTAGATGCGATGGTCATATTAGTGATTTACTTGATCCCTTTTTAAATTAGGAAATAATATAGCTACAATTTTTATAGTAATTCTTTTAGTTTATCTTTTAAACTCCCTATTTTGGCCCAATAACTTTTATATGAACATTTATTAAAGCCATTACTCATTTTTGCTTATTGGTTTTTAATTATTTATTTTTCTTTTATATTTATATTTATTTTTTTATCTTACAAATAGTGGGTTGCTTCATAGTGTGAGGAGTCACATCGACGACCTCGGCTGTTCTTACCTTGATGGAGTATTAAGGCTCTCTTCTCGTCTACAATAGAAATGTTGGACAGCACGAGGTCACGTCGACAACTTCAGTTGACCCAACCTCTTGACAGCGCGAGGAGTTTGCTTCTGCACTCTCGCCTAATCAAACCTCGTTGTAATCACGGGATTTGTATCCCCTTTTGATTGATTGTGAATATGTGAGGGATTAGGAACTGACCGTGATCGCCACCAATGCAGTCGCCTCTTGATATTCGGGGAGGGCTGACTACCTTGGAAAGGAAAGATGAAGGGGAAGGCGTACCTGATAATGCGACAGGACGGTCGTCGCGATGCTTTCATGTGAACGCGACGTAGGCAATGGCGCCTTCTTGATCGCGACACAGCAGTTGTCGCCTTTCTCTTCAGTGGATGGAGACTTGGGTTCTTCGTCTTCCTACTCCTCAGCCAGCCGAGGGGCAAGAGCCTCACCTTGCTCTGACCTTTAAACACCTGCCAAAGTGATTTAAACAAACAAGAAACCCATTTGAATTCGTGTGTAGATGATCTATTCAATGAAAAGCATGAAAACATGAACTATTATGGGGGGAACTCACAAGATTGGGGCTTTTAACCCCTGTGGGTGTTAAGAATAGGTGTGTGTGTCATGATCTAATGTTAAACTATGAAGAAAACAAAGCTATGCATGCATGAATTGAATGAAATAAAGAGAAGAGGGAAGAAGAGATTGTGTAGCTGATGGGAAAACGCCCTGGAGGGCTCTTGCTGATCGTCTGGAGGGAGGACTCTCTTCGTAGAAGATGAAGCTCTCTTGCTCAGCGAACTAATGACTCCAGCCTTGCCCAAAAAGATGCAGAGACGAGGTACTTATGGGTGATTATTCCCAACTCGGGTCTGAGAGGAATAATGGGCAAGAGTCCGACTCTGGGAAAGTATGGCTATGAAAGGGCTATTGGAACTTGGAAAGGGACATGTTAGGAAGGTCTCCTTCGAATTTGAGAGGATTTGGACGTGATTTGGACGTCCAAATGAAGCAATTACCATCAATAGCATGTGTCCAAGTTGGCTTCGGATTGAGTTTCCTGTTTAAGGCCTTGAACGCGACGGCCAAGGTGTCGCCTTCCTCATATGGAAGTAACTTAAGTCATTTTGCGATTTTCTGAGGATTTAAAATGTGGAATT
Organism: Colocasia esculenta; assembly: GCA_014218235.1. Lineage (NCBI taxonomy): Eukaryota > Viridiplantae > Streptophyta > Magnoliopsida > Alismatales > Araceae > Colocasia > Colocasia esculenta. The sequence goes on from CM024760.1 coordinate 137,778,127, forward strand.
ATGAAGGCGACATAGGGGCTGTCGTTTTCAGGAAGGCGACCTAGGGCCTGTCGCCTTCTGGTCTTTTCTGCATTTTGGCATGTAATGCATCCAATCAGCCATGCACAGCCTTCGGGATGAAATATCGGATCTTATACTCAGAGAGCTATAGTGAGAGAGATTGATTTGACCAGGAAGAGTCCTCCAGGGCGATGAACTAATGGAAACGATGTCATGATCGGAGAAAGCCAGCTTGACGATGATGAGCCAACCTGGGGCATCAATGATACGACAAGGGATTTTGCTCGACTTATGGGTCAGAAATGGGTGTCTACAGATTGCCCCTCCTTGATGCCTGCTTTGCAAGGGAGTGGAGCGGTGATGGAGCGATAGTGGCATGAAATGGTGACGAAGCGGAATGAAGCGGAACGAGCTGAAAAGTGGGCATCAAGGTAAAGAGACACCCATTCCGGACGAATAAGCAGCGAGAATTATCCAGCTGACCTCGATCATGGCTGGGAACAGAGTGCGCGGATGATTCCTATTTGGGACGAATAAAAATCAAAAGAAAAGAATGATCAACCTCCTGATTCAAGAGGTACCCTGGCTATCTTTAGCGTGCAGGTTTTGTTCATTAGGGGATAGGTGCTGCCCAGCGGGTCGATTCGACTCTGGCCTTTGAGCGGGTCACGACTAATGAGCGGATCGGGGATAAAGGAATGGTTGTCATAGTGAATGGGGATGAGAGGAATCCTTCATAGGAACCATACTGGCAGACTGGACCGAGCAGCAGGCTCAAGGAAAACTTTCAAATTCGGAGTAGAATTCTTGTCTGGAAATGAGGATCTGGGTCGGGACATCATTGGAAGCTGGCTTTGACGAATCGTGATTCATGAAGCTCAAAATTCCTACATGATGCATGCTGGGCTAAAGAAAAAGGAAATCATAAAAGCGAATGCAAAGAAAGAGAGAAAATAACAATATTCAAGGATAATATTGCTAGACAATATGAGCAAGGGTCAAGACACTTCGCATCCCTGACGTGCGATAGAATCCATCGTCCCCGAGTCATATCACCCAACGGCCTATCCAGCGATTAGCAGTGTGCACTTAGATCATCCTCGTTTTGATGAAGGGGAACTCAGATCCTGGAACACACTGGGAACCAGCCGGTCCTTGAGCTGATATAATAGTGTAGATATCATATAGTAATGCGAGGGATTAGGGTTAGAGATACTTACCTGACTTACCTGACGGACGTCTTTTGATTTTCTGATTTTCTGATTTTTATGGATTTCCTGCATTTCTGATTTTATGGATTTCAATAATCAAAGCAATAAAGATAGACATGATACAATGCACCAAACAATGACATCAAAGATACTGCAATATCTGAACAGTCACAGAGGATAAGTAAGACTAGCATAGACTGATAAGAAGGCGACATAGGGGTTGTCGCAACCCTTGACTGAAGAAGGCGACGCAAGACCTGTCGCCACCTTGAAGGCGACGGGTCGATATGTCGCTTTCACAGTTTTCTCAGCCCGAGCGCAAAAACTTTCAGCATGCAACTTGGTTTTGACTCCCATTAGGATTCCTATTGCTTCCCACTCAAAGTCCCACTTCTAATGGGTCTTCCCTTCCTCTTCCAAGCAGGAATAGGAGTGCTAAGGCTCTATAAATAAAGGGGATGAGAGGCCAAATTCATAGCTCTCTCTTCTCTCTTCTTTTCTTCAAGGTTTGCAAGCTTCTATGGCTATGAGGAGAGCTCCTCTTGCTTCCATGGATGGGGAGACGGCTTATGAAGGTCCGAAGCGCGCTCGGATGACGTATGAAGCGCTTATGAGGGTGACGGACGTCCCCAACCACTTGAGCCGAAGCGAGGAAGTGAGGGAGGTGAGTTTTGGTGTTTTCAATTTTCATGTATTTTGAGCTACGAATTTGTTCTTTAATTCTTGTTCTCCTCCTTCATCCCCTCTCTTTTGCCCTTTTCTTCTAGCTCTTCCCGGGATCCCGCTGCTACTCAAAGCTCAATTGGATTGCCCCGATGATCAAATCTCTACCCATGTTTGTTATTAGGTTCTTGAGAGAGTGGGGTTTAGGTGGGGTGTTGATAGCGGTCCATAATTACCACATGATCTCATTTGATTGGCATAGTTTCACGGCCTTGATAGAATTGTGGCACCCGCAAACCCATACATTCATTTTTCCCAAATTTGAGGTGACCGCCCTTCTAGAGGAGGTCGAGGCCTTTCTAGCTCTCCCTAAAACCAAGCCGGGGGACGAGCAAAGCATAAGCTATACCGTCGAGCCCATTAACCCGAAGTTTATTCTAGGGGAGTTCATGACCGATCCGGGAGATGTCCACACCATGGTTAGCCCACAATTCATACATCTAGTGCCTTTGTCTAAGTGGGTCATATCCAAGTGTAAGGACAAGAGCGCAGACCACCGTGAGATTGCAAAGGCCGTGGCCATATGTTTGTGTGGGGTGGTGCTCTTCCCGTCCGGGGATCACCTCATAGACTATGCTAGCTTGAGTGCCATAAGGGGGTATGGCGGGGACTTTCACTCTCTCACGCCATCTTGGCGTATCTTTACTCGGGTCTCACTTCGGCTTCCACGGGGTTTCCTTATGGCTCCATGATCCTTCTAGAGTGTTGGTTAGGTGTGAGGATAAAATTTAAGCCTATTGACAATCCTACCACCGACAGTCGGATCTTCGAGTGCCATCCTTTGAATTTTATCGGCGGTGCGGCCAAATTCTCCGACAAGGTTTTATGCAGGACGGCGGACAAGAAAACCAGGAGTGCATGGCGCCTTTACTTCAGCACCTTGCCAGTGGAGCACTTTGCTTTGGGTGTAGCGGCACTTCGTGGAGCGGAGATCCGGCTACCACTCGGACGTGGCTTGGACTTGCAGCTTATAGGGAATATAGAGACCGTGCTCTACAACCCGCAGTGGTGCTACCTATAGGTCGGGAAGCCGAGGACTCGGGTGCTACCACCATCACACTTGCCTCCTATGAAGAGACGGCGCCTGGGGACCCCGGAGGATGAGCAGGCCGTGCGGAGCGCATTGGCTTTATGGAGGGCGTGTGCTACCCACGCACTCCCACCAAGACTTGACGAGGACCGGGAGACGTACCAGGCGTACCTCCGGGAGCATGAGAAGCTTCGGCCACTTGCGGACCGTGAGCCAGAAAGAGAGACGTGATTGTACTTTTGGAATTTGATGGGACTTGATGTGGTGAGAGTGTGCTTGATGTAATGGGAGTGAGTTATGTTACTTTTAGTCTTCATAGCTTTCATTTGATGTAAGCATTGGTTTGTTGCAATGAGAATTGGGTTTTGGGTGTCTTTGTGCACTAGCCTGAGAAGGCAACAGACCCACTGTCGCTACCCTTAAGGCGACAGCCCCACTGTCGCTATGACTAAAGCAAACGCGACATGGCATGTGTCGCCACCCGCATATAGGAAGGCGAAGGGGGTGTTGTCGCCACCCCAACTCCCGAGGTGGTTTTGAAATCCGGGCCAGGCGCCTCTTCCTCTCCACCTTTCAAACTTCTTCCCCCCCTTCTCTCTTTCTTCCCTTCTACCGGCGAGGCCGAACCCCTCTTCTCTTCTTCCCTCAAACCTCTCTCTCCTCTCCGATCCTCTCTCTTCTTCCAGCGACCCCTCTTTCTCCTTTCTCTTCCACTTCCTCCTTTCCTTTTCTTCCCCCTCCTTTCCCCCCTTTGACAACCGGCGATGGAGGGCGACGGTGGTGGGAAAGGAGGTGAGGGCGGCGGTAGACGGCGGAAGAAGATGATCTGGCGAAGGCAAGCGGGTGAGGGGACGTCGACGGCGGCGGCCCCGGATCCTCCCCCGGTCGTTCCGATGGAGGAGGAGATCGCGTCGGCGGCGGGAGACGAGGACGAGCCGGTCGGGCACAAAAAGGTAGGTCTCCTGAACTTTAAACCTTGAATGTGGGATGTGGGGGTGCGGAGCACCCAGTTGTAGAGCGGTTTGCCCAGTGGAACGGCCGGAAAACGGAGGAAATTCCGTCTCGGTTCGGCCCTGGTAATGCGACAGACCCCCTGTCGTATTACCAGATCGAAGGCGACATCCCCCATGTCGCCTTATTGAAGGCGACAGGGTCGCTGTCGCGATGAGAAAACCTGAATGCGACGGGGGTTCTGTCGCCTTAAGAAGGCGACAGACCCCCTGTCGTCTTATCAGGACAGAGAGTGATTTGTGCATTTTCCTTCCGACTTCTGACTTTTTTGGTGTTTGCTTTGCAGAGTGAGTTGCGGTCTCGGCTCGGGTGGGCAGTGATCCGAGCAATTTATGACGGCTTACCGAACTTCCAGGTACGCCGACTGGAGGGCATGGGTTTTGGACCATTTTTGAGGTTGGAGGAGCTAGCGCCGGATGTGGCACTCATTCAGGCGCTGAAGGAGAGGTAGGACCCAGAGTGCCACGCATTTCTCTTCTCGTGGGGACACATGGTCCCTATGTTAGAGGATGTGGTGCGGATCACCGGCCTGCGAGTGGACGGCCAGGCGGTGACTGGGACTACCTAGACCAGCTATCAGGAGCCGGTGGAGAGGCTACTTGGACTGGAGGTGAGGGGAGAGAGGTCCTCGCTAGTGCAGCGGACGGTGCTGCAGGCGAGCTGGGGGGTGGTGAGTGCACGCCGCCAGACGGGGGAGGGACAGGCGGAGCACATGGAGTGGATGACAGATGACGCCAGAGCGGCGATGACGGAGGAGGAGGGAGAGGCAGCTGACAGAGACTTACGGCGGTTCCTGACCCTTGTGATTGGGAAGATGATCCTGGGGACCAGAGGGGACCCAGTTGGCTGCCGGTTCTTGCCCCTGCTGGAGGATCTGTCCAGCGTGGGCAACTACGCGTGGGGTGCGGCTCTCCTGGCCCACCTCTTTGACAGCTTGGGCACCTCCAGCAGGGAGACAGGTGTCGCAGGTTTCTTCCCATTGCTACAGGTACGTTTCTACCCTCACCCTTCGCTGCCTTTCCTGCTTATCTCTATTAACTGCGGTACTGACTTGTGTTGCTCTTGCAGGTGTGGGCATACTACCACCTCCCCTCCCTGGGCCGCAGGGTGGCAAGGCAACGCGGCGCTGTGCCTCTCTTACAGCGCTGGTGATTTTGCCGAGACGAGCGGACCCTGCGGCGTCAGGTGACCCATATCCACGACACCTTGGACACCATCCCGTTTGGACATGTGAGTATTTCTAGCCTTAACACCTTCCTTTGCTTTGCTTATTTCGACGGTTGACTGACAGAGTTTTGGCTTGTGGTGTGCAGGTACGGTGGACTCCCTACGTCGGGGAGGATGATGCCACCCAGCCGTGGGTGGAGCGGGGCCGTCCCTACTTTGGTAGGGACATTTGGCTCCATTGCTTCAACACGATGGTCCCGCTCCACCACCGGCTAGTGGCGCGGACACTGGGACTCCACCAGGCGGTGGTGGAGTTCCCGACCCGGCAGAGGTCATGGGAGAGGCCAGGCCGCAGCTTCCGGGGAATCCAGCAGGTCATGGACTGGACGGTCCGGGTCCAGGAGCAGCTGGATGACTGGGAGCGGCGAGGGACGGAGGTGGTCTCTGAGGCTAACAGCGACGAGGACTACTTCTTGGCCTATGCCCGGAAGTACGGGGCCCAGGTGTACAAGGGGTCCCGACGACCGGTGAGTCCTTACTGCTTTCAGTCTGCTTTGAGTTCTTAGTTGATTACGCGACTGACTTGGCCTGTGTTTGCAGCTTAACCCCGAGGGACGGATCTCCTCACTCGAGGGCATCCTCCATTCCACTATCCAGCAGCGAGACGACCTCCAGGCGGTGGTGGACCAGTTGGTGAGTACCTTGTGCTTTACCCTTCTGTTTCTAGTTGAGGTTGACTGACCCTTGATGTTTTATTTTGCAGCAGGAAGAGCTGGACCGGGCGCAGCATGTGGTGGGAGGTGCTTCCTCCTCCCGAGAGGACCCCGACCGCTTTGTTTTAGAGGGACAGCTAGCGGCAGCAGTAGCCCGAGCGGAAGACGCCCTCGGCCAGCTGCAGGAGCGGGTAAGTCACCTACTTAGATACCCCTAGACTTTGGTTTTCTTTTGAGCTCTGATGAGGTGTTTTGGTACCGCAGGAGCGGGAGCTGAGGGACGCCCTAGCGCGGACGGCCACGCTAGAGGCGGAGATGGCGGAGCTGCGCCTACGTCCAGAGGCAGCAGAGGTGGCACAGTGGCGTCAGGAGGCAGCGGAGGCGGCGCGATGGTGCCAGGAGGCAGCGGAGGCGGCACGACTGCGCACAGAAGCTGGGGACCTCCGCACCCAGTTGGGGGAGGAGAGGCATTGCGGCGACATGCTGCGATCCGAGATGAGGGGTCTGGAGAGGGCCCTGGTCTTGGTCGGGCGCAGCCGATCAGTGACTAGCAGGAGCGGTATCCCGAGCGGGTCCACTGGGCACTACCTGACGGGTTCCTCCGGTCAGCGGAGGAACGAGGAGGAGGAGCGACGACGGCGCAAGAGAGCGCCAGAGGGGAGCGAGACTGGGCCGAGGGTGATGGCCCCTCCGTCTCCCCGCCCGCCTGAGGGTACGGGGGAGAGTGGTTGAGGGTTTGTACTCTTTTGCTCCTTTCTTTTTGTCATGATGGTGTACATGATATGAATGGAATGGAACCTTTTGTGTTTTTATGGTTTGCGACTGAGTGAGAGTGACGAGTAAGATATGAGTGTCGCTTTCTTTTCCGTCCTGCACACTTAGACAACCACTAAACAAGTCAGATCTATTATTAGGCTTACCCCTTGCCTTAAAATGCGACGAGTGACCGACCTTGATAATTAATCAAGGGGCTAAACCTTATTAAATAGGCAAAAGATGCGAATAATCAAATGAAATGCAAGTATGCAAACGGCTTGGAATTTTGAAAACATCATTTAATGTTTTGAGATTTTTTGAATGTTTGATTTTTTAGGGTTTTTGAAATATTTGATTTTTTTGAGTTTTTGTGAATATCTGATTTTTTGGAGTTTTTGTGAATATCTGATTTTTTTGTGGTTTTGGAAATATCTGATTTTTTTTGGAGTTTTTGTGAATATCTAATTTTTTGGAGTTTTTGTGAATATCTAATTTTTTGGGGGTTTTGGAAATATCTGATTTTTTTGGGGTTTTGGAAATATCTGATTTTCTTTTTTGGGGTTTTGTGAATATCTGATTTTTTGGGGTTTTGTGAATATCTGATTTTTTTTGGAGTTTTTTTTTGTTAGCGCCTAAAGCTGGCGTTAGCCCTTCCTAAAAATAAGACAGGCGAGACGGAAGGTACTCGAATCTTCGGGCCACAACACCTAAACCGATTCGAGCCGTTGGTTAGGAATCTTGATCACCTCCAGTTCTCGCCACAGGGCTTTCTAAGTTAGGACGTGCGTAAGGGGTGACAACGCCTCGGAAACCTACCCTTAGTTGATGCTGCGACTAATTAAGCCCTTCCCAAGAGGTGACTCAGCCTTATAGGGAGAAACAAAGATTATTTAAGGAAAGTCTTGTGTGGGTATAGGGATGTTGGGTTCGGCTACTTCCTAAAGCATACCCTTCGGAGATTGGGTCTGTTGTGGAGGGACTTTATGGTATCTTGCTATGGACTTGCCTTGCTTTTGGGGCATGCGTACGACCAGGCTCATTAGTGTCCCGCGGGGACTTTGCCACTCTTTGCCATGCCCCTGTTGTATTATGGATTTTCTTTTCTTTTTGTTTCTTTGCTTCTTTGCCCCTTTGTTATTTTTACCGTCCCTATTTGAGACTTTCTCTCGTCGGGGTATGCTGTAGGTTGACGACCTCACCCTTACGACCCCTTTTGCCCCTACACTTCGACCGATTAGGAGAGAATGACCGATGCATCGCTAGAGTAGAGCCCGCATAGTTGCAGCATCTACCAAGTGTGGTTATCCGAGCTTGCCGAGCACGTGTGTGTTAATCCTAACTTAGAGCAACCCTTGGCGATTAGAGAGGTATCTTGGACTCCCAACATGGGGCTACTCCCCGATCTAGGTATTGTGGCCTCACACCTATAGGCCTAAGGATAGAAACGCTTGAGGTACAACCCATTCCACGGATGTGAAAATTCGACGCCCTCAGCATTGATTAAGCGGTAAGCGTTCCCAGGGTAGACTTCCCTCACAACGTACGGACCCTCCCAATTAGGCTGTAGTTTGGACCTAGGACCTCCGGGTTTGATGAAAATGCGTTTCAAGACCATATCACCCTCTTGGAATTTTCGTTCAATTACCTTCTTTTGAAAAGACCTTGAGATTCGCCTTTGGTAGGAAAGCACATGGTCGGCTGCCATAAGCCGCCTTTCATCTAAAAGTTCCAATTGGACTAGTAACGCCTCTCGACGTTCATCAAGATTAAGTTCCTTGTCTAGTTGGACTCTTAGTGAAGGAATTAGGATCTCATATGGAACTACCGCCTCCATCCCGTAGGTGAGAGCGTACGGGGTTTGTCCCGTGGGAGTGCGGACGGAGGTGCGGTAGGCCCATAGAGCCTCTATTAGCTTCTCTGGCCAGTCGGCGAATTTATGCGACTCAAAGTTTTCTTTAAGATTTTAAGAAGGGTTTTGTTAGTTGCTTCAGCTTGGCCATTGCCTTGTGGGTAATACGGTGATGAATGATGCGGTAGGTCCTGGAGCTCTTGTGCGATGAATTGCGGCCCATTGTCTGTGACGATGCTGCTTGGCACTCGAACCGCGAGATGATGTTTCTCATGATGAAGCGGCACACCGTGGATGCTTTGATTTCTGTGAAGGCTTCAGCTTCTGCCCACTTGGTGTAATACTCAGTCGCAGTTAGGATAAATGACTTTTGTTTGGTTTGAGCATTAGAATCACCAAGAGGACCGACAATGTCGAAAGCCCACATGGAGAATGGCATGGTGTGGAGAGTGGGTGTAGTGAGGAGGAAGGGGCATGGATCTTATCGGCATGGAGTTGACACTTGACACACTACGGACGTAGATGGTACAGTCTTCCTCTAGGGTTGGCCAGTAATAGCCCTGCCTAATGATCTTCTTTGCTAGCATCTGACTGTTGACGTGCCCTCCGCATTCACTACCGTGGGCCCCTTCTACCACCTTCCAAGCTTCGTCATCGGTAAGGCACCTTAAAAGGACTCCATTAAGGGCTCGCCTGTACAGAACTTCTCCGACAACTGTGTACCTTAAGGTGGCTCTTCTGATGGCCCTGCGGTCTTCTGCACTTGCCCCTTCAGGATATGTTCCATCCCTGCAGTATTGCTCTATCTCAAAGTACCATGGCAGTTCCTCTTCATTCAGGATCTCCTCGAGCTCGTTATCATGACTTGCTGCGCTCCTCTTTTCCTAGCCCTCTCTTCTAAGGTTGCCCTAAGGTCGCTAAACCAAGGGTCCTGAGTAGATGGGACATCAAGATGCTGGACGACGATTGTCTCAGTCCGACGACTCAGAGGGAAGGATAGGGATGAGGCTAGCGACGCCAGAGCGTCGGCCAAGATATTTTGGGAATGAGGAGTGTGGATATAGACGAGCTTGCGGAACTGCCTTTCCAACAGCGTGACCAGGTCTTGATATGGCTTGAGCTTCGGGTCACGAGTGCGGTAAGTTGAGAGCACCTGCCGCAGGACGAGCTGAGAGTCTCCTATAATTCTGAGGTGCGATGCCCCCAGTAGATAAGCATGCTTGAGACCAGCAAGGAGAGCCTCATACTCTGACATATTGTTGGTAGCGGGGAAGGTGAGTTGATATGCAAAGGGGATGGTAATACCTTCCGGGGTAAGCAGCACGGCTCCAATGCCCCGTCCCTGAGAGTTGAGTGCACCATCGAAATGAAGGGACCAGAAGGGGTCTTTGATTATGATTGAGAGTTCCTCATCGGGGAATTCCTCTCGGAGGGAGTCACTGTGAGGGAGTGGGAGATGGGCCAGATGCTCGGCGGTGGCATACCCCTTGACGGCCTTTTGGACCACAAAGGATATGTCAAACTGGGAGAGGAAACTCTGCCAGCATGCCAGCCGATCAGAAAGGACAGGCTTTTCAAGAAGATAGCGGAGTGGATCCATCCTCAAGATCTGCTTGACCTCGTGGGCTAGGAAGTAGTGCTTGAGTTTTTGAACTACCCACACGAGTGCGGCACAAGTTTTATCCGCGGTGGTGTACTTGGATTCGGCGGTGTTGAAGAGCCTAGAGAGGTAATACCCTGCCCTTTCTTTCCCAGACTCGTCATGTTGTGCCAGGACAACTCCTAGGGAGTCCTCAATGACTGAGAGGTATAGGATTAGCGGCTTTCCGGGTATAGGAGGCTGTAAGACTGGGGGATTCATGAGATAACTTTTCAGCTCATCGAAGGCTGCTTGGCATTTGTCATTCCATTCGAATTTTGCCCCTCCTTTCAAGAGATCATAAAATGGGCGACATCTTTGCGAATGCTGGGAGATAAATCTTCTGATGAACTGCAAACTCCCGATTAACCCTCTTAATTGCGAGATGTTCTTTGGAGGAGGCATTTCTGCTATTGCCTTGGCCTTGTTAGGATCGATCTCAATGCCCCGCTTGCTGACTATGAAACCTAACAGCTTTCCTGATGAGACCCCGAACACGCATTTTTTCGGATTCATTCTCAGCTGATATTCTCTGACCTCTGCAACACCTTGGCTAGGATTTCGGGGTGTTCTCTCCTGGTTCTTGACTTCACCAAGATGTCATCCACGTATACCTCTACATAAACGTGCATCATATCATGGAAGATGGCCATCATCGCCCTCTGATAAGTAGCGCCGGCATTCTTTAACCCAAACGGCATGACTACATAGCAGTACGTTCCCCAGGGCGTGGTGAAGGATGTTGTCTCTTGATCTTCAGGAGATAGACGGATTTGGTTGTATCCTGAATACCCTTCCATGAATGAGAGGGTCTCATACCCGGCAGTATTGTTGATCAGCACATCAAGATGAGAAAGTGGGAAGTCGTCCTTCGGACATGCCTTATTCAAATCCCTGAAGTCGATGCAGATTCTGACTTTGCCATCTTTCTTCATGACAGGGACTATATTGGCCACCCAGTTCGGATAAAACACTACCCTGATGAACCTAGCCTTATGGAGTTTGTCTACTTCGTCCTTCATCTTTAGGGCCATGAGTGGGTGGAACCTTCGGAGTTTCTGCTTGATTGCCTTTGCCCCTTCTTTCAGTTCCAGTCGGTGCTCCACTATTGAGGGGTCTAGACTGGGCATGTCCTCGTAAGACCAGGCGAATGTGTCCTTGTACTCCCTTAGGATTTGCACCAGTTCCTCTTCTTCATCAGGAGGGAGATTTGCTGAGATAATCACAATCCTGGGATCTTCTTCTGTTCCAAGGTTGACTTCCTTAGTAGATTCATCCACTGCCGTTGTAGGCTCATCGAACCTTCTTACTCCACTGGCATATTTTTCGGCAGCGTCATCTACTTCTCTATCCTCTTCATCGACTGGGTCCTCATAATTCATTATTTCGTAGACACCAAATCCGTCGTCTATGAACACCCTGTCCTGCTCAAAAAATTCTTCAAATACCAGCACTTCGTTTGTGAACTCCTCTATCAATAGCAGGGCTTGACACCGCCGAGCTAGCTCTTGAAGATATCTCGGGGAATAGTTTTTCCCCGCTGCTACCTAGGGCGGCGCTTGGAATTGGCGGATGGCGGGCTGACCTGACTCTCTATCCTAGGCCTATCTATCTTAACGCTAGACTCACCTACCCTAGACTCTCCTAAACTAGACGACTCTACAGGACTGGGGGAGGACATGGTGTCCTCGAAGAGAATGGCTCCTAATGAAGGAGCAGGAGGGGAAGCCCCAGCCGAGGGGTGCCCCTGATCAGAAGAGTGCAGGATGTATGCCGGCTCCTCGACCTCAATGTGCATTTGAAAGTGGACAATTTTTTTTGGAGATCGGAGGAGAGCATGCAACAGGAGAGGGTGACCTCGTGGTCACCTGGATCAGCTTGAAGAGCGGAGAGGACAACCGGTGGGAGCTCGGTGTGAGGAGGCTGTGCGCCGCCGTGAGGAGCTGGCGATTCAGCTGGATCAGCAAAGGAGGAGAGGATGGGACTAGGCTGGGAAGGAGGGAATCCAAGAGGGATGGGTGGATGGCTAGGCAGGTGCCTTTCCAGAGCTCGTCAATGGTCTTCCCCTCTTCGTAGGGGATGTCTGGCTCTCCTACGTCTGAGGCATCGCTCATGAGCTGCCTTTTGGATGTGATGGCAATGGGTGGATCTAGCAACTCTTCCACAGCTGGCGGCCAGGTTCTCTGCTCTTCCCAGAACAGTCGGCTGAAGGCGATGGTGATGTCTTCTATGTCGAACCATCTATAGCACTCAGCCTCTTGGTCTCCTGTCTTTCTCCTCCTGGTCGGACGGAGGGCTTCTAGGGCTCTATAGGTCAGCAACGGGGCCATGTGCCGAGAGAAGTTCCGGCCATGCACCTCGTGCTGTGAGAGTTCTGCCTCGACTACCACGGTGTTGTATCCAGGTTGGGTAGGCCCCCTGATAAAGTGACACCAGAGTGTCTAGGTGAGTGGCTCTCGGTCGGCCTTAAGAGTGGATGTGCTGGATGACCATTCTCCCTGTACCCTAAGCCCCATCGGCTTTTCGTGACAATGTCGGGGATGGGTTTGACTATTCCCTGTAGCTCTGCCCCTAGGCCCTTGCCTTCTTCATACCCCAACTTCATCATAATTTGCCACCCCTTTGTGCTTAGTGGCTCTTTTCTCTTGACCGCATTGACCCGGGCTAGGTTGACCTCTCGCTGGGACTGGAACGTGTAGCTCCAGGGGTAGTTGATGTCTAGCACTGAGACGATGGGTTTGTTGGCTGGCCACACGGCTGGGAGGTGGGTATCATGGAGGGCATCTACAGAGTGGGTGGTGGCTATGCTTTTGACTTTGATAATTTGCCCTTGGAAGGGGAATTTTAGACACTGGTGTGCGGTAGATGGCACAACCCCGAGCGCTTCCAGCCATGGACGCCCTAGGATGGCCTTGAACATGGGATCAATATCAAGGACGTAGAAGTCTACTGTGACGGCGAGGGGTCCCAGTTCAGCTTGCACAGTTACCATGCCGTGAGAGGATCTTCTAGAGTTGTCATATGCGGCAATGGTGGTGGGTGTTGGTCTTAGCATGCCTTCTGATAGGTCGCAGGCCCTCAGAGTGCTCAGCGGGCAGACATTTATGGATGCCCCCGTATCGACCAGTGCCGCTCCCACTGCTACATGATTAATGACTAGGGTGACGCAGAGCGGGAGCCTCCTGGCTTCTACGGGTGCTAGCTCGCTTTCTGCAAAAGTGATTGCCGGCCAGCGAGTCACCATGGCCAGGGCACTAGGTAGCTTATCAGCCAGCATGTCTTCATTTACGACTACCTTCTGCAAGAAATTCCTCAAGGCTTCCTGGTGCTCTTTAGACTTCTTTATCAACTCCAGAATGGAGATCTTGGCTGGCACATGATCCAGGTGCTTGAGGATATTATAGTGGGTTCCGGGTAGTGGCTCAATGAACCCCTCATCTTGCGTTTGCTGCTGAGCTTGTTGTTGCTGTGGCGGTTGCAGGACCTGCTGGGGGTTTGTGGAAGTGGCGGTGGTGGAGATAGGTGGGTACGGGCGGCGAAAGACTCGCCCGCTCCGTAGGGTGGTCGGATTGGTAGGTGGCTGTCTAGCGGAGGATAATGTTGTGGCGGAGGGTTGGTCCGGCCCAGGTGGTGGTAGGATGATGGGTGAGGGAGTAGGTATGATAGTGGGTAGAGGGATGGAGACAGGTGGAGCGAAAGGTAAGATGATGGGTGAGCTAACAACTGGCGCAGATGCTGAACTGACGGGCAGTATGACGGCGTTGGCCATGGAAACTATAGGAGGGACTGACTGGGGAGCCATGTAGGCTGGTTGTATTGTTTGGGATTGGACAGGATATTGGTTAATGGCCATCATCTGCTGAACATCTAATTCATCATCGTACGTCCAGTTTGCTTGCGGAGGAGGGTGGTGGACGATGGGGTTTACCTGGGTAGGTTGTTGTGGTGGTGGGTTTGGAGCTGGTGGATGGTTAGGTAATGGGTTGTGGACGATCCCGAGGTCCTGCAACGGCTTTGGTGCTGCTGCTGTTGTTGTTGTTGAGGGGGTGGTTGGCGCTGCTGCTGTGCTGCTCTGCCTCTGCCTTTCCTTGATATCTCCGATCACTTGCTGGAGAGCTGTCCAATCTATTCTATGTTGCTCGTGCAAGTCATACACCAAATCCTGAATGTGAAGCACGGTCGATGGTATGACCAGGCTTCGGTGGAATACACAGTACAATTTTGATCCACGCTCGGGTTCAGGGGTCTCTCAGGCGGGAGCCTAATGGCGTCGTGGAGAGAGCAAGGCCAAGAATATGTCGGAGAGTGTCTCTGGCAATGGCGGGGTAATGAGTTCTTCTAGATCCATGGGACGCCTTTGCTGAGAGCCATCAGGAGGTGGCACTTGGTTGTATTGCATGGTGGTTGCCCTTGTGGCGGCTGGGTAGGGTTCTGACCTGGGCGTTGTGTAAGGTTGACGATTTTGCTCAGCTGGCAGGGTTGAACGCACTCACTTGCTCGTTCACTTGGACGCCCTCAGTGACTGGCCCCTGAGGCTTCTTTGGAACCGGGGGCTTTTGTGGTTCGAACATGGAATGGATGGGAGAATCTTTGAGCTGGGTCGGATAAACCGGCCCGACTGTAGAGTTGATGCATGGTGGTGATGTCATTCATCGCCAGGATGTTTCTGTAGGTAGGCGTGGCATTGGCGATGATGATCTTCACCTTCTCCCCTCTGGAAGGTATCCTGGAACTCTGGTGGCCATTTGTCTCCACCTATCGGCATACGAGGCAAAATCCGTCCGACTTCATTTTCTCAGCCATGAGATCGTAAGGGAGTATTCGGTCCCGACCCTATCTTGGAATTGTCGAGGAACTTAGCCTTCACGACAGCGAAGTCTTCGGCGTCCTCGGGTAGCAGGGAGTAGAAACCAATCTAGGGCGTGCCTGTCCAGCGACCGGCGGAAGAGATATGCCATGAGGCGGCGATCATGCTGATAGGGGGTGGACTCATAGATGAAATCCTTGATATGAGCGTAAGGATTGCCTGAGCCGTTGTACTTGTGGTACTTCGGCAGCTCGGATGGAGAGGGGACCCATAGGCCATTGAAATTTGGCATGTGCACATCATGGTGCTGCCTAGGGTCGACTTGCCTACGGAGCTCTTGGAGCTCCTTCTTGATGGACGCCCACTCGGACATCATGTCCGGTGCGGCGGATGGCTGAGCGTATATGGACGACGCACGAGAAGAAGAATGTGTTGATGATATTTGCAGGGATTTAGAAAAGACTTATCTTGAAAAAGAAGGTAAAGATGAAGAAATGGAAGATCCCCCATTAGAAGATCTTCAACAACTAGAAGAACCACAAGAAGGGCTACCTAGAAACTTAAGGTATCACCGAGATCACCCAAGATAAAACATTATAGGTGATCCTCAAGATAGGGTAAGAACAAGAGGTATGCAAATTCCTTGTGATTTTTCTGCCTTAGCTTCACAAATGAGCCTAGGACAAATCAATGAGCCTGGGTGATGAATCTTGGATCCTTGCTATGTAAGAAGAACTTAATCTGTTCCAACGCAGTGAGTTTGGACTCTTGTACCTTGACCTACTGACCGTCAGTTATTGGAACAAGATGGGTTTCAGAAACAAGATGGATGAATCAGGGGTAACCACTAGGAAAAAAGCAGACTTGTAGCTCAAGGATATTTCCAAGAGGAAGGTTATAGACTTGATGAAACCTATGCTCCAGTAGTAGATAGAGGCAATCAGAATTTATTAGCATATGTGTGTTCTTTAATATCAACCTATTCAGATGGATGTTAAAAGTGCATTCTGAATGGTTAGTAAATAAGAAATATATGTTGAGCAACCACCGGGTTTGAAGTATTACTTATCCATATCATGTTTTCCGTTTAAAGAAAGCACTGTATGGTCTGAAGCAAGCTCCAAGAGCTTGGTATGAAAGATAAGTGTGTGACGGCCCTCATTATACCGGTACGGTTATACCAACCCATGTCGGTATAGCGAGAGTCCTCACAGTGGGACATTTACCCAAACGATACATACAGCTGAGATACACGCGAATATACAACAGAGTAGCGGAAGTAAAAGACAACTGTCTTCATTCATCATCATCCACATTTAACATACATGAGTTTGCAATTAACAATAAAGAACTAAAAGTTCACATAATTTAAATTGCTGAAATATAAATACATAATGTCCACACTTATACATTCTTTTCATGATACTCTAATACAACGTTCAAATTACATACTATGAAATGCACAAGTCCAAAGAAACTCCAAAGACTAATCTCCGCGCTCGGAGTCCGTCTCCACTGTCTCTCCAACGGTGCCACGTCACCAACTACACCTGTACGCCGAAGCAAGGAGTGAGTCTAAAGACTCAGCAAGCAACACTACTCATAACATACACGTATAGGTCATAGCAGTTTCTACATGCACATTCAAAATTTTCAACACATGGCATGCTAGAAATTTAAAGTTTCAACCTATATGAAAGTTTTACAATTTAATACATGGATCATGCTTTCAGATTTCTAAGAATAAAACTTTACCTATCACATGCTCTCTATTCAATTTACTCGTGAAACTTTGCCTTTAAAGAACCAAGACATGAGAGCTACCAACATGAACATTGTGCATATATGAAAGGAAAACACGACTAGCATGGATTACATGTTTTTAAACACATACATAGACATTTTCACATGCTTTAAGTTGCTGGTTTCACATGGTTTAATGGCTGTAAACCTATACATGAGAGCTACCATGTTGCTTAAAACATATCATGTGAACAACCAATCATGCTTTTGTACCCGTGCTCATCAATATCCCTAACATGGATTCTAGACATTTTTGCACATATAAACATGATGATAACAACATAAATTATGATTTCACATGGTTTCAGATTTGTCTCACATGGATTCAATATCATATCCTCACATTTAGAATTTCACATTTTCTTTACACAAGTTTCATCTTTCACATGGTTACACTTTGCACATACACATTCACATTGTTCACTTACACATTACACATGAACACATACACATTACACATTTCACATTACACATTTAGGTGTCGTGACACATAGTCCAAACCACCAAAGAAGGACATACACATCACATTACACATAGACGCCATCTAGGCATTCCAATGGCGACTCTTGGACTGCGCAGACCGGGAGAACAAGTCTCCACCCTAACCAGTGGTACTTGTCCACCTCCAGGATTTCCCCTAATGCCCTTAGGGTCACTTACACATTGAACTTTCTCAGGGGGACTTTTCCTGATACAGTTCCACTGCCCTCTACGGAAGCAGTGTCACATTGGCACAGTTAACATTTACACATTTACCGATTTACACATGGTTTTACACATATCACTTTTCATCTCATTCACTTTCTCACTCACATGCATATCTCTGTTTTTCCTGACATGGCACTACAGATTTCAGGAGTTTAACACACAGTAAATGCACTAATCAGGTCGGGTTAACAATATCTAACCACATTACGATAACATACATAGATTATTACATTTCACATGAAAAATACATAACTCCTTATATACTGGTCCAAATGACCTGAAATTTTAACCACATGCTATTTTCGGGTTCAAGGTGATACATTCAATTTTCAGATTTTTTGAGCTAAATAGAATTTACAGAAAATCAAATACCTATTTCGCATGCCATTCACAATTTAGGTGACATGGAGTTTAACACATCATGCATTTTTACCACTACTGTTGAACAGAGACTACTGTTATATACATGATTGAGAATACAGAATTTACCCTAAATCATACAACTATATATCGATCACCACAAATCATCTTACATGCCTTTTATTTACCGAACCGAATATTAGCAATTTATACAAGCATGGACAATTTACCAAAATTGAGTATACATACTGATCTACTAATCTTCATGATCTGACAAAACTGAGGCATTCAGACTAATCCTAATCATGAAACATGGATTGGCAAGATTATCAAAAATCATGCTTACAAATCACAGAATACAATTTTCTAACATCACCACCACACATCACACTCATCCACACACCACATTTAACAATATACATAGTGTATAGGGTTACCATATATCCTCATCACGAAACCATACTGAAAATAGTTGTATAGAAAGGGCAGAACAGGTCACTGTTCTGTCCAGAGGAACTTGGCGGCGGTCTCTGGCCGCTGACTCAGTGTCAGCGGCATGGTCGATGGACGCCAAGCATGATCTCAGTGTCCATTGACCTTGCCGTCAATGCAGGTCTGTGCAGAAACACAGACCCGAGCTCTCAAGTTGGGTGAATGTGAGGGTCTAGGACTCGAGGGAAAATTCATAAAAATTTTAGAAAGACCTAGACACATACGGGGACATATGGTTAGGTCACTTGCCTTTTAGAAAATGCTCCAAGGATAAGGTGCTTGAGAAGCCCTCCTTGGGCAGTCCCAAGAAGGGAACTGTCCTCCTAGATCTTCTTCCTCGGGCTCCTGGATGATCTCCCAGCAAGGGGATGTCGGGAAGCCTCCTCCTTTGCTCCAGCTATCCCTTGTCGTGGAAGATGGCCGGATCTAGCTCCAGGAAGTCGGATCTTTGGGTGCAAAGGGTGGGTTTTCTCACAGCTCAGAAACTAGGGTTTTCTCTTGGTTTCTCTCTTGCAAAGGTGAAGAGAGGAGTGGGAGAAGGGCAGATCCGGGTTAACATGGGGGAAGACCTCTCTCCCACTCAACAGGGTGACAAGACAGCTCTCAGAGCCGTTGGGGACAGCTCCCCAATGGGTGAGCTCCCTTGTTCCAGAATTTCTGGCTCTGCTGCGCATGCAGGCCAGAGAAATAGGCGTCCATCGTTAGATGCGCCAGGATTAGTGTTGGCGTCCATGTCTGGACGCTGACACCACCTCAACGGCTAGGGGTGACGCCAAGATGGCCTTCGGCCAGAAGTCTAAAATATGCAGAAAACCATGCATGCCATGCATAATATACATGCAATATGTATATGGTAGTGTATCCATACTATCACCATTCAATACATGAGTATTTACATATAGTATAAACACATGCACACGTAATTGTACTAATTATACGTACGTAAGTATGTATATACATACACAAGCACAAAATATACACAACACAAATACAAATAATGCGACGGAAATTCGAGGGCCTTACACCCTCTCCCCCTTAAAGAAACTTCGTCCTCGAAGTTAGAACGACACTACTCAAACAAAAGGGGATACTTCTTCTTCATCGCATCCTCAAGCTCCCAAGTAGCCTCGCGTGAGAAGTTCCGCCATAGGACCTTCACCGACGCAATTCTCTTGTTCCGGAGATGCTGAACCTTCCGGTCAAGAATGGCTACTGGTTGCTCGACATACGAAAGATCTGGCTGGATCTCCACTGGCTCATGACTAATCACATGAGACGGATCTCGGACATACTTCCTGAGCATAGATACGTGGAATACGGGTGAACGCTAGCCAAGCTGGGGGTAATGCTAGCTCATATGCCACGCTGCCCAAACGTCTGAGAATCTCATATGGGCCAATGAATCTAGGGCTTAGCTTGCTATGCCTGCCAAATCTGACAACATCGAGTAGGCGATATCTTCAAGAAGACATGATCGCCAACCTCGAACTCAAATCCTTCTTCTGTTGTCGGCATAACTCTTCTGCCTATCCTGTGCCGCAACAAGCCTTTCCTGATAAGCTGGATCTTATCCGAAGTTTCCTGAACTAACTCCGGTCCGATCAACTGCCTATCACCAGTCTCCTCCCAACATAAAGGAGATCTGCAGGGCCTACCATACAACGCCTCGAATGGAGCATACAATACTAGCATGAAAGCTGTTGTTGTATGCGAACTCCACAAGAGGTAAATGACGCTCCCAATCATCCTTCCAATCCAGAACACACGCTCTCAACATATCCTCGAGCGTCTGGATAGTCCTCTCGGACTGTCCATCGGTCTGGGGATGAAACGCCGAACTGAGCTTCAGCTCCGAACCTAACGCATCCTGAAGACCCTTCCACAATCTCGAAGTAAATCTCGGATCTCGATCCGAAATGATCGACTTCGGCACACCATGCAATCTAATGATACCACTAACATACAATCTAGCTAAACTCTCTAGCGACTGCTTCTTCTTCATGGGCAAGAAATGAGCAGTCTTCGAGAATCTATCTACAACAACCCAAATCGAGTCATTGCCCCTTCTAGATCGAGGCAAACCCGAAACGAAGTCCATAGTGACAGCTTCCCACTTCCACACTGGGATATCCATCCTCTGCATAAGGCCGGATGGTCGCTGCCGCTCGGCTTTCACTTGCTGACATACTAGACATCTAGACACATAATCCGCAACATCCTTCTTCATGCCGGACCACCAAATGATCTCTTCAGGTCTTGATACATCTTAGTGTTACCCGGATGAATAGAGAATCGCGACCTATGAGCCTCCGCTAACACATGCTCACGGACATCTACTACATCAGGGACACAGACACGGTGCTGAAATCTAATCACACCGTCCTCATCACGAGCAATGCCCGCCTTACCCACTAACTCTAACAATCTAGGGTCGGCTTTCTGCTGCTCAATCACCTCATCCAAGACTAAGGATCTAAGGATAGCTGAGCTACAAAAGCCTGACACAGCGATGGCTCTAACTCGGTCATAGAGCACGCTGCATCCTCCAACATCTTCCAATCCTGCTGGAGCGAAGACCTCTTTCTACTAAGAGCATCTGCTACGACGTTCGCCTTTCCAGGATGATACTGAAGGTCGAAGTCATAGTCCTTCAAGAACTCAATCCATCTTCTCTGCCTCAGGTTAATTCTTTGGGAGAAAAGATACTTCAAGCTCTTGTGGTCGGTAAACACCTCAAATCTGACACCATAAAGATAGTGCCTCCAGATCTTTAGTGCATGAACCACAGCTGCGAGCTCCAAATCATGAGTCGGATAGTTCCTCTCATGCTCCTTCAACTGACGAGAAGCATAAGCCACTACCCTATCTTGCTGCATGAGCACACAGCCTAAACCAATCTGAGATGCATCCGTATAAATGGCAAAACCTTCTGGACCACTAGGCAATACCAATACCGGAGCAGAAGTAAGCTTAGCCTTCAATAGCTGAAAGCTACGCTCACATGCCTCAGACCATACGAACTTCTCACCTTTCTGGTCAGCTTTGTCAAAGGGGCGGCGATGGATGAGAAACCCTCAATGAATCGCCGATAATAACCAGCTAACCCAATGAAACTACGAATCTCCGAAGGAGTCTGGGGAATCTCCCAATCCATAAATGCTTGGACCTTTGCTGGATCAACTGCAACACCAGCGCCGGAGATCACATGCCCGAGAAAGTGAACCTCGCGCAACCAGAACTCGCACTTGCTGAACTTCGCATACAGCTTGTGCTCACGGAGAACCTCTAAGACTAACCTCAAATGCTGACGGTGCGTGGCCTCATCCGGAGAATAGACCAACACGTCATCAATGAACACAACAACAAAGCTATCTAATACGGACTAAACACCCGGTTCATGAGATCCATGAACGCTGCAGGGGCGTTGGTCAATCCGAAAGGAAGAACCAAAAACTCAATGTCCATAACGGGATCTAAATGCCGTCTTGGACACATCCTCACTCCTAATCCGCAGCTGATGATAACCAGATCGCAAGTCAATCTTAGAAAAGACTGATGCATCCTGCAACTGGTCAAACAGATCATCATCCGAGGTAAGGGGTACCTGTTCTTCACAGTCACTTGGTTCAACTTCCTATAGTCAATACACAACTAAGTGACCCGTCTTTCTTCTTGACGAACAATACAGGTGCGCCCCAAGGGGAAACACTAGGGCGAATGAATCCCTTATCAAGCAATTCTTGCAATGCTTCCTCAACTCGGCTAACTCTGCAGGGGCCATCCGATATGGGGCCTTCGAGATAGGAGAGGTGCCTGGAAGCAACTCTATAGTGAACTCTATCTCCCTATCCGGTGGCAATCCAGACAAGTCATCGGGAAAGACATCTGGAAAATCCTGCACCACATCGATCTCTGCAAGAGTCAGTGACGAACCAGCATCGGGTACTAGCATAACGCTGGCAAGAAATGCGTCACAACCCTTGTTCACCATGCGCATCGCCTTCATGGCAGAGATAACTAACTTTCCCGCTAAGTTCTTTGGCAAGGGATGAGAGAACTCGTCCTCACCAGGAATGCGGAAAACAATCCTCTTCCGACGACAATCCACTAACGCATAGTGCTCCTCTAGCCAATCCAGACCAAGAATAGCATCATAGTCCTTCATCTTTAGCAAGAAGAAACACCCATCTAGGATTCTATCCTCAATGCACACAGGTAACGACGGAATGCACTTCCTAGTCGATACCGTACCCACAGGGGTGTGCACAGACAAAGGGACCTCTAAATCCTCAGACTCTACGCCTGACTCTAGGGCTAACTGCCTAGCGAACCGCTCGAAAATGAACGAGTGAGTAGCACCGTATCAAACAAAACCCGAGCGTGCACACCTAAAAGCAAAACCGTACCTTCGGTGACATGCTCCGCCTGCTCGGCGTCCTCGCGTGCCAAAGCAAACACTCGAGCTGGGCTCGAGGCCTTCCTGGTTCCTGTAGCTGGCGCGGCTGCCGCTACTGCTGGTGCTGGCGCTCCACGCTGAGCTCCTTGCTGAAGTCTTGGGCAATCTTTGATCTTGTGGTCGCTGCTCCCGCACTTCAAGCATCCCGCTACCAACCAACACTCGGAACCACCATGTGTCTTCCCGCAATGGGGACACTCTTTCTTCACACCAGGGAACGTACAGAAGGTACCTGAGAGTTGTGACTGCCACGGGTTTCTGCGGTGTCTGGTACACCATTTCTTCTTATCCTGCCGCTGGAATGACGCTGCCGGCCTCTTCTGCGAAGCCTTCTTTCCTCCAGATATTGCTCCATTTCTCCCTCCTGCCTGCAGGCAGCACTGAGGGCCTCGTCCAGCGTGCGGTGGTCAAACGCCACGAGTCTCGTCCGCAGTGATGGCTTGAGTCCCATCACGCTTCTTCCTCTTCCTGCGCTCATCCTCTACGATATGCGGTGCATATTTAGAAAGTTCAGAAAACCTTGCCTCGTATTCCAGCACGGTCATGGAGCCTTGCGTCAGGGAGAGAAATTCCTGCTCCATTTTGTCCTGGATATGCTCGGGGACGAACTTGGCTCGAAAGAGTCTCACGAACGCGTCCCACGTCACGTCTACTGCTCCGTCCTCAAAGCGTGTACGTAGTAGGGAGGACCACCATACATCCGCTCTCTCCTGCAATACACCTTCATAAGCACCAACTAACAAATTAAATGAAGCAGAACATACAAACATACAAATTAAAAGTCTACCTGTAGCATGTAGGTGGCTAGTGTCACCTTATCCTCATCAGGGCACCTGATGGCTCGGAAGATTTTCTCTGTCTCCCTTAACCAGCTTTCTGCCATTAATGGATCACTCTCCCCTTAAAAGAGGGTGGGGTCATCCTCTTGAATCGCTCCATGATGGGAGGTCCACCATGGTCCTGAGCTGGTGCCTGAGCCTGCTACATTTAACAAAAACAATATACGATAACACAATATCATGCAATTTAAATAGCAAACTACTTAGTTGTTTCATTATTCTACCTGGGCCTCCAACTGTGCCTGGAGTGCTGCCTGGGTATGAGCCTGCGTCTGCATGGCTTGTACCAGACCTTGCATGAATACTCCGTAATCCACAGGCGGCGGTGGGGGAAGTACAGGGCCTCGTGGTGCTGGGGCCTGTTGCTCCGCCTGCTCATCACGTCGCGGCTCGTCCTCACGGGCCGACGCTCCACCACGCCTACCTCTCGAAGCCATGGCTGTAAATAATTTCAGCCAACATTAGAGCTAGGTTACTAAGTTTTCTAACCATTTTCTTATCTATCTTTCACTTCTTATTAGTGTTTTCTACACATGTGGACATACTTAGCATGCAAGGGGATGATGACTTAGGTATATTCATGTGCAATCTCAACCGGTTGCTCTGATACCAATCTCTGTGACGGACCCCATTATACCGGTACGGTTATACCAACCCACGTCGGTATAGCGAGAGTCCTCACAGTGGGACATTTACCCAAACGATACATACAGCTGAGATACACGCGAATATACAACAGAGTAGCGAAGTAAAAGACAACTGTCTTCATTCATTCATCATCCACATTTAACATACATGAAGTTTGCAATTAACAATAAAGAACTAAAAGTTCACATAATTTAAATTGCTGAAATATAAAATACATAATGTCCACACTTATACATTCTTTTCATGATACTCTAATACAACGTTCAAATTACATACTATGAAATGCACAAGTCACAAAGAAACTCCAAAGACTAATCTCCGCGCTCGGAGTCCGTCTCCATTGTCTCCTCCACGGTGCCACGTCACCACTACACCTGTACGCCGAAGCAAGGAGTGAGTCTAAAGACTCAGCAAGCAACACTACTCATAACATACACGTATAAGTCATAGCGGTTTCTACATGCACATTCAAAATTTTACACATGGCATGCTAGACATTTGAAAGTTTCAACCTATCATGAAAGTTTTACAATTTAATACATGGATCATGCTTTCAGATTTCTAAGAATAAAACTTTACCTATCACATGCTCTCTATTCAATTTACTCGTGAAATTTGCCTTTAAAGAACAAGACATGAGAGCTACCAACATGAACATTGTGCATATATGAAAGGAAAAACACCTAGCATGGAGTTTTACATGTTTTAAACACATACATAGACATTTTCACATGCTTAAGTTGCTGGTTTCACATGGTTTAATGGCTGTAAACCTACACATGAGAGCTACCATGTTGCTTAAAACATTCATGTGAACAACCAATCATGCTATTTTGTACCCGTGCTCATCAATTATCCCTAACATGGATTCTAGACATTTTGCACATATAAACATGATGATAACAACATAAAATTTCTGATTTCACATGGTTTCAGATTTGTCTCACATGGATTTCAATATCATATCCTCACATTTAGAATTTCACATTTTCTTTACACAAGTTTCCTCTTTCACATGGTTACACTTTGCACATACACATTCACATTGTTCATTACACATTTACACATGAACACATACACATTACACATTACACATTACACATTTTAGGTGCCGTGACACATAGTCCAACCACCAAAGAAGGACATATACACATCACATTACACATAGACGCCATCTAGGCATTCCAATGGCGACTCTTGGACTGCGCAGACCGGGAGAACAAGTCTCAACCCTAACCAGTGGTACTTGTCCACCTCCAGGATTTCCCCCTAATGCCCTTAGGGTCACTTACACATTGAACTTTCTCAGGGGGACTTTTCCTGATACAGTTCCACTGCCCTCTACGGAAGCAGTGTCACATTGGCACAGTTACATTTACACATTTTACCGATTTACACATGGTTTTACACATATCACTTTTCATCTCATTCACTTTCTCACTCACATGCATATCTCTGTTTTTCCTGACATGGCACTACAGATTTCAGGAGTTTAACACACAGTAAATGCACTAATCAGGTCGGGTTAAAAATATCTAACCACATTACGATAACATACATAGATTATTACATTTCACATGAAAAATACATAACTCCTTATATACTGGTCCAAATGACCTGAAATTTTAACCACATGCTATTTTCGGTTCAAGGTCATACATTCAATCTTTCAGATTTTTCTGAGCTAAATAGAATTTACAGAAATCAAATACCTATTTCGCATGCCATTCACAATTTAGTTGACATGGAGTTTAACACATCATGCATTTTTTACCACTTACTGTTTGAACAGAGACTACTGTTATATACATGATCTGAGAATACAGAATTTACCCTAAATCATACAACTATATCGATCACCACAAATCATTCTTACATGCCTTTTTATTTACCGAACCGAATTTATTAGCAATTTATACAAGCATGGACAATTTACCAAAATTGAGTATACATATACTGATCTACTAATCTTCATGATCTGACAAAACTGAGGCATTCAGACTAATCCTAATCATGAAACATGGATTGGCAAGATTATCAACAAATCATGCTTACAAATTCACGGAATACAATTTTCTAACATCCACCACCACACATCACACTCATCCACACACCACATTTAACAATATACATAGTGTATAGGGTTACCATATATCCTCATCACGGAAACCATACCGAAAATAGTTGTATAGAAATGGTAGAACAGGTCACTGTTCTGTCCAGAGGAACTTGGCGGCGGTCTCTGGCCGCTGACTCAGTGTCAGCGGCATGGTCGATGGACGCCAAGCATGATCTCAGCGTCCATTGACCTTGCCGTCAATGCAGGTCTGTGCAGAAACACAGACCCGAGCTCTCAAGTTTGGGAATGTGAGGGTCTAGGACTCGAGGGAAAATTCATAAAAATTGTAGAACGACCTAGACACATACGGGGACATTATGGTTAGGTCACTTGCCTTTTAGAAAATGCTCCAAGGATCTAAGGTGCTCGGAGAAGCCCTCCTTGGGCAGTCCCAAGAAGGTGCAACTGTCCTCTTAGATCTTCTTCCTCCGGGCTCCTGGATGGTCTCCACAGCAAGGGGATGTCGGGGAAGCCTCCTCCTTTGCTCCAGCTATCCTCTTGTCGTGGGAGATGGCCGGATCTAGCTCCAGGAAGTCGGATCTTTGGGTGCAAAGGGGTGGGTTTTCTCACAGCTCAGAAACTAGGGTTTTTCTCCTGGTTTCTCTTGCCAAGGTGAAGAGAGGAGTGGGAGAAGGCAGATCCGGGTTTAACATGTGGGAAGACCTCTCTCCCACTCACAGGGTGACAAGACAGCTCTCAGAGCCGTTGGGGACAGCTCCCCAATGGGTGAGCTCCCTTTTTCCCAGAATTTCTGGCTCTGCTGCGCATGCAGGCCAGAGAAATAGGCGTCCATATCGTTAGACGCCAGGATTAGTGTTGGCGTCCATGTCTGGACGCTGACACCACCTCAACGGCTAGGGGTTGACGCCAAGATGGCCTTCGGTCAGAAGTCTAAAATATGCAGAAAACCATGCATACCATGCATATATACATGCAATATGTATATGGTAGTGTATCCATACTCTCACCTTTCAATACATGCATTATTTACATATAGTATAAACACATGCACACGTAATTGTACTAATTAATACGTACGTAAGTATGTATTACATACACAAGCACAAATACACACACACACAAATAATGCAAGAGGGCCTAAAGTAGATAGCACATATTGATATGAAATTTATAGATGGAATCTAATTGTGCAAATCTATGTTGATGACATTATCTTTGGTTCTACTAATGAGTCACTTGCAAATTCTTTGAAATCTGATGCAAGTGAATTTGAAATGAGCAGATGGGTGAGCTCAATTATTTTCTTGGGTTGCAAATTAAGCAGACCAAGGAAGGAACTCACATTGTCAAACCAAGTAATTTCGACTTACTTTTAAGTATGTTGACAAGTGTAAGCCATTAGGATCACCCATGAGCTCAGACATTAGTTAGATGGTGATCCTCTTAGTAAAAAGGTAGATCAAAAGATCTACGGAATGATAGGATCACTACTCTATCTTACTACTAGTAGACCGGATATAATTTTCAGTGTTTATTATGTGCAAGATTCCAAGTGATCCACAAGAATCTCTGTTCATGCTAAAAGAATTTTAAGATATTTATAAATACTTGTAATTAGGACTTTGGTTACCCAGTTGTTCTGAATTCAAGTTAAGTGGATATAGTGATGCGACTGTGAGGATGCAAAATAGATAGGAAAAGCACCAGTGGCACTTGTCAAATTCTTGCAGGATGCTGATATCTTGGTCTTCCAGGAAGCAGAACTCAGTAGCTTTGCAACCACAGAAGTGACTACATTGCAGCAGGGAGTTGTTGTACTCAACTCTTGTGGATCAAACACCAATTGGAAGATTATGGTCATCAGCTCCAAGAAATCCTATGCTGTGTGACAATGACAAGTGCAATAAATTGACCAAGAATCCTATCCAGCACTCAAGAACCAAGCATATTGAGGTTAGACATCACTCATCAGGGACCATGTAAGTAATTGCAATATTCACTTGAATTTGTTTCTACAGAAATCAACTTGCTGATATTTTTACAAAACTCTTCCTGAGGATAGATTCACATCTATTAGAAGAGAATAGGTATGTGTAATCCTCACTAAATTACCAAAGTAAAATAATACTTGAATTGTATGCTAAGATAGTGTTGTATGAATTCTGTGAAAAACCATCCTGAAAAATCTAAGTCCCAGACATTGACTTATTCATTCGAATCAGTTAAAACCTGCATTCGACTGATGCAGTCGAATAAATAATCTGACTTATTATGAAATCGTTTAAAAGGTGATTTAAATTAAAAATTATATAACGGACACTCCATTAAGATGCATCCCTTCATGTCTTAACGGTCAAATCATTTAATCACGACCATTCATCCTGAAATCTAGGGGCAGGTTATCCTCTCTTTTTATAAAAGAAAACTCATCTCCTTTAGAAGACCCCTTTCGAAATCTTCATTCGACTCCCTTGTCTTCTTCTGCCCTTTCGCGCCCCACATGTTCTCCAGCAAAGGACTTCTGAAGAACTCTGAAATCTCCATCCTCCTCGAAGAAAGGTAGGATCTTGGAACTCTCTTCAGCATTTCTATATCTCCTTACTAGTTCCCTGAATCTGTTCATCTCCCTTTCTAGATGGCTTTGTCTAGGGCTATGGAATCCACCAGATGACCCCGACCAACTGGTGAGAGACTTGCTAAGATCCCCATCTGTCCAGGGAAGGCTGTAGATTTCTCCCATATTTTAGAAGTCTAGCGTGGGTAGAGGACACTCTCAATGCCATGGGTTGGACCAAGTTATGCCAGATTCAGAACCCACTGTTGAGAATGCCGTTAGAACGTTTTATGTCACCATGGAAATCTCATCTGAAAATTCAGTGGTCGGTTATGTCAAAGGAACCAAGATCTATATTTGAGGAACTATGGTTGAGATGTTAGAATGTCCAAACTCCGGGCATAAGCTTAATGAAGTTATACCTTTGGAAAAGCACAAATGGGCATTATTGGGGAGTTTGGCCTCTATTAGAAAGAAAGGTCTGTCTGTAAATGAGCTGTCAGTCGAGAAGAGTTGATTCATTCTGTGATATCTAATATTGTGACCCTAGAGCAGGAACCCACTCATCTATCACCTCTAGAGATGGGAACTTATTGTTTTGGGCTATTCAGAGACACAAAGTAAATTTGGCTAGAATCATTTGGATAGAATGATAGCTGCTAAGAATCTTCAAGAATCTTTTCCCTATGGACCCTGCTCTCCTGATCTTTAGAGATACTCAGTAGATTTATCAGGAGAAATATCTATTGGAATTAAAGAAAAGAGTGGGATCACTACCTTGAGAAGAAGCCATTATTCCTTGGTCAACAACAAACAAAATCTTTGGCTAAAGACTCAGTGCCTAAATGTGATCATGAAGCATTTTCTGAGAACCTCTTGTTCCCTCTGTTCCTCAATTGATTCAACAAGAGATAGAGCCTCAAGAACAAGTTAGATCTGAAGTCCCAATTCAGACCCAAGAGCAAGCAGATCAAGTTTCTGTTTCCTCCTCATTCCTGAACCTAAGGCACCCGAGGAAAATATTGATGAAGTATTAAGAGATATAGAGGCAAAGGTATAGCATCAGATGACATTCCTGCAGAAACAACTTTTGAAGAAAGAGAGCATCACCTCCCCTTCTATTATTGAGACCCGACCAAGGTCTCAGGGGAGAGTAGCAACAGTCTTCATACCATCTTTGACTTATTGGGCAAGCAACAAGAAAACTTGTCAGACCTTCAAATGCAAATAGAGTTTATTGATGTCAAGTTTGATAGTCTGTCTGATGAGGTTAAGCAAATGAAAGATTTACTGCTTCAATTAGTGTGCCAGCAGGGCAATTCACGGCCATCAGGGTCTGCTTTCCATCAGCAGCAAGAAGAACATGTTCAAGTCTAAGAATCTCAAGACCAATCCTAGCAGGTTGAACAGCAACTGAGCAGTAGCAGGACCAGGAGCCAGAATCCAAGTTCAAGAACATGATGAACCAGTTCCTAATCAGCACAAGGAGCCTGAGCCACAGGATACACAACAGAGTGTGTAGGAACATCCTCCTGAGTAGCAGAAAGATTAAAGCATGAGGCACAATTAGCTATGGTAGTGATTCAACCTCAAGTGGAGCAACAAGCAACAGCTGTGTTGGAAAAGGAGTCAGTGGCAGTGGCAGCAGCAGAGGTTCCCATCCTAGGCAGGTTTCTCAGAGGAATCTAAGAGAGCCCTGGGGTCCTCTCCTAATTTGCAAATTCAAGAGGAAAGTGAAGCGCAGACTGGTCAAAATGGTGACCCAGTCTTCCCTCCTCCTCCTTCTAGACCAATTCATCCTACTCCATCTCCATCTGTTAAGCCTCCTCGAGAACCTAAAAAGCTAACTCAGCTGAGCCTCAACCTACTGCACCTCTGCACCTACTCCAATCACCACTGAAGTTCCCTGCACAATCCACTTCTTCGGATCCTCCTCCACTTGCAAACTATTCCTATGGATCCATTCCACCAGGATATCAAATCAAAATCTACCCAATGAAATACCGGTTCAAACCTCCAAACCTCTCACTCTCACTCTTTCCACTCAACCTCCTCAGTATTTTTCGTGTCTTCCCACTGCCTCAAGAACAGACTCCAAGAAAACACTTCTCCATCTAGCTAAAATACTTCTAGTATTCAGCTTTCCTCATCTAGTGGACCCAAACTTGGAGACAATCCTTCTAAACTCCTTCCACCTTTGGTATGCCCTCATCTACCACTCTGACATCACATGAATCTGTTCAGAGAATATCATCTATTCGTGCGTTCCTTGAAGTTCATGAGATACCAAGGTTCACCTTCGAACATTGGCTTCCTATTCTTCTCAGAACTTCACATATTTCAGTTGAGGAACTTCAATTCATCTATCAGAAAAGTCATAGCTTGACTCCTAAGGAGTTCCTTGATATCTATCCAGGAGAAGCAACCCAAATATCAACAAACCCAATCTAGAAAACCAATTTTTAACTGTCCAACATCACCTATCATGAGGTTTCATGATATGTTGGACATTTTATCAAGGACTCTTAGGCCAAGTACACCAGAATAAGACCGTCAATTTCGATAGATTCAAATTGGGATTGTCTGATGTTCTAAAGGCCAATGGGACAATCTGCTAAGAGGTCAAAGAGAAATCATTCCCTCATGTGTAGCCTACCCTCTGGACTGCATCATCCTTTATAGGAGTAGTTTCTTCAGAAGGGATTTTGCTGAAGTAGTATTCAACAGATTCATCCGCATTGCCACTAGGTTCAAAATTCAATACAAGCTCAAAGTCTTTCCAAAGATTTGTGTTCCTTAATCTCCAAGAACCCTATCATATGTTGGATTTCCAGTTATGTTTTGCTGAATCTGAAAGACTGAATGAGTTCAGTGGGCAGCTGCCTATCCCTCTTATAAATCTGACTGTGAAAGGATGAAGCTCTCTCTATGAATTCCAGTCCAAGAGTTTAAGGATCTAAGGAAGAACATTGGTCAAAATGGGCTCAAAGGCTTAGTATATTATCAAGCCAAAGATGCAGCTGTGGACCAAGGACTGCACTGGGCCATCACTGTCCATGAATTTCTTCTTCTTGCAACCTCTCAGAAGTTCGTTTCATCAAGTATCGTCTGAGCAGGGAAAAATTCCACTCCAAGATAGGAAACTACCTACTAATAATCCCTCCTACAACATTGACCTCTCCTTGTTTGAAAATTCTTTTGTGAAAATGAGGAAAAGCTCTGGGACCTTCTCAAACATATTTTGCTCAAAATTCCCGATCTTTGTACTTTGCCTAGCTCCTTGTCTAGGTCTTGATCATCTTTTGTTATATTTGAGAACTTGTAGTTTATAAACAATTCTGCTATTTGTTTTACATCTTGTGTTTAATGCTTGCAATTCTAAATGCCACAGTGTGTTCAATATCTTGTGATGAGTTCCTTTTGTTATGCCGCAAAAGGGGAGAGACAACTGCATATTCACACTTCACTTATGCTTTTTACTGTCAAATTAAAGAT
Source organism: Colocasia esculenta (assembly GCA_014218235.1). Lineage (NCBI taxonomy): Eukaryota > Viridiplantae > Streptophyta > Magnoliopsida > Alismatales > Araceae > Colocasia > Colocasia esculenta. The sequence continues at coordinate 137,810,468 of CM024760.1, forward strand.
TTTTGTCATTAACAAAAAGGTGGAGAATTGTTGAGAAACTACCCTAAGGAATTTAAGAATTTTCTTCAATTAAAATATATATTGTTTTTTCCTATGAAAAAAACTCTTTAAACTAAACTTTCTACAAAGCAAATATAATAATTACATATCACAAAAATCATTAAGATACATTTCAGGACTATTCCTCCATCTTAGAAATTTTTCTAAGTCCACAGACTCTCTCCATGTCCTACTAAATTCGACTGTTAGCTTTGACTATCAAATCCGACTACTTCAGAATCGAAGTCAAACAACCTTGAAAATTTTCTAAGTTCGCAACTTTATACCTGATTCGACTGATGACTCCGACTGTTACAATCGAATGCCTTACAAAATCCAACTCTGATTCGACTGTCATCTTCGATTGCCATCGTCGAATGCATCAGAAATTAATCTCAGTAATTCGACTTATGGAGTCGAATTGCCTTGTCTTCTCAGAAGTCGAATTACATTGCTATTTGCTTATTATAGTCGAATTGCCTTGTTTTCTTAGAAATCGAATTACCTTATTACTTTTTTACTGAAGTCAAATCACTCTCATCTCCTCAGTCGAAGTGCATGTTCTTTTGGATTCGACTTCACTGATTAACTCTGTACTTAAACTCTCTTCTGATCCTTTCTAGGCTAATCATCTAATGCAAGTTTATCTCCAATTTCTTTTTCATACATCCTTTTAATGAACTTTCAATATCTTATTAGTCATCAACCTGTCATTATTTTATTATTATTTCTCTGACAGGACAGGACATATTGTACTTAAAATATTTATCTAAATTCTGTGCAACTTATTTATGAAATATTCTGAACTAAGCCTCATGGTCTTCATGTCTTTGATCCGGATTTTGCTGGATTCATTATACACTATGCATTTATGAATTCTCAGGAGCATGACATTGACAAGACTCACCTACCACTGACAAACCATGCTTTACCTTTTAGCCTAACTGTCTGTCTACTTTTTCTTCTGCATCTGAGGTTTCCATACCCTCCTATATACTTGTCTAATCCACCAACCTCAAAGGTATAGAGATACTCTTCTATTTTGTGTTGTCCCTGTGCAGGCATTTATTGAAGCACGTTTTTAGCATGTCTCCCTGACAGTTCACTCTGAAGGGAAAAGAGCTTATCTTCTAGCTGTGAAAACTGCACCTCCTTCTAAAGATCCTAGAAAGAAACAAAACTGAAAGTCTTCTGGATAACAAACACTTCAAGACCCAAAGGATCCTAGAGATCTCTTCAAACAGACTTGTTGCAAACGGCCACAAACTCCAACGGCTACATTTCAAATGGCTATATTCTAAAGTGTATAAAAAGAGCTCAAGTTTGAACAAGGAAGAGACAACACCACCACAACACAAGAAGCGCATACAAGCCTTTACACCTTCCTATGAACTTCATTCGAATTCTTCGAAGTCCACACAAGCTTTCTGCAAGCAAAAGTCTGAGAGCTGCTCCTCTTAAAAAGCCATTCTCTGAAGCTCTCCTAGAAGAAGTCTTGTGTTGAGTGGCAATTGTATTGATTACTTTCTTAGTCCACTCTTGTTGTTCAGATAGGATTCATATCTCATTTCCGATCCTTTGAATCCTTCTAAAGTCTGTGTTTGTTCTCAGTATTGAGGCAAACACACAAGCTCTCTTTTGTTCTCTTGTGTAATTCTTGTAGAAGTCTGTTTCTGCATTGCCCCTACTGTGTAGGGAAGGTCTTTGTAAAAGGCGGTTGTTGTACCCCTATTTAGGGAAGACTTGCTTGGGAGCAAGTGGGTTTGTAATTCCTCGCAAGGGTGAGAGAAGGCCAATTTATTGGCAGATAGTGGAAATCTCAAGTGGTTGGCTTGAGGACTAGATGTAGGACTTCCATGTGGGAAGGGTCGAACCAGGATAAATCCCTGTGCATTCATTGTGTGATTGTTTCCGCCTTGTCAACACTTGAATCACACACACCACACTAAGCTCTAACAATTTACTTAGTGTTGTGCAATTTCAGAAGCAAATTTTAAAAGGGAAGAAGTCCTATTCACCCCCCTCTAGGACATTCTTAGTGCCATTTCGATCCAATAATTTCCCCTCTGGCTACATGTATAGCATAGCTCTAGAAACTGAGAAAAATGGGCGATCCTGAGTGTGAATGGTACTGTTTGTTTGACATGAACGACATCGCCATATACCTAAGTCGACTCTTAATGCCAACGGATCCAGAATGGCCCCCTCTTATACATGATCTCGTAGAAAAGCCAACAATTATTTCTAATAAGAGGCAGCTACTAAATGACTGGACAGATGAGGGGGAGCCAGATGTACCCTTGAAGAAGGGTTTACAATTGATAGGTTTTTTTTTTTTTTTTTGGGGGGGGGGGGGGGGGGGGGCTCTTTCTCTGGGTATCACACCCACATTACTTCAGGCCACCATAAGGCCCATTTTCCTCTCCCTTAGCATACTCCGGTGACCAACGCCCATTTTCCTAATGTCCCTACACTCTCTTGAGCTGACGCTCGCCCTCCAGTTCTCTCTTCCATAAATCTCCCTCCAATCGAGCACACACTTGTCTCCCAATTCTCTAGTCTCTTCATTTTCTCCCATTCCATTCTTTTGTTAAACAAAAATCATAAAAAATGGATAATTCTAAAAATAAAAAACATTGTCAATTTTCAAACTCCTGATTCAATCATCTCCATCGGGGAGACTTCTTATCTCTCCTCCGAGTGCGCCCCGACCTATGGGCCACTCCTTCCTGATCCTATGACCGATCTCCTTTTTCCTTCTATGCGGGAACCTACTTTTAATTCTACTTTCTTAGGTTTTCCTTCCTTACCTCCTTTTTTAGATTCTAGTAATTGCAACAAGAGTCTAGGAAAAGTTAGTGAGAGTCTGGGGGTAGTACCAAAGAAAAGGTCTAGGGGAAAGAGGGTTCCTCACCGCTTTCTAGCTGATCTAGTCCGTGGATACAAGGCATGTCTAGAAGTTTCAAAGCTTATTGCAGAACCTTTGCAGTTGCCACAGATAGAATGTAAAGAATTACTGTGCTTTATTAATGATGGGTTTGGAGTCTATGAGATCGTGGATGATGATGACGTAATTGAAGAGGGGGATGAAGAGTTTGAGGATGAGACTGACGTGTTTGTGAGTGGAGTTAGAAGATTTGATGAACCGTCAACTTCTGTAGAAGAATCCACCAAAGAACTTAATCTAGGAACCGAGGAAAACCCTAGGACCATCCTCATAAGTAGTAATCTTCCACTAATGAAGAGGAGGCTGTGACGGTCCTCGTCATCTAAACCCATTAACCCAATAACGAGCTTGATCCGACGCCATCTCCTACGAACAAGCCGAAGCCTCGTCAGAGATATCGACACACATGTCCGTGGAAATATAGAAGAACACACAGAATGTCACGCCCCAATGCGGAATATCAGAATGCAAGGCATCAAACCATTGGACAAGAATAAATATTAAAGCAAATACATCTCATTAATAATTCTTCAAATGTCTAGTTACAACCACTAATATTAGAGCCATTCTATAGGGCCCAATTACATTGAATAAAGTAAAAGACTAAGCTTCAACTCTAACATAATACTAAGACGCTAGGGTACTCTTGACTTCACTCTTGGTCATTCCCATCCTCTTGAGTGTAAGCATCATCCTCAGTCTCACCTGATAACATATGACAAATAATGCAGGGTGAGCGATAATGCCAGTAGGACTTAAATCTCAGGATCAGGCATGCTTTAAATGATTAATGTATTAAAAAGGCATAGTAACTTTTGATAAAGTGAGAGAGTCAAGTAACGTAAGAGATAGCACAGTAGCAGGAGACTGAAATAGCACAAGTTTCTAAATATAGCACAAGCGTCAAGTATAGCACAAGTGCAGGATGGCCATACCACAAATAGCACAAAGTATAGCAATAACACAACGAGTATAGTATAGCACTTTGATTGTCATTTAGATAGTCGAGATAGATAGCACTTGAGTGTAATGTCAAACACTCTGGTCATTTAACTCCCATGGGCAAATAGCACTTTTGGGCGCACATCCCAAGACATGACCAGGCCCTTTATATATTGCCAAGCATTGGTTATATTGTTTATCTTTAGACAATCGGTCAATGGCCAATAAAGAGTACCAAGAAATATATGAGAGTACTAGATGAATAGATGAGATAGCAGATAGAATGTGAATAGATGAGCGAGTAGAGTATAGATGAGAACTATAGGCCATTGCACATGAAACGTCAAGTAACGGCGATAGTAACAGTTGCACAACACGTGTGATTGGTGTCGGCAGTTAGGTGGAATTCACTACCCATCCACTGGCCATGTTATGCACAAGTCCAGAGGTTCGACGTGATTCAAGATAAGAACGAGAGTAATCTAAGGACGTTTGGATCTACTGATCCCTAAAGGGTATCATAGGTATTAGGGTACAACCAGCTCGTCAACCATGTGGGAATCCATGGACAGAGGAGACTTACGGAGGCCTTGAACAAGGATTCACTAGTCCGGCAGAAGGAATATCCGACGGAGAGTTTGTACCAGTCAAGAGAAAAGTGTGTAGAGAAACAAGTGCTCGACGTTCCAGAGAAATTCTAGAACAGTGGAGCGTCGGTAACGGTATTCCCAAACATCGCGAGAAACAAAGACAAGTCCATTTAAAGTAAGGCAATTTGAATACATTATTGAAACAAATTACCAGATATTTTATGAGATATTTTCATATCAAGTCAAGTCCTTTTGGATGTTTACAAGTAAGTGCATGTGATAAGGAAATCGTAGATATGAAAAGATCAAGTGTATGTCTTTTAGAACATTCAATACATGTTTGTTTTATAACCACTTTATTTATTACGTTTATGACTGTTAAGAAAAAGTCTAATCACTGCATAAGGTTAGATCACCAAAAAGCAGGGTTTTCATGCAAAAGTTCAGAACACAACGTACCCCTATAAGGGTCGCGACGGGGTACAGTCAGAACGTGACAGGTTCAATCAAAGGTCGCGACGGGTCGGTCAGAGCAGGCTGCCAGAACGCGACGCCAGGGCCTGTCGCATTCAGAACGTGACGGGTGCCTCTGTCATGATCAGCCCTGAGAACGCGGCCTATCGGGCCGTCGCGTTCTCAGGTCTTACGCCTGAGTCCGAGCGGGAAAAGGACATGCCTTGGATCGTGGTCCAAGTTGCCTTGTTTTGACACAGGTTCATTCAAAAATCAAGAACTAAATGTACAGATGATGAAAATTCACGAAAATAGTTTTAAACGGATCTAGACATTGCAAGAGTACTCACAATAAGTAGGAATTTGAAAGTAGACATGGTCTCGAGATGTTTCAATCAAGTTTATTCACGTAGAACATGGAACAGTGCACAGTGGAAATAAAAGATTTAATTAGGCCAATATGATGGATGAAAATTAGGGCTTTTAAGGGCAACCGATGCCTAACATCCATCAGTATCTCCAGTTAAATTTTCATGGCATGGGGTCGAGTATACATGGAGATCTAGAATTGATATGAGGGTTCGGGGTCATGATGGTTGCAGGACTTCAAAAATATAGAACAAAAGATTGGCTCAATGAAAAATCATGAAACAAGTCTATTGTTCCTGAGGTTTGGAACAGTCTACAGACGAAGTTAATTGCATTTAGCTTGTGAGAATGCCTACCTTTGACTTGTTTGATCTTCTAGGGTTTAGAACTCAAAGTGCAGAGGTTGGAGCTCGGTCCAGCCTTTTCTCCACAAATTCCTCTTCTCCTTGGCCTCTTCTCCACGTCCAGCAATCCCCAGCAACGAGTTAGGGCCGGCCATGGAGGGTTTAAGGTGTATTTAAGCTCCTTGGGTTGCTATTTCCTAATGGGACTCTAATTCCCCTTTAATTCTGAGATTCCATATTTCTCTCCTCCTTTTAAGGTTGCCCACTCCTATTAGGGTTATGTTGGGATTCAATTTCGTGGCCAACTAATTAGGGTAGGCTTAGGAATCCAATTACAACCCAAATCACTTATTTTAATACTTTAATTCCCCTTTTCTATTTAGGTAATATTTAAGATATGAATTTAGGGTATTTCCTATTATTCATTTTTTAAAAAAATCTCTATCTTAGCCCAATAATTTCTAGAGGGTCCATTTAACAAAGCCCATTACTTCTATTCATTTAATGGGTTTTAATAATTCTTTTTTCTTTGATTTTCCAATTGACTTAATTTTTAACATTATAAATTTTATTTTTCGACAAACTCAGGTTGCTACATCTTCCCCCTCTTAAAAGAATTTGGTCCCCAAATTCATACGATCAGAATGGAGAGAATGTCTTACGAAAAGATCGGGGTAGTTCCGTCTGATGATTCCTTTAGGTTCCCATGTGGCTTCTTCCACTCCACGATTACTCCACAGAACTTTAACCACATGGATGGGATGGTTCCTGAGTTGCTGCACCTTCCATTCTAATATCTTGACTGGATTCTCTTCGTTTGTCATGTCCTTGTTGAACACCAACTTCACATGGAGAATGATATACATAGGATCATATACATATTTCCTAAGCATGGAGACATGGAACAAATTGGGTACACATGACAAGTTCGGTGGCAACGTCAGTCGGTACGCAACCTCACCAACCCTTTCGAGCACTTCAAAAGGACTGATGAATGTAGGACTTAGTTTCTCTTTAACACCAAATCTTTGGATACCACAGGTAGGTGATACCTTTAAGAGTACATGGTCACCTACTTGAAATTCTAGATCTCTCCTTCTCCTATCAGCATAGCTCTTTTGTCTGGACTGAGCAATCTTGAGCCGATCTCGAATCACCTGAATATCCCTTGTTGTATTTTGTATCATGTCCGGGCCTAGCCATTGCTGTTCTCCAACTTCATTCCAGTATGCAGGAGATCTACAGTTTCTACCATAGAGTGCTTTGAACGGTGCCATTTTTATACTCGTCTGGTAAGTGTTGTTATAGGCAAACTCAATTAGGGATAGGTGCTCATTCCAATAACCTTGGAAGTCTATGGTGCAGGCTCTCAACATGTCTTCCACAATTTGGTTGGTTCTCTCAGTCTGCCCATCAGTTTGTGGGTGAAAGGCAGTACTAAAGTTGAACTTAGTACCAAGTGCACTTTGCAGTCCCTTCTAGAAGTGAGACGTGAATCTTGGATCTCGATCCGAGATAATAGATGATGGAACTCCGTGCAATCTCACTATCTCCTTTATATATAAAGAAGCGAATACTTCCACAGACCACTTACTTTTTATAGGTAGAAAGTGTGCAGATTTGGTTAATCGGTCGATAATGACCCATATGGTGTCAAGTCCACCGTATGTCCTGGGTAAACCCATGATGAAGTCCATGCCAATGCTTTCCCATTTCCACTCCGGGATATCTAGTGGTCTAAGTACGCCAGCAGGGCGCATGTGTTCCGCCTTTACCTGTTGACAAATAAGGCAATGAGCAGCATGTTCAGCTACCTCTCTCTTTATGTTCGGCCACCAAAATGTTCTTTTCATGTCTTGATACACTTTGATACCTCCAGAATGAATAGTATACTTCGTCATGTGAGCTTCATCCATTAACTTTCTCTTCAGTTCTTCATTGTCGGGGATACATGTCCTCCCTTGAAATACAAGCCTTCCATTCTCGGTCATAGCAAAGTCAGGTCTTTCGGTTAGGGTTTCCTTGATGCGAACCAAGAATGGATCACTATCTTGTTGAGCTTTAAGCTCATCCCTATGTTCGTCTAAAATCAGTAGTGCATCTCGCCAAGGACTCGAAACAGATGACATCGGCTTTCTACTAAGAGAATCAACCACAACATTTCCCTTGCCTGGATGGTATTGGATGTTGAAATCAAAATCCTTCAAGTATTCCAGCCATCTCCTCTGCCTCATGTTAAGTTCCTTCTAAGAGAATATATACTTCAGGCTTTTATGATCTGAATAGACTGTGAACTGTTCACCATATAAGTAATGTCTCCAGATTTTCAAGGTGAAGACCATGGAAACCAACTCTAAATCATGCACAAGGTAGTTGACTTCATGCGTCTTCAGTTGTCAGGAAGAGTAGGCGATGACTTTCTCCTTTTGCATCAGTACATAGCCTACCCTAATTCCTGAGTCATCGGTATAGATAGAGAAACCTTCTCCCTCTATTGGAAGAGCGAGAACAGGAGCGGAGGTCAGACATTCTTTGAGAGTTTGGAAACTCTTCTCACACTCTTTATTCTAGGAGTAGGGATTCTCCTTCCGTGTAAGACGCGTGAGAGGAATGGCGATCTTGGAGAAGTCCTTTATGAACCGCCTGTAGTAGCCAGCCAGTCCTAAGAAGCTTCTGATTTCGGTGATGTTAGTTGGTCTCTCCTACTTGAGTACAACTTCAACCTTGGAGGGATCAACAGAGATGCCGTCCTTGGAGATGACATAGCCCAAGAAAGACACTTCTTCGAGCCAGAATTCGCACTTGCTCAGCTTTGCATACAGTTTGTTGTCTTACAAGACTTGTAGTGCTATCTTTAGGTGTTCTTCATGATCTTCTTTGGTCTTTGAATATATGAGGATATCGTCGGTGAAGACGACCATGAACTTGTCAAGGTATGGCTGGTATATGTTGTTCATGAGTTGCATAAAGGCTGCAGGAGCATTGGTTAGACCAAAAGGCATAACCACAAATTCATAGTGTCCATATCTTCTCCTGAAAGCTGTTTTGAAAATATCGTCATCCTTGATCCTCATTTGATGATAGCCAGATCGAAGGTCGATCTTGGAGAAATATTGAGCTCTAGATATCTGGTCGAACAGTTCATCGACCCTAGGCAATGGGTACTTATTCCTGATGGTTAGCTGATTGAGTTGACGATAGTCGATGCATAGCCTCATCGATCCATCCTTCTTCTTAACGAACAACACAGGTGCTCCCCATGGGGAAGTACTTGGTCTGATGAACCCCTTCTCTAATAACTCCATCAGTTGTGCTTTCAATTCCTTTAGCTCGGCAGGTGACATTTGGTACAGTTGACGTGATACCGGCGCAGCTGCAGGGATTAACTCAATGGCAAAATTGACATTACGTTTAGGGGGAATCCCTGGCAGATCTTCGAGGAACACATCGGGGTAGTCCTGGACTATGTGTATGTCTTCTATCTTAGAGACCTTCTTTTCAACTATTACGGCCATAAGGAAAGCAAAGCAACCTTTCTTTATCATGTTCTGGGTCTTTATGGCAGAGACTAGAGACATCTGTCTCTTATGCCTAATCCCAGTGAATGGGAGCTTAGGGAAATCACTAAAGGTAACTTTCCCTTTCTTACAGTCGACACTTGCCCCATAAGTGGACAACCAGTCGGCTCCCAAAATCACATCATAGCCTTCCATAGGCATACACACCAAGTCGGCTTTTAGGTTATGTTCTTCGATTATTACATCGACAGATGGAAAGTATCTATTCAATTTATCCTTCTCTCCCAGTGGCGTTGTGACAAAAAATTCACACCCCATAGATATAGGTTTAGCATTCAAGGTATCAGCAAAGTTTTGAGATATGAATGAATGAGTTGCTCCAGTATCAAATAAAACAAATGCTGATAGGGAGAAAACTTGCAGTGTACCTTCCACCATGCCACCTTCCTCAGCGGGCTCATCATCATGTAGGGCTTGCAGTCTTCCCTATTTCTTCGACACATTAGTGCGCCTTTCATTCTCCTTCAGTAGAGGGCACTCGGAGATACGGTGCTCGCGGCTTCCACAGTGCAGACATGCGCCGACCATCCTCCAACATTCATCAGCTGTGTGACCTGGCTTGTCACAGTGCTTGCAATTTCTTTTCGTTTGAGTATTGGGGACGAAAACCTTGGGTTTCCTTTCCTAACTAGGTCCTTCCGTGTTGTTGAAAGGATGCTTCTTCTCATTATTTGGCTTAGCAGCATTCAGACCAGGTGTCAATTCCTTCTTTACAAACTTCCCCTTGATACGATCAGTGAAGTCCATAGCGTCTTCCAGTAGTTGGGCTTTCTTCACCATCTCGGCATAGGTCTGGATGTCAAGAGGGGCCAGTTGAGTGATGTATTGTGGCCTAAGGCCATTGAGAAAGCGCTTAGCCTTCATCCTTTTGGTGTTCACCAAGTGTTCAACATAACGTGCTAGCCTTGAAAACTGGGCTTCATACTTGGCCACAGACATGCTCCTCTGTTTAAGAGCAGTGAACTCTGCAGCCTTCTTCTCTTGAACACGCTCCGAAAAATACTTGGAGTTAAATGCCTCTTTGAATTCGGCCCAAGTAAATTGACCATTAGCTCTGGTCACTTCCACAGACTCCCACTAAGCGCGGGCATCTTTCTCTAGTTAAAATGTAGCCAATAGCAGCTTATCTCCCACTACACATTGCATGACACGCAAAATTCTTACCGTCTCCTTCAGCCAGTGCTCAGCCTCATCCGGATCCGTGGAACCACTAAACCAAGGCGGGTTCAAGCTCCTAAAGTTATGATGCAGCTCACTTGCACCACCGCGATTCCTCCACCTTGTGCCGCTTGCAGAAGCGCACAAGTGAGTTCTTGGATGGTTTGTTGCATGCCCCTCATCTGAGCACACTCAGCAATCATTTTGGTTGCTTAAGTTCCTACAAAAGTAACTTGTTGTTATGATATTGATGTGGAATTTAATTATTGTGTGTGTGGGTTTATTTTAACTAGTTACCCATGGTTCTAACCACATCTCACATAGGTAGGGTAATTGGCTCTAGTCGAGGCTGGTCAACTTAGATCATCCTATACTTAAGAACAACCTAGGCTCTGATACTACAAAACTGTCACACCCCGATGTGAAATATCAGAATGCGAGGCAGTTGCAAGTAAACGGGTACATTGCGAGTACTAGACATCAAACCATGGGACAAGAATAAATATTAAAGCAAATGTATCTCATTAATAATTCTTCAAATGTCTAGTTACAACCACTAATATCAGAGCCATTCTATAGGGCCCAATTACATTGAATAAAGCAAAAGACTAAGCTTCAACTCTAACATAATACTAATATGTCTTAGGTTCAAGGCAAGGCAACGACCAACTAAGGAGGGCATCGCTAAAAGAAACCTTTTGGTGAAGGCACCACTCAAGCACATCTAACCCCTTTCTTAAGGCATCTAAGAGTGATTGATGAATTCCAAATAGCAATTGAGTAAGTCAAGGGTCTGCACACCACTCTTACCTCATTAGGAGCAGATCCCCTTCATTCTGTGCATCTTCTTTTAGAAGGGACTATGCCGGGTTGTGACCAATCTCAAAACTCCAAAAAAATTGAATATATCAAAAGCCAATAAAATGGAATATCTCAAAACCCAAAAAAATTGAATATTTTAAAAGCAAAAAAAAATATTTCAAAAGCCAATTTTTTTGAACATTTCTAAATGCGATTTTAAAAACAATAATATTTCGAAGGCCAAAATAAAATAATTTTTGAACTCACTTCATTTGCTTGGATACATCGACGACTTGCTAATCTTTAATTTCTTGTTAGCATTTGCTTGCTTGCTTGTTGCATTTTGAATTATGTTTCGTTTATGCCTTATTTGAATAGAGGCTCAACCCCGTGACATCTCATGAAGTGTGGCTTGCTTATTAAGCAAGGGGTTGAGTCAGAACAGTTAAATTAATTTGTTTACTAAGCAATTCTCTGGCACAGACACACATGGGAAATTCACTATGATCATGATAAGAGAAGTACACCATATACAAAAAGGTACCCCTCTAGGTACATGTCACGAAGAAAATGCAAAAGTACATATAATGACGGTGGCCTAGCTCTCGCCACCACTCTCCACTGATCGTGCCTAGCGGCTGCTCTCCGCCTCGCCTGGGTCTGTTGCTCGAGGTGGAGGTGACCTCATGGATGCTCGGAGTCCGCCGACTACTCTCTCTGGGTAAGGCACTCAACCTGGACGTTCCTATGGTGCTCAGAGGAAGTCGCTAGGTAGCTGAAGGAGTAGGTGTTGGCTCGCCCCTCCCTCAATGCGCACCCCCTGCCACACCGATAGCGGCTCTCAGACTCAAGGAGCAGCTGCTTGGAGACGCCCAGGCTGGTGCGTGCATCTAATAGCTCTAGTGCCTAGCACTCCCTCTCCTAGTCCCAGTGTCCCCGCTCGCACTCTCGCTTCCCGCACTCGCGCTCCTACTCATGCCTCTCCAAGGCCAGGAGGGTACGCAGCTCCACTACATCATGGGGAAGGCCAAGGTCGAGCTGTGCAATCTGCCACTCTAGCTCTGTTAACTAGGAATCGCAGATCGTCACCTTTGTCTTCAGAAGGGCAGCCCGAGTGAGGACATCCTGGAGCTCAGCAACCTGCACAAGTATCCATGTCAGAAAGGTAACATACCAACACTATTGGTGAATCAAATGTACATGTCTGTGTGCACTTACCTGTGCAGTGAGGTTGTGCTCCACACCCTCGGCCTGTACTCTCTACGATCATATGCTCAACACGTTGCAAGACAAGAAGGTCAGATCATTGGAAGGTAAATGGAAAGGTAAGGACATTAGCACACATATACATACCAGGGCATCTAGAGCATCCCAGGTGTTGGCAACCTGTGCCTTTGTGCTCACAAACTGGGCATGGAGAGTCTCAATCAACATATCATGGTCATCCTGCATTCCCAGCACAACGTATAAGTCGAGCATACATGTTCATATAGATAGAACAAGGATGGAAGGAGATACCCCGACTAACCTCATGAAGTCCCAATCTCCATAAAACTCCTAGTATCACTGGAGGTATGCGTGGCTGTCTTGAGCCTCAGACTCCACCACGATACCCCCTAGCTGCCAATCCGCGGACTACTCGGAGAAGCGAAGGCGTCAGTCCACCCTCTTTGCCTTCCCCTGTGTCTTCTTGCCAATCCCTCTCGACTCCACCTCCTCTCAGGTGTAGAGGCTCAATCTCATTCAAGCAATGCACCTAAAGGTCCTGCCCAAAATGAAGTCGACCATTCTCCACCAAAGGCTAGCCCTCATCGGGCATGCCCAGGTATGGCTTCCACACCACCTGCATTCACATATAGATGAGGTCACATGTCACATCAAGAAGAAAGACAATAAGCTCAAGTTAAGTTGCATACTAGGAGGGCCAGGAAGTCCAAAACCTTACACCTAAGGGTGGCCAACTAAAGGGAGAAGAAAGCTACTGTCACCACTGGGAGCCACTGTCTGCCGAGAGGTAGCATGTCTTGCCGCACCTCTATGGCCCTCCCCAGCGGGAAGTAGTAGTAGCTCCACACCTGCATGCATGAATATATTGATTATTTGACTAACAAGTTTGATGTAGGAAGATGAAAAGCTATAAGCAAATACCATGTATCTGAAGTAATGGGGCAAAGATGCCCACGATGGTCTCCCTACCGGTATTGCTGGAGAGGTCGGCCATCGTGTGAGCCAAGAAGGCTGCTTCACAAGTGTAGTTGCCGACTCTCTCCAGGTTGGCCAGGATCTCCATGAACTAGTAGTGGATGCCATCCCCCTTAGTCCCCAATAGCATCTTCCCCAAAAGCAATACTAGGAACCTCCTCAGGTCCCAATCTACCCTCTCCACATCTTGGGTGTTTTGGTTGCACACTACTCTGACCAACCCCACTGCCCGCTCCACAAACTTGGGAAGGACTCCTCTCTGGACTGCCTCACCCCTTTCAGCCCCAAGCTCTCTATCAACTCTACTCGGCAGACCATCCTACGATCCCCAAGGTCCTCTGCACCTGCTGGTTCCAACCCAGCAGGTCCTGCACAAACTCCATGTAGTCCACATAGGTAACTCCTATCACCGCCTCCCCATCCACTCGAAGGTTAGTGATCCTAGCTACATCCTCCAATGATGGCACCATGTTCCCCCAGGACATCAAGAATGTCTGGCTCACTCTGTCCGACCGCTCTCGCAACATTTGGATGAGTTGGTTGTCAATGTAGAGAGGCTCGACAACTAGTATGGGCAGGAACCCCATCACCTCTATCTGGTCCCTCTGGAAGTCTAGGAACCCCCTGTAGGCCATTATAAGCAGTGGCTAGTGGATCCAGGGCCTCATTATTCCCTACAAGCATAAATGTCCAATTAAAATGTTAATCTACATTGTTAATACCCAAAATAGGGCAAAATAGGGTAAAATAGGGTCCCTCGGGTGGCCTTCTTGAATCGCAACCACTTCAATGGCCGCGGTTCTTCCTTTTGAAAGGCTACAGCTGAAGCCATCATTTTCCAACATTTGAACTGTGATGACTGGTGTCATCACGATTCACCTATCCTTCTTCTCCGGCCCCGACAGCCAACCCCTCTCCTCCTCTCTTGCAAAACATGGAAATTAGGGTTAGTAGCACTTACCGTGTCACTGAGGGCCGGCACTTGGCAGCCTCTCCCCCCTTGGCTGAGCCTCCTCGTCAGTGCAGCTATTTCCTCCTCCTCCTCCACTGACTCCTCTTCCTCCGCCGTTGTCACTGGTGCTTTCTCCTCCACCTCCATCATCTCCGCCAGCATCGCCTATGCCGCCATGGTTGGGGTCTAACCTTCCTCTGCCGCCATCACAGTCGCGGAAAACATTTCACCCTTTTGTCTAGGTGGCCTCGCCCTAATGCCACTTAGTGGAAGACCGTTTCATGACGAGAAGAAGAACTGAGAGCTGGACAGAAGAGAAAAAGGAGAGATGGGTTCGCGTTTGAGAGAAGAGAAGAAAGCTTGAGAGAGAGAAGTTGTTGGAAAGAGGAAGGGCTCTCGAGTGGTTTTGTAAAAAGTTTGAATTTAAGAGAAAACCATGACAGATTCAGACATCGCTAATTGGGAGTGCTTAAATGATTCGTGACCGGTTAGGTAGTTGTGATTCAAAGCGTCATCATTACCCCCTGGAGCTAAGTTTAAGGCATGATTTTTTGAATTTGGCGGTACAATTGACTAGCGACAGGAATGATGGTCATGTATTAGGTTTAAAAGCAACACTTTTGATGGTTGTACATTCAAAGATAATAAGCGACGCTTGAATCTGTCGTTGTTCTTAAAGGGTCACTCGAGCTTTGAATTTGAGGACAAATGTATTGTTTTGAAGGATGCAATCACATTACACATTGTCTTTTGGCCAAAATAAGGGATATCAATCATTTTTATTGAGGATATAATTATTG
This sequence comes from Colocasia esculenta, assembly GCA_014218235.1. Classification (NCBI taxonomy): domain Eukaryota; kingdom Viridiplantae; phylum Streptophyta; class Magnoliopsida; order Alismatales; family Araceae; genus Colocasia; species Colocasia esculenta. The sequence goes on from CM024760.1 coordinate 137,825,643, forward strand.
CACTTACAAGCAGCAACTTTTGGCTATAATATTTTGAGTTCTCTTTCAGAAGCCATCCAATCATCTTGAATGTTCTCCACATTTGAGACCAGCCGGCTATAGGTGCAAATCTTCCATAATGCTTTGATGGTGTCCGCTGCTTCTCCGTTGCCACTGGTTCTGAGCTCCCATTTCTTGATCAGCGAGAGTTGAGATGGTCCTTTGAAGATGTGTCAGGGGAGTCCGAGCTGAGAAAGGCAGCAGTGTGCATTGTAAAGCATGAACTAGGTTGCCCCAATAAGTCGGAATTCCATGCCGGGTGCTATCCTTGTCTGCAAGTCCTTGGTTAGAAGTGGTTTTGGTGCACAAATGAATGTATTTTGTGGCATACTTCGGAGATGCTCGCCCCAATCCACCCGTGTCTTGAGTGAGGCACGCAGTTTGCAGCATGCCCTTCTAAGCCAACTGAGCTATCCATGTGTCGGAGTGGACTTTTGTAGAAGATTCAGGACGAGCTTGTTGCCTCGTTGTTGATGTCAAACTTAAAGTGCAAATCAGTCCAACAAGTGAACAAAAGCATAGATCCGTAAGGAGGCTTACCCAAGCTTGAAACCATGAGTCTTCTGTAGAGAAAGGCTATCACCACTGGTCTCAATCTCTCTCCTTCCCATGTGTCGCACACCGTGCCAAGTTGCTCTTCTTCAAGAACATTCTCAATAGACAGGAAAAGAAGAGAAATCGCAAGGCATATGGAGAATCGTCTCATTATCTTCTCAAGTGCTTCATTGGTCTCCACCAAGGGCAAAGCTTTGATCGTCCAAGTCCCTATTTTTTTCAAATTAATTCCTAGACATCTCAGACTACTCCTCTGCTCCCCATAAAGCTTTCAAGCACCTCTTTGCTTGTAATTCTCATTGGCATGATCGCCATGTCATCTTCGTCGCCTCTCTTCATCTACTTCAAACCTAACAAAAGCTCAACTTCTTCCAAAAAAATAGTGGTTTCAAAGGTTTTGAAAATGAAGGTGTGGGTTTGTGGGTGCCAAAGTTCAATGAAAGACCCCACTGCTGCCCAATCTAGATGGACTTCATGGTAGTGTTTGGCATGGATGGCTAGGTTATGTTTACCCCATTTAGAGAGGATGGATTTCATGTCAAGGCTAATAAAAGAGGTTAATTGTTTTAGCCAAGGCAATTTCATTCATCTCCTAGTGCCGAGGAAGAGTGGATAGTCCTTTGGAGTTGAAAGAAGAAATAAAAAAAAGTAAAGAAAAAAGGGATGGTCATTATGGGTTCAATCATGAAGTTATGATTGAAGAAGAGAGAAAGAAGAAAAGAGAAAAGAAACTTGAGAAGATGAACATTAGGAAGAAGAACAAGGAAGAATAAGATAGAACAAGTAAATAAAAGAAGGCACAAAATCAAAACAACTTACCAATTTGACTTGGATCGATCTACTAATGTGCGTTCTCATCTAGTGCATCCTAAAGAACTCCATGGTTTTCATCTTCTAGGAGGGGGAAGCATCATCACCTTCCATGGCTTCAACTCTTCTTTATTCTTCTTCTCCTTGCAATGCTTGATTCTTGAGCTTCAGAGAGTCTTTGATGCTTGGGGAGAGCTTGAGGGAGGCCTTTTATATGCCGATTGTGATACCCCGAATTTTCATTCTTTTATATCGTGCATGTGTATTTACTTGTTGAGTGCATAACATGTGTATTTTATAGCGCAAATTATAATTCTTACACTTCTCATGAACGTATGCATGTATATATATGATATTTAGGTGAAAATAGGCAATTAACTAATTTGTGCATGCTGTGTATACTAAAATCCTAGGTATATAATACTTAGGTAATATTATGCATGATAATAGAATTACCGATGTGCATGTTGTAGTTATCTACTTCATGCATAATGTATATAATTATGATATAAATACTTGTATATTTATGCATATGATAATTCAAGTATGTGCATGCAAGGATTTCTTTTGTTGTATAGAATTTTCATAGATAACTTATTCCAAATTGTATCTTAATAATATTATGCATGCACTATCTAAATCTTGAAGTGCATACTATCCTACCTATTCCATGGAAGTTGTGTGTAAATATATATATGTATGTTACGTTATGCATGTGATATCTATCTATTTAATCCTATGTACATCAAATTCATCTATAGTATATGAATAATACATAGATAACATTGTGCATGTGAGGGGTAAGTTTTGCTGTGGACCATGAAAGTATATGTGTGCTATTTTTGTACAAGTATAAAACATACATAAATGTGCATGCACTATCTAGTCATCAATATATGTAAATCTCATGCATATGGTACGTGTTGTACACATAGTAAGAGAACACTATCATACATTTTGTAAATAATCATGAGTTTATTTCTGAGTATGCAATATATATTTAAACGTGTGTGAATTATCTAATTATTGAGGTGCCTATTGTATTTAATTATTTTAATGCATGTAGTTAGTATTATGGATGTGCGTATGTATACATACATGTGTTATTCTTGTTTAAATAATATTTATCTACATTAAGCATGTTCAATTATTTATGGTGTGTAAAGTACTTGGATGATAATGTGCATACAATGTTTAACTAATAATGAACACATTTTAATCATAGGTTCATGCGTAATGTATGTAATTATGCAATGTGTACGTATATGTGCATATATGTATATATTGATGTATATTGTTCTTAATTATGATTAGTGTAAGTTGTATTTAATTAAATATTGTGAAATGTATGTACTTTATGTGGTAAGAATATATGCAATTATTTTTACACATAATAGATTGCTTTGGTGTATTTATACATTTAATTTTAGGTTTGACGGAGTTTTGGCTACACTGTGCTGCTGGCGGCCAGGACCTGGATGCCAAGGCACTGTTGGCGTCGACCCCCTGGACGCCAACCACAGTGGGCGGCCACCCCCTGGACGCCAACCCCATTCTGGCGGCCAGACCTTGACGTCAACTGTGCAGTTGACTACAACCGATGTTGACGTTAATATCCTCCAACGTAACGGTTCCAGAATTGTTAATGCTCGTGTTTTGGCTGGTTCCAGATTAGGAAACCCTTCCTAATGCGTGGAAAACCTACACTAGTATGTATCCCCAACCCCGAGCCTATAAAATACCCATCTTAGGACGAGGAAAAGGCTTTTAGCATTTGGTGAAAACCCTAGCTCTGAGATAGTGAAAAGCTGAACTTTAGAAGGCCGGATCCGTCGACTGGAGGTGTTTCCCCGAGGAGCTACAACATTTGGAGGATAGCCAATACATCCAAGAAGAGATCCCAACTCCGAGGAGCCATCTACATCGACTGGAGAAGAAGATCTAAGGAGTTTCTGAGCACCTTTTTGGCAAGGCCAAGAAGGGCTTCATCAACATATTCTGATCTTTGTAGATTTTTTTAAGAGGCAAGTAGACCTAGATCTTGATCTTATACATGTCCCCTTAAGTCTTAGTATTTTTACGGATTTTTCCTCAAGTCCTGGAACCCCAAATTCACCCTTGTATGAAAAGTTGTCTGTATGTGCTGCTGGGACCAGGTTGACGACAACATAGGTTGCAGTCAAGTTCTTCAGTTGAAGTTGACGGCAACATCCCTTGACGTCTATTTCTTCAGGACCTGAAAGTGTGCTTTTTGATCTTCTTTTACTATTTAAATAATTTCTGGACATGGGTATATACTGAAATTTTTATAGGTGATTGTATACTGTTAGTAGGTCATATCATGAGGTTGCCTAAATTTTCTATGAACCATGTAAACTATTAAAATTTAGAGAGTGAATAAGGAGCATGACATGAACATGTTTAAATCTAGTATAAATAGATTTTGTTGTAAATTAAATGTTATAAATTTTCCATGATAGATTGAATACCAGTATTAGGTTTCTGTTCTGTTAATGTCCAAATAGGTTGGTGTGTACCATACTTAATGATATTTCGATAATTATGGCTGCAACTTAGATTTAATTATAGAAATTATATTTACTGTTTGAAAAATCTAAAAAATTACATATGTGACATACTTACTGCTAATGACATGTGATAAAATTTAAAATCAAATTGATGACAACAAGTACAGTTATTAGTTAAACCATGGAAATTGTTCATATTAGATGTATTGAATTCGATCTTGTGCAATTCAGTAAATGTACAGCATGTTTAGGACTGTAAAGTAAGATGTTTTAATTTTGAAAATAGTAGTATCATGATTAGGTTAACTAAGATATGTGAAATTGATAATTAAGATGTGTAAAGTGATTAAGTATTATATGTAAAATATGTGAATAGGGTGTGAAAATGTGAATAAGTAAATGTGTGATAATTGGGCCAAGAATGGCACTGCTACCCTAGAGGCTTCGAGAGTTGTACATAGAGAAGTCCCTATGGAAAGCTCTATGTGTGAAAAGTTTGTCCTAAGGGCATTGGGAAAAACCTGGAGGTGGACAAGTACCACTGGATAGGGTGGAGAGTGCTTCTCCCAGTCTGCGCAGTTACCAAGATTCACCACTACATTGCCTAGGTGGTGGGTATGTGATATGAGTTATTTGATATGAGTTATGTGTTAAGAGTTATGTGCTATGAGATGCGATGAGTTATGAGTATGAGATATTTGTTTGAGTCCTCTAATAGGTAGTTAGGACTATGTGTCATGGCATTTTTTTAAATTATTAGAATATGAATAAGTGTACAATGATATACAAAAGTGGCAGGTGATGAGTGCAAATGACATAATAGGTGATAAGTGAAAATGAAAAAGTAATATGAGGATTATGTGAAGAGACAAGTAAAGAGAAAAGTTAATGTTAATGAGAATGTGCTTGCATGTGAAAAACTAATATATTAATGCAATATGTTCATATAATTTCATGAATTAGTTACCATAATTGTGATATCATGTTCAGTATCATGTTAGGTGTTTTATTTCTTTTTATGAGATAGGGCACATGAATCAACATACGTCATCATGCCATTTATGTAACCTGAAAAATTGAGCATGTGGGGTTCATAAAGGAGTGGGATTGTGTGTGAATAAGACTAAATTCATATAATGGAGTTTATTCCATGCTAAAACAGAAAGTAAAATATAGTTATGAATGTGTTAAACATAAGGAAGAATGTTTAGATTCCATGCTAGTTGTGATGGGTGCTTAGTATAGAGTTCTATGTTCAAATTGTGTAGTATTGCCAATCAACTTGACTATGTTATAGACTTTTAAATTCATGCTATAGTATTTGAAACCATGTGTATGATAATTATTTGCATTAGAACAGCAAGCAAAATGTGAAATTAGATATGAAAATTACATGTGAAAAGTGAATAGTCATCATGTTAGGTTGTTTAAATCTTCATGCCAAATTCTATGTTCTAATTTTAGGAATATATAGTGAAATGAACTAAAGTGTGAATGAATGAATCATGTTACATGTTAGATGTAAAGAATATGCTCAAGTGTATAATATTAGTATCCATGATTTAAATTAAAAATGTAATAGAGCAAAGTATGGTTAAGTGATTTAGAAATGTGTTGATAGCTAGAAGTATGTTCCATGCATGTTCTTGTAATTTAAATGCTAGTGTGTATTCCTTAGTGTTCAATAGCTTAATGTGAATGTGATATGTTTAAGATTAAGTCTTTGTTTTACTTGCTGAGTCTTTGGACTCACCCTTGCTTTGGCGTATAGGTGAGACAGGTATTACTATTTTGAAGGAAGGCATAGCGAAGGTTGATCTCTTGGAGGAGTAGCTTTTGAGGAGCAAATTTTCAGTTGTACTTTTCTTTTCAAAGCTTGAATAAAAATATTATATGGATAATATTTGGACAATGTAGTTCTTTCCTTATGTAATAATGTGGACATTGCATTTTATTTTCGCTATATAGACTGTGGAATATGTGATGGTGATGAACTAAAGTTGAATTGTTTATTTTATTCTACTGAAATAAATTGCTATCTACATACTTTTCAACCTATCGGCTAGTGCTGGGTTTTATCCCACTGTAATGACGCTCTTTATACCGATGGGGATTTGTATAATCGTACCGATATGAGGAGGGTCGTTACACCGATGGTCATGCAAAACTCAGAGGTGAAGTCCAAGTCCACTTGGATCCTGAAACAGATAAAGAGAACTACCCTAGGTGGGACTTGGAACATTGACAAAAACCACGACGGGTTCAACCGTCGCGATTCAAGAGCTTCACTCCGACTCCCACTATGACTAGTAAGGTAATGTGTGACAATTAAAGTCATCGCTATTTTAGATCTTATGTGTGACCATTCAATCTGTCACCTTTTTCAAGCATAGTCATTTCATTATTTCTGCTTGTCATTGCTGATCAATCTTTTAGTGCAGGTCCAGACGCATGTTTCGTCGTGAATTTCACACCCGTATTCGGCAACTTGTTGCATTTCTACTATATGCTATACCTTATTAGAGCACATCATGGATCTTGGGGCTCTGACGAATCTGAAATTTAAGTTCCCCTCCACCCCCCCCCCCCCCCAAAAAAAAAAACAATGATAATTTCATATAATTCTTAGACTTGAGGATAGGCCGTCATGCTTTGCACGTAAGGATGACATACCTATGCATAGAATACCTGGTGTCATGACTCAACTCAAGCATCGTAAGAATATTATCCTTGATTATTTTATATTTTGTTTCATTTTAAACTTTTCTTTTAGCCCAACATGCATCATATAGGACTTTGGGCTCATCACTGGGAAATTACTCTCGTAATTAACTGAGAAGAATCACTTGATCTTAATTCTAATTAACATGAAATATTCCATTCCATGTCAAGTATTGATTTCATCTTATTGTTGTTTCTAGACTGCTTCTTGAGAAAACCCCTTGTTTTGGATCCCTATATAAATTCATCCCTTTTTCTACAGATCCACCTTGGCTGTAGCACATCCACAAGTTAGTAAATACTCCCCCATGGTGAAATCTTTCGGATTGTGCCCATAGGTACTTCCACCACGCTGGAAGTTGATCTCTCTCCCTCCGTGCCCATGTGCATACCCTTTCCCATCGTCCAGACATTTTGTTATCTCTTGAGGCTTTCTTCAAGCCGCTTCATTTTGAACTAAATAAAAACTCCTATCATATGTTGTTGAAGGCGTGTCTCATCACACCTTAGCATTTACTTTTCAATCACTTCACTCCACTCCACTAAATTTAGTTCACTCTATTGCTCTCATTTCGTTTCTTTCTACTTCATTTTCTTGCAAAGCAGACGCCAAGGTGAGGTAGTTGTAGACACACCAAATTTGATAGCATACTACGTAAATTTCATGTTATACTATAATGCCTCAAAGTGGTTCTCCTCAATTAATCATTTGAGTGATTTTTCTATTTTTTTATTTTTCTATGATTTTTAAGAATTTTTGTTGTGACCCTTAGGGGGGTCTGTTTGAGCCTTAATAAAAGCGACAGGTTCAGTGGTCGCGTTTCAATATAGCTAACCACGTCTGATTAGGTCGTTCATAATTTACTCCATAGTTCGACTAGAACACTATCAATATACGCGACCACTCAGGCCATTGCCAATTAAAGTTACCAAATTCTAATTTAGGCAATTTCCAAATTTGTCTTTAGAACAATTTCATTGCCAAATTGATCTGTGTTCAGTTAGGTGGACATGTTTATGAGTTTCCTTTATTGTGAAGATCGGTTCTCAGTGTAAATCAATTATTTCATTAGCACAATGGGTCATGTTTTCGCAATTTAACTCTATTGATTCCTAGTGGTAAACCGATTGCTCTATTAGTGCGATGGGTCACGTCGTCAAAATTCACCTTTGCCATTTAAAACATTGGTTGGAATCCGATCGATATTGAAAACTTAGAAGCGCCACAGATTTTTCGGTCACTATTTTTAATTGATATATTTGAACCATCAATCTAATTTTGGAAGGTCTTAAAGTGCTACGGCTTAGGTGGTCGCTATTTTTGCCTGCTATATTTGAACCATTAGTCAAATTTGGAAAGAGTCTTATGTGCGACGATTTGACTGGACGTGTTTTAAGTAAAAAGCAACATTTGAACCCCTCGCTATTTATAATTCATCTCTTATAAAAGAACCCCCATGGCCACACTTTAAAGGGAGAGATCCATTAGAGTATTGGCAAAGCCCTACTGCATTCCAGAGCGAGAAAGAGCTCCTCAAGCTAGCTTGAAGCACTCTTCAATTTGAGAGGCAGTGTTGCCAGTTTCTCAAGGTGGGCGTGATACATAGGAGCTTGTTCAGAACTTCATCCATAGTGCCATCAACTCATAACTCATTTACAACCAGATTCTTCTTCTTCCTTCATTTTATTTATTTGTTTCGCTTCTTTCATCTCTCCTTTAGTGCATGCATTGCACACCCTCTCTTTAGTCTTGTGTTGTGTACTTCATATCATCATCATACACGCACACACACACACCCGTATTTTAGGGGTTTAAAACACCACTACAAGGTGTGTTCATGCCTATGCAAGTCTTTCTTTTAGTTCCTTTGGATATTGATACTACACAACTTGGGTTAATCCATTTGTTCTTTATTGTTTATTATGATTATCATTGGAAGGTAACCAAGTATCAAAGTCTTCTTCATCGGTCGGCCGATTAGAGAAGTAAGAGTCAACCCATATCTCTTGCACACTTCGACCAAAGGTAAGTACTCCATCCTTTGCTCTCTCCTTCAATATTCACATATACCTGGCGATCACGCTCCACCTCTAGTGCACACACACACTGTCTCCCTTTTCCCACCTTTTTCCCTTTACTTTGATCAATCCACTTAAATATTTTTTTCTTTTTTTTCCTTTCAATTTCTCTTTGTGGTTTTAATGGACATCCACAAGTCATATTTCATTGTAAGAACAAGTGTGGGAATCACCTGGAGATAGATAAAGCCAAGCCTATTTGCTTGTGTGGTGTGATTCTCTTCCCATCCGGAGATCACCTCTTAGATCATGCAAACTTGAGTGCCATTAGTGGTGTATGGCTGGGACTCTCACTCTCTCATGCAATCCTTGCTTTCCTTTACACAAGACTTACATCTACAGCTCTAGGGGGGCATCGTTTCGGCTCCATAATCTTTCTAGAGTACTGGTTGGGGGGATTAAGTTCAAACCCATAGAAAACTCCACTACCGAGAGCTAGATCTTCAGATGCCACCCTTTGTGCTTCATTGGCGGCGAGGCCAAAATCTCTGATCATGTGATATGTAGGACAACGGATAAAAAGACTTGGAGTGCATGGCGGCTTTACCTCAACACACTTCCAATTGAGCATTTTTTCATGGAGATTGCGGCACTACGTGGGGTGAACATACGGCTTCCCCTTGGGTGGTTCTCTACAACCCGTATCGGTGCTACCTTTAGGTTTGGAAGCCCTAGACAAAGCTACTTCAGCCATCACATCTACCTCCTATGAAAATGAGGCGCTTGGGACACCCGAAAGACGAGGAGGCCGTGTGGAGTGCATTGGTGATGTCGCATGTGTGTGCCACTCATGCACTACCTCCCGTGGTTCACGAGAAGTGTGAGATGTACCAGGCGTACCTTAGAGGGTATAGGGAAATCCGGTCACAAGGTGACCATGAGCTTGTGAGAGAGAATTGATGTATTTTTTTTTATTTCTTTGAGAGATTTGATGTCATGAGATCATGAGAGTGATGTATCAAGCCTTTATGATGATTTTTAGTCTTCATATAATGTATTCCTTTGAAAATTTGCAATGAAAACCCGATTTTTGAAGGTTCTGTGAGCAGACTGAGAATGCTGTAGAGTACTTGTTGTAATAAGAAGGAGACAGGTCAATGGTTGCGACCTTGGATAAGAAAGTGATGGGATGCATGTTGAGACCTAGCGTGAACGTGACACATAAGCTGTCGTGACTATAAACCCAAGGCACTTTTTGAAAACAGCCCCACACCCCTTCAATCTTTCCCTCTTTGCTCTTCTCTCTCTTCCTTTTATCCTCTCCTCCAACAACCGTAGGCCCTCCTCTCTCTTTCCTACTCCCACTCCGGCGACCTTGCTGAGGACGGCGGCAATGGCTGTCCCTCTTCCTCATCTCTCCTTTCTCTCTTCTCTTCTCTATATTCTCTTTCCTAGTGACCATAGAGGACAGTGGACCCAATGGAGCCAACGGTGGTGGGCGGCCAAGGAGGTCCAAGTGGACTATCTAAGAAAGTAGGTGGCCGACCCTCCTTGTTTGTGTGATTGATGGGGGGTAGGGCTAGGTGCAAGGCACCAATTGTAGGGCCTTTGGCCCAAAGGGGAAAGCATAGAGAATGACATATGGCCATTCTCGGTTGGTCTGATAACACGACAGAATGTCTATCACATTATCAAGTAGAATACAACACCCTCGACGTCGCGTTCAGAACCCGACGGTTTGACCCATCACCTTCTGAAACAGAACGCGACACCCTTGGTGTCGCATTCAAAAGGCGACAAGATGCCTGTTGCAACTTGAAACTAAAAGCTTAATTCACTTATGATTGATCCTTTTGCATCTTTTTTGACTGTTTTACATAGAGAGCTAAGGTCCCAACTGGGATGGGCCATTATTCGGGTGATATACCTGAGGTTCTTGGACTTTCAGAGGACTCGATTGGAGCAGATGGGGTTTGGTCCCTTCCTGAGGTTGGATAAGTTGTCGTTGTATGTGGTGTTAATCTAGGCATTGAGGAGAGGTGGTACCCCAAGTACCACGCCTTCCTTTTTTAGTGGGGTCACATGATCCCCACGCTAGAAGATGTGGCACGGATCACCAGCCTGAGGGTGTATTGCCAGGCGGTGACAGGGGTGACATGTACATGCTATCAGGAGATGGTAGAGAGGCTCCTAGGGCTGGAGATGGTACAAGAGAGGTCATCCCTAATATCACGAATAAGACTCCAGGCCAGCCTAGGAGTAGCAGACGCCCGCCATATGACTGGAGAGGGCCAGGCAGAGTACATGGCACGGCTGACAGAGGACACCAAGGTGACACTGGAAAGGGAGGGGGGAACAGTAGTGAACCGAGACTTGAGAAGCTTCCTAGTCCTCATGACCAGGAAGCTCATCTTTGGGAGTAGACAAGACCTAGTGAGCTACAGATGCCTACCCCTATTGGATGACTCGACCTAGGTGCGGAGCTACGCATGGGGTGCGGCTCTTCTGGCCCACCTTTTCGATAGCTTGGGCATCTCCGGTAGAGAGACAGGGGTGGTAGGCTTCTTCCCCCCACCTACAGGCACACTTCTTAGTCTTACCTTCATTTCTTTTATGCCATACTATGATCAACTATGCCACTAATCATCTTCTTTTGCACGTATGGGCATATCACTACCTCCCTTCCCCCAGCCGAGGAGTGCTGAGGCAACCGAGTGCGGTGCCCCTTCTCTAGCACTGGTAGTTTCTCCAAGATGAGTGGTCCCTCCACCTGTAGGTGATCCTTATTCAGGATGCTCTAGACTCCATCCACTTTGGACATGTGAGTACTTATCCACTTGTACCCTTTCCTTTATTTCTATTGTGACAAATGACTAATGGACTCTTTCTTTCATGTGTAGGTTCAGTGGACACCATATGCGGGGGAGGAGGACACCGACCAGCTTTGGGTGGAGCAGGGCCGCCCCTACTTCGATAGGGATATCTGGCTTCATGCTTTTAACATTGTGGTTTTGCTCCACCTACGGCTAGTCGCGAGGACTTTGGGGCTCCACTAAGTTGCAGTGGAGTTCCTGACTTGACAGAGGGAGAGGCCAGGCCATAGCTTCTGTAGCAACCTGAATTTTTACGAAAAATAAAAATTTAAATAAAGAATTTAAAACCTAGCTAAATGGATATTTAAACAGAGCATTAAATAAAACCCATTAGATGGAAAAGAGTAATGGGCTTTGCTTAATGGATCTTCTAGAAATTATTGGGTCAAAAATAAGAATTTATAAAAGAGAATAATAGGAAAATACCCTAAATTCGTAACTAAATTATTACCTAAATAGAAAAGAGGTATTTAATGCATTAAATAGGAAGTTTGAGTAGGAGTTGGATTCCTAAACCTACCCCATATGGATTAGCACGAATTTGGATCTCTTCCAAGTCTAAATAGGGATTGGAAAGCTTAGAAGGAGGTTAGGAAAGAGGAAATTCGGAATTTAATAGGAGTTAGAGTCCTATTAGGAAATAGAAAGAGGAGAAGCTTAAATACTCTCCTAAAACCCTCATGGCCGACCCAAGCTCGTGCCAAAGGATTCCTGGACCAGGAGGAGAGGCCAAGGAGGAGGAGATTTCGTGGGAAGAAGAAGCTTTCAAGCTCTCAACCCCGTTCTTCAAGTTCTAGCCCTAGAAGATAAATTGAGTCAAAGGTAGGCATTCTCACAAGCATAAACCATGAAACGTTTTTCTGTAGGATGTATCATCCATCAGGAACGAAACCCTCAAGTTTCATAATTTTCCATCGAGTATATCTTTAGTTCTTGATTTTTCATGTTCTGCAACTCTTATGACCCCGAACCTTCATGCTTAATTCATATCTCCTTGCATACTCTATCTCATGCCTCCATATTTTATGGGAGATACTGATGCATGATAGGCATCTTTTGCCCCTAAAAGCCCTAAATTCTGTTGAGCATGTTACTCGAATTAAATCGATCTTACTCCCTGTAGCATGTTCTATGTTACTTGTTCTTGTTCGTCCTCAAACCATGTTCAAACCATGCTCTCTCTCGAATTCCTATTTACTGGAAGTACTCTCGCATGTCTAGTTTCATTTGCCCCTGATTTCATGATTTTTCATCATGTATACAATTAGTTATGATTTTCTGAACTACCCTATGTCAAAAAGGCAAGTTTCTGGACCGCAATCCAAGACAGAGCAGAACTCTGTCAGACCCAGACCACGGACCTGAGAAAGCGACTGCCCGACATGTCGCCTTCTCAAGCCCGTCGCGACGCCCTTCTTGTCGCGTTCTCAACGCGACAGGACACCCGTCGCGTTCTGGCCGCCTGAGCAAGACAGCTCTGTCGCCTTCTGTGTAACCCCCTGTCGCGATCTGCTCTGCTCCTGTCGCCTTCTATACAGGCCTATGTCGCCTTCTCAGAGTTTTGCCTGAAAACCCATGAAAAATATTTTTGTCACTTTCTAAATAATCCTTACGCCTTCTTACCGTTATACCCCTAGTAAAAACCCTACTTAAAAAGGATGCTGTACTGAATGATTTAAATAACATGTTCACGACTTATTTCTATCTATGATTTCTCTTGCACTTGCACACACTTGAACCATCCATTTATGGCTGAAATCTTGCAGAAAATATCTCATAATGTATCTGGTAAATTACCGAAATAAAGTATAGTAATTGCCCTATTTTAAAGGACTTGTATTCATTTCTTGCGTTGTTTATATACCGATATCGACGCTCCACTGCTCTAGAATTCCTCTAGAACGTCGAGCACATGTTTTATATACACACTTTACTTGGCTTGTGGTGAACTCTCCGTCGGATATTCCTTTCGCCGGACTAGTGAACTCTTGCACAAGGCCTCCGTAAGTCTCCTCTGATCATGGATTCCCACATGGTCGACGAGCCGGTTGTACCCTAACACCCATTACACCTTTAGGGATCTATATGATCCAAACGGCTATTAGAGATTCACTCTCGTCTTAAATCACGTCGGACCTCTGGACCTGTGCATAACAAGGCCAGTGGTAGGGTCGTGAGTTCCACCTGACTGCCAACACCAAGTGCGCGTGTTGTGCAACTGTTACTATCGCCTGATTACTCGACGTATTACGTGCAATGTCCATTATCTCTCATCTATACTCTACTCGCTCACCTACTCACGTTCACTCCACTATCTCATCTATTCATCTAGTGCTCTTATCTATTTCTTGGTATTCTATATTGGCCATTGACTGATTGTCTAAAGATAAACAATATAACCAATGCCTGGCAATATATAAAGGGCCCGATCTGGTCCTGGGATGTGCGTCCGAAAGTGCTAGTGCCCATGGGAGTTAAATGATCAGAGTGTTTGGCATTACACTCAAGTGCTATCTATCTCGACTATCTATATGACAATAAAAAACACAAACGTGCTATACTCTCTCGATGTCTAGAATGACAAACAAGTGCTATATTCGTCGTGCTATTACTATACTTGTGCTAGTTGTGCTATGGCCATCCTGCTATTCGTGCTATACTCGATACTTGTGCTCTTTTTGGAAACTATACTCGCTCTCGTGCTATTGTTCTATCTCTTGCTATATTTTGACTCTCTTGTACCTGCTATCTTTAGATACTCTGCCATTAAATGCATTAATTATTAAAGCCTGCTTGAGCCTGAGATTTAAGTCCTACTGGGCGTTATCGCTCACCCTACGTTATTTGATGTTGTGTTCTTAGGTGAGACCGAGGATGACACATACACTCACGAGGAAGGGAATGACCAAGAGTGAAGCCAGGAGTACCCTTGAGTCATTATGTTATCTTAGAGTTCTAGTTAGTTATTTTCTTTTATTGCAATGTAATTGGGCCCTGTAGAATGGCTCTGATATTAGTGGTTGTAACTAGACACAGAAAAGTTATTAATGAGAAAGATTTACTTTAGCATTATTCAATGTGCAATGGTTCGATGTCTAGTACTTGCTCTATACCTTTTCTTGCAACTGCCTTCGCGCTCCGATATTCCGCGTTGGGGCGTGACAGCTTCCGTGGGATCCAGTAGGTCATAGACTGACTTGAGCGAGCACTGGAGCAACTTGAGGACTAGCAACGACGTGGGCAAGAGGTGATGTCTAAGGCCGCCAATGACGAGGACTACATTCATGCCTTCGCATGGAGGTACGAGGACCAAGTGTGCCGAGGGTCTCAATGCCTAGTCAGTGTTTTATGCCTAGTCCTTTCTTTCTTTCTTTTCTCTTAACCCTCAATTGCTTAGACTAACTTGATTTATGTTTGTTGTTGACCCTGAGGGTAGAGTTGCCACCCTTGAGGGCCTCCTCTACTCAACCATCCAGAAGACAGTGACTGAGCTGGTGAGTGCTCAACTACCCACTCTACCTCTTCCTGACTTTCATTTTCTGACCTATGTTCTTCTCTTCTAGCATGCCTAGCTTGAGCGGTCCCAGAAGATGGTGGACGACTCCTCTTCTTCCCATGAGGAGCCTAGTCATTCCACATTGGAGGGCTAGTTGGCAGCGGTAGAGACTGAGGGGAGGAGGACACGACCTAGCTTCACAAGCAGGTAAGCTACTAACCTCATGCCCTCTATTCTTTACTTTCCCTTATTACTTCTTTTGACTCATGTTCCGAATTGCAAGAGGCCGAGTTGAGTGAGGCTCTAGCATAGGTGGCCATGGTTGTTGAGTTGGATAGGGAGGTGGTGGAGTTGCGCCTAGGCCCTCAGGTGGAGGAGACAGCTGGGCTGCTTCGCAAGGTTGACGAGCTTCGTGCCAAGCTAGGGACTGAGTGCCATGCAGTCTCCATCATCCAAGCAGAGATGAGAGGGCTAGAGAGGGCTCGATCCTTAGTTGGTCGGAGTCGCCCGTCTGCTAGCATGAGTGATGCCCCTAGTGTCTCTGTAGGGCACTATTTGAAAGGTTCCTCCAAGCGACAGAGGAATGAGGACGCTGAGTGGCAAGAGGGCCCAGCTGAGGGGAGCACGACATGGCTGAGGGAGATTCCCCCTCCACCCTCTCGACCATACGAGGGTATAGGGGTAGTGGTTGAGTGTTTGTACGCTTTTTCCATTTTTGTTTACCATGATGATGTACAAATATGATGATATGGATTGGATCTTTTGGCCATAGAATGTGATTGTGTGTGTGTGACAGTAACGAGTACATTATGAGTGTCGTTTTCTTTCTTTTACTGCGATCTGCACACTTAGGCAAACAAGAAACAAGGTTAGATTTGCTCTTTGACTTAGCCCCTTGCTTTGAGCATGTTGAGTTTCCGACCTTGATAATGGTCAAATGGCTAAGCCTTGTTAAATAGGCGGAACGAAATAAATAAATGACATGCATGAATGATAAAAAAATTTTGGGGTTTGAAAATATTTATTTATGGATTTTGAAAGTATTTGATTTTTTGGAGTTTTGATGTATTTGATTTTTTTTAATTTTGATATATTTTGATTTTTGTTTGGAATTTGAAATATTTGATTTTTTAGAATTTTGAAATATTTGAATTTTTTTTGAAGTTTTGAATGTTTGATTTTTTTTAGTTTTAAAATTTTTCATTTTTCAGTATATATATATATATCGACGGGTTGTTCAGCACAGGCAGCCAGAATGTGACGCCAATGCCTGTCGCGTTCAGAACGTGACAGGGATGCTGGTCACGATCAGCCCTGAGAACGCGACCTATCGGGCTATCACGTTCTCAGGTCCTGCGCCTGAGTCCGAGCAGGAAAAGGTCCTTGCCTTGGATTACAGTCCAAGTTTCCACGTTTTGATATAGGGTCGTTCACAAATAGAGATCTCGGTGTACAATTGATGAAAATTCATGAACCTAGATTTAAACGAGTCTAGACATGCAAGGGTACTTACATTAAATAGGAATTTGAAAGTAAACATGGTCTTGACAGGATTTAAACATGACCATGCACGAAGAACACAAAAGCAATCTACAGTGAAGGTAAAAGAATTAATTCGAGTAGGATACTGGATGAAAATTGGGGATTTAAGAGGCAAATGATGCCTAACAACGAGCAGTATCTCCAGTTAAAATTTCATGGCATGAGATCAAGTATACATGGAGATCTAAATTAATTAATAGAGTTCGGGGTCAAGGTGATTGCAGAACTTCAAAAATATAGATCAAAAGATTGGGTCGATGATAAATAGAGCAACAAGGGGGCTTTTGTTCCTGATGTGTGGAACATCCTACAGACGAAATTAATTGAGTTTGGCTTGTGAGAATGCCTACCTTTGGGTCGTTTTATTTTCTAGGGCTTAGAACTCAAAGTGGAGGTTGAATCTCTTGAGCAAGCCTTCTCCCCACGAATTCTCCCTTCCTTTGGCCTCTCCTCCATGCCCAGCAAGCCTCAGCAACGCATTAGGGCCGACCATGGAGAGATTAAGGTGTATTTATGCTTCCCTTGTTTCTATTTCTTATTATGACTCTAATTCCCCTTTAATCTCGAGTTTTACTTATTTCCTTCCACCTTCCAAGCTTGTCACCTCCTAATGGGGTTAGGTTGGGTTGCAAATTCATGCCTAGCCAATTTGGGTAGGGTTAGGAGTCCAATTCCAACACAAAATAGCTATTTTAATGATTTAATAGCTTATTTCTTTTTAGGATATATTAAAGATACGAATTTAAGGTATTTTCCTATTATTCATCTTTTAAAAATCCCTATTTTGACCCAATAACTTTTATATGGTGCATTTGACAAAGCCCATCACTTCTTTTATTTTAATGGGTTTGAATTAATTCCCCTTTGCTTTTAATTTTACAATTTATTTATTTATTATTATTATTATTTATTTTTTTAATTTATTGAAAAATCAGGTTGCTACATCCTCCCCCTCTTAAAAGAAGTTGGTCCCCAAATTCATATGACCATAATGAAGAGAGTGTCTTACAGAAAAGATCGGGGTAATTTCACCTGATGATTCCTTCAGGTTCCCATGTGGCTTCTTCCACTCCACAATTATTCTAAAGAACTTTAACCACATGAATGGGATGGTTCCTGAGTTGTTGCACCTTTCTTTCCAATATCTTGATTGGCTTCTCTTCATATGTCATGTCCCTGTTCAGCACCAACTTCTCATGGCGAATGATGTGAGTCGGATCATACACATATTTTCTAAGCATAGAGACATGAAACACATTGTGTGCACATGCAAAATTCGGCGGCAACGCCAACCGATAAGCAACCTCACCAACCCTTTCGAGCACTTCAAAAGGGTCGATGAATCTAGGACTGAGCTTTCCTTTTACACCAAATCTTTAGATGCCACGGGTAGGTGATACCTTTAAAAGTACATGGTCAACTACTTGAAATTCTAAATCTCGCCTCCTCTTGTCAGCATAGCACCTTTGTCTAGACTGAGCAATCTTGAGCCGATCTCTAATCACCTGGATATCCCTGGTTGTATTTTGTACCATGTCCGGGCCTAGCCATTGTTGTTCTCCAACTTCATTCCAGCATGCAGGGGATCTACAGTTTCTACCATAGAGTGCCTCAAACAGTGCCATTTTAATACTCGCCTGGTAACTGTTGTTATAGGCGAACTCAATCAAAGATAAATGCTCATTCTAGTAGCCTTGGAAATCTATGGTGCAGGCTCTTAACATGTCTTCAACAATCTGGTTGGTTCTCTCAGTCTGCCCATCAATTTGTGGGTGAAATGTGATACTGAAATTAAGCTTAGTACTAAGTGTGGTCTGTAGTCCCTTCCAGAAATGAGAGGTGAATCTCAAATCTCGATCCGAGACAATAGATGATGGAACTCTATGCAATCTCATGATCTCCTTGACATATAAAGCAGCTAATATCTCCACCGACCACTTACACTTTATAGGTAGGAAGTGTGCGGATTTGGTTAGTCGGTCGACAATGACCGATATGGCGTTGTGTCCACCACGAGTCTTGGGTAAATCTGTAAGACTCGGCTTCCCGACTTTCCGTCCGGTGTCTGGAATAATTGGCTAGTAACGTGTCCAGGCTAGGCGACGCGTTAGTGTCGCGTTGTGGGTTTGTGACGGGACAGTCATCCTTGTCACGACGAGCTTGTGCGTCGCATTCTTATCATGCCCGGATTCTCCGTCGCATCTTCGTGTCGCTCCTGGTCAATGGGTCGCAACAGCTTTCTATCGTTTCGATCATCTGACGCCTGTCAGAGTGGCAGGCATGTCAGTACAACCTGTCGTGTTGTCGCGGCGTCCTTGGGGGACGTGTTCTTATCACGGTGCGTTGACCCGTCGCGTTAAGGTTCTTAACGCGACGCGTCGCCCCGTCACATCTTGGGTGCCGAAGGCATAAGGCCTTGGATGGCAACCCTTTCCCCCTCTTTTCCCTCTTTCCCCTCTCTTCTCTCTCTCCAGCGGTGCTCCGCCTCCCTCTCTCCCCTTTGTGTGTTTCAGGCGAGGAGTAGGGCCGTGAGAGGTGTCCTAGCGTCATGGAGCTTGCGTGGAGTGAGGAGGAGGTGGCCAATCCGACATGAAGGGCCCTATTGAGGTTTGTTCTTCGTTTAAGGTAGGGATTGCTTGAACTCTTCTCAATCCGAGTGGATTGGGAGCCCCTCGTGGTTTGTAGTTAGTGTTTACTGCTTCTCCATGATCCCCTCCCCCGTGTGGTGATGTGTGTGGCTTGTAGGCGGCCCCGGGATAGAGCATCCCATGGGTCTGCCTCTCTGCTGGTGTTGCGACCGAGGTGTGCGTCGCGACACCAGAAGAGGCGTTTGCCCGGTCGGGCGTGACCTTATCGCGACGTGTTGGTCGACCGTGATAAGGATAGCTGTCGTGACGTGTTTTCCGATTACGACAACGTTTACTGTCGCGATGCATTGCCCCGTCGCCACAGGGTTGCTGTCGCGGTGCCTTTCCCCATCGCGATGGTATCGCAATGGCCCAGGGGGACGCGACAGTGCCTGTGTGTGCCTCGGGTGTTCCGTGGTTCCAGTTGGGGTGCCGGGTGTGCCCCAGGGCTGGCTTGTCCTCAGGACCTTCAGGTGAGGAATGTTGCAGGTTACCGGGCTGCGTTCTGTGAGCGAAGGTGACACCTTCATGGCCGTGTCCTAGCAGCAGTGCCAGGAGGGTCGTGTCTGCCTAATAATCGATTGACCGGTGGCCAATTGATTATTAGCAGAGTGATGGGTTTTTCTTACCGACTGGTGGTGTTCCGAGGTTCTGGCTCGTCCGTGTGTGCCTCTTGCTTGTTGGGCATGTCTTAGGAACCAAGCCAGTGGTTCGGTGTGGTTCCTGTTGTGCTTGCCCCGCCTGTTCGTCTGGTGCTTGGCACTTAAGGGCTTGTCCCATTTAGAGGTTGTCCTCATTTCATGGGACCCCCATCCTCGGGAGCCTGTTAAGGGAGTGCTCTGGGCTACGAGTGTGCTCGAGTTGGCAGCCGAGTTGGAGGACTCTAGAGCGGAGGGGAAAACGAGGTTTGGACAGCGGCGCTAAGTCGTTTGTAGAGCTCTCTTGTCTGGGGCGAGACGCCGAGGTTGTTGCGGTGTTTTCTTCCCGGCGCGGCTCAGATAGTCCTTTGTCTTACTGTCTCTCTCTGCGTTGGTTCCGGAGCCACATAGTGGTGCTAGGCGTGGGGCCGCAGCTTGGCCAGGCTACGGTGTTGCGTGCATTTGTGTGTTTCTCTGGCTGCTCTATCTCGCTCTTCCGCGGAGGGGAGGCAGGAGCTAGGCTGGTGAGCGGAGGGCATGGACGGGGTGTCCCCATCTTGGCTGCTAGCGGCGGTGGCTTGGTTGTTGTTGTTGTGATGGTGTTTCCTCACGACATTTCCAAGTACGACTAGTTGCCCGAGCTTGCACGGCGGTTATAGCCTTGCTGTAACTAGTTTCCTTGGGCGTCATTGGTCTGGCCTTGTGCGGACCTGTGGTTCTGGTGGTTTCCGCTTCGGTGTCCTCTCGGTTCTATTCATTCTTGGGTGCCAATTCGTGGTGGCACTGGCGTGTGTGGGTTCCCGACCTCACGGTGTGTCCGGGGTCCGGGGTAGTTCTGCTTGTGTGTCCTCGACCTTGTGGAGGTCTGATGTGTTCGTGCTTGAGGTGAGACGTCGTTCTCACCTGGTTGTTGCGTGGTCTCAACGGGTGTGCCGAGGGTTGCTTCCGCTTTGTGCCTGACTCCGTTGGTTTCTGCAGGCGTCGTGTGTGTATGTTATGACCTTGGTTGGTGGTCATGGCATTGCATTGTTCTGTTCCGTTGCTTAGTAGTACCCTGCTATAGGTGTTCCTCGTTTACAGCTTTCTAGGGTACTTTCCTATTTTCGGAGTTCTTGCTGCTCTGGCCTGGAGGGACTGGTAATCCCTACTGGGCCTTGTTCGCGAGGCTCACCCCCCTACTTCCTTTAGCTAGGGGCTCGTCTTCGCGAGAGCTTGGTGTCGGACAGGTTGCGGAGGTGGCTGTGGCACCGTGTGTTGTCAGCAGTAGTGAGAGTGACTGTTGTGAGCTCTTGTACCTGATTGAGTTGAGAGTTGTGCTTTGCAGGTTCTCGGGGTATGCCCCTTAAGGACTGCACCTTTCTTCTTGTACCTGTGCTTTTACTTGGGACACATTGTACAATTGTTATATCTTGTTATAGTTATTTAAATTCAGTACATATCTCACTAGACTATTCTTCTAACCCTTGCGGGTCTTCGGATTTGTGGGTGGCGACGCGAACTTCGAGTCCCTGGCGGGGTCTGAGAGGTCAGGTTGTTACAGTTGGTATCAGAGCGTGGGTCTGTTGAGATTTGTAATGACTTAATAACTATAGCTATTTCAAAGAATGGTACTAGTACACTGCTGACAACTTCCGACTAGTGTGAGGCTTGTGCTTTCAATTGTTTTGTAGGTGTGCGGCTTCCCTACAAGGTTTGTGTGCGTGATGCAGGAGGGTTGCAACTGTTGCCGTTCCGCAAGCGTGGCGAGTGTGGTCACTCGGTGTGTTCGTGCCATGGTGGCGGGGTTGGCGGTGGACTCACTGGAAGTGGTCTTCCCCATATGGAGGACGCTTGCACACAAGTCCCGGCGCAGTGCTCTTGGTAGTCTTCGGTGCAATTGGTTGCGTGCGTGCCACTATGGCTGAGAGAGCCTGCGTGTGGTGTGGCCTTCACCGGTGCAGGGTTGTTGTCTGTGGAACCGGTCGAAGTGTCCTTGCCTTGTGTCCCTTGTTGTTGGGGTGTGTGCTGTGTTGGTCTTGAGTGTGGTCTCTTGTCTGTGCGCTATTGGGCGCTATGCTCTGCTTGGTCGGCGTTGTTGCTTGAGCTAAGTAGGTGTTCTGTGTGCCGTGTTGCATCGCTGGTTGAGCGTTGCGGAACTTGCATGTGGTTGTTGTCGGATTGGTGCTGGCTGGTTGTGAGCTCTGGTGAGGTGCTCCTGGAGTTCTTCTCTATTGGTTCTGGCAGAAGTGTGGTTTCCCCAGAACTGTGTTGTGCTCGTTTCTGGTTGCTGTTGTGTTGCCCTCTAGGTTGAGGTGCATCGCTTGGTTTCCCGGTGTTCTGGTGAGGTTTCCTAGAACCGTTTGTTGTTGTCTTGGTGAGGGTTTCTCTCAGGACTGTTCCATGCTCATTTCTGTTGTTGCTGTGCTACCTCAGGGTCTGAGGTGTGCTGTTGGTTTGGCTGGTGCGTTCTGGCAGGTTTTCCCAGAATGGTGCCTTGGTGGTTCTGGTAGAGGTTCTCCCAGGACCGGCTTGTGTTACTTCTGCTCGCTGCAGTGTTCTCTCTGATGGTCCGTGTTGTTTGGTCGTTTGGGTTGTTCATTCTGGTGAAGGTTCCTCCCAGGATCGCCCTTTGTCGTTTCTAGCGGAGGTTCCTCCCCAGGAGTGCTTTGTGTTCATTTCGGGCCACCGTTGTGTTGCCCCTGTGATTCGAAGTGTGCCGTTTGGTTGGGCTGCATTCTGGTGAGGTTCTCCCAGGACGGCTCTTGGCACTTTTGGTGGAGGTTCTCCCCAAAGTTGCCCAGTGTTTGTTTTAGTTGTCGCTGCTCTCTCTCTATGTAGAGATGAGCTGTCATTGTTGTCGGTTGGACTGTCTATGTTACAATCTGCCTGGGCGTTTCCGGTCAAGGTGTGGTGCCCTTGGCTGTGCGTCTAGCTGCTGTGTTGGCCAGGTTGCATTGTTGTTCATTTCCAAGTTTCTCGGCTGTACTGGTGGGACGTCGTGTGTCCCCGTGGTCAGGTGGTTTGCTTCTTTTCTCACGCCCTGCGTGCTCTTACAGATGGTGGTCTGGTGAGTGTCGTGGGTGTTTGGCTGGCTGTGCTTCTTGTAGAAGTGTCAGTCTTGCATTGTGGATTTTCCCTCTCGCGCGTGGAGAGACTCGTTGTGTGTGTCTCCTTCCTCTGCTTTTCATGGGTTGCTCAGAGTGGCGATGCTCCACTGTGGTGTTGTGTTGCCAGGGTGCGCATCGTTGCGACCTTCTAGTGGAGTCATCTTCCCTTGAGTTGTTTTTGGGTTAAGCTGGTTGCTCCCCTTGTGCCGACGTTTCCTTGTGGCACTGTGGGTCGGTGGACCTGTTTGTGCCATTTGTCGTTGTGATTGTTTCTTGCTACTTGCCTGAACAATTTGGGGCATTGGGTCCCTGTTAGTTTGGTGCGAGGTAGTACCATTTTTTGTCGGGTTGCATGCGTGATCGTTGCTCTGTTCTACACTGATTTTCTTGCTTGGCTTGCTCGTGCAAGTGCTATTTCGGAGTGTGCCTCGGCTTGTGCCTTGGAGGCTTTTCATGTCGTCATTTTGGTGTTGGACCTCTCTATCAGTCGTGATAGAGGTGGTGCTTCTTGCTCTTGCGTGCCAAGGAGTTGCTACGGTTTTTGCTCCCCGTGCGGCAGAGTTGGTGCTCCATGTTTTGGTGTGCTTTTTGGAGCCAACGTCGTTTTTGTGCTCTTGATGTTGTCGGATTTCCTTGTGCTTCTGTTGTGGGCCTCTGGTGGAGAGTCCCCTTCGATGGGCCCTGTGTCGTCTCGGGTCATTGGTGCTATTGCGTGAGCTGCACCTTGAGCATTTTTTGATGGTTCGTGTTTTTGTGCCTTAAGGGCTGGGGCCGGCATGGCCTGTTGTGCCCTTCTAGGCTTGCGATTCTTTGTGTGTGGCTTTTGGGCAGGTCTTTTTTGGAGAGTACTTCTCGTTAGCCCGTAGTGTTGTTTCGGCCACTGGTGCACCTGTGCTGCACTTTGCTTAGTTTTTGGTGCTTGTGGTAGCACCGTGTGCTCGTGCACGAGTGTTTTGGTTTTGTGCGTCTGGAGCCTTGGTGCATTGTGTTGTACCTTGGGTGGCTCCCGGTGCTTATGATAGCACCATGTGTTATGTCGTGTGCCTGTTCGTGAGATTTGTGCATCGTTTCACGACTTCGCTCGGTGTTCAAGGCATTGGGCTTTCTGCCTCTGGGACACGTCTGCTAGCCTGAGCATTGTGGTTGTACCGTTACCGCTATGGGGTGGCTACTTTGCCTTGTCTAGGTAGCCCTATCGGTGGTACGCCTGGCTTTGGTCATAGCATGTTTCTTGGTTTTCCCTCTCGCTTTGGGAGCGAGTGTGTTCGGTTGTGGTACCCTACTTCGGTCTGGGTCCCTCCGAGGTTGACGTGTTGTTCTCGACCTCTACGGTTGTTTGGGTTCCTGTGTGGTTGTGCGTCATTCTGGTGGTTGGCACGTTGGTACCCGCGCTGAGCCCTGTGTGCGTGTGGCGGTTCTGCTGCCAATTCCTCATTGGTTCTCCGCTGTGTGTGGTGTTGGTGAGTCTGGAAGCTGATGGCGGAGTCTCCTGTCGGTTCGTCTAGTGACAGTGAGGCCTATTGGCTTGCTAGTACTCGACCACATGGTTTGTCGACGTTGGGAGGTGTCCAGTTTCGACTTAACCTCAGACGTCTTCTGTGTTTCCGTCGCGGTGTGCCACATTGTGGAGCGTGTAACTCCAAATTTTTGTGGCTTCGCATGCATTTGGTGTCCTTGTCGGACCACGAGGAAGGTCTGGGTGAGACCTAGTGGTGACAGTGGATGTCATTTTCGCATGTTCAGGTTTCTCCGCGTGCGTTTGCTTTCCCTGTTGGACCGCGAGGAAGGTTTGGGTGAGACCTACCGGTGACGGTGGATGTTGTTCCTTGTGTTGAGGATTCTCCACGAGCGTGTTGTCGCTCTAGTTCTTGTCCCTCGCGTGGCTTCTCGGTTGGGCTGGTGACCGATGCTAGCTGTTGCTAGTAGCGTGAGGCTGTTCCCATAAGTGTTGTGCTTGACTCTAAGGCATTTTTTTGGGTTGCTGTCGACAACGGTGTGCTCTGTCGGGTTTTACTGGCGATAGAGTGAGTTGCTGACCGGTGATTCTCATGTTGTTGTCGGCAACTGCGTCCTCTGTCGGGTTTTGCTGGCGATAGAGTGGGTTGCTGGTCGGCTACTCCCAACAACGGGGTCTATTGGTGGCTACAACCGTGCGGTTTTTGGCTGACGTTTTTCTGCTGCTCAGGCTAGTTTTGGCATTGCTCAGCACCTGTGGGGTTGTCATCCCAGTTGGACACCCCATGTGTGGCTAGAGTGAGCCATTGGTTTCTCGGCTTGGTGCTCCACCCGCGTTTGGAGCGTGTTGAAAGTCGTTGGGTTTTCTGTTGTGTGCTCCCCATGTGTTTGGAGCCCGTTATGTGAGCCGTTGGTTTTCCATCTTTGTGTGCCCACGCGCGTTTGGCGGTGTGGTTATTGCCATGATGAGGTCGTGGTGAGACTTAGTGGCTCTTCGCACCCACACTTCGTATGCTCCGCGGGTGTTTGGCTGTATGATTGTTGCTACGAGGACGTCGTGTTGAGACTTAGTGGCTTATTCGCATTGGTCTTACGTTTGCTCCATGTTCTTCATTTCATGCCTCAGGGTCTTTTAGGAGTACCTTAAATTTCAAGGACGAAATTGTTTTAAGGGGGGTAGGATGTAAGACCCGGCTTCCCGGCTTTCCATCCGGTGTCTGGGATGACTGGCCACTAGTGCGTCCAGGCTAGGCGATGCGTTAGTGTCACGTCGTGGGTGTGTGACGCTACAGTCATCCTTGACGCAACGAGCTTGTGTGTCGCGTTCTTGTCATGCCCGGATTCTCCGTCGCATCTTCGTGTCGCGCCCGGTCAACGGGTCGGACAACTTTCTATCGTTTCGATCGTCTGACGCCTGTCAAGGTGGCAGGGGTGTTAGTACGTCCTGTCGCATTGTCACTGCATCCCAGGGGGACGCGTTCTTGTCGCGGTGCGTTGACCCATCGCGTTAAGGTTCCTAACATGACGCGTCGCCCCATCGCGTCTTAGGTGCCGAAGGCATAAGGCCTTGGCCGGCGACCCTTTCCCACACTTTTCCCTCTTTCCCCTCTCTTCTCTCCCTCCGGCGGTGCTCCCCCACCCTCTCTCTCCTTTGTGTGTTTCAGGCGAGGAGGAGGACCATGAGTGGTGTCCTAGCATCGTGGAGCTTGCGTGGAGCGAGGAGGAGGTGGTCAATCCGACGTGAAGGGCCCTATAGGGCTTCGTTCTTTGTTTAAGGTAGGGATTACTTGAACTCTTCTCGATCCGGGTGGATTGGTAGCCCCTCGTGGTTTGTAGTTAATGTTTACTGCTTCTCCATGCTCCCCTTCCCCGTGTGGTGATGTGTGTGGCTTGTGGGTGGCCCCGGGATGGAGCATCCCATGGGTCTGCCTCTCTGCTGGTGTCGCGACCGCGGTGTGCATCGCGACACCAGAAGAGGCGTCTGCCCAGTCGGGTGCGACCTTATCACGACGCATTGGCCGGTCGCGATAAGGATCACTATCATGACGCGTTGCCCCGTCTCCATAGGTTTGCTGTCGTAGTGCCTTTCCCCATTGCGATGGTATCACGATGGCCCAGGGGGACGCGACAGTGCCTGTGTGTGCCTTGGGTGTTCCGTGGTTCCAATTGGGGTGACGGCGTGTGCCCCAGGGCTGGCTTGCCCTCAGGACCTTCAGGTGGGGAACGCGGCAGGTTACCAGGCTGCGTTCAGTGACTGAAGGTGACACCTTTGTGGTCGTGACCTGGCAGCAGTGCTAAGAGGGTGTTTGCCTAATAATCGATTGACCGGCAGTCAATCGATTATTAGCAGAGCGACGGGTTTTCCATACCGACTGGTGGTGTTCCGAGGTTCTGGCTCGTTTGTGCTTGCCTCTTGCTTGCTGGGCTTGTCGTGGGTTACAAGCCAGCAGTTCGGCGTGGTTCTTGTTGTGCTTGCCCCGCCTGTTCGCCCGGTGCTTGGCACTTGAGGGCTTGTCCCATTCAGAGGTTGTCTCTCTTGCCTGGGACCCCCATCCTCAGGAGCCTATTGAGGGAGTGCTCTGGGCTACGAGCATGCTCGAGTTGGAAGCCAAGTTGGCAGACTCTAGAGTGGAGGGGAAAATGAGGTTTGGACAATGGTGCTGAGTCGTTTGTAGAGCTCTCTTGTCTGCGGCAGGATGCCGAGGTTGTCGAGGTGTTTTCTTCTCGACGCAGCCTAGATAGTCCTTTGTCTTACTACCTCTCTCTGCGTTGGTTCCGGAGCCACATAGTGGTCCTAGGCATGGGGCCGCAGCTTGGCCAGACTGCGGTGTTGCGTGCATTTGTGTGTTTTTGTGGCGGCTCTGTCTCACTCTTCCGCGGAGGGGAGGCAAGAGCTAGGCTGGTGAGCGGAGGGCGTGGACGGGGTGTCCCCCTCTTGGCTGCTAGCAGCAGTGGCTTGGTTGTTGTTGTTGTGACGGTGTTTCCTCACGACGTTTCCAAGTACAACTAGTTGCCCGAGATTGCACGGCAGTTATAGCCTAGCTGTGCCTAGTTTCCTTGGGCGTCGTTGGTCTGGCCTCGTGCAGACCTGTGCTTCTGGTGGTTTCCGATTTGGTGTCCACTCGGTTCCGTCCATTCTTGGTTGCCAGTCCGTGGTGGCACCAACGTGTGTGGCTTCCCGACCTCGCGGTCTGTCTGGGGTCTAGGGTGGTTCTGCTTGTGGGCCCTCGACCTTGTGGAGGTCTGAGGTGGCCGTGCTTGAGGCGTGACGTTGTTCTCACCTGGTTGTTGCATCGTCTCAGTGGGTGTGTCGAGGGTTGCTTCTGCTTTGTACCAGACTCTGTTGGTTTTTGCGGGAGTCGTGTGTGTGTGTCACGACCTTGGTTGGTGGTCGTGGCATTGCATTGTTCTGTTCCGTTGCTTAGTAGTACCCTGCTGTAGGTGTTCCTCACTTTACAGCTTTCTAGGGTAGTTTCCTATTTCCGAAGTTTCTGCTGCTCTAGCCTGTGAGGGGCTCGTAATCCCTACTAGGCTTGTTCGCGAGGCTCACCCCCCTACATCCTTCAACTAGGGGCTCGTCGTCACGGGAGCTCAGTGCCAGACAGGTTGCAGAGGAGGCTGTGTTTCCATGTGTTATCAGCAGTAGTGAGAGCGAGTGTTGTGAGCTCTTGTACCTGAGTGAGTTGAGAGTTGTGCTTTGCAAGTTCTCGGGGTATGCCCCTTAATGACTGCACCTTTCTTCTTGTACCTATGCTTTTACTTGGGACACAATGTACAGTTATTATATCTTGTTATAGTTATTTAAATTCAGTACATATATCACTAGACTATTCTTCTAACCCTTCTGGGTCTTCGGATCTGTGGATGGCGACGCGAACTTCGGGTCCTTGGCGGGGTCCGGGTGGTCGGGTCGTTACAAAACCCATGATGAAGTCCATGCCAATGCTTTCCCATTTCCATTCTGGAATATCTAATGGTCTAAGCACGCCAATGGGGCGCATGTGTTTTGCCTTTACCTGTTGGCAAGTAAGGCAATGAGCGACATGCTCGGCTACTTCTCTCTTCATGTTCGGCCACCAAAACGTTCTTTTCATGTCTTGATACATTTTGGCACCTCCATGATGAATTGTATACTTCATCTGGTGAGATTCATCCATTAATTTTCTCTTCAGTTCTTCATTGTCTGGTACACATGTCCTCCTTTGGAATACAAGCCTTCCATCCTCGAACATAGCAAAGTCCAACTTTTCAACTAAGGTTTCCTTGATGCGAATCAAGAATGGATCGTTGTCTTGTTGAGCTTTGATCTCTTCCAGCATGTCAGATTGAATCTTGATATTGGCAACCAAGACTCGATCATCCCTATGTTCAATATTCAAGTCTAACCTTGCGAATTGTTCTATTAGTTGCATGTCACTAAGAACTAGACTTGATAAAGATGCCATCACCTTTCTACTAAGAGCATCAGCTACGGCATTCCCCTTGCCTGGATGGTACTTGATGTTGAAGTCGAAATCCTTCAAGTATTCAAGACATCTTATCTGCCTCATGTTAAGTTCCTTCTGGGAGAATAAATACTTTAAGCTCTTGTGGTCTGAGTAGATAGTAAATTGTTCGCCATACATATAATGTCTTCAGATTTTCAAGGCGAAGACCACAGCAGCCAACTCTAGATCATGCACAGGGTAGTTGACTTCATGCGTCTTCAGTTGTCTTGAAGAATAGGCAATGACTTTCTCTTTCTGCATCAATACGCAGCCTAGCCCAATTCCTAAGGCATCAGTATAGATAGAGAAACCTTCTCCCTCTATGGGAAGAGCGAGAACCGGAGCTGAGGTCAGACATTCTTTCAGAGTTTGAAAATTCTTCTCACACTCTTTACTCCAGGAGTAGGGATTCTCCTTTCGGTAAGACACTTGAGAGGAACGGCGATCTTGGAGAAGTCCTTGATGAACTGCCTGTAGTAGCCAGCTAGTCCTAAGAAGCTTCTGATTTCTATGACATTAGTTGGTCTCTCCCAATTGAGTACAACTTCGACTTTGGCGGGATCAACGGAGATGTCGTCCTTGGAGATGACATGCCCTAATAAGGACACTTCTTCGAGCCAGAATTTGCACTTGCTCAGCTATGCATACAGTTTGTTGTCTCGCAAGACTTGCAGTGCGATCTTCAGATGTTCTTCATGTTCTTCTTTGGTCTTTGAATATATGAGGATGTCATTGATGAAGACGACCACGAACTTGTCAAGATATGGTCGATATATGTTGTTCATGAGTTGCATAAAGGTTGCAGGAGCATTGGTCAGACCAAAAGGCATAACGACAAATTCATAGTGTCCATACCTGCTCCTGAAGGCCGTTTTGAAAATATCGTTGTCCTTGATCCTCATTTGATGATAGTCAGATCGAACGTCAATCTTAGAGAAACATTGAGCTCCATATATCTGGTCGAAAAGTTCATCGGCCCGAGGCAATGGGTACTTGTTCTTGATGGTTAGCTGATTGAGTTGTCGATAGTCTATACATAGCATCATAGATCCATCTTTCTTTTTAACGAACAGCACAGGCGCTCCCCATGGGGAAGTACTTGGTCTGATGAACCCTTTTTCTAATAGCTCCATCAGTTGTGCCTTCAGTTCCTTTAGCTCGGCAGGTGACATCCGGTACGGTTGATGCGATACCGGGGCAGCTCCAGGGATCAACTCAATGGCAAAGTTGACATCACATTTCGGGGGAATCCCTGACAGATCTTTGGGGAACACATCTGGGTAATCCTAGACTATGTGTATGTCTTCGATCTTAGAACCCTTCTTTGCAACTATTACGGCTGCAAGGAAAGCAAAGCAACCTTTCCTTATCATGTTGTGGGCCTTTATGGCAGAGATTAGAGACATTTGTCTCTTATGTCTAATCCCAGTGAATGACAGCTTATGGAAATCACTAAAGGTAACTTTCCCTTTCTTACAGTCGACACTTGCCCCATAAGTGGACAACCAATCGGCTCCCAAAATTACATCATAGCCTTCTATGGGCATACACACCAGGTCGGCTTTTAGGTTATGTTCTCCGATCATTACATCGGCAGATGAAAAGTATTTGTTCAATTTCTCTTTCCCTCCCAGTGGTGTTGTAACAGAGAATTCACATCCCACGGATATAGGTTTAGCATTCAAGGTATCAGCAAAGTTTTGAGATATAAATGAATGAGTTGCTCTAGTATCAAATAAAACAAATGCTAATAAGGAGAAAACTTGTAGGGTACCTTCTACCACGCCACCTTCCTCAGCGGACTCTTCATCATGCAGGGCTTGCAGTCTCCCCTGTTTCTTAGGCACATTAGTGCGCCTCTCATTTTCCTTCAGTAAGGGGCACTCGGGAATATAGTGCTCACGGCTTCCACAGCACAGACATGCGCCAGCTTTCATCCAGCATTCGTCAACTGTGTGACCAGGCATGTCACAGTGCTTGCAGTTGCTCTTTGCTGGAGTGTTAGGAACGAAGATGTAACACCCCGGAAATTTAGTAATTTAAAAACTTCAGGAATAAAGAGGGATAATTAATTAAACATATGTGAGAGACTTCCAACACCATGTAATAATGATCCATTAACAAGATTGGTCCAATAGAACGTATTTGGCCCAAGGATGTAAATGAGCTGGGATAGGGAATTACCCATAAATTCGTGTAGGTAAATATGCCATAATTAGATAGGGCAATTTAGGCTTAAAATAAAGGTGATTAGTCATGTATGGTAAGCCAAAACCGAACCCAACCCTAAGAGGAGGTTTCCTAAACCACTATTACCTCTTTTGGAGGAAAGAGTCCCAGATTCTTGGAAAAACAGGGAGAAAATTCGCAGCCCCTTTCCTAGTATCGTTAGGACTCTTAACTACAACCTAAATCTATAAGAACTCATCCTCAAACTCTTGGGGAAGGTTTAACAATGAGTTGGGGTCGTTTGGAGTCAGGCTAGAACTTCTGAGGAGCAGGAGAAAGGCTGGGAACCTGGAGCTTCATCCCCTACATCTTCTGTTGCATCCAGAATATTGACTAGTCTTAGATCTTCGTAAAGGTAGGTGTTCTCGGGTCAAGATTAAAGGAAACCAACACCATCATGTAGTTCTTTGAGTCTAGGATCATTTTCACTTGGTTTGACTAGTTTTCATGGAGTATACATTGAGTATTCGTGATTTTCCCGAAGTCTGGCACAGTTAGGGCTTTCCCGTTCTTCTTATTATGCATGTGATTCGCGACTAAATTTGACTAAACTTTCTTCATGAAAGTTATTCTACTTGACGTCACGATCATCTTTTATGTTGGATGTTTTGTCCAAACATCTTTAATTAGAGAGTTACAAGCATGGTAAGAGAGTCATTGCATGATACTGCGATTTCGGGCTACACTTAGCTTTCTGTTCTTCATATGTTTTCTCGGGATTCAAGACCGAATTTGATCCAACCCTCAACATCAAAATTCTTCTACTAGTTGTCCTCGTCATCTTTTGTGTTGCACATTTTGTCTATATGTCATTTTTTAGAGAGTTATAAGAGACGAAGTGATTAGCTGCATGAGATGTGTTTTCGGATTCCACATGACTTATAAGTTTTGTTTTGGAAGGGCACTAGTGTCGACACTACTTAAGACAGTGTCGATACACTGTCCCAAAACCACCCAGATGATGTTCTGGGAAAGCCTCTAGTGTCGACTCTACTTGAGCCAGTGTCGACACACTGTCCCAGTTGACCCAGAAGGTTTTCTGGAAAACTGATCTAGTGTCGACACCACCTGTGCTAGTGTCGACACACTGTCCCAGTTTGACCTAGAGAGTCTCTGGGAGCTGATCTAGTGTCGACACTACCTGTGCTAGTGTCGACACACTGTCCCATATTGGCCAGAAGGTTTTCTGGAAGCTGTCTCTAGTGTCGACACTACTTGATCTCGTGTCGACACTACTTGACCTTTTTGCCTTGTATTTGAAGCATTGTGTCGACACTACCTGATCTAGTGTCGACACTACCTGACCAGTTTTGCATGATTTTGTCCTGTGTTTGAAGCATTGTGTCGACACCACTTGAACTAGTGTCGACACTACCCTTACGAGAAATTTGCATGTTTTGGGTCTAATCAACTCATGATGTCTACTAGCATGTGCATGATGTCATATAGTATGCATGGACCTAAAATAAATCAACCCATTGAAAAATAGTAATGATATGAATACGATTCTAATGTGTAATTGTGATTGATCTTATGTCCATTGGATTATCTGGTGATCTTGCTTATTGTCAATTGATAAAATAAGAATATGATATGAATGTGGGGATGAATACATGTTAGTATGGACATGTTAGTGGTGTTAATGTTATGATTTGCATATGAGTTTCATGATGACATGTTTTCCAGTGTTCAATTAATTACTTGTCATATGCACACATGTTAGGAAAGCACATGTTCTGCATACGATCTGTCTTTAGAAACATCCTCATGTCAAGACATTAATGATCTATGAAACATAAGATACATCGTTATCCTGCCTTGTTCTTTTGAGCTGTTTGTCATTCCTTGACTCTATGAATGATCACGTTCCTTTTACTATGAGCTTGTTATTGAAACTCTATGGCCATAATATGAATCTGTTTGTTCGGCACAACGTGGGACTTCGGTCCAAACTTGATCCAATGCCTGTGCAATAGGGGCCCTGTCCGGTCCTGTGGAGGAGCGCCCCAACGTACTTATTAACCGCGGGAGTATGGACTCTCGGTGCTTGGCATAGCACAACTGACATGCAAGATTGTGAAAATGTGCCTCCTATTTGACGTGATAAGTTTGACTTGACATGATATGATACGTCTGTTCATGTGAACACATGAGATCTGTTTGAATATGGCCAATCTCTTTTGATATGATTCTATTCTTGAAATATCTGTCCACGGTATATGAAACTCGACATTTGATCTGATATGATATTTGTTCTATTCTGCTATTCAATCTGTTAGTATTGCATACATTGTCATCATATTCATATACATATCTGCCTATTTAAAATGTTAATCATGTATACTAGTGCCCGTACGTTATTGATATGTAAATCCTACTGAGATAGTTCGCTCACCCCTATCATCCTGCCCTTTTTCAAGTAGTGATGAAAACCGTGGAGTCGGATGGGACTGGGCAAGAGTGACGAGCACCCGTCCTATGAATAGTTGTCAGCTTAGGAATAGAAATTTAAGTAGTTGATGTATTAGAGAAACGTTGTTATTTGATTAATAAACATCTTACAGTTGATTATTCTCGCGTGAGGTTGTATCTAGTTGAATGGTATGGAATAAAAGTATATACTCTTGGTGACCATAATATAGTCTCGAATGTGTTATTATATTCAATTGTGACTCTATGTAATTCAACTTTGATACGCCTGTTTGTATCGTTCACGTCCCCCGGTATTTATTCCGCTGCTAAATATCGGGGCGTGACAGTTGGTATCAGAGCCTGAACTTTAGGGTCCAAGGGAATAGGAACATAGAATGAAACTAGACTACACGAGTCAAAATTTGTCGTACCTAATGTGAGCTTGGGTAGAGCCATGGGAATAGAAGTCACATGTGATATATTTAGATGACTAACTCACATTATTATCTTGAAGGTGATTATTACCTCAATGGCCGCTGAACGTGCCCAGGCTAGGGACATGCAACGAACCATAAAGAACTTGACTGAGGCTATCTTACAAGCCACCCATGGTGGAGGTAACCGCGGAGCCGGTGAGCTCCACCGGAATTTCCGGAACATGGATCCGCCTAGGTTTGAAGGGAGTACTAACCCAGATGTTGCTAAACACTGGGTTAAGGAGATTGAAAGGATATTCAAGGTTATGCAATGCACAGACAAGAACAAGGTGCTCCTGGCGACTTTCCAGTTGGAAAAGGATGCCAGGGCATGGTGGGAGTCGTTAGAAGCAACCCTAAATGGACAACAACTGACATGGGCTCAGTTCATTGAGCGTTTCAACGCCAAGTACTTTTCTGAGAGGGTCCAAGAACGGAAAGTAGCCGAATTTGCGGCTTTGAAGCAAAGAGGACTCAATGTGGCTGAGTATGAGGCCCAATTCTCTCGGCTGTCCCGATACGCTGTTCATTTAATTGGGACAGAAAGGATGAAGGCAAAACGCTTTCTGAATGGCTTGAGGCCCCAGTTCATCACCCAACTGGCGCCAATGGACATTCAAACTTATGCTGAAATGGTTAAGAAGGCTCAGCTATTGGAAGATGCCATGGAGACTGCCGAAAGGATTAAGGGAAAATCCTTGAAACGAGAACAAGTGTCTTCTGCTGGGAGGTATCAGCCGACTATTGGGAAGAAAAGGCCCAGTGGCGGGGTAAATGAACCAGCGGATAAAAATCCGAAGGAGTTAGGTAAGCAGATAATGGTGACAAAGGGAGAAAGGTGCAAACATTGTGACAGAGCTGGTCATCGGTCTAAAGAATGCTGGAGAGCACAAGGGAGATGCCTACGCTGTGGGAGTCGTGAGCATAGGATCTCGGACTGCCCAATGTTGAAAGAACAAGCCCCTTAGGACAAACGTCCGAATGGACAGAAGAGGCAAGGCCGATTGCAAGCTGTCCAGGAACCAGAAACTACTGAAGAAGGAGGTATCGTGGAAGGTACACTTACTATTCTTTCCCGACCCGCATATGTTCTCTTTGATACGGGAGCTACGCATTCCTTCATATCTCAAACATTTGTTGATACCCTACCTTTGAAACCCGTCCCAATGAAATCCATAATAGTTGTGTCAACCCCGATTGGTCCTGGTACCAATCTTACAAACCATATACCATCCAGTGAGGTGTTGATTGAAACCCAAAACCTACCAGCAAATTTAATATGTATGGACATGGCGGGGTATGATGTGATACTGGGAGCAGACTAGATGTCTGAACATGGGGCTAGTATCAATTGCAGGAGGAGTCAGGTAACTTTTAGCCAGTACCCAAAACTAGTGTTCACAGGGGATAGAAACCGCAGGAGATGGTCAATTATCTCTGCACTACAAGCCAAAAGGATGATGAGGAAAGGTTGTATGACCTTTCTTGCTGCTGTAGTCATTGCAAAGAAGGAAGTCAAAGTAGAGGACATCCATGTCGTCAGCGAATACACTGATGTTTTCCCCGAAGACTTGCCAGGAATTCCTCTTGAGCGAGAGGTCGATTTTACCATCGAGTTAGTCCCTGGAGCAGCACCGATATCTAGGGCACCATATAGAATGTCCCCCGCAGAACTGAAAGAATTAAAAGAGCAACTGATGGAACTGTTAGAGAAGGGTTTCATCCGACCAAGCACATCGCCATGGGGTGCACCTGTCCTCTTCATCAAGAAGAAAGATGGGTCGATGAGGCTATGCATAGATTACAGACAATTGAATCAGTTAACCATCAAGAACAATTACCCTCTGCCGAGAATTGATGAGTTGTTTGATCAATTATCTGGAGCTAGATACTTCTCTAAAATAGATCTCCGATCCGGTTATCATCAATTGAGGATCAAAGGAGAAGACATTCACAAGACTGCCTTCCAGAGCAGGTATGGGCATTATGAATTTATTGTTATGCCTTTTGGACTAACAAATGCCCCTGCAGTTTTCATGCAGTTGATGAATAACATTTATCGCCCATATCTTGATAAGTTTGTGGTGGTATTCATCGATGATATATTGATCTATTCCAAGACAAAGGAAGAGCATGAGGAGCATTTGAGGATTGCATTGCAGATTTTAAGGAAGAACAAACTATATGCCAAGTTAAGTAAATGTGAATTCTGGCTTGAGGAGGTATCCTTTCTAGGGCATGTGGTAACCAAAGATGGTATCGCTGTTGATCCATCAAAGGTTGAGGCTGTGTTGAAATGGGAAAGACCGACAAGCATCACAGAGATCAGGAGTTTTCTGGGATTAGCTGGGTATTATCGAAGGTTTATAAAGGATTTCTCAAAGATTGCAGTGCTATTGACCAAGCTGACCCGGAAGGAAAATCCATTTGTGTGGACCAATGAATGTGAGGAAAGTTTCAACAACTTGAAGAAGTGTCTGACTACTGCTCCTGTCCTCGCCTTACCCACTGAAGAGGGAGGATTTGAAATTTATTCAGATGCTTCTGGTATTGGATTGGGACGTGTCTTAATGCAACAAGGGAAGGTAATAGCTTATTCTTCTAGACAGTTGAAGATCCATGAAGTGAACTATCCAGTTCATGACCTGGAGTTGGCAGTTGTAGTATTCGCCCTAAAGATTTGGAGGCATTATATCTATGGTGAGCAATTTAAGGTCTTTTCTGACCATAAGAGTTTGAAATACCTGTTCTCACAGAAGGAGCTGAACATGAGACAAAGAAGGTGCTTAGAGTACCTTAAGGACTTTGACTGTTCCATTCAGTATCACCCCGGGAAAGCCAATGTAGTGGCAGACGCTCTAAGTAGACAACCAGGAGCTATGCTAGCTAGTATGATGCTGGGCGAATGGAAGTTACTGGAGCAATTTGCAAGTCTGAACATAGACGTAGGAAAGAAGGAAAAACAAGTAATGATTTCAAACCTCCAGATACAATCCGACCTACTGACTGAAATCAAGGTGAAACAGGGAGAGGATCCTTTCTTAGTTGAGATCAGGGAGAAGCTAGAGCAAAGGCCTGATTTCACTCTATCTGCGGAAGGTAGATTACTGTTCCGAGGTAGGACATGTGTCCCTGATCATGGAGAACTCAAGAAGAGGTTACTAAACGAAGCTCATCAGTCCAAGTACACGATACACCCTGGATCAACAAAGATGTACCAAGACTTGAAAAGGTCGTACTGGTGGCCAAACATGAAGAGGGATGTGGCCGATCATGTGTCATACTGTCTAACATGTATGAAAGTCAAGGCCGAGCATTTCCGTACGGCTGGTGGACTGCTACCACTAGAAATCCCGGAGTGGAAGTGGGATAGTATCGGTATGGACTTTATCATAGGATTGCCCAAGACTCGAGGTGGTATGGATGCAATCTGGGTAATAGTTGATCGATTGACTAAGTCGGCACATTTCTTTCCGATTAAGAGCACCTGGTCTGTGGATGTATTGGCTACTTTATATGTTAAGGAAGTAGTTAAATTGCATGGGGTTTCATCTAGCATAATCTCAGATCGGGACCCTAGATTTACTTCACACTTCTGGAAGGGTTTACAAGCAGCAATGGGTACTAAATTAAATTTTAGTACTGCTTTCCACCCTCAGACTGATGGATAAACTGAAAGGACCAATCAAATTGTGGAGGATATGCTTCGTGCTCTGGTGATAGATTTCAGAGGGCGATGGGATGATCAGTTGTACCTGATGGAGTTTGCTTATAACAATAGCTATCAGGCAAGTATCAAGATGGCTCCATTTGAAGCCTTATATGGCAGGAGTTGCAGATCACCCCTTTGTTGGGAAGAGGTTGGGGAGAACCAATGGGTTGGACCCGACTTAATTGAGGCGATTGTCAGGAAGGTTCAGATTGTCAGGGAACGTCTGAAGATAGCAGAATCCAGACAGAAGAGTTATGCGGACAAGAGAAGGAGAGAATTGGAATTTCAGGTTGGCGAACATGTTTTCTTGAAGGTCTCACCTTCAAGGGGAATACAAAGATTTGGGATCAAAGGAAAACTAAGTCCCAGATTCATAGGGCCATTTGAAATCCTGGAATGGATTGGTCAGGTGGCGTATAGACTTGCACTACCTCCGCAACTGGCAAACGTGCATAATGTGTTCCACATATCCATGCTGCGGATGTACTTATTCAATGCCGACCATGTAATTGACCACGAGGACTTGGAGATTCGGGAGGACCTTACTTATGAAGAGAGGCCGATCAAACTGCTGGATCAGCAGATTCAACGACTCAGGAACCGTACCATACCTATGGTGAAGGTCCAATGGAGTCGAGACGGAGTTAGTAATGCTACCTGGGAAACAGAGGAAAGAATGAAGAAAAACCACCCAGAACTATTCTCAGGTACGAACCATCACTATTATGCGTAAATTTGGGGACCAAATTTCTTAAGTGGGGAGAATGTAACACCCTGGAAATTTAGTAATTTAAAATTTTCAGGAATAAAGAGGGATAATTAATTAAACATATGGGAGAGACTTCCAACACCATGTAATAATGATCCATTAACAAGATTGGACCAATAGAACGTATTTGGCCCAAGGATATAAATGAGCTGGGACAGGGAATTACACAGAAATTCGTGTAGGTAAATATGCCATAATTAGAAAGGGCAATTTAGGCTTAAAATAAGGGTGATTAGTCATGTATGGTAAGCCAAAACCGAACCCAACCCTAAGAGGAGGTTTCCTAAACCACTACTACCTCTTTTGGAGGAAAGAGTCCCAGATTCTTGGAAAAACATGGAGCAGATTCGCAGCCCCTTTCCTAGTATCGTTAGGACTCTTAACTACAACCTAAATCTATAAGAACTCATCCTCAAACTCTTGGAGAAGGTTTAACAACGAGTTGGGGTCGTTTGGAGGCAGGATAGAACTTCTGAGGAGCAGGAGAAAGGCTGGAACCCGGAGCTTCATCCCCTGCATCTTCTGTTGCATCCAGAATATCGACTGGTCTTAGATCTTCGTAAAGGTAGGTGTTCTCGGGCCAAGATTAAAGAAAACCAACACCATCATGTAGTTCTTTGAGTCTAGGATCATTTGCACTTGGTTTGACTAGTTTTCATGGAGTATACATTGAGTATTCGTGATTTTCCCGAAGTCTGGCACAATTAGGGCTTTTCCCGTTCTTCTTATTATGCATGTTAATCGAGACAGAATGTGACTAAACTTTATTTATGAACGTTCTTCTACTTGAAGTCACGATCATCTTTTATGTTGGACATTTTGTCCAAACGTCTTTCCTTAGAGAGTTACAAGCATGGTAAGAGAGTCATTGCATGATACTGTGATTTCGGGCTACACTTAGCTTTCTGTTCTTCATATGTTTTCTTGGGATTCGATACCGAATATGATCCAACCCTCAACAACAAAATTCTTCTAATAGTTGTCCTCGTCATCTTTCATGTTGCACGTTTTGTCTATATGTCATTCGTTAGAGAGTTATAAGAGACTAAAGTGATTAGCTGCATGAGATGTGTTTTCGGATTCCACATGACTTATAAGTTTTGTTCTGGAAGGGCACTAGTGTCGACACTACTTAAGACAGTGTCGACACACTGTCCCAAAACCACCCATATGATGTTCTGAGAAAGCCTCTAGTGTCGACACTACTTGAGCCAGTGTCGACACACTGTCCAATTGACCCAGAAGGTTTTCTGGAAAACTGATCTAGTGTCGACACCACCTGTGCTAGTGTCGACACACTGTCCCAGTTTGACCCAAAAAGTGTCTGGGAGCTGATCTAGTGTCAACACTACCTGTGCTAATGTCGACACACTGTCCCATATTGGCCAGAAGGTTTTCTGGAAGCTGTCTCTAGTGTCAACACTACTTGATCTCGTGTCGACACTACTTGACCTTTTTGCATTGTATTTGAAGCATTGTGTCGACACTACCTGATCTAGTGTCGACACTACCTGACCAGTTTTGCATGATTTTGTCCTGTGTTTGAAGCATTGTGTCGACACCACTTGAACTAGTGTCGACACTACCCTTACGAGAAATTTGCATGTTTTGGGTCTAATCAACTCATGATGTCTACTAGCATGTGCATGATGTTATATAGTATGCATGGACCTAAAATAAATCAACCCATTGAAAAATAATAATGATATGAATACGATTCTAATGTGTAATTGTGATTGATCTTATGTCCATTGGATTATCTGGTGATCTTGCTTATTTTCAATTGATAAAATAAGAATATGATATGAATGTGGGGATGAATACATGTTAGTGGTGTTAATGTTATGATTTGCATATGAGTTTCATGGTTACATGTTTTCCGGTGTTCAATTAATTACTTGTCATATGCACACATGTTAGGAAAGCACATGTTCTACATACGATCTATCTTTAGAAACATCCTCATGTCAAGACATTAATGATCTATGAAACATAAGATACGTCGTTATCCTGCCTTGTTCTTTTGAGCTATTTGTCATTCCTTGACTCTATGAATGATCACGTTCCTTTTACTACGACCTTGTTATTCAAACTTTGTGGCCATAATATGAATCTGTTTGTTCGGCACAACGTGGGACTCTGGTCCAAACTTGATCCAATGCCTGTGCAATAGGGGCCCTGTCCGGTCTTGGGGAGGAGTGCCCCAACGTACTTATTAACCGCAGGAGTATGGACTCTTGGTGCTTGGCATAGCACAACTGACATGCAAGATTGTGAAAATGTGGCTCCTGTTTGACGTGATAAGTTTGACTTGACATGATATGATACGTCTGTTCATGTGAACACATGAGATCTGTTTGAATATGGCCAATCTCTTCTGATATGATTCTATTCTTGAAATATCTGTCCACGGTATATGAAACTCGACATTTGATCTAATATGATATCCGTTCGATTCTGCTATTCAATCTGTTAGTATTGCATACATTGTCATCATATTCATATGCATATCTGCCTATTTAAAATGTTAATCATGTATACTAGTGCCCGTACGTTATTGAGATGTAAATCCTACTGAGCTAGTTCGCTCACCCCTATCATCCTGCCCTTTTTCAGGTAGTGATGAAGAACCCGTGGAGTCGGATGGGACTGGGCAAGAGTGACGAGCACCTGTCCTATGAATAGTTGTCAGCTTAGGAATAGAAATTTAAGTAGTTGATGTATTAGAGAAATTTTGTTATTTGATTAATAAACATCTTACAGTTGATTATTCTCGCGTGAGGTTGTATCTAGTTGAATGGTATGGAATAAAAGTATATACTCTTGGTGACCATAATATAGTCTCGAATGTGTTATTATATTCTATTGTGACTCTGTGTAATTCAACTGTGATACGCCTGTTTGTATCGTTCACGTCCCCCGGTATTTATTTCGCTGCTAAATATCAGGGCGTGACAGAAGACCTTGGCCTTCTTCTCCTGGCTAGGTCCTTCCGTGATGCTGAATGGACACTTCTTGCCGATGTTTGGCTTGGCAGATGTCATGCCAGGTGTCAGTTCTTTCTTCACGAACTTCCCCTTGATACGATCAGTGAAGTCCGTAGCATCTTCCAGTAGTTGTGCTTTCTTTACCATCTCGGCATAGCTTTGGATGTCGAGACGGGCTAGTTGAGTAATGTACTGAGGCTTAAAGCCATTGAGAAAATGCCTAGCTCTCATTTTCTTCATGTTTACCAGATGGTCAGCATATCGGGCCAGTCTTGAAAATTGTGCCTCATATTCAGCCACAGATAGGCTCCTCTATTTAAGAGCAGCAAATTTCGCAGCCTTCCTTTCTTGCACTCGCTCCGAGAAGTACTTGGAGTTGAATGCCTCTTTGAATTCAGCCCAAGTAAGTTGACCATTAGCTCTGGTCGCTTCTACTGACTCCCACCAAGCACAGGTGTCCTTCTATAATTGGAAAGTAGCTAGTAGCAGCTTATCCCCAGCTGCATATTGCATAACACGGAAAATTCTTTCCGTTTCCTTCAGCCAGTGCTCGGCCTCGTCTGGATCCGTGGAACCACTGAACCTAGGTCGGTTCAAGCTCCTGAAGTTACAATGTAGCTCGCCTGCACCGTCGCGATTCCCTCCACCTTGTGCAGCTTTCAGAAGTGCACGGGTGAGTTCTTGAATAGTTTGTTGCATGCCCCTCATCTAAGCACGTTTAGTAGTCATCTTAGTTGCTTAAGTTCCTACAAAAGTAACTTGTTGTTATGATATTGATGTGGAGTTTAAGTTGTGCGTGTGTGGGTTTATTTTAACTAGTTACCCATGGTTCTAACCACATCTCACATAGATAGGATAACTGACTCTAGTCGAGGCTGGTCAACCTTGATCATCCTATTCTTAAGAACAACCTAGGCTCTGATACCACAAAACTGTCACACCCCGACGCTGAATATCAGAACGTGAGGCAGTTGCAAGTAAACGAGCACAGAGCGTATAATAGACATCAACCCATTAGACCAGAATAAATACTAAAGAAAATGCATCTCATTAAGAATTCCTCAAATGTCTATTATATCCACTAATATCAGAGCCATTCTATAGGGCCCAATTACATTGAATAAAATTAAAACACTAAACTCAGACTCTAACATAATACTAAGGGACCAGGGTACTCTTGACTTCACTCTTGGTCATTCCCGTCCTCTTGAGTGTAAGTGTCATTGTAGCACCCCAGAAAATTTAATTACATAAAAATTCAAATAAATGGAAATAAATAATTTCCATAATATCTGAGTATTTAAACATACGTATGATTATCGTATGTGCTAAAATACATCGGAAAAATCCATAAAAATTATAAATCAACCCCACACATTATTCCTAAGTGTTCTACAAAGAAATTCGTGCAACGAAAAATCCGATTAACCAAGTGTGTATCACATGGTGATCGATTATCCAAATTAGGAAACAAGTCGAAAAATTGTTAATACGGAAATACGATGCAACCATAAATTAAATAAAAATGTTGGAGAGACTTCTAACAGTATATATTAATGACCTAATATTATAATTGGGCTAATGGGCATCACTTGGCCCAAAAATCAAATGAAGTAAGAAAATGCATAGAAATTCGCAACTTTAAATAAACTAAAATTAGGAAGAGGCAATTAGATTTGAATTGGGAAGGGATCTTGCAATCTTGGCAACCCAAATTCATGCTTAACTATGGTGGGAGGTTTTCTAAAGCCTAACACACTCAAATGGAGGAAGAAATCTTCAAAATAGGAAACCAATAAGCCAAAACCACAACCCTAGTTTTCTTGTCACAATAGGACTCCTAAACACCATAGTTGCTTAAATACTCTTCACCAAACCCTAGGGACGAGTTTTAGAACTTGCTGGGGTCATGTGGAGGAGCTCTTGGTGGCTGGGGACCTGTGGATCGACCACAAGAAGCTCATCTTCTTCCCCCTTTTCGTCTGCTATGACCAGTGCAAACCGTCCCCTTGGAGTCGACCAAAGGTGAGTCAAACCTAAATCCCCTCATGCAAGGCTTATACCCCTAGAAATAAGGTCAAGTCTACATTCTAACCCAAGTGGAATGCCCAAATTCCATGAAGTATACACGGAGTATTAGGCGTTCTTCAAACAGTGGTCTGAACATGGGATTTCTGAAGAACAAGATTTCATCAACCCAAAAGGTAGGTTTTCTCGAGCCAAACCTTAACAAATCTTATACCAATGTGTAGCATCAAGTTAACATTCGTTTCCCACTGGTTTCATCGAATTCCAATGAGTAGATTTTGAATTATAGGCGTTTTGCCAAAGTCACG
Organism: Colocasia esculenta; assembly: GCA_014218235.1. Taxonomy (NCBI): domain Eukaryota; kingdom Viridiplantae; phylum Streptophyta; class Magnoliopsida; order Alismatales; family Araceae; genus Colocasia; species Colocasia esculenta. The sequence goes on from CM024760.1 coordinate 137,869,440, forward strand.
CATGTTAGGGACTTTTCCTGTTCAAGTCGATTTATCACGCATCTCGAGATCATTTAAAATTATTTAAAATTATAGTTCTCTTCTTTGTCATGTTTCCAACAACATTCATGTTGAGACTGTTGTCTGAAAGGCCCTAGTTTAGGAGATATAAGCGTTGCATGAATCGCACCCCAGTTTCCTACGTTTTCTACGTTTTCAGGTAAGAACTCTGAACCGCGTCTAGTTCAGAGGATGCTTTCAAAGCGCCTGGTGTCATGTCGTGCAAGGGCGACATGACCATCTGAAAGGCGTCCGAAGACACCGACGCGATTAAGGCGTTGACCCGTCAACGGGCCGCGTGGGTCTGCGCGCTCGCCTGGAAGTCTGCACCAGACTGAATCGCGGTCGGATCCCCAGACGCATTTCAGAAGTTTTCACACCCAAGCCTTTTTTTTTAATGTTTTATATAGACGCGCCCTTGAAGCCCGACGTGATTCAATTATGAATGCGGCCAGGCATGTGGATGCGATTTTGGTTTTTCATTGTTTCGCTGGTTTTCGCTGTGCATTGCGTTTTAAAGTGCGTCCACTATATTAGACATGTTTTTTTAGGCTTACCTGAGGTCTGTTTAACATGATATCCCGTGTGTCATTTGCATATCTTTGGTCTGATCATTACAGGACATTTGTTTAACGGCTTAAAAGTGTTTAACCCATTTAAAAAGCTTTAAATTACACAAATATTATTCAAATTTCTTTCTTAATGACGTGATCATTCATGTAACTTTTGATTCACTCTCCGTACTGTTCTAGCTTATTTAAATGATAATCATTATCTTAAAATCTTGCAAACCCATGTGTACTTAAATGCATTGTTCATTACATGGCATCATGTTAAGGGCTTTCTGCGAATTTGAGACCGATGGACTGTGGATTGAGATGCGTACATCACTACACACTTGCACATCTAGGCAGCCTTTTCTTGGGAATTTGGAAGCTCTCTATCGGTCATTCCGAATCGGTAGACTAGTGACCTTTTCTCCAAGGCCTCTGTAAATCTCCTTTGACTATGGATTCCCACATGGCCGACGAGTTGGTTGTACCATTGAAGTTCCTTGGAGATAGCATGCACTTTCTCTCTCATCTTGTTCTCGTGAGTGTGATTTACACTATAGACTAAAGTCATTAATGTAAAGATTGAATTAAAGTATAAATCATACCGTTATGCTGCCAAATTTATCTCTTGACCATTATTCTCATGAAATCATGTTCAATTTACTTGTTACTTGTTCTCATCATCATCAAGAACATGACATTACACATGCTTACTTATTGAAACTCTCATTGGCCATTATTAATGACTGTGGGTATCTACATTTAAAATTTAAGTGAGATGCTGACCGGGCACGACGAGTGTCCAAGGGCTCTAGTCTAGCCCCAATGACAGAGAGTCATAAATATACTGTTAACCATGGGGTATAATGATTACTGGCGTTCCATCTGTGCTTGGAGTCGTGCATGCATGTTGAATGATATCTAGAGACATTAATTCATTGCCCTGCACATTGAGATATAAATCCTACTAGGCTAGTTTGCTCATCCCCTACTTTTACCCAATCTAGGTGTCTATGAAGTTCAACAGGAGGAGCAAGTGGAGGATGGGAATGCATCGGAGTGATGAGTGTTCCAATTATGAGCCTATCTATAGTTAGTTTATTTTGAGTGTTAGAACAATGTAGTAGGAAGTGAGGTATTATGTACTTTTGCTTTTATTGAGTCTTATTCCTGTAATAGTTTCCATTTGGAATACAATGAGTTGAGATTTGAATAAGAGATTAGTTGAGTTCAATATTTGGGCCCCATGATGATGTATGTTATTATACATTTAGTGCGTGCTAGCTAGAGGCTTATTTGCCGACTGTTCACGTCTCGGGATATCGACTCGAATTATTCCGCATCATTAATATCCACTGCGTAATTCTCAGGACGTGACAGTTTAGTGGTATCAGGGCCTAGGAATACCAAATAGGGTATATGTCTCAGGAATAGGAGATACCTATGGAACCTAGGTCATGGAAATTAAATGCAGTACCTGGTGAGAATGGGTAGAGATTGGGAATATGTTAGCAAGAATTAAAACACTCCTACCCATTGACTCTTATAATGTATCTAGAGACATTAATTGGTTTTCCATCCTTTTCTCAGGAACCTTCATAACTCTTACACTCAACTGCAATGGCTCACAATCAATGGGAAGCTATGGAAGAGACAGTGGTAGGACTCACACTGGCCCTGCAAAATGTGGTTCATGCTGGAAATCAGGCTGCTGCAGCTAAGAACGGAGCCGGTGATCTACACCGTAATTTTAGGAGTTCAAACCCTCCTTGTTTCTCTGGGTCCCCTGACCCAGACGAGGCAGAGAATTGGCAAGAGGAGATAGAACGAATTTTCTAAGTCATGCAATGCACTAACAGGGAGAAGGTGGTTCTGGCCACTTTTCAATTCACTAAGGATGCCCGAGCATGGTGGAAGGCCACATCGGCCCACCTACCTAATGTTGGCGAACTGGAGTGGGCTGGATTTCTGGAGATATTCCGAGGAAAATATTTCTCTGAAAGAGTTAATGAAAAGAAGGTGGCGGAATTTACCGCACTGAAGTAGAAAGGAATGTCTGTGGCTGAGTATGAGGCTCAGTTCGCGCGTCTGGCTGTGTTTGCCCCACATCTGGTGGGAACGGAAAGATTAAAGACTAACCGTTTCATGGATGGGCTCAGGCCCATGTTCATTGAAAAGCTCGAACCACACAACATCCAAACCTACACTGAGATGGTCCAAAGAGCTCAACTGGTAGAAGATACTATGGCTAAGGTGGAAGGCATGAGGGGAAAGGACATCTCAAAGCCGACCTTTACAAAAAGGGGAGCAGTCGATACAACTGGAACTTTCCTCAATAAAAACAATAACAACAGTAAAAGGCCAACCACTGGGAAGAACTATGGCATGAAGAAAAAGATGAAAGTAGAAGAAACAATGACAGTGGAATATTGTAAATTTTGCAACAAGCCTGGGCACCAAGCGGACAAGTGCTGGAAGAAGGCCGGGGCTTGCCTGCGATGTGGGAGTCATGAACATTGTATACCGAATTGTCCCATGCTAAAAGACCAAGCTAGAAGGAACCAAGGAGTGGTAAAGCGTTAAGGATGTGTGAATGCAATAATGCAAGTGGAGCTCCCGGAAGGAGGTATGATTGTTAAACCCCTAGACTGATTTTGTGATGTTTTTCTTATTAGTACATTCCTAAGTGGGGGAGATCATTAAGGAGAAATTAGAAAGGAATAATCTAGTAATTATACCATAGTTCATCGGGTGGATTAAGATGGAGTTATAACAACCGTGGAAGGAAAACAGGAGTGGAAGGAACCAAATGAATAGTACGGGTGGCCATAGGTGTAGATGTTGGACTAACCTCCACGATGTTGAAACTAGTTAGAAGAATTAAATCTGAAACGACCTCAAGGATCATAACTATCAAAGCCAATTAATGATCTATGAATTTGGGGACCAGATTCTCTTAAGTGAGGGAGGGTGTAGCACCCCAGAAATTTAATTACATAAATACTCAAATAAATGGAAATAAATAATTTACATAATATCGAAGTATTTAAACATACGTATCATTATCGTATGTGTTAAAATACATTGGAAAAATCCGTAAAAATTATAAATCAACCCCACACATTATTCCTAAGTGTTCCACAAAGAAATTTGTGTGACAAAAAATCCGATTAACCAAGTGTATATGACATGGTGATCGATTATCCAAATTAGGAAACAAGTCGAAAAACCGTTAATACGAAAATACGACGCAACCATAAATTAAATAAAAATGTTGGAGAGACTTCTAACGTTATATATTAATGACCCAATATCATACTTGGGCTAATGGGCATCACTTGGCCCAAAAATCAAATGAAGCAAGAAAATACATAGAAATTCACAACTTTAAATAAGCTGAAATTAGGAAGAGGTAATTAGAGTTGAATTGGGAAGAGATCTTGCAATCATGGCAACCCAAATTCGTGCTTAACTATGGTGGGAGGTTTCCTAAAGCCTCACACACTCAAATGGAGGAAGAAATCCTCAAAATAGGAAACCAATAAGCCAAAACTGCAACCCTAGTTTCCTTGTCATAATAGGACTTTTAAACACCATGGTTGCTTAAATACTCTTCACCAAACCCTAGGGACGAGTTTTAGAACTTGATGGGGTCGTGTGGAGGAGCTCATGGTGGCTGGGGAGCTGTGGATCGACCACAAGAAGCTCATCTTCTTCCCTCTTTTCGTCTACTACGACCAGTGCAAACCGTCCCCTTGGAGTCGACCAAAGGTGAGTCAAACCTAAATCCCATCGTGCAAGGCTTATACCCCTGGAAAGAGGGTCAAGTCTATGTTCTAACCCAAGTGGAATGCCCAAATTCCATGTAGTATACACGGAGTATTAGGCGTTCTTCAAACAGTGGTCAGAACATAGGATTTCTGAAGAATGAGACTTTATCAACCCAAAAGGTAGGTTTTCTTGGGTCAAACCTTAACAAATCTTATACCAATGTGTAGATCATCAAGTTAACTTTCGTTTCCCACTGGTTTCATCGAATTCCAATGAGTAGATTTTGAATTATAGGCGTTTTTCCAAAGTCACGCATGTTAGAGACTTTTCCTGTTCAAGTCGATTTATCACGTATCTTGAGACCATTTAAAAATATTTAAAAATAATAGTTCTCTTCTTTGTCACGTTCCCAACAACTTTCATTTTGAGACTGTTGTCCGAAAGGCCCTAGTTTATGAGATATAATCGTTGCATGAATCGCACCCCAGTTTCCTATGTTTTCGACGTTTTCAGGTAAGAACTCTGAACCGCGTCCGGTTCAGAGGACGCTTTTAAAGCGCCTGGTGTCGCATCGCGCAAGGGCGACACGACCATCTAAAAGGTGTCCGAAGGCACCAACGCGATTAAGGCGTTGACCCGTCAACGGCCCGCGTGGGTCTGCGCACTTGCCTGGGAGTCTGTGCCAGACTGAATCACGGCCGGATCCCGAGACATGTTTCAGAAGTTTTCCCGCCCAAGCCTTTTTTTAAATGTTTTCCATAGATGCGCCCTTGAAGCCCGACGCGATTCAATTATGAATGCAGCCAGGCATATGGACGCGATTTTGGTTTTTCATTGTTTCGCTGGTTTTCGCTGTGCATTGCGTTTTAAAGTGCGTCCACTATATTGGACGCGTATTTTTAGGCTTACCCGAGGTCTGTTTAACATGATATCACATGTGTCATTTGCATATCTTGGGTCTGATCATTACAGGATATCTGTTTAATGGCTTAAAAGTGTTTAACCCATTTAAAAAGCTTTAAATTACATGGACATTATTCTAATTGCTTTCTTAGTGACGTGACCATTCATGTAACTTTTGATTCACTCTTCGTACTGTTCTAGCTTATTTAAATGATAATTATTATCTTAAAATCTTGCAAATCCATGTGCAGTTAAATGCATTCTTCATTACATGCCATCATGTTAAGTGCTTTCTGCGAATTTGAGACCGATGGACTGTGGATTGAGATGCGTACATCACTACACACTTGCACATCTAGGCAGCCTTTTCTTGGGAATTTGGAAGCTCTCTATCGGTCATTCTGAATCGGTAGACTAGTGACCTTTTCTCCAAGGCCTCCGTAAATCTCCTTTGACCATGGATTCCCACATGGCCGACGAGTTGGTTGTACCATTGAAGTTCCTTGGAGATAGCATGCACTTTCTCTCTCATCTTGTTCTCGTGAGTGTGATTTACAATCTAGACTAAAGTCATTAATGTAAAGATTGAATTAAAGTATAAATTGTACCGTTATGCTGCCAAATTTATCTCTTGACCGTTGTTCTCATGAAATCATGTTCAATTTACTTGTTACTTGTTCTCATCATCATCAAGAATATGACATTACACATGCTTACTTATTGAAACTCTCATTGGCCATTATTAATGACTGTGGGTATCTACATTTAAAATTTAAGTGAGATGCTGACTGGACACGGCGAGTGTCCAAGAGCTCCAGTCTAGTCCCAATGACGGAGAGTCATAAATATACTGTTAACCATGGGGTATAATGATTACTGGCGTTGCATCTGCACTGGGAGTGGTGCGTGCGTGTTGAATGATATATACAATAACCACATACACGTGTCCTAGTGTACATTCTTGATGGATCTTTTCTTGGTGTACATTAGTGTCTACATGCTTGATTAGTGTTACATTATCATGCTCGTGCGTTCTTGCTTGCTTGCGTGATATGGCCATCCTACATTTAATGCAATTAGTGATATCTTGCGTTCTTGAAAGCTATTGACATCAAGTGAAATCTTGTGTTCTTGTACAAAGTGATCTATTGCTAGTTCTATCTTGTTATATCCTTCCAGATCTTGTTCTATCATGATCACTCTATCTAGCTTGTTCACGTATCATGTTTTAAACGAGTTTTATTCGTACTTGCATATCATGACATTCTTCGTGCTTACCTAGTTCTATATTGTTAATCACTTATATCATTGCCCGCACATTGAGATATAAATCCTAATGGGCTACTTTGCTCATCCCCTTCTTTTACCCAATCTAGGTGACTATGAAGTTCAACAGGAGGAGCAAGTCGAGGATAGGAATGCGTCAGAGTGATGAGCGTTCCAATTATGAGCCTATCTATAGTTAGTTTATTTTGAGTGTTAGAACAATGTAGTAGGAAGTGAGGTATTATGTACTTTTGCTTTTATTGAGTCTTAGTCCTGTAATAGTTTCCATTTGGAATACAATGAGTTGAGATTTGAATAAAATATTAGTTGAGTTCAATATTTGGGCCCTATGATGATGTATGTTGTTATACATTTAGTGTGTGCTAGCTAGAGGCTTATTTGCCGACTGTTCACGTCTCGGGATATTGACTGAAATTATTCCGCATCATTAATATCCACAGCGTAATTCTCGGGACGTGACAGTCATCCTCGGTCTCACATGAGTACGCATAACAAATAATGCAGGGTGAGCGATAATGCACATTAGGACTTAAATCTCATGATCATGCATGTTTTAAATGATGAATGTATTAAAGAGCAGAGTAACTAATGATAGAGAGCGAGAGTCAAAAAAATTAAAAGCTAGCACAATAGCATGTGATTCAAATAGCACAAGTTTCCAAATATAGCACAGAGCAGGATGGCCATAGCATAAATAGCACAATATAGTTCACGATAGCACAACGAGTCGAGTATATAGCATAGCAATTTGATTATCATTTAGATAGTCAAGATAGATAGCACTTTAGTGTAATGCCAAACACTCTGGTCAATTAACTCTCGCGGGCAAATAGCACTTTTGGGCGCACCTCCCAGGACCAGACCGGGCCCTTTATATGTTGCCAGGCATTAGTTATATTGCTTATCTTTAGACAATCAGTCAATGACCAATAGAGAGTACCAAGAATTAGATGAGAGTACTAGATGAATAGACAAGTGTATAGATAACGTGAATAGGTGAGCGAGTAGAGTATAGATGAGAACTATAGGTCATTGCACACGAAACAACGATTAAACGGGCGATAGTAATAGTTGCACAACACGCGCAATTGGTGTTGGCAGTCAGGTGGAATTCACTACCCTTCCACTGGCCATGTTATGCATAGGTCCAGAGGGTCCGGCGTGATTCAAGCTAAGAGAGAGCATTCTAAGGCCATTTGGATCTTACTGATCACTAAAGGGTATCATATTTATTAGGGTACAACCAACTCGTCAACTATGTGGGAATCCATGGACAGAGGAGTCTTATGGAGGCCTTGAACAAGGATTCACTTGTCCGATAGAAGGAATATCCGTTAGAGAGTTTGTCCAAGTCAAGAGAAAGTGTGTATAGAAACAAGTGCTCGACATTCCAGTGGAATTCTAGAACAGTGGAGCGTCGGTAATGGTATTTCCAAACCATCGCAAGAAACGAAGACAAGTCCATTAAAAATAGGGCAATTTACATACATTATTAAAGTAATTTACAAGATATATTATGAGATATTTTCATGCCAAGTCAAGTCATATTGGATGGTTACAAGTGTGTGCATGTGACAAAGAAATCATAGATATGAAGAGATCATGTGTGTGTCTTTTTAAATCATTCAATACATGCTTATTTTTATAACAGCTTTATTTACTGTGTTTAAGTCTATTAACAAAGAGTATAATCACTGTAGAAGGATAGAGTACCAAAAATCAAGGATTTTCATGCAAAGGTCCATAACGTGACGTACCCCTGTAAGGATCGCGACAGGGTTATGCCAGATCACGATAGGGACAGTCAAAGGTCGTGACAGGTCGTTCAGGACAGGCAGCCAGAACGTGACGCCAGTGCCTGTCGCGTTCTGAACGCGACAGGGTTGCTGGTTGGGATCAGCCCTGAGAACGCGGCCTACCGGGCCGTCGCTGTAACGACCCTCCTTATATTGGTACGATTATACCAATCTACGTCGGTATAAAGGGTGCCGTCACAGTGGGACATTTACCCAACACTACACAATAGGTTGAAACGTACACGAATAACAAGGAAGTACAACGGAAATAAAATGTAACTCTTATTCCATCATCTTTCACATATTCCACAATCTACATAGCAATGTAAAGAAATAACAAATGTCCACATTATACATGTCCAAATGAAATACATTGTCCATAATCATTGTTTACATACTATGAAATAAAGTAAACTAAGCAACGATCTCCACAAAAGAAGCTACTCCTCATGCTCGGAGTCACTCCTCACTAAGTCCTCCTCAAGTACGGGGACTCCTGTCACACTTGTATGTCAAAGAAAGTATAGTCTTCCAACAAGACCCAACAAGCAATCTAAAGATAGCATCCTTACACATATCAAATACACATACTAATCTAATTAACAATAAGGTAAACATATGGCACATGCTTCATATTAATTAAGCAAATACATAAGAACAACCTATGACATGCTTTCTATACATAATGAATAACATGATTCATGGTTTCAAATTCTATTCATATCATTTCACAATTATACACCATTTAATGATGGGAATATGCACATGGTAAATAGCAAACCTAGCATGATGTCTAATCATTTTCACATGTATTCATAACACTTATTCACATATTTAGCTTGTTGTTTTAATATAAAATTTACACATTAACATGGTATCACATCTCTTCACATGCTAACACATTCACATTACGCTATCACATGCTCATATTTCATATTTGCACAATTCACATATCCACATTTCACATCTTCAGACCTTTTTACACTTAATTGCCGTGACACATAGTCCTAACCACCATAAAGAAGGACACACATACACATAACACATACCCATCACCTAGGCAACACAGTGACAAATCTTGGTACTGTGCAGACCGGGAGAAGCCCTCTCCACCCTAGCCAGTGGTACTTGTCCACCTCCAGGATTTCATCCTAATGCCCATAGGATATCACATACACATTGAGCCTTCTCATATGGACTCTACTACAGTACGACTCCACAGCCTTCTATGGTAGCAGTGTCAATATCGACACAATTTACACATTATCACTATATCACATGGTTTACATTATTCACATGCACTATTTAACTCATTTACATGCATCATTTAACTCATTCACATGCTTCAGTTTACAGAACATAACATTACTGTTTCATAGTGATAATTAGATCATAATAGAGTCTTATCATGCTGCTAAACATTGAAATTTCACATGATTTAAATCAACATGCTCACTATGGTCTAATTACCCTTGTTAAAGCAAACTATATCCACAAGTGTCAGAATAGTGTCAAATTTTTATCACAGACCTCTTACAGATAATATATCAATGTCTAATTTTTTATATTTTTTGGAATTGTAAAACTAATTTTAATAGTTTAACTAGTTTTCATGCAGAATTATCAAGAAATTCACTTTAGCATGGTTCATAGTAAAACAGTTGTACCTAACAGTTCTAGAACCTGAAAAAAGTAATCATAAGATCATGGAAAATTTCTGAAACCCTAACATGCAGCAATTTCATTTATTCAGAATTTAACATTGTCAAATCATGCTCGTTTTTGTAATACAGAAATTATTTTAAATAAAACTATGCACAGAAATTCAACATACCCTCATGATATGACCTACTGACCTTACCTGACCAAACATAAAATTCACAGCATATACAACACAACATATATACATACAATATGCACAGAATTGAATAAATACAATATGTACAGAAATAAACATGTATATACATATGCACATAAGTAAATAAATAAACATGCTATTAACAACAAATATCATATGCATATATATAAACATAACATGAACAAAGTTTGAGGGCCTTACACCCTCTCCCCCGAAAAGAAAACTTCGTCCTCGAAGTTATAACGAAAATACTAACCAAACAAATGGGGATACTTCTTCTTCATGGCGTCCTCAAGCTCCCATGTAGCCTCCTACAGCGAGAAATTCCTCCATAGCACCTTCACGGATGCAATGCTCTTGTTCTTGAGGTGCTGAACCTTCCGATCTAGGATAGCTACTGGTTGCTCCATATACGACAAGTCTAGTTGAATCTCCACTGGCTCATGACTACTAACATGCGACGGATCTCGCACATACCTCCTAAGCATAGACACGTGGAAAACTGGGTGCACACTCGCTAGTGCTGGGGGTAAAGCTAGCTCATATGCCATGCTGCCCATCTGCCTGAGTATCTCAAATGGGCCAATGAATCTAGGACTCAACTTGCTATGCCTGCCAAACCTGACAACGCCTCGGGTAGGCAAAACCTTCAGAAAAACACGCTCGCCAACCTCAAACACCAAATCCTTCCTCCTGTTGTCGGTGTAGCTCTTCTGCCTATCCTGCGCCGCAACAAGCCTCTACCTGATAAGCTGAATCTTATCTGAAGTCTCCTGCACCAACTCCGGACCAAATAACTGCCTATGACCTGTCTCCTCCCAGCACAAAGGAGATCTACACAGTCGCCCATATAGAGCCTCAAACGGAGCCATGCCAATGCTCGCATGAAAACTGTTGTTGTAGGCGAACTCCACAAGAGGTAGATGACGCTCCCAATCACCCTTCCAATCAAGCGCCATGCCCTCAACATATCTTCAAGCATCTGGATAGTCCTTTCAGACTGACCATCTGTCTGGGGATGGAAAGCCGAACTAAGCTTCAACTGAGAACACAAAGCATCCTGAAGACCCTGCCACAACCTCAAAGTAAACCTCAGGTCTCAGTCCGAAATAATCGACTTTGACATACCATGCAACCTCACAATGCTACCGACATACAGCCTAGCCAAACTCTCCACGAACTGCTTCTTCTTCATAGGCAAGAAATGTGCCATCTTGGAGAAACGATCTACAATCACCCAAATCGAGTCATTGCCCTTAGCTGATCTGGGCAAACCTGTCACAAAATCCATAGTGATTGCCTCCCACTTCCATACTGGTATCTCCATCTTCTGCATAAGGCCCGATGGTCACTGACGCTCGGCCTTCACTTGCTGACATACCAAAAACCTGGACACGAGCTCGGCCACATCCTTCTTCATACCAGACCACCAGAAAGATCTCTTGAAATCCTAGTACATCATAGTGTTACCTGGATGAATAGAGAACCTCGACCTGTGAGCTTCTGCAAGAACATGCTCACAGATATTCACAACATTAGGAACATAAACTCGCTGCTGAAATCTAATAACACCATCCTCATCACGAGCAATGCCTGCCTTGCCCACCAACTCCTAAAGCCTAGGATCAGCTCTCTGCTGCTTGATCACCTCATCTAGAATCGTGGATCGGATAGACAACTGAGCCACGAAAGCCTGACACAACTGTGGCTCTAGCTCAGTCATCGTACATGCTGCATCCTACAACATCTTCCAATCCTGTTGGAGCAAAGACCTCTTCCTGCTGAGAGCATCCGCCACAACATTCGCCTTCCCTGGATGATACTGAAGCTCAAAGTCATAGTCCTTAAGGAATTCAATCCACCTCCTCTGCCGTAGGTTCAACTCTTTCTGCGTAAAGAGATACCTCAGACTCTTGTGGTCAGTGAACACCTCGAACATGACACCATAAAGAGTGTCTCCAGATCTTCAGTGCATAAACCATTGCTGCTATCTCCAAATCATGAGTTAGATAGTTACACTCATGCTCCTTTAACTAGCGAGAAGCATATGCAACTACCTTACCATGCTATATCAACACATAGCTGAGACCTATCTGAGAAGCATCAGAGTAGATGGAAAAACCCTCTGCACCATTAGGCAAGATCAACACAGGTGCCGATGTAAGCCTCTCCTTCAACAACTGAAAACTACTCTCGCAATCCTCAGACCACACAAACTTCACACCCTTCCTTGTTAGCTTAGTCAAAGGTGCGGCGATAGATGCAAAACTCTCAATGAATCGCCTGTAATAGCCTGCTAAACAAAGGAAACTCTGAATCTCTGATGGTGTCCTTGGAATCACCCACTCCAACACAAACTGAACCTTCGCCGGATCAACTGCAACTCCAGCACCTGAGATAACATGCCCAAGGAAATGAACCTCGCGCATCCAGAAATAGCACTTGCTGAACTTGGCATACAACTTGTGCTCTCAGAGAACCTCCAGAACAACCCTCAAATACTCACGGTGTGTAGCCTCATCAGGAGAATAGACTAACACATCGTCAATGAACACCACTATAAAGCTATCTAGATATGGTCTAAACACCATGTTCATGAGATCCATGAACACTGCAGGGGCATTGGTCAGACCAAATGGAAGCACAAGAAACTCATAATGCCCATAACGAGTCCTGAAAGCCGTCTTGAACACATCCTCACTCTTAATCCTCAATTGGGGATAACCGGACCGCAGATCAATCTTGGAAAACACTGATGCATTTTGCAGCTGATCGAACAAATCATCTATCCGCGGCAAGGGATACCTGTTCTTCACAGTCACCTGGTTGAGCTTCCTGTAATCAATGCACAACGTGAGGGAACCATCCTTCTTCTTCACGAACAATACAGGTGCGCCCCATGGTGACACACTAGGGTGTATGAATCCATTATCTAGCAAATCCTGCAACTGCTTCCTCAGCTCCGCTAACTCCGCAGGTGCCATCCGATATGGAGCCTTAGAGATAGGAGAGGTGCCTAGAAGCAACTCTATAGTGAACTCTATCTCCCTAGCCGGTGGCAATCCAGACAAATCATCAGGAAACACGTCTGGAAACTCTTGCACTACCTCAATCTCCTCAAGGGTTGGTGACTAATTAGCCTTTGGCACTAAGACCATGCTGGCAAGAAATTCATCACAACCCTTGCTCACCATCCTCATCACCTTCATGGCGGAGATCACAAACCTTCCCGCTAAGTTCCTTGGCAACGGATGTGAAAACGCATCCTCACCAGGAATACAGAAAGTAATCTTCTTCCTCTACAATCCACCAAAGTATAGTGCTCCTCAAGCCAATCCAGACCTAGAATAGCATCATAATCCTTCATCTTTAGCAAGTAGAAGCACCCAACTAAGCCTCGGTTCTCAATGCACACAGGTAAAGATGAAAAACACTTCCTAGTCGATACCGTACCTACTGGTGTGTGCACAGATAAAGGGACCTCCAACTCTTCAGCCTCCATTCCTGACTCTACTGCTAACTGCTTGGAAAAATGCTCAGAAACGAATGAGTGTGTGGCACCCTTATCAAACAAAACACGAGCATGCACACCCATGACTAAAATTGTACCTTCCGTGACGTTCTCAGCCTGCTGTACATCTTCTTGTGCTAGAGCAAACACTCGAACTTGGGCTCAAGGCCTTCCTGGTCTTCCCATCACTGGTGCTGGCGCTGTTGCCACTGTTGGGGTTGGCGCTCCTCGCTGAACACCCTATTGAAGTCTAGGGCAATCTCGGATCTAATGCTCGGTGCTGCCACACTTGAGACACTCCCCTGCCAACTTCCAACACTCGGTGCCACCATGTGCTCTTCCGTAGTGAGGACACATCTTCTTATCGCTGGGCCTAAAGCCGGGAGATTGCGGTGTAACTGTCTGCTGACTCGATGCCGTTGGACGCTGCGGTGACTGGTACATGGCCTTCTTCCTGTCCTGCCTTTGAAAAGGTGGCGTTGACCTCTTCTACGTTGCCTTCTTCTCCTCTAGATACTGATCCATCTCACTCTCCTGCCTGCACGCTACGCTGAGAGCCTTGTCCAGAGTATGGTGGTCAAAAGCCACAAGCCTCGACCTCAGTGATGGTTTGAGCCCCATCACGAACTTCTTCGCTTTCCTATGCTCATCAGCAACTGTATGTGGAGCATATTTAGACAGTTTGGCAAACCTGGCCTCATACTCCAGAACCGTCATAGAGCCCTGAGTGAGAGAGAGAAACTCTTGCTCCATCTTGTCATGGATGTGCTCGGGGATGAACTTGGCCCGAAAAAACCTCGTAAACTCGGCCCAAGTCACCTCGATCGCACCATCCTCGTACCTGGTACGATGTATGGAGGCCCACCACACATCGGCTTTCTCCTGCAAAACACAGCCTATAAGCACCAATCTAGACAAAACCTAAACTTAAGACAAATACATAAATATATTTTAAGTACCTATAGCATGTAGATGGCCAAGCTATCTTTATCTTCCTCGGCACACCTAATGGCTGGGAAGATCTTCTCAACTTCCCTCATCCAGCTCTCTGCCAAAAGTAGCTGACTCTCCTCCTTAAAAGAAGGTGGAGCCATCCTCTTGAACCACTCCATGATGGAAGGACCACCATGGCCATGCTCCTGATGAACTGGAGCTGGAGCCTGAGCCTAAGACAATAAACAACATATAAGCAACATAACAATCATACATTTAATAAAAACAGACTACTCCTATTTAACCACTCTAACCTGAGCCTGCAGTTGAGCCTACAGTGTTGCCTAAGTCTACATTGCCTAGACCAGACCTTGCATGAACACACCATAATCCACAGGTGGTAGTGGAGGAAGTACAGTAGGACCCTGGGGTGCTGGAGCCTACTGCTCACCCCTCTCCTCACGCCTCTGCTCATCCTCCCTAGCCTGAGCACCATGCTTACCACGGCTCGCCATAGCCTGAAAAACAATTAACTTTAGTTAGAAACTAAGTTATTTAGGCCTAACCATTTTCTTAACTATCTTTCATTCATTATTAGACATTTTTCACATATATGGACTAATTCTAAAAAGACTTTGGAATATTGTGATGATGATGGTATATTCATGTACAATCCCAACCGTCAGCTCTGATACCAATCTCTGTAATGACCCTCCTTATACTGGTACGATTATATCAATCCACGTCGGTACTGTTGCCTGGTTGGCGAACCCAGAGGGGGGGGTGAATGGGTCTTTAAAAAGTTTACTTAGTTAAAACCTAAACTTAAACAAACACAAAAACGTTCTTGGAAGAGATTAGTAATGGTTAGTAAAAAGAACAATCACACAAAGAAGACAATCTCACAACACAGAGATTTATCCTGGTTCGGATCTCCTCTCCTTAGGAGTCCTATGTCCAGTCCCTGAGAAATCCTTAGGATTCCACTATCTAGGGTACAGTCCCCCTATGGACGAAACAAACACCCAGCTCAGCTGGTCTTCCTTCACACTCGAAGGGAACACAACACCCTGGTACCACCAGGTCCTCCTTCACTCCTGAAGGGAAGAACACCACCCTGGAAACCACCAGGTCTTCCTTCACACCTGAAGGGAAACAAACAAAGGAATCTGAAAAAGGATTGACTAGCCCCTAGATCAAGCATAACAGAACTCGATCTGAAGCTACAAGCACTGAGAGTTAAAGATCTACACAGGTGCTCTCTCTAAGAACTATTCTAGCTCTCTTCTGATTTTTCTCACAGCACAGGGAGCTAAGAGCCAAGGCGGAATAGAATGAAAATGTTGGCTCTAGAATTCTTGTGAAGACTTGAAAGACTGCATAGTTGTTTTTGTCTCTTGATCTCTATCTGTGTCTCTTTTCAAATCTTCTATCTTGTATATATATATCTTCATCTTGAATGTAGACAATGAGATAGTCGTTGTCTCACAGCTTTGGTGAACGTTAGACTGAAGGATTTGTGGAAGCTTCCAGTCAATAGTCTTTTGTTCTTTAGAGCACGCAAAGTGATGAGATCTTCTGAGGTGACTTGTAGTTCTTTCTATGTCCAACGTTGTAAGATGGTGCAACTTCAAGGTTCTGCAAAAGTTGAGCTTTAATGGTAGACAGCTAACACTATCTCCATATGTCAGTCAACGTTAGAGCAAGTAAACACAGATATAGTAGTGACAGTTTACCGTTCTAAAAAGATACATGCAGAGAATACATGATAATGGAAGATATGTTCTGCGTGCATGCAGAGATACGTTCAGTCTTCATTAAATGCATAACAGTCAAACAGGTGAGATACGACTTTGACTATTCAACGTATTTCAAATCAAGGTAAACATTTATTTGATGGAAACATGACTTATGAAATCTTTATGAGATCATGATAGTCTAAGAGAGTCGTTATGAATCATAACAAATCGTTATAGATTCAGAAGAAGTCGTTATGATAACTTATGAAATCGTTATGACAAGCAAATCGTTATAACTTCTAAAGAAATCATTATGATAACATATGAAGTCGTTATGACAAGCAAGTCGTTACGAGTTCTAAAGGAATCGTTACGATGACTTATGAAATCGTTATGACTGGCAAGTCATTACGAGTTCTAAAGGAATCGTTACGATGACTTATGAAATCGTTATGACTGGCAAGTCGTTACGAGTTCTAAAGGAATCGTTATGATGACTTATGAAATCGTTATGACTGGCAAGTCGTTACGAGTTCTAAAGGAATCGTTACGATGACTTATGAAATCGTTATGACTGGCAAGTCGTTATAAGTTCTAAAGGAGTCGTTACGATGACTTATGAAATCGTTATCACTGGCAAGTCATTACGAGTTCTAAAGGAGTCGTTACGATGACTTATGAAATCGTTATGACTGACAAGTCGTTCCGAGTTCTAAAGGAATCGTTACGATGACTTATGAAGTCGTTATGACGAGCAAGTCGTTAGGAGTTCTAAAGGAATCGTTACGATGACTTATGAAGTCGTTATGACGAGCAAGTCGTTACGAGTTCTAAAGGAATTGTTACGATGACTTATGAAATCGTTATGACTGGCAAGTCGTTACGAGTTCTAAAGGAATCGTTACGATGACTTATGAAATCGTTATGACATCGACTTGTTTGAACTTTAGAACTTACAAAGAAGTCGTTACATCTTTACTGGAATCAATGCATATATGTACTTACCATAAGTGCTTGATTTTCTTTGAAGATTTCTTGTGCTTAAGGCTAAATGAAATGTAGTTAGAAAACTTTTGACAGAGTTTTGTTTATCACCAAAATAAGTATGTAATTGATTTAAAATTACGTTGGGATGGACTGTTCATCAGGTACAAAGGGCACCGTCAGAGTGGGACATTTACCCAACACTACACAATAAATTGAAACGTACATGAATAACAAGGAAGTACAGCGAAAATAAAATGTAACTCTTATTCCAGCATCCTTCACATATTCCGCAATCTATATAGCAATGTAAAGAAATAACTAATGTCCACATTATACATGTCCAAATGAAATACATTGTCCATAATCATTGTTTACATACTATGAAATAAAGTAAACTAAGCAACAATCTCCACAAAAGCAGCTATTCCTCACGCTCGGAGTCGCTCCTCACTAAGTCCTCCTCAAGTACAGGGACTCCTATGTCACCTGTATGTCAAAGCAAGTATGAGTCTTCCAACAATACCCAGTAAGCAATCTAAAGATAGTATCCTTACACATATCAAATACACATACTAATTTAATTAACAATAAGGTAAACATATGGCACATGCTTCATATTAATTAAGCAAATACATAAGAACAACCTATGACATGCTTTCTATACATTATGAATAACATGATTCATGGTTTCAAATCCTATTCATATCATTTCACAATTATACACCATTTAATCATGGGAATATGCACATGGTAAATAGCAAACCTAGCATGATGTCTAATCATTTTCACATGTATTGATAACACTTATTTACATATTTAGCTTGCTATTTTAATATGAAATTTGCACATTCACATGGTGTCACATCTCTTCACATGCTAACACATTCACATTACACTATCACATGCTCATATTTCACATTTGCACAATTCACATATTCACACCTTTTTACACAATTGTCGTGACACATAGTCCTAACCACCATAAAGAAGGACACATATACACAACACATACCCGTCACCAAAGGCAACACAGTGATGAATCTTGGTACTGCGCAGACCGGGAGAAGCCCTCTCCACCCTAACCAGTGGTACTTGTCCACCTCTAGGATTTCATCCTGATGCCCATAGGATATAATATACACATTGAGCCTTCCCATAGGTACTTTACTACAGTACGGCTCCATAGCCTTCTATGGTAGCAGTGTCAATATCAGCACAATTTTCACATTATCACTTTATCACATGATTTACATTATTCACATGCACTATTTAACTCATTTACATGCATCATTTAACTCATTCACATGCTTCAATTTATAGAACATAACATTACTATTTCACATTGATAATTAGATCATAATAGAGTCCTATCATGCTGCTAAACACTGAAATTTCACATGATTTAAATCAACATATTCAATGTGGTCTAATTACACTTGTTAAAAGAAAACTATATCCACGAGTGTTCGAACAGTGTCAATTTTTTATCACAGACCTCTTACAGATAATATGTCACATGTCTAATTTTTTATATTTTTTGGAACTGTAAAACTAATTTTAATAGTTTAAACAGATTTCATGCAGAATTATCAAGAAATTCACTTTAGCATGGTTCACAGTAAAACAGTTGTACCTAATAGTTCTAAAACCTAAAAACAGTAATCATAAGATCATGGAAAATTTCTGAAACCCTAACATGCAACAATTCCATTTATTTAGAATTTACATAGTCAAATCATGCTCATTTCCATAATACAAAAATTTTATTAAATAAAACTATGCACAGAAATTCGACATACCCTCATGATATGACCTACTAACCTTACCTGACCAAACAAAAATTTACAGCATATACAACACAACATTACATACAATATGCACAGAATTGAATAATTACAATATGTACAGAAATAAACATGTATATACATATGCACATAAGTAAATAAATAAACATGCTATTTACCACAAATATCATATGCATATATATAAACATAACATGAACAATGTTTGAGGGTCTTACAGTCGCGTTCTCAAGTCCTGCGCCTGAGTCCGAGCAGGAAAGGTCCTTGCCTTGGATTGCGGTCCAAGTTTCCATGTTTTGATACAGGGTCGTTCAAACATAGAGATCTCAGTGTACATAGGATGAAAATTCATGAAACTAGATTTAAACGAGTCTAGACATGCAAGGGTACTTGATAGGTTTTAAACATGATCATGCACGAAGAACACAGAGCAGTCTACAGTGAAGGTCAAAGAATTAATTCGAGTAGGATACTATATGAAAATTGGGGATTTCAGGGGCAAACGATGCCTAACAACGAGCATTATCTCTAGTTAAAATTTCATGGCATGAGATCAAGTATACATGGAGATCTAAATTATTTAAGAGAGTTCGGGGTCAAGGTGATTTCAGAACTTCAAAAATATAGATCAAAAGATTATGTCGATGATAAATAGAGCAACAAGGGGGCTTTTGTTCCTGATGTGTGGGACATCCTACACACGAAATTAATTGAGTCTGGCTTGTGAAAATGGCTACCTTTGGGTCATTTTGTCTTCTAGGGCTTAGAACTCGAAGTGGAGGTTGAAGATCTTGAGCAAGCCTTCTCCCCATGAATTCTCCCTTCTTTTGGCCTCTCCTCCATGCCCAGCAAGCCTCAGCAACACATTAGGGCCGACCATGGAGAGATTGGGGTGTATTTATGCTTCCCTTGCTTCTATTTCCTATTATGACTCTAATTCCCCTTTAATCCCGAGTTTTCCTTATTTCCTTCCACCTTCCAAGCTTGTCTCCTCCTAATGGGGTTAGGTTGGGTTGCAAATTCGTACCTAGCCAATTTGGGTAAGGTTAGGAGTCCAATTCCAACACAAAATAGTTATTTTAATGATTTAATAGCTCCTTTCTTTTTAGGATATATTAAAGATACGAATTTAAGGTATTTTCCTATTATTCATCTTTAAAAAATTCCTATTTTGGCCCTACAACTTTTATATGGTCCATTTGACAAAGCCCATCACTTCTTTTCTTTTAATGGGTTTGAATTAATTCCCCTTTTCTTTAATTTTCCAATTTATTTATTATTATTTTTATTATTTTATTTTTTGAAAAATAAGGTTGCTACAGTGAGCCTCTGTCAGATACCCCATCTACCTGATGATAATAAATGTAAGACAACTGCTGAGAAAAGAAAATCTAAACTTCTGACATGAAGCAAGAGACCAATTTGTATAAATATTTCAGATACAATCACAAACAAATTTTGGTGGTTATTTTGAATATAATATATCTCATCTGTCAGAATAAATTTAAATAATAGTAACCTAACAGGATATTATTTTGAAAGACATACAGGTACTATGTGTTCTGTAAAAGATTATATTTGAGTAAGTGAAATATCAAACAATCAAACTTTCATGAAGTGATAAAATACTATCTGCACAGAAAAAGTAAAAGTACAGAAGTTGTCAGAGAAGTCGGAGTCAGAAGGATATGTACTTCGAATCTAGGAGTCGAAGCCAGAATCATGAGAAACAAACTAAAATTTGACTCTTCAGAAGTTGCAGTGAGACCATAGAATTCGACTTCAAGAAGTCGGAGAGATATGCATCAATAGATCATACTTCGGCTTCTGAAGAAGTCGGAGAGAATGCTTCAACTTCCTTGAAGATTGGTGGAACAAAATAGATACTTCGACTTCTGGGAGTCGGTGAGTGGATTTCGACTTTCGGCAGTTGGAGTCCAGAACACCGGGATTTCAACACTTCGACTTTATGAAGTCGGAGTCCACAGTCAGAGTCAGTATGATACATAGTGTAGTCTGTGGACTTAGAAAATTTTCAAGATAGTGTTGTACAAAATATTTTCTCTGTGATATATTCCAATAGATTTGTTTTGTAGAAAGACTTTTAAAAGGTTTTGTCATAACAAAATCACCATGTTAAAATAATTTAAAGTCTTAATTAGTTTTCTTAAGGGATAGTTGCTCAACATCTTTCTCATCACTGTCCAATTTTATACTTGTGCTCATATGAGTAGATGCTGGCTTGGCTTGTTCAAACTGAAATATTTTTCGTAGCTCTTTGACCTATTTTGCTTGATTAAGAAAAAATCCATCTTCAAATTGTTTAACCTATAAACCAAGAAAAATTGTAACTCTTCCATAAGACTTATTTCAAACTCACTATGCATGTGTTTTGAAAATTCTTCACATAGTGAAGGGTTGGTAGAACCAAAAATGATGTCATCCACATATACTTGAACTACAATTATGTGATTGTGGATAGATTTCGTGAAAAGAGTTTGATCCACCATACCTCTGGAGTAGTTTTTACTAACCAAAAAATTACTCAATCTGTCATACCATGCTCTTGGTGCCTATTTCAATCCAAAAAGAGCTTTGTGCAATTTGTAAACATGGTTAGGTTTGACAGGAACTTCAAATACAGGTGGTTGTGCAACAAAAACTTCTTCTTTGATGTAACCAATTAGAAATGCAGTTTTGACATCCATTTGAAATAGTTTGAAGTTGTTGGAACATGCATATGCTAACAAAATTCTCACTACCTCTACCCTAGCTATTGGTACAAAGAATTCTTCAAAATCTACCCCAAATTCTTGATTGTAACCTTTTTTCAACCAATCTAGCTTTATTCCTAACCACTTTCCCTTCTTCATTTAATTTATTCCTAAACACCCACCTAGTTCTAATTATTGAATTCTCTGGGTTTCTAGGAACTAGGCTCCAAACATTATTCCTCTAGAATTGATTTAATTCTTCATGCATTGCCTCTACCCAAGAATTGTCATTTAAGGCTTCTTCAATATTCGTAGGTTCCACTTGAGATATGAAGGCCATTTGATCTTGTTCAGTAATATTTTTGAAATGTGATCTAGTTTGAACTTTGTCATTCACATTTCCTACAACATTTTGAAGATGATGATCTTTAGAGTACCTGAAATTGACTCCGACCAATGTGCTGACATTTTCTGTTAGCCTATTTTGATCTGGTGTCGACCTGTTGTTGTGATGTGTCGACACATCTTCATTTTCAGGTATTTCTTCTGTTTCCAATGACTGATCTAATTCTTTTTTTTTTTGTAGAAAGGGGCACAATAGGGTCAGCAACTGGTCCAGTGCATCCCCCCCCAGTAGGGTGAAATGGAATCACTCCTCCAGGCGATTATCCTGCTGCACCAAAAATATATATAAAAAGATAGATACAAAGACTACGGGGCATACCCCTGGAAAACATAAAAGAGTTAACAAACTCTAAAACTCCCAAGACCCAGACGATCCCTAATAAGGGCAGGTGTAAGACCCTTGAATTTCTGTCGCATTATTGCAATTAGGTGTGAATATTTGTGCTTGTGTATGTATGTACATATTTACATACGCATTAATTAGTATAATTACGTGTGCATGTGTTTATATTAAACATAAATAATGTATCTATTGCATGATGATAGTATGGATACAATACCGTATGTATATTGCATGTATATATGCTTGGTATGCATGGTTTTCTGCATAATTTAAAGTTCTGGCCGAAGGTTACCTTGGCGTCAACCCTAGGCTGTTTATCTGGTGTCAGCGTCCATACCTGGACGCCAATACTAACTCCGGCGTCCAGCGATATGGATGCCAACTTCTCTGACCAGCATGCGTTGCAGAGCCAGAAAATCCGGGAGCAAGGCATGGCCACCATTGGGGGGATGTCCCCCAACGGCTCTCAGGTTGTCAAATCGGTATGGTGAGTGGGTGAGGGGCTCTCCTTAGGTCTGAACCCGAATTTGGTCCCTCCCACTCCTCACTTCACCTTGCAAGAGGAGAAAAAGAGAAGAAAACCCTAGGTGAGCTGTGAGAAAACCCCATCTTACCACCCTCAAATCCGACCCTCTTGGAGCTTGATCTGAAGATCTTCCACGACAAGGAGGAAGCTGGAGCAAAGGAGAAGGCTTCCCCATCGACCCCTTGCTGTGGAGGAAGTGATCTTTGGAGGGAGTTCAGCAACTTCTTGGGACTACCCAAGGAGGTCTTCCCCGAGCCATAAATCCCTTGGAGGAATTTTAGAAAGGCAAGTGACCTATCCCTGATGTTCCCTTATGAGTCTAGGTTGGTTTGTGATTTTTATGGATTTTTCCTCGAGTCCTAGACCCTCCAATTCACCCAAGATTCAGAGCTCGGGTCTGTGTTTCTGCACAGACCTGGTTCGATGGCAATGTCACTGGACGTCCAGTTCTTGCTTGGCGTCCATCGACCATGCCGCTGACCCTGAGTCAGCGGCCAGAGACCGTCGTCGAGTTCTTCTGGACAGAGCAGTGAGCTGTTCTGTCCCTCTTATACATTAACTTCGGTATGTTTTACGTGATGAGGAAATATGGTAACCTTATACTCTATGTATATTGTGTTTTGTGGTGTGTGGATGAATGTGGTGTGATGGTGAATGTGGGATAATGGTATCTTTTAAACATGTGAACATGACTTGTATATAATCTTGCAAATCCTTGTTCATGAATTGAATTAGTATGAATGCCATGGTTTTAGTCTAATCATGAAGATCAGTGGGTTAGCATATGTGTTTGCAAATTTTGGTAATTTATCCATGCTTGTGTAATTTGTAAATAAGCTCGGTTCGATGAAATAGAAGCATGAAATAATGATTTGTAGTGTTCAATCCATAGATGTGTGAATTAGGGAGATTTTGTATTCTCAGTTCATGCATATGTGATTAGCTTATGTATAAACAGCAAGTGGCTAATTTGCAAAATGTGTTAGACCCATGTTAACTTAAGTTGTTAATAGCAAGCTAATTAGGTATTTTATTTTCTGTAAATCCTATTTAGCTCAGAAAAATCTGAAAAATTGAGGGTTTGACTTTGAACCCGAAAACAGCATGTGGTTAAAATTTCAGGTCATTTGGATCAATAAATAGAAAGTTATGTGTTTTCTTGTGAAATGTGATAATTCGTGCATATGATCGTAATGTGATTAGATTTTGTTTAAACCCAGCATGATTAGTGTGTTTACTGTGTATTAAACCTTGAAATTTTGTAGTACCATGTTAGGAAAAATAGAGGTATTCATGTGAGTGAGAAAGTAAATGAGATGAAGTGTTATGTGTAAAACGGTAGATATGTAAATGTGTAACTGTCCCAATGTGACACTGCTTCCGTAGAGGGCAGTGGAGCTGTATCAGGGAAAAGTCCCATGAGAAAGTTCATTGTGTTAAGTGACCCTAAGGGCATTAGGGGGAAATCCTGGAGGTGGACAAGTACCACTGGTTAGGGTGGAGACTTGTTCTCCCGGTCTGCGCAGTCCAAGAGTCGCCATTGGAATGCCTAGATGGCATCTATGTGTAATGTGATGCGTATATGTCCTTCTTTGGTGGTTTGGACTATGTGTCATGGCACCTAAAAATGTGTAAAGTGTAATGTGAAATGTGTATGTGACCATGTGTAAATGTGTAAGTGACATGTGAATGTGTATGTGTAAAGTGTAATGTGAAATGTGTATGTGACCATGTGTAAATGTGTAAGTGACATGTGAATGTGTATGTGTAAAGTGTAACCATGTGAAAAGAGGAAACTAGTGTAAAGAAAAATGTGAAATTCTAGATGTGTAAATGTGTTATTGAAACCCATGTGAGACTAAATCTGAAACCATGTGAGTTCAGAAAATGCATGTTATTATTCTTATGTTTATGTGTGCAAAAATGTTTAGAGTCCATGTTAGGGACAACTAATGAATATGTGTGCAAATAGCATGATAGATTGTTCATATGATATGTTTTAAGCAACGTTGTAGCTCTCATGTGTAAATTTATAGCCATTGAATCATGTGAAATCAGTAACCTAAAGCATGTGAAAAGGTTCATGTATGTGTTTAGAAATGTGTAAAATCCATGCTAGTTGTGTTTCCCATCCATGTATGTAAAGGTTCATGTTGATAGCTCTCATGTTTTGATACTTTAATGATTAAAGTTTCATGGGTAAATTGAATAGAGACCATGTGATAGGTGAAGTTTATTTTAGAAATCTGAAAGCATGAGTTATGTATAAAATTGTAGAACTTCATGATAGGTTGACAACTTGAAATGACTAGCATGCTGTGTGTTGCTAATTGAAATGTGCATGTAGAAACCACTAGGACTTCTAAGTGTACATCATGAGTAGTGTTGCTTGCTGAGTCCTTGGACTCACTCCTTGCTTCGGCGTACAGGTATAGTTGGTGACACAACACCGCTTGAGGAGACGGTGGAGACGGACTCCGAGCGTGGAGACTAGCTAGTTTTGGAGTTCTTTGAGACTGTGTATTTCATAGTATGTAAATTTGGAACATTGTACTAGAAGTATCATGAGAATGATGTATAAGTGTGGACATTTATATTTAATTTCAGCAATTTAAATTATGTGAACTCTTAGTTCCTTCTGTTAATTGCAAACTGCATGTATGTTTAATGTGGATGATGAATGAATGAAGACATTGGTCTTTTACTTCCGCTACTCTGTTGTATATTCGCGTGTATCTCAGCTGTATGTATCGTTTGGGTAAATGTCCCACTGTGGCAGCACTTGTTATACCGACGTTGGTTGGTATAACCGTACCGGTATAATGAGGGCCGTCACAGAAATTGGTATCAGAGAGACCGGTTGAGATTGCACATGAATATACCTAAGTCATCATCCCCATTGCATGCTAAGTATGTCCACATGTGTAGAAAACACTAATAGGAAATGAAAGATAGATAAGGAAATGGTTAGAGAGCTTAGTAACCTAGCTCTAATTGGTGGCTAAAATTTTATTACAGCCATGGCTTCCCGTGGATGGCGTGGAGGTGTGCCAGCTCGCGACGACGAGCAGAGGCGTGAGGAGCGGGCGGAGCAGCAGGCCCCGGCCCCACAGGGTCCTGTGCTTCCCCCACCACCGCCAGTGGACTTTGGAGTATTCATGCAAGGTCTGGTGCAAGCCATGCAGACGCAGGCCCACACCCAAGCAGCACTCCAGACCCAGTTGGAGGCCCAGGTTGAATAATAAAACAACCTAGTAGTTTGCTATTTAAATTGCATGATATTGTGTTTATTGTATATTGTTATTGTTTAATGTAGCAGGCTCAGGCCCCAGCCCAGGACCATGGTGGACCTTCCATCATGGAGCGATTCAAGAGGATGGCCCCACCCTCTTTTAAGGGGGAGAGTGATCCGCTAATGGCAGAAAGCTGGATGAGGGAGACGGAGAAATCTTCCGAGCTATCAGGTGTCCTGACGAGGACAAGGTGACCTTAGCCACCTACATGCTACAGGTATGTTTTAGTTTATGCTTGAATGTTGGTTGTAAAGTTAGAATTTGTTAGTTGGTGCTTATGAAGGTGTATTGCAGGAGAGAGCTGATGTATGGTGGTCCTCCCTACTACGTACACACTTCGAGGACGGAGCAGTTGATGTGGCGTGGGACGCGTTCGTGAGGCTCTTCCGAGCCAAGTTCGTCCCAGAGCACATCCAGGATAAGATGGAGCAAGAATTCCTTTCCCTGACGCAAGGATCGATGACCGTCCTGGAATACGAGGCAAGGTTTTCTGAACTTTCTAAATATGCACCGCATATAGTGGAGGATGAGCGCAGGAAGACCAAGAAATTTGTGATGGGTCTCAAACCATCACTGAGGACGAGACTCGTGGCGTTCGACCACCGCACGCTAGACGAGGCCCTCAGCGCAGCCTGCAGACAGGAGGGAGAAATGGAGCAGTATCTGGAAGAGAAGAAGGCGTCGCAGAAGAGGCCGGCAGCGACTTTCCAGCGGCAGGACAAAAAGAAAATGGTGTACCAGACACCGCAGAAACAAATGGCAGTCAGCAACTCTCAGGTACCTTCTGTACGTTCCCCCGGTGCGAAGAAAGAGTGTCCCCATTGTGGGAAGACCCATGGAGGTTCCGAGTGCTGGTTAGTAGCGGGTAGATGCTTAAAGTGTGGGAGCAGCGACCACAAGATCAAGGATTGCCCAAGACTTCAGCAGGGAGCTCAGCGTGGAGCGCCAGTACCAGCAGTAGCGGCAGCCGCGCCAGCTACAGGATGACCAGGAAGGCCTCGAGCCCCAGCTCGAGTGTTTGCGTTAGCTCGTGAGGACGCCGAGCAGGCGGAGCATGTCACCGAAGGTACAGTTTTACTTTTCGGTGTGCACGCTCAGGTTTTGTTTGATACGGGTGCTACTCACTCGTTCATTTCCGAGCGATTCGCTAGGCAGTTAGCCCTAGAGTCAGGCATAGAGTCTGAGGAGTTAGAGGTCCCTTTGTCTGTGCACACCCCTGCGGGTACGGTATCGACTAGGAAGTGCATTCCGTCGTTACCTGTGTGCATTGAGGATAGATTCCTAGATGGGTGTTTCTTCTTGCTAAAGATGAAGGACTATGATTGTATCCTTGGTCTGGATTGGCTAGAGGAGCACTATGCGTTAGTGGATTGTCGTAGGAAGAAGATTGTTTTCCGCATTCCTGGTGAGGATGAGTTCTCTCATCCCTTGCCAAAGAACTTAGCGGGAAAGTTAGTTATCTCTGCCATGAAGGCGATGCGCATGGTGAACAAGGGTTGTGGCGCATTTCTTGCCAGTGTTATGCTAGTACCCGATGCTGGTTCGTCACTGACTCTTGCAGAGATTGATGTGGTGCAGGACTATCCAGATGTCTTTCCCGACGACTTGTCTAGATTGCCACCGGATTGAGAGATAGAGTTCACTATAGAGTTGCATCCAGGCACCTCTCCTATCTCAAAGGCCCCATATCGGATGGCCCCTGCGGAATTAGCCGAGTTGAGGAAGCAATTGCAAGAGTTGCTCGATAAGGGATTTATTCGCCCCAATGTTTCCTCTTGGGGCACACCTGTATTATTCGTCAAGAAGAAAGACGGGTCACTTGGTTGTGCATTGATTATAGGAAGCTAAACCAAGTGACTGTGAAGAACAGGTATCCCTTACCTCGGATTGATGATCTGTTTGATCAGTTGCGAGAGGCATCAGTCTTTTCCAAGATTGACTTGCGATCTGGTTATCATCAGTTGAGGATTAGGAGTGAGGATGTGTCCAAGACGGCATTTAGAACCCGTTATGGACATTATGAGTTTTTGGTTCTTCCTTTCGGATTGACCAACGCCCCTGCAGCGTTCATGGATCTCATGAACCGGGTGTTTAGTCCGTATCTAGATAGCTTTGTTGTTGTGTTTATTGATGACGTGTTGGTCTATTCTCCAGATGAGGCCACACATCGTTAGCATTTGAGGTTAGTCTTAGAGGTTCTCCGTGAGCACAAGCTGTATGCGAAGTTCAGCATGTGCGAGTTCTGGTTGCGCGAGGTTCATTTTCTCGGGCATGTTATCTCCGGCGCTGGTGTTGCAGTTGATCCAGCAAAAGTCCAGGCAGTTTGGATTGGGAGATTCCCAGGACCCCTTGGAGACGTAGTTTTATTGGGTTAGCTGGTTATTATCGGCGATTCATTGAGGGTTTCTCATCCATCGCCGCCCCTATGACAAAGCTGACCAGAAAGGGTGAGAAGTTCGTATGGTTTGAGGCATGTGAGCGTAGCTTCCAGCTATTGAAGGCTAAGCTTACTTCTGCTCCGGTATTGGTATTGCCAGTGGTCTAGAAGGCTTTGCCATTTATACGGATGCATCTCAGATTGGTTTAGGCTGTGTGCTCATGCAGCAAGAGAGGGTGGTGGCTTATGCTTCTCGTCAGTTGAAGGAGCATGAGAGGAACTATCCGACTCATGATTTGGAGCTCGCAGCTGTGGTTCATGCACTAAAGATCTGGAGACACTATCTTTATGGTGTCAGATTTGAGGTGTTTACCGACCACAAGAGCTTGAAGTATCTTTTCTCCCAAAAGGAATTAAACCTGAGGCAGAGAAGATGGATTGAGTTCTTGAAGGACTATGACTTCGACCTTCAGTATCATCCTGGAAAGGCGAACGTCGTAGCAGATGCTCTTAGTAGGAAGAGGTCTTCACTCCAGCAGGATTGAAAGATGTTGGAGGATGCAGCGTGCTCTATGACCGAGTTAGAGCCATCGTTGTGTCAGGCTTTTGTAGCTCAGCTATCCCTTAGATCCTCAGTCTTGGATGAGGTGATTGAGCAGCAGAAAGCCGATCCTAGATTGTTAGAGTTAGTGGGTAAGGCGGGCATTGCTCGTGATGAGGACGGTGTGATTAGATTTCAGCACCGTGTTTGCGTCCCCGATGTGGTAGATGTCCGTGAGCATGTGTTAGCGGAGGTTCACAGGTCGCGATTCTCTATTCATCCGGGTAACACTAAGATGTATCAAGATCTGAAGAGATCATTTTGGGGGTCCGGCATGAAGAAGGATGTTGCGGATTATGTGTCTAGATGTCTAGTATGTCAGTAGGTGAAAGCCGAGCGGCAGCGACCATCCGGCCTTATGCAGAGGATGGATATCCCCGTGTGGAAGTGGGAAGCTGTCACTATGGATTTCGTATCGGGTTTGCCTCGATCTAGAAG
Source organism: Colocasia esculenta (assembly GCA_014218235.1). Taxonomy (NCBI): domain Eukaryota; kingdom Viridiplantae; phylum Streptophyta; class Magnoliopsida; order Alismatales; family Araceae; genus Colocasia; species Colocasia esculenta. The sequence goes on from CM024760.1 coordinate 137,899,317, forward strand.
GGGCAATGACTCGATTTGGGTAGTTGTAGATAGGTTCTCAAAGACTACTCATTTCTTGCCTATGAAGAAGAAGCAGTCAGTAGAGAGTTTAGCTAGATTGTATGTTAGCGGTATCATTAGATTGCATGGTGTGCCGAAGTCGATCATTTCGGATCGAGATCCGAGAGTTACTTCGAGATTGTGGAAGAGGTCTTCAGGATGCGTTAGGTTCGAAACTTAAGCTCAGTTCGGCGTTTCATCCCCAGACCGATGGACAGTCCGAGAGGACTATCCAGACGCTCGAGGATATGTTGAGAGCGTGTGTTATGGATTGGAAGGATGATTGGGAGCATCATTTACCTCTTTTGGAGTTCGCATACAACAACAGCTTTCATGCTAGTATTGGTATGGCTCCATTCGAGGCGTTGTATGGTAGGCCCTGCAGATCTCCTTTATGTTGGGAGGAGACTGGTGATAGGCAGTTGATCGGACCGGAGTTAGTTCAGGAAACTTCGGATAAGATTCAGCTTATCAGGAAAAGGCTTGTTGCGGCACAGGATAGGCAGAAGAGTTATGCCGACAACAGGAGAAAGGATTTGGAGTTCGAGGTTGGCGATCATGTCTTCTTGAAGATATCGCCTACTCGAGGTGTTGTCAGATTTGGCAGGCATAGCAAGCTAAGCCCTAGGTTCATTGGCCCATATGAGATTCTCAGACGTTTGGGCAACGTGGCGTACGAGCTAGCTTTACCCCCAGCTTTGGCTAGCGTTCACCATGTATTCCACGTATCTATGCTCAGGAGGTATGTCCGAGATCCGTCTCATGTGATTAGTCATGAGCCAGTGGAGATCCAGCCAGATCTTTCGTATGTCGAGTAACCCGTGGCCATTCTTGACCGGAAGGTTCAGCATCTCCGGAACAAGAGTATCGCGTCGGTGAAAGTTCTATGGCGGAACTTCTCACGTGAGGAGGCTACGTGGGAGCTTGAGGATGCGATGAAGAAGAAGTATCCCCTTTTGTTTGAGTAGTGTCGTTCTAACTTCCAGGACGAAGTTTCTTTAAGGGGGAGAGGGTGTAAGACCCTCGAATTTCCATCGCATTATTGCAATTAGGTGTGAATATTTGTGCTTGTGTATGTATGTACATATTTACGTACGCATTAATTAGTATAATTACGTGTGCATGTGTTTATATTAAACATAAATAATGTATCTATTGCATGATGATAGTATGGATACAATACCGTATGTATATTGCATGTATATATGCTTGGTATGCATGGTTTTCTGCATAATTTAAAGTTCTGGCCGAAGGTCACCTTGGCGTCAACCCTAGGCCGTTTATCTGGTGTCAGCGTCCAGACCTGGACGCCAATACTAACTCCGGCGTCCAGCGATATGGACGCCAACTTCTCTGACCTGCATGCGTTGCAGAGCCAAAAAATCCAGGAGCAAGGCATGGCCACCATTGGGGGGATGTCCCCCAACGGCTCTCAGGTTGTCAAATCGGTATGGTGAGTGGGTGAGGGGCTCTCCTTAGGTCTGAACCCGAATTTGGTCCCTCCCACTCCTCACTTCACCTTGCAAGAGGAGAAAAAGAGAAGAAAACCCTAGGTGAGCTGTGAGAAAACCCCATCTTACCACCCTCAAATCCGACCCTCTTGGAGCTTGATCTGAAGATCTTCCACGACAAGGAGGAAGCTGGAGCAAAGGAGAAGGCTTCCCCATCGACCCCTTGCTGTGGAGCTCATCCAAGAACCCGGAGGAAGTGATCTTTGGAGGGAGTTCTGCAACTTCTTGGGACTGCGCAAGGAGGTCTTCACGAGCCATAAATCCCTTGGAGGAATTTTAGAAAGGCAAGTGACCTATCCTGATGTTCCCTTATGAGTCTAGGTTGGTTTGTGATTTTTATGAATTTTTCCTCGAGTCCTAGACCCTCCAATTCACCCAAGATTCAGAGCTCGAGTCTGTGTTTCTGAACAGACCTGGTTCGACGGCAATGTCACTGGACGTCCAGTTCATGCTTGGCGTCCATCGACCATGCCGCTGACCCTGAGTCAGCGGCCAGAGACCGCCGTCGAGTTCTTCTGGACAGAGCAGTGAGCTGTTCTGTCCTCTTATACATAACTTCGGTATGTTTTACGTGATGAGGATATATGGTAACCTTATACTCTATGTATATTGTGTTTTGTGGTGTGTGGATGAATGTGGTGTGATGGTGAATGTGGGATAATGGTATCTTTAAACTTGGGAGCATGACTTGTATAATCTTGCAAATCCTTGTTCATGAATTGAATTAGTATGAATGCCATGGTTTTAGTCTAATCATGAAGATCAGTGGGTTAGCATATGTGTTTGCAAATTTTGGTAATTTATCCATGCTTGTGTAATTTGTAAATAAGCTCGGTTCGATGAAATAGAAGCATGAAATAATGATTTGTAGTGTTCAATCCATAGATGTGTGAATTAGGGAGATTTTGTATTCTCAGTTCATGCATATGTGATTAGCTTATGTATAAACAGCAAGTGGCTAATTTGCAAAATGTGTTAGACCCATGTTAACTTAAGTTGTTAATAGCAAGCTAATTAGGTGTTTTATTTTCTGTAAATCCTATTTAGCTCAGAAAAATCTGAAAAATTGAGGGTTTGACTTTGAACCCGAAAACAGCATGTGGTTAAAATTTCAGGTCATTTGGATCAATAAATAGAAAGTTATGTGTTTTCTTGTGAAATGTGATAATTCGTGCATATGATTGTAATGTGATTAGATTTTGTTTAAACCCAGCATGATTAGTGTGTTTACTGTGTATTAAACCTTGAAATTTGTAGTACCATGTAGGAAAAACAGAGGTATTCATGTGAGTGAGAAAGTAAATGAGATGAAGTGTTGTGTGTAAAACCAAGTGTAAAACGGTGGATATGTAAATGTGTAACTGTGCCAATGTGACACTGCTTCCGTAGAGGGCAGTGGAGCTGTATCAGGGAAAAGTCCCCCTGAGAAAGTTCATTGTGTTAAGTGACCCTAAGGGCATTAGGGGGAAATCCTGGAGGTGGACAAGTACCACTGGTTAGGGTGGAGACTTGTTCTCCAGGTTTGCGTAGTCCAAGAGTCGCCATTGGAATGCCTAGATGGCGTCTATGTGTAATGTGATGTGTATATGTCCTTCTTTGGTGGTTTGGACTATGTGCCATGGCACCTAAAAATGTGTAAAGTGTAATGTGAATTGTGTATGTGAACATCTGTAAATGTGTAAGTCACATGTAAATGTGTATGTGTAAAGTGTAATGTGAAATGTGTATGTGACCATGTGTAAATGTGTAAGTGACATGTGAATGTGTATGTGTAAAGTGTAACCATGTGAAAAGAGGAAACTAGTGTAAAGAAAAATGTGAAATTCTAGCTGTGTAAATGCGTTATTGAAACCCATGTGAGACTAAATCTGAAACCATGTGAGTTCAGAAAATGTATATTATTATTCTTATGTTTATGTGTGCAAAAATGTTTAGAGTCCATGTTAGGGACAACTAATGAATATGTGTGCAAATAACATGATAGATTGTTCATATGATATGTTTTAAGCAACGTTGTAGCTCTCATGTGTAGATTTATAGCCATTGAATCATGTGAAATCAGTAACCTAAAGCATGTGAAAAGGTTCATGTATGTGTTTAGAAATGTGTAAAATCCATGCTAGTTGTGTTTCCCATCCATGTATGTAAAGGTTCATGTTGATAGCTCTCATGTTTGATTCTTTAAAGATTAAAGTTTCATGAGTAAATTGAATAGAGACCATGTGATAGGTGAAGTTTATTGAATAGAGACCATGAGCTATGTATAGGTGAAGAACTGAAAGCATGAGCTATGTATAAAATTGTAGAACTTCATGATAGGTTGACAACTTGAAATGACTAGCATGCTATGTGTTGCTAATTGAAATGTGCATGTAGAAACCACTAGGACTTCTAAGTGTACATCATGAGTAGTGTTGCTTGCTGAGTCCTTGGACTCACTCCTTGCTTCGGCGTACAGGTATAGTTGGTGACACGACACCACTTGAGGAGACGGTGGAGATGGACTCTGAGCGTGGAGACTAGCTAGTTTTGGAGTTCTTTGAGACTGTGTATTTCATAGTATGTAAATTTGGAACATTATACTAGAAGTATCATGAGAATGATGTATAAGTGTGGACATTTATATTTAATTTCATCAATTTAAATTATGTGAACTCTTAGTTCCTTCTGTTAATTGCAAACTGCATGTATGTTTAATGTGGATGATGAATGAATGAAGACATTGGTCTTTTACTTCTGCTACTCTGTTGTATATTCGCGTGTATCTCAGCTGTATGTATCGTTTGGGTAAATGTTCCACTGTGGCAGCACTTGTTATACCGACGTGGGTTGGTATAACCGTACCGGTATAATGAGGGCCGTCACAGTAGGAAAACAAGACCATGGGAGCTGGGTGGAAGAAGTAAATACCCCATTACAGCGAGCATTGCATGCAAAAGTGGCCAAGGCATCCGCCACCTGATATGCTTGCCTATACACATGTGAAATTCGAACCCCATGTTGCTGCACAAAGTCAAGCACAGACCGCCACCACCTATAGCACTCCCAAGAGGGAGCAACCCCAGTCCGAAGAGAGTTCACCAAAACCATAGAATCTGAGAAGATCTCAGCTACGAATAGCCCTTGCTCCACTGCCAATTGAACACCATCACACATAGTTCGAGCTTCAGAAAGAAGGCTGTTCCCAGTACCATAAAAATGAGAGAAAGCAAAAGCCACAGTGCCAACAGCATTTTGGACAATGCCCCCGCCCCCACAAGGGCCCGGGTTGCCTTTAGAAGCACCATCCACATTAAGCAGGAGACCTTGTAAAGGTGGGATCCATCTGACCATTTTGCTCAGCTTGACAGTAGGTTGTACCAAAAAACCAAGCTCCATAATCGCTTCCATTTGCTGAGATGTGGCAGATTCTTTGAATACCATTTTGTCAATGGCGATATTGACCAGCGCATGAATATTTTGGCGCAGCAAAGTGCTAGAATAACTAACTTGTTCATACTTCATTTTGCATCTGATTTTCCAAACTTCCCAGATAATAAGCATGGAGGAATAAATAGAGATGAAGCCATGAGGATTGTCAATGCTACAAGAATTAATAATCTTCTAAAGATGAATGGAGATATTCATATGAATACCCAAACTAGCCTGGAGAAGAGGAGAAATCCATAACCACAGAATCTTAGCCAGATTGCTATGCACAAACAAATGGTTCATGTCCTCAACTTGAGGACACCTACAACAACAACAACGAGATGGAAAAGGGATGCCACACTCAGCAATGCGGTCATCCACAGGGACCGCTCTGTGGAGAATTAGCCAAGAAAATATTGATGCCCTCCTGTTGAAACGATGATGCTAGATGCGAAGAAGTGGCGATCTTTTAACACCATGAATACGAACCTGGTCATAAGCACTTTTTGTTGAACCACTCTATATTTTACCCATATATTTTGGTGATAACAAAATTTATGATTAAATAAATATTATTAAATACATTTAATATCATGTTTACCTAATAAATATAAATTTATGATATTTTGGTGATGACAAAACTTATGATTAATAAATAATATAAAATGTATTTAATATTATGTTTTTCCTAATAAATATAAATTTATGGAATTATCGCTGTGTGTTTTACACTAAAAAGCTAAATCGATGTCCATTCAATATACATCGATTTCAGTTCACAAAGTGTCACATTGATTTACTTAAAAACATGAATTTCACTGCAACATCGATTTGCTTGAGAAACATGGATTTGCCTCTCACATCGATTTGATAAGTGAAACATCGATTTGCCTCTCAAATCGATTCGATAAGTGAAACATGGATTTGCCTCTCACATCGATTTAATAAGTGAAACATCGATTTGCCTCTCACATCGATTTGATAAGTGAAACATCGATTTGCTCTCACATCTATTTGCTCTCATAAGGATTTGATAAGTGCAACATCGATTTACTCTCACATCGATTTGCTCTCATAAGCATTTGATAAGTGAAACATGGATTTGCTCTCACATCGATTTGCTCTCATAAGGATTTCATAAGTAAAACATTGATTCGCTTGAAAACATGGATTTGCTTGAAAACATGGATTTGATCACTTAAACATGGATTCCCTTTATATTTCAAAATGTTTGTTGGCATCTAGTGAAAAAGTTAAATATTTTTTATTTGTGTAATCTACTATCTTTCTAACAGAAGATCTTTTTGCTTCTCTCTCTAGATCTCTTTTCCTACCAACAAAAAGGTGGTCACTTACCACTTCTGGGAGACAACAGGAAACATAGAGGGATGAACCTTTTTGACAGAAACACTATTTTAACTAAACACTTTCTTCTATGCTTGCAGACTTCGTAGACCACAAAATATCAGAAGATAGAGAAGATGAGCAACGACTAGAACTCTAACGGATTTGTTCAAAACTACTCATATAAAAGATAAAGCAAGGCTGAAGAAGAAGCTAGAGCTTTCCTGAATATTTTTCAAAGAGTGTACATCCAGTAAAGAACGTAAGCGCCACATACACGCAAAGGAAAAGAGAGAAAGAGCCCGAGCCCAAGAAGAAGTGTTCAAGCATCTGAAACCCTCAAGCTTCAAGCTCCTTCTCCTCTCTTCTCTCTCTCTGTGTGCACCTTTGTAATCTGGGGGAGAGAGTCTTTTCGCTGAGAGTTCTTTTAGTTGGTTTTCATTTGTTCCAACTCTCAGCTTTGTTCTTTCTATTCTAAGAAAGATCTTTGTCCAGCTGTAGGACTGTATATAGTGTAGAACCTAGCTAGGGGTTTAAGTCTAACAGAACCACACTGGGGTTTGTACCAGGAGGTTGGCTTCTTTATTGTAAGAGAAGTGGGCTATCTTCTTGCCCGGGATTGAGAAGAAGACTAGTTGGGGTGCTGGGTGTTGTATTGTTCTTGAGGGGGACTGTACCCTTGGTTAGTAAAATCCCAAGGGGTTGCTTGGGGACTGGACGTAGGACTTCCATGTGGGAAGGGCCGAACCAGGATAAATCTCTTGTGTCATTTGTATGATTGTTTATTTACTTTCGCACTGCTACTCTTTATCACACTAAACTAACCAAACTTTCAAGTGATAATTTTTTGTGTTTAAGTTTCTATTTCAGATTTCAGAAAAACCTATTCACCCCCCCCTCGAGGTTAGCTTGCTGTCGTTCCAAAAGGGCCAACAAGTGCTATCAGAGCGAGGTACTCTGATCAATCAAGAAGATCCAATGATCTTAAAGAAGATCCATGGCAGCTCAAGGATTTGCTGAAGTCCAATCAGTCACCAGACCTCCATTCTTCGATGGAGAGGATTACCAATATTGGAAGATGAGAATGGAATGCTTCATTCGAGGCACAGACTTTGATCTGTGGCAGGTAATCGAGGTAGGTAATTATGTTATTGTTCTTATTCCAGGCACTACTGCCATTATAGCAGCATATAAAAGTAAATTATCCTTAAACTTTAAGGAAAAGAACTATTTATGTTGTACTTTATCTAAAAGAGAATTTAGTAGAGTATCTTCCTGTAAATTGCTAAAGAAATATGGGATAAACTACAAGTAACCTATGAAGGAACAAATAAAGTAAAACAAACTAGGATAGATATTCTTGTTTCGCAGTATGAGCAGTTTAAAATGCTTCCTAACGAAAACATTACTCAAATGTATAATAGATTTTCTAGCATAGTAGTAGGTCTAAACTCTCTTGGTAAAAATCTTGCTGATGAAGAAACTGTCAGAAAAATACTTAGATCTTTAACCTGTTCATGGACCCCTAAGATCACCGCTATTGAAGAAGCCCATGATCTAACCAAGTTTTCTATTGATAAGCTAATTGGTTCCCTCATTGCACATGAAATTAATATGGAGCGATTATCTGGAGGCTCATCCAAGAAAAATTCTAATGCTCTTAAAGTTGTAGCTACTCCTTCCACTTCTTCTTCTTCTAGTTCCAAAAATACAGATTTTGAAGACGGTGATGTAGATGAAGTACTGTCCAAGCTTCAGAAGAATTTAAAGAAGAAGAAAAATGGATCAAGAAGGATCCAAAGGAAAGTGAAAAAGGAAAAAGAACCAGTCTGATATGAATGCAGAAAACCTGGACATCTGAGACCATATTGTCCAAGACTCAAGAAGACTGGTCAAACCGAAAAGTCCAAGAAGCAGCACAAGAAATTCAAAAGAAAAGCCATGGCGGCTGCTTGGGAAAATGATGAAGCCATAACTTCAGAATCATCAAGGTTTGATCCCAAAAAGGAGCAGGTAAGTCTAGCTCTTATGGTATGACTAGATGAGGTACATTCTAACTCATCTTTTGATTCTTGCACAGATTCAGGATCAGACTCTGAAGATTAGAACAAGTTTTTAATGAACTTTATGATAAACACAAGGTTGTCGTAAAAGAATTGAAAAATATCAAGAACAACCTTACTTGTTTGGAAAACACTAATTCTGATCTTAAATCAGAAATGGAACAACTAGAAGAATAATTAAAAAATTTAAGATAATAATTATCTTTTAAATGAAGATTTGAAAAGCAAGAATAATGAGAAGTTAGAGTTAGAAGAAAAATTAAAACTCTAACTGAAGAAAATCTGTATTTAAAAGAATCAGTTAGAAAATGAACTAAAGGGAAAACATCTTTAGCCCTATACTTAAAAGGATCAAAATCTGAAAATAACAAACAAGGGCTTGGTTACATACCTCCGGAAAAAGAAAAACAAGTCATAATTCTTGAAAAATATCCATTACCAAAATTTGTAAAAGAAACCAAGTTGCCTCAGAAAAAAGGCACCTATAAAAGAAAAGGTCTCCAAAAATTGTGTGCCAAATAGACATTACAAAGAAAATAAGAACTGTAAATCAAATTATATTCATTGCTGCACTCATTGCAATAAGTTAGGACACACAATAAATACCTGCACAACAAAGCACTTAGTTTGGATTCCGAAAGGATATTTTTATGCATCTAACCATCAAAGACCCAAAAAGATTTGGGTACCTACTTCTGAATAAGTTGTTTGCAGGATAGCCTTGGAGCATCTAGGATGCTCAAGGCAAGGGTGACTGCCAACTCTTCATCCAACTCTTATCTGAAGAGGGAGTAGTCACAAATATTGAATTTTATATTGTTACTAACAATGTTTTCAAGCTTTGCCTAAGATCTATGAAGATAAAAATTTTGAAGACTTGACAAACAACCAATCAACAAGATGACTCAAGAGATCAACAGGTCGACACACCAAGAAACACCTGTCGACATACATGTGAAAAATCCTAAAAAGGACGCTCTTTGTCAGGGGGAGCCTTATGCTCAGGGGGAGTATACACTAAGGGGGAGTTATTCATTAATGTCAATCATTGTTGAACCCCTCAATGGTAAGAAATTTTCTCAAAGGGGAGAGAATGCATGGTAAGATCTTTCCTTTTTGGTTAGTGACAAAAAGGGGGAGAGTATGCGCTATCTATGAATTTTCTGTATTTTTATACTTTAAGTATTTTTGTCATAAAATTCTCATAAATTTTGTCATCACCAAAAAAGGGGAGATTGTTGAACCACTCTATATTTTACCCTTATATTTTGGTGATAACAAAATTTATGATTAATTAAATATTATTAATACATTTAATATCATGTTTTCCTAATAAATATAAATTTATGGTATTTTGGTGATGACAAAACTTATGATTAATTAAATATTATTAAATATATTTAATATTATGTTTGTCCTAATAAATATAAATTTATGGAATTATCGCTGTGTGTTTTTCACTAAAAAGCTAAATCAATGTCCATTCAATATACATCGATTTCAGTTCACAAAGTGCCACATCGATTTGTTTGAAAACATGGATTTCACTGCAAGATCGATTTGCTTAAAAAACATGGATTTGCCTCTTACATCGATTTGATAAGTGAAACATCGATTTTCCTCTCACATCGATTCGATAAGTGAAACATCGATTTGCTTCACATTGATTTGATAAGTGAAACATCGATTTGCCTCTCACATCGATTTGATAAGTTAAACATCGATTTGCCTCTCACTTCGATTTGATAAGTGAAACATCAATTTGCTCTCATAAGGATTTGATAAGTGAAACATGGATTTGCTCTCACATCGATTTTCTCTCATAAGGATTTGATAAGTGAAACATGGATTCACTTGAAAACATGAATTTGTTTGAAAACATGGATTTGATCACTGAAACATGGATTCCCTTTATATTTCAAAATGTTTTTTGGCATCTAGTGAAAAAGTCAAATATTTTTTATTTGCGTAATCTTCTATCTTTCTGACAGGAGATCTTTTTGCTTATCTCTCTAGATCACTTTTCCTGCCAACAAAAAAGTGGTCACTTACCACTTCTGGGAGACAACAGGAAACATAGAGGTATGAACCTTTTTGACAGAAAAACTCTTTTAACTAAACACGTTCTTCTATGCTTGCAGACCTCGTAGACCACAAAATATCAGAAGAAAGAGAAGATGAGCAACGACTAGAACTCTAATGGATTTGTTCAAAACTACTCATATAAAAGATAAAGCAAGGCTGAAGAAGAAGCTAGAGCTTTCCTGAATATTTTTCAAAAAGTGTACATCCAGTAAAGAACGTAAGCGCCACATACACTCAAAGGAAAAGAGAGAAAGAGCCCGAGCCCAAGAGGAAGTGTTCAAGCATCTGAAGCCCTCAAGCTTCAAGCTCCTTCTCCTCTCTTCTCTCTCTCTGTGTGCACCTTTGTAATCTGGGGGAGAGAGTCTTTTCGCTGAGAGTTCTTTTAGTTGGTTTTCATTTGTTCCAACTCTCAGCTTTGTTCTTTCTTTTCTAAGAAAGATCTTTGTCCACCTGTAGGACTGTATATAGTGTAGAACCTAGCTAGGGGTTTAAGTCTAGCAGAACCACACTGGGGTTTGTACCAGGAGGTTGGCTTCTTTATCTGTAAGAGAAGTGGGCTATCTTCTTGCCCGGGATTGAGAAGAAGACTAGTTGGGGTGCTAGGTGTTGTATTATCCTTGAGGGGGACTGTACCCTTGGTTAGTAAAATCCCAAGAGGTTGCTTGGGGACTGGACGTAGAACTTCCATGTGGGAAGGGCCGAACCAGGATAAATCTCTTGTATTATTTGTGTGATTGTTTATTTACTTCCACACTGCTACTCTTTATCACACTAAACTAACCAAACTTTAAAGTGATATTTTTCATTTTTTAAGTTTCTGTTTCAGATTTCAGAAAAACCTATTCACCCCTCTAGGTTAGCTTGCTGCCGTACCAAAAAGGGCCAACACTTTTAAAAGTAAAATTCCCCTTACTGGTAGGCGCCCAAATGCAAATATCTTCATGGGAAGAGAGCTGCAATTGATCCATCTTCTGAGGAATAAGGTAGCACAGAGGATGATTATGATCAATAAAAACCTCCCTAATAGAAGGCGACAGCTCCTGTAAAGTATAAGATAAAGACTCTCGGAGCGGCTTCACACCAAACCAGACATCATCTAAAAACCTAATACGAACTCCCTTCCCCAGAACCCATCTAGTATTTTGCATAACAATACCATAAGCACCAAAAAACAACTTCTTAGCAATACCATACGGATGAGTAGTGAGCTGACCATCATGAAAATATCTGTCTTTAGCATAGGAAGCCCAGAGAGAAGAACCATGAATGATATTTCAAAGAAGCTTAATGACCATGGACAGCTGAACATGCCAAAGACTTCTCACACCAAGGCCGCCTTCCAAGATGGGCTTTTGAATTGTTGTCCAAGAGACCCACTGCCGTCGCTTATCACCACCAGAACCACCCCAAAAAAATGAAGCACAAATGCGCTCAATGTAATGAAGGACAGTTTTAGGAATAGCAGAAGTAGTAGCATGGTAGACAGGCATAGAAGAAAGCCAGAATTTACCAAGGTTATTCTACCAGCCTTGGACAAGAACCAAGATTTCCAAGAACCTATACAGCCATTGATTCTATCCATCAAGAACTTGTAGTCGGCAATCACAGTTCTACCCTTCTTAATAGGCACACCAAGGTAAATCATAGCACCCCTTTGATGATGAAAACTAGTAAGCCGGTTAATCTTAGAAGGTAAATGGATGGGAGCGTTCTTAGAAATAAGAAAACTACTTTTCCCATGATTAATCCTCTGACCTGAAGACTCCTCATAAATCTTCAAAATTTTCATGATTGTCCTGATATTAGTAGCTTGACCATTAAGGAAAATAAGAGCATCATCAGCATAAAGAAGATGAGACATGGCCCCACATCCTCTAGGACTCGAGTAAGGTTTGAGGTTACCGCTATCTAGAAGCATGCGCAGCCCCCTGCTCAGTGTTTCCTCCATGATAATGAAAAGAGCAGGAGCAAGAGGATCACTCTGACGTAAACCTCTGGAGGATTTAAAATAACCAGCAAGAGCCCCATTAAATAAGACAGCAAACCAGCAGTTGGAGATAAGCATGGCAACATAGGATGTGAATCTGAAAGAGAAACCAAATTTGCAGAGAACGGCCAAAAGAAAATCCCATTCAACCCTGTCATATGCTTTCATCATGTCAAGCTTGAAAATGACGTTATGCCCTCAAATTTTCCTTCCCAAATCAGAAGCCAACTGCCTAGCCAAGAAGACATTATCCATGATATTCCTGCCTTTGACAAAAGCGCCCTGCTCCACCAAAATTATGGAAGGCAAAATTGAGGAGAGACTATTAGTGATGACAACAGACACAATCTTATAATAGAAATTGCAAAGACTGATGGGGCGGTAATCGCTGAAAGAGCTGGGATTGTCCACTTTCGGAATTAGAGCAATAATAGAAGAGGAAACACCCTTTGGAAGAGGATAACCAACAAAGGAACCACAGACCGCTTCAACCACATCCTTACCAATAATGTCCCAGCAAGTAGTGTAAAATTTACCAGTGAAACCATCCGGGCCCGATGCGCTGTTCCCTTTCATGCTCCAAACCGTGAGTTTAATTTCCTCCTCAGAAGGAATAGCAGTGAGCATCTGATTATCCTAATCAGTAATAAGGTTAGGGATGCAACTAAGCAGATGGTTATCAATAGCATGCTCCTCAGAAGACAACAAGGACGCAATGAAATGCTCAGTTGTAGACTTGAGAATATTTTGATCATCACACCAATCGCCATCTATCCTCAACCTATGGATATAATTTCTACTCCACTGACTCTTGACCGCCGCATGGTAGAAAGCTGTGTTTCTATCTCCCTCTTGAGGCCATTGAATCCTGAATTTCTGACACCAAAAAATCTCCTGGCAATGAAGAATCTGCCTAAGCTTAGCATTTGCTTCATTCAAAAGAGAACGATTAAGAATAGTGGGGAATCATCATAAAGTTGCTGACAGCATGCAATGTGCACCTCTGCTTTCTTAATATTATCATCAATGTGGCCAAAGACATTTTTATTCCAAAGCCTCAAAGCTGCTTTGACCTCCTTAAGTTTATGTTGGAGCTTGTAGAAAGGAGAAGGATACCACCTGTCCTCAACTGCCTAGGCACATTTAACATAGTCCAGACAAGTATCATGCTTGGTCCACATATTATGAAAAATGAAGCGAGCCGGCTGAGAGTACACATTATGTAACTGAATAAAAAGAGGAGCATGATCTGATGGGCCACGAGTCAAATGCTGCACACTGCATCCAGGATATGCCACAGCGCACCGGTTATCCACAAGCAATCTATCCAGCCTAGCCTTTATAGCATGACTGCCAATTCTTTTATTAGTCCAAGTATACGGGGTACCCTTAAAACCAACATCCAAAAGTCCAGCAGCAGAAATGAAAGCATTGAACTCAAGCATAGAGGTGGTGTTAGGTAGACGACCACCTTTTTTCTCAGTAGTCTGTGCAACACAATTAAAATCGCCCCCCACAAGTCAGGGGACCATAACAGAATCAGCAAGAGCCAGGACATCATCAAATAAAATTCTTCTGTCTCTTAAATCATAGCTTGCTTAAATAGAAGTGATCATTAGTAGAGGAGACTCATTCTTCATGACCAAACCTGTAACATGCTGGGACGTATACGAAGTAACTTTAAAAGAAAATGGGTGATTGTAAAAAATCTAGACCTTGGAGTCCACCTGGATGCCATCAACAAAGAAGTCCTTATGAAGATAATTGCATATCCAAGAAGCCTTACAAATGTCCATTTTTGGTTCAAAGATAGCCAGCAACTGAATCTTATGTCTTTTGACCAACAACTTAAGGGCACGTTTAGAGGCCATGTTAGAGAGGCCCCTAATATTCCAAAATAATATATTATTAATCATGATGAAACATAACCACAATGTACCGCGAGAGCCTTAGCCTTTGATCTAGTGTACATGCCATTCCTTAAAATAGAGTCTCGTTCTATAGAAACTTTAATAGGAGGCATTAGAAGGTTTTCATAAGTAGCCTTTAATGAAACCTGGGATATTTCCGAAGGAGGCAACTTGGCAGCTGGGCTACCGTGCGAGGACTCACCTGCTAAATGAAGTAGCTTACCATCTTCCAACCCTCCGACGGAGAGACTGCCATGCAGGGTTGGTAGCAGCAGCGGCACAACAAGGACACCAGTATTTTCCATGCAACGTTCATTAGTAGTAGGTTGAATAACGCCATGCACAAGTAACTGAGCTACAATGTCATTAGCTAACAGTTGCTTCTGGTGTAAAGGCAGAATATTATTATGGCAAGACTCTGGAACATCGTCAACAGTCGACTGTTCACCAGGGTTGTCCTTAGAGGGGGCAATAAAAAACTTAACAGGAACCACAACACCATCACTCACACCATTATAATTTCCAGCAATAACCACAACAGGATCATCCTGATTCGTGCCTGAAGCATCTGGAATGTCAACCAAAGAGTCCACAATATCTTCTCTCAAGAGTTCAAAGGCATTACTGACAGGAACAACAGTGTAAACTTCCACTTCCACAATCTTCTTTTTTGAACCTCGAACCTGCCTCCATTCTTGAACAGGCTGGGCCACAGCCCCAGTTGCACCTTGCTCTTGAGTTGCCTGTTTCAGAGTACTATTCTTGTTTATCTGGTGACAAGATCCTTCATCATGACCAATGCGATTGCAAAACATGCATAGAGGAGGAACCCTATGGTAGTTTACTTTCTGCCAGAACCCCTGGTCACCATATCCAATCCATATTTTCTCCTGAAAGAGGGGCAGCAATATCCACATCTTTACAAACTAAAGCTTCTACAGTTTGCGTCCAGGCCAGTGTAGCCTCATGAATGCGCAGAACCTACCCTAGGTTGTTAGCAATGGAATGCAAATAATCTTCATTGTATAAACTCACAGGCAATCCTGGGAAACCAACCCATATAGGCATCATGGATGGGTCCTTATCAAGTCAAAAGCAGCCGACCATCTGAAAAATCTGAACAAGTAGCCCTTGATATACAAACTCTTATGAAGAAGAACCAGAAGGAAGTCCTCATCAAACTCAAAACGAAGCAAAAGGTGTTGATGGTTCAGTTGCCCAATTGACAAACCCAAAGGGGGGGGGGGGTAAATGGGTCTTTTTAAAATTTACTTAGTCAGTGCATGTACTTAAAAACATACACACAAAGGTGATCTTCAATGAAGGTTAGTGTAAACAATAGTCACACAAGAAATCAATCACACAACACAAGGAATTATCCTGGTTCAGACCTCCTCTCCTTAGGAGTCCCACATCCAGTCCCTGAGCAACAACTCAGGATTCTACTAACAAGGGTACAGTCCCCCTATGGACATTACAACACCCAGCTCAGCTGGTCCTCCTTCACACGAAGGGAACTATAACACCCTGGATACCCCACCAGGTCTTCCTTCACCACAGAAGGGAATAACACAGAAAAGATGAGCAATGAAATCAAGCCCCTAGATCAAGCTTTAACAAGCAACGATCTGAAGCAAAAATAGCCCTGAGAGAAGGAGATCTACAAAGTGGTCTTTCTCAAAACTACACAGGCTCTCTCTCAAGATTTCTATTGCAGCACAGAGAGTTAAAGAGCTTGAGACAGATCAGGAATGTGACGCTTGGCTCTTGGATTCTCACAGAAGATTTGAATTGCTCATACTTGCTTGTAGTATTCGTTGGTCAGTCTCCTGTGTTCTTTTGGAACTACTGTCTTGTATTTATAACTTCAATTTGAAAAGTATTCATTAAAGTATTCGTTGCCTCTAGCTTTGGTAGACGTTAGACTGCTTGACACTTGGAAGTTTCCAGTCAACAGTATTTCATCCATTTGTGCATGCAAAGAGATAGGATCTTCTGGCGTCTATATGGTCCAACGTTGTATGACAGAATGTCTTTAGGGCCCTGCATATATTAAATGCTAGAACAGTAGACAGCTAGGTTGTCTCTTGTTGTCAGTAAACGTTGATGTGAATATTCACCAAAATAGTAATGCCATTTTGCTATATCTAAAAGATGTATACAAAGTAATCATGATAATGGATGTTATCGTCTGCATGCATGCAGAGATACGTTCAGTCTACATTAAATGCAAAGGTGTCAGAAGAATATGCGCGACAACTTTGACTATTTAATGCTTTGACCAGTAGCAAATCGTTGTGTTCAATGAAGAAATCGTTATGAACACTTAAGAAATCGTTGCATAAAGCAAATCGTTGTGTTCAATGAAGAAATCATTATGAACACTTAAGAAATCGTTGCATAAAGCAAATCGTTGTGTTCAATGAAGAAATCGTTATGAACACTTAAGAAATCGTTGCACAAAGCAAATCGTTGTGTTCAAGAAAGAAATCGTTATGAACACTTAAGAAATCGTTGCATAAAGCAAATCATTGTGTTCAATGAAGAAATCGTTATGAACACTTAAGAAATCGTTGCACAAAGCAAATCGTTGTGTTCAATGAAGAAATCGTTATGAACACTTAAGAAATCGTTGCACAAAGCAAATCGTTGTGTTCAATGAAGAAATCGTTATGAACACTTAAGAAATCGTTGCATAAAGCAAATCGTTGTGTTCAATGAAGAAATCATTATGAACACTTAAGAAATTGTTGCATAAAGCAAATCGTTGTGTTCAATGAAGAAATCGTTATGAAGACTAAAGGAATCGTTGCGATGAGCAAATCGTTACGATGACTAAAGGAATCGTTGCGATGAGCAAATCGTTACGATGACTAAAGGAATCGTTGCGATGAGAAATCGTTACGATGAGATCTTTACAGTTCTACTGAAATCGTTGTAGCAAAAGGTAAGTCGATGAGGACTTAGAGAAATTTCATGCTGAACTTAATATTGCTTCACTTACCAAATTTGCTTGATTTTCCTGTGGTATTTCCTGTGCTCAAGACTTATGGAATATGTGTTAGTAATCTTTGACATGGTTTTGTTGATCACCAAAATAAATATATAATTTATTAAAATTGCCTGAGGACAGACTGATCATCAATCTCCCCCTTTTTGGTGATGACAAAACACAACTAAACTTATCAATAAGCATTAGTGACCTAACTTTGTATTTCTGAAAATGAAAGTTTTGAATGTCAGAAATGCGAAGGAAATTTCTCCCCCTTTTGTCAGTAAGCAAAAAAAATAAACGGAGACAAAGAAGAAGAGAAGGGACACGCAAACAAAGATATGGTATTACTTTTGAGAAGGTACAGGAAGATAGAGCAGAGGAGAAAGAAGAGAGGCATAGTGAGAAATAACAGTCCATGCCTTAAGCTCTTGTTCTTCAAAAAGTTGTTGGAAAACTCCACACTCTATAACAAAGGAGTCACCCATGGAAGAGATCATGCGCTTAATGTAAAGCTGTCGTTGATCTTCCAAGAAGAGCGCATACTGATCCTTGTCAAGAATAAATCTGAAGTAGTTGCTCTTAGCAAAACTGGCACGCTGAAGGAAACAATCCAGTGTGATAGGATAGAAGAGCTGGTGATCATGCAGGTCCTTCTTCAAAGAGTTGTAAGCTGAATACCTGGAAGCCCCCATTGACCATACAGGTCTTGAACGGGATTAATGGAATTCAGGTCCAAGAAGGCTTCAGCAGATAGACGAGGCTTGCCTGCCCTGACCAAGGAACTATTTATTAATTCCAACTGGAGAGTGGATTGATGGTAGTGCTTTTCCCAGTCTGTGGGAGAAAGCCTTTCACATTCGGAAATTAGCGGAGCTAGAACATCAGAGGAGAGGTGACCCAAGTGATATTCTCTGAAGATAAATCTCTGAAATGAGGGGAGGCGACCCTGCTTAGCTGACAGTCAACCCATTACCCGAGCAAATCTCTCAAAAGCATGAGAGCCAGTGGAGGAGTCAAATACTAATGAGTGTAACTTGGGAAGGAAAACTGTGTCAGGCATTTTGAGGCTGGTGAAATCTACTTGGAAGGAGCAATTGACAGGATGTTCAGTCTGGAGGAGAGCAAGGGTGCCATGGAATTGACTAAACTGAATCTCAGGGAGCTTATTCAGATAGCAGTAATCATTGTAGAGCTGAAAATGCCTTGCTATTCTGATTTCCTTAAGAATGAACTGGCCCCAGACAGTTTGATGATGAAACACAAACCACTCAAAGAGAGAGAGTGGGTGATCTCGACAAGAAATGTTGTCTGCTCTGGCTTTGAGGTATTTACTGTAGAGAGTCTTTTGCCCTTTTGCCCACTGGTCTTCAGTCTTGCACTCAGCTGACTGGAAGATTTTGGATTGGTTTGCTTTGGATATGTGGCAATAGGGAAGAACAATGTGAAGATGTTCAGTGAGGTTAAGATGGGGAATGCCAAAATTATAGAGAGAATGCATTTCTGCAGATATTTTCGATAGATTGGTCTCCTGTTGATTTCAGCAGTGAGGGAGAACCAAAGAGGAGGAAATTTGGTTGTAGAGGGTAGAGAGATAGAGGTGGAGAGTTTTCTCTTTTTCTGAGCAGAAGTGGGAGAATCAGTCCTGTGGACATGATTGGCAACTGCCAGAATTGAGGTGAGTGTTGAGCATTCAAACTCATCCTCAGCTTGGGTGAGAAGGGCGCTGCCAAGTTGAGGGTTTTCAGGTATGAAAGTAATTGATGTTGGTGGAGTAGGAGGATAAAGAAGTGACCTGGGATCAAAGGTGGAAGAATGACCAGATGAGGAGGATGCCCCAGCTGATGAGGAGGCTGGAGGGTCTTTAGTAATAGATGGAGAAAGAGGACGGATTGGGAAGGAAGTAGGAGAGAGGGAAGATTGAGATGGAAAGGGTGTTGGTGAGGAAATTGTGCGGGGCAATGGTTGTTTGAAGGTGGGTGGAGCTGGAGGTGCTGTGGAAGAGGATGGTGGTGAGGAAGGGGCTGGAGTTGCAAGGAATGAAGACTCAGGGGCTTCAGGAGCAACTGCTAACTCTGTTACATCCTGCTGCCCAGCCTCGGAGAACACTAGCCCTGGTGGCTCAACAACCAAGTGCTCAGGAGGTCCAACCACTTCTGCTGACTGCTTGCCTGCTACTATCTCCTACCCGGATGGCTCAGTCCCCTTACAGACATCAGCATCTAAAATAGGCAAATTTTCTGAAAAAATGTGCTGCATACTTGGCCCTGACGGCCCTGCTTACGCATCAACTGTAGTCCCTGATGGCTGCTCGTCTTGATCAACAACAATGGGCCCGGATGGCTCTGAAATACCTTCACTTTGCCCTAGAGGCCCACACTCTTGAAGAGAGGGCCCTGATGGCCTAGGAACATCTATTGTAGTGCTCTAAGGGACAGAAGGGTGAGGAGTAGAATCTGCAGATCCCACTGCCTTCAAAATCTCAGACACCATCATCTTCATAGTGCCCATTTCCTTATTGAACCACTTCATGGCATTTCTTATCTGAGAAATGTCATTGGACATTGATTCCTGGCGAACAATAACAGAACTCACATCTGACTGCATTGACCTCAAGATCTCATCTTGATCATCCAACCTCTTCAGGATAGGCTTCAAGTTCATTTTCTTTGGAATTTTCATCTGCCTTCTGTGAGCAATTTTCTTGCTTCTCTTTTCAACTGGTTCAGGATCTTCAGTATGAACAGTATTGGGTCTTTCACTTTCAGGGGCATCTGTCGATTGCTCCCCCTGAGATGTTGTTGCTTCTTGCTCAATTTCTTGCTCCCTCTGAATGGGAGCATCTTCCATCACACTATCCTCTAAAACAATTGATGACTCCTTCTGAATTGGAGCATCTGTCACAGATTCTTCCAGGTGGCCTGATGCCACAACCTCTTCTTCCAAACTCCCACCAGTTTCTGGAATCACTGGGGTGGAAAAAATTGGAATTCAATACTTCTCGAAGCACAGATGCTACTGAGGAGGAGGGTAGAGGATCCTTTGGTCTTCTGTCAGAATCTTCCACTACTACATCTCCTTGAGCTACTGGAGTTTCGATTGAATCTTCTCTGACTGCAACTACTTCCTGTGAAGCTCTAGACACTGCGGCCTCTTCTGCTACTGGTTCTGCAACTGCTGATGGTCCCTCTGACTCTACTGCTATTGCCTCTAGATGGACGTCTTGGGCTTCCCCTATGATGGGTTCACCCTCAGCCACAGAGGTCTTGGTCCATACTCCGTTGACCACTGAAAATCCACTTTTCCTCAAATTTCTGGACCTAATTGCTTGGCCCATCTTTTCTACAACAGCGCCAGACACATCTACTCTAAAATGCTTAAAAACTTTGGTGAGCAGATGAGCATAAGGAAGGGATACATTTAACTTACTCTTGGTATCCCAGATTTGATCATGGGCAAACTTCATCCTTTCCATCATCACTTCGACCATGTTGATTTCTTTATTCTGAACGGCCCAGAACATCATATCTGAGTTTGCCTTGGTGCATGTTGAAAAAGTAGCACTTCTAGAAACAAGTATCTGACAGACTATAAAGTGTAGGAGACGGTTGAAAGCATTCAGTTGATTTATGTCTATTTTCCCATCTTTTAACTAGATTTCAGGACCAATAATTCCTAGACCCTTGACCTGGGTGTCCACAGTGTGGATTCCACTGTGACCGATCGTGCTCACACAAAACAAGGTCTTCAGGAGATCATGATCAATCTTGATCGGGGTTCCCTTGACTAAGGATGTCAGGGATCCATCTGCCTCAGATTTCAAGCACACATAAAATGCCTTCACGAGGTCTGGATAGCTTACCTCTGAAAAGGTCGAGATGACTGACCACTGCATTCTGCTCACGGCGGCTACTATGTTGTGCATGCCGTTCTTCTCAAGATCAGCAATATCCACTGCTTTATTGCCACAAAGCTTTGATTTCACAAACGTAAACCTCTCCTACTGCTCGGCTGTTAGAAACTCAGCACTGTAGCCCCCAAGACTGCCGGAAACAGCTGATGCGGCCATGGATTTGGGTGGAGTAGGTTTTTAGGAGGGAGGAGATGGTGACAGGAGTGAAATCCCTCAAGATATTCTTCGCGGGAAGAAGTGAGAGGCTTCGATTTTTGCAGAGAGTCGATGTCGGAATCGTTAGGGCATCGGCTCAGGCAACCAGACGAAAGAGGGAAAAGATAAAGGTAGGAGATGAGTCGTTCCCACATCGATTTTGGAGTCAATAAATGAATAAAAAAATGAAGCGCCAAAAAGCGGGAGGAAACGACAAACAAGTTTGATTTTTTCAAAAGGACTTTTTCAAGAGTGACCGTAAAAAAATAGGATAATTGAGTATATCTTTTGCTTAACTCCATGGAGAGAAAGATACCTTAAATTCTAAAAAATTATATATCAGTATAAATAGAGATCTTTTCACAAAATACACATGCTTAATTCCCTTCTAAGAGACGTGAATCTCTCTTCGGGTAAGGCTTTAGTGAAGATATCTGCTAACTGACCATTTGTATCAATAAAAGATATTTCTAAATTACCGTTAGCTACATGATATCGAATGAAATGGTATCTAACCTCAATGTGCTTGGTCCTTGAATGTTGTACTGGGTTTTTGGTGAGATAGCACTTGTGTTGTCACATAATAGAGGAATTGTTTTGATGTGAAGTCCATAGTCCTCAAGTTGTTGCTTGATCCACAGGAGTTGTGTACAGCAGCTCCCAGCAGCAACATACTCAGCTTCAGCAGTCGATAATGCCACTGAATTTTGCTTCTTGGAGGACCATGATATCAAACATCCTGCAAGGAATTGACAACATCCACTGGTGCTTTTTCTATCTACCTTGCATCCAGCGTAGTCAGCATCAGAGTATCCTATCAAATTAATTTCACATGATTTCGGATACCACAAACCTAAATCATGAGTTCTAGCTAAATATCTGAAAATTCTTTTGACACTTATTAAATGAGATTCTCTAGGATCTGCTTGATACCTAGCACACATACATACACTAAATAAAATATCAGGTTTGCTAACTGTTAAATAAAGCAAAGACCCTATCATACCTCTGTAGGTCTTTTGATCTATCTTCTTACCATTCCTGTCACTGTCCATCCTTATTGATGTACTCATAGGTGTTGACAGTGGCTTGGAGTTATCGAATCCAAATTTCTTTAGAAGCTCCTTGGTGTATTTGGCTTGACAGATGTGGGTGCCATCTTTTCCTTGCTTGATTTGTAATCCAAAGAAATAATTGAGCTCCCCCATCATGCTCATCTCAAACTCTCCCTGCATCAACTTTTCAAAATACTTGCAAAGGGATTCATCAGTAGATCCAAAGATAATGTCATCTACATAAATCTGTACAAGTAATATGCTTTTAACTTTTGATTTTACAAATAGAGTGCTATCTACCTGTCCTCTAGTGAAACCATGATTTAATAAAAAGAACTAAGCCTTTCATACCAGGCTCTAGGTGCTTGCTTTAAACCATACAATGCCTTATGATGTTTAAAAACATGATTTGGAAAATCTGTGTCATCAAAACCCGGGGGTTGTTCAACATAGACTTCCTCTTTAATAAAACCGTTTAAAAATGCGGACTTAACATCCATTTGAAATAATTTTAAATCTAATGCTGATGCATATGCAAGTAAGATTCGAATAGCCTCAAGTCTAGCTACAGGTGCATAGGTTTCATCGAAATCTATGCCTTCCTCTTGGGAATAGCCTTGAGCCACCAGTCTGGCCTTGTTTCTTAGGATCACACCAGTCTCATCCAATTTATTTCTAAACACCCACTTGGTGCCAATAACTGGATGGTCTGATGGTTTGGGAACAAGTGTCCATACCTGGTTTCTCTTGAATTGATTAAGTTTATCTTGCATGGCTATTATCCAGAATTCATCAGTAAGAGCTTCATTGACTGTCTTAGGCTCTATTTGAGAAACAAATGCTAAGTAATCACAAGGTATTACATTACCTCTTGTTCTTACCCCTACAGATGGATCACCAATAATGTTCTCAGAAGGGTGATCCTTCTTGTATCTCCACTCCTTTGGAAGATTTTCATGAGTAATGTCATTTTGTTGCAGGTCTTCCAGAGGTGGATCATCCTTGTCTTCAATTGATGTGTCCTTTAATTTTTCAGACAATTTATTTGCATCATCAATGTCACTATCTTCTTCCTTTCTCAAGGAAGGGTTAGTTTCATAAAAAGTTATATGAACAGATTGTTCAATTAATAAAGTTCGCTTGTTAAATACTCTATAGCCTTTAGGTTTAGAAGTGTACCCCATGAAGATATCTTCATCTGATTTGGCATCTAACTTACCAATGTCCCTTTTTTCCATTGTTGTGAATGAAGCAAGGACACCCAAATGTCCTGAAGTGACTGATCTTTGGCTTCTTTCCCTTGTACAGCTCGTAGGTAGTCTTCTTTAGGATTGGCCTGATCATTACTCTGTTGATGATATAGCATGCTGTGTTTATTGCTTCAGCCCAGAAATATCTTGGCAAATCATATTCTGACAACATTGTTCTTGCCATATCCAATAAGGTTCTATTCTTCCTCTCAGCAACTCCATTTTTCTGAGGTGTTCTTGGTGCTGAGAAATTGTGCTCAATTCCTTCAATTTCACAGAACTTTGCAAATTTTTCATTCTGAAATTCACCTCCATGATCTGATCGAATACTAACAATGCTGAATTTCTTGTCTTTCTGAACCTTCTTGCTGAAACTGACAAAGTTTTCAAATGTGTCATCTTTATGTTCTAAGAATGATACCCATGTAAATCTGGAGAAGTCATCAACTATGACAAGCCCAAAATTCTTTCCTCCAAGACTAGTGGTCCTCATTGGCCCAAACAAGTCCATATGAAGAAGTTCTAAGGGTTTTGAGGTGGTTACCATGGTCTTTGACTTGAAGGAGCTCTTAGTGTGCTTTCCTTTTGCACATGGTCTACAAATACCTTCCATTTTTGTGCTAACCTTTGGTATACCTTTCACTAAGTTTTTCTTTAATAATTTCCTCATACCATCTAAGCTGCAATGTCCTAATCTTCTGTGCCATAATTCAGTTGATTGGTCTCTACTTGCTGCCAAACAGACATCTTGATCTTTCAGTTCTTCAAGATACAGAACATACAGATTCTTTTCTCTATTTGCTTCAAAAATAACTGCTCCATCCTTCATGATAATACACTTGGATTCTTGAAACATTATGTGGTGACCCTTGTCACAAAGTTGGCTGATGCTTATGAGGTTATGCTTTAAACCCTTTACACAAAGAACATCTTCAATTATGGGTTTTCCTTTACTGCCAACTGATCTAGTACCAATAACTGTGCCTTTTCCATTATCTCCATACGTAACTATTCCTTCTTCGGCTTTTAGTTGAGAGAAAATTTTCCTGTTTCCTGACATATGCCTTGAGCACCCACTGTCCAGGTACCATTTTGATGCTCTAAGGCCTCCCTGAAATGAAAACACTAAGCTTTAGGTACCCAAGTTCTTTTGGGTCCTGATTGGTTAGCATCATTGATTGCGCTTTTAATTATCCACTTCTTATGTCTTGTTGGGCACGTTGTTTTGATATGTCCTAACTTGTTACAGTGACTACAGCAGGATAATTTAGTTACTTTTTCTATATATTTGAAGTCTGCTTTGTAAGCAATATTTTATTCAGGTACAAATTTTGGTGTTGGATATATTTTAGGATAAACTATGGTTTCTTCATAATCTGGGGGTGTATATCCTAATCCATTTTTCTTCTTTCCTGATCTTATAGCACCTTTTAATATGAGGGAGTTTTTAACATTTGTGAATTTTTCCAATGTGTTAGATAACTTTTTATTTTCTTCTGTTAATGAGTTTATCTCTGTTTTTAGTTCATCTGAGCTTGCTTGTTTTTCCAATTTAATTATTTGTTCATTCTTATCTTTTAGATCTTCACATAATACCTCATTTCTTCTTTTAAGTTCAGTTAACTGTTTTTCTAGCTGTTCATTTTCTGATTTTAGATCTGAGTTTGTGTTTTCTAAGCAAGTGATGTTTTTCTTACTAGCTTTCAATAATTTAGATACATATCTATATTTATCATATAGTTCATTGAATGCTTCCTCTAAATTATCCGAATCAGAATTATTGCAGGAATCAAAAGAGGAATCAGATGTTACCTTATCATCTGTATTTGCTATGAATGCCAGGTAGGCTTCTTCTTTATCACTGCTTGAGCTTGACTCACTGTCTAAGTCGCTGTTGTTTTCCCAAGCGGCTGCCATTGCCTTTTTCTTGTACTTCTTGAATCGTCTGATGTTGTCTATTTTCTTGTGTCCATCCTTTTTAAGCTTTGGACATTCTGCCTTGATATGTCCAGACTTCTTGCACTCATAGCATATTGGTTCTCCTTTCTTCAGATCCTTTCCTTCTAGCTTCCTAAATTCTTTATTTCTCTTGAAGAACCTTCTGCTAGACTGAAACTTCTTTTTCTTAGCTAGAATTCATTGCAGTCTTCTTGATAGCATTGCTTCTTCATTTTCACTATCCTCAATGCCTTCACTGTCTTCTGAGCTTGCTTCTGATGATTCTTCTTCGGCTTTCAAAGCATTGGAGTGCTTTTTCTTGCTTGAGGACTCTCCTAATCTTTCCATATTTATTTCATGGGCCATAAGGGACCCGACGAGTTTTTCCAAGGACATCCTTTTTAAATCATTGGCTTCCTCAATGGCCGTTACCTTTGGAGTCCATGAGGATGGTAGGGATCTGAGAATTTTCCTTACCATGTCTTCAATCTCATAAGTTTTTCCTAGACCAGCCAACCCATTTGTAATGTCAGTAAATCTACTAATCATTTGAGTTATGGACTCTCCTGATTGCATCTGCAATCTCTCATATTGTGTAACAAGAATGTCAATTCTTGTCTCCTTCACTTTGTTTGTGCCTTCATAGGTAATTCTGAGCTTTTCCCACATTTCCATTGCAGATTTGTAGGCTGACACTCTATTGAACTCCTTTTTGCTGAGAGCACAGCATAGAATGCTTTTAGCCTTACAGTTCAAGGAAATCTTTTTCCTGTCATCATCTATCCATTGAGCCTTCACATTTGTGACTAGGAGATCGCCTTCTTCTACTATGGACCAGATTTGATAATCGAAACCTTGCAGAAAATACTCCATCCTAGTTTTCTAATAAGCATAATCTTCACCATCGAAGAGAGGGGGTCGGTTGACAGACTGACCTTCAATGTTACCTTGGGCTGCCATGGATCTTTACTCTTCAGATCGTTAGATCTTCTTCTTTGTCGAAGAGACTCGCTTTGATACCACTTGTTGCCCAGTTGACAAGCCCAAAGGGGGGGGGGGGGGGGGGGGTAATGGTCTTTTTAAAATTTACTTAGTCAGTACATGTACTTAAAAACATACACACAAAGGTGATCTTCAATGAAGGTTAGTGTAAACAATAGTCACACAAGAAATCAATCACCCAACACAAGGAATTAGCCTGGTTCAGACCTCCTCTCCTGAGGAGTCTTACGTCCAGTCCATGAGCAACAACTTAGGATTCTACTAACAAGGGTATAGTCCCCCAATGGACATTACAACACCCAGCTCAGCTGGTCTTCCTTCACACGAAGGGAACTACAACACCCTGGATACCCTACCAGGTCTTCCTTCACCATAGAAGGGAAAAGATGAGCAATGAAATCAAGCCCCTAGATCAAGATTTAACAAGCAACGATCTGAAGCAAAAATAGCCCTGAGAGAAGGAGATCTACACAGTGGTCTTTCTCAGAACTACACAGGCTCTCTCTCAAGATTTCTATTGCAGCACAGAGAGCTAAAGAGTTGAGACAGATCAGGAATGTGACGCTTGGCTCTTGGATTCTCACAGAAGATTTGAATTGCTCAGACTTGCTTGTAGTATTCGTTGGTCAGTCTCCTGTGTTCTTTTGGAACTACTGTCTTATATTTATAACTTCAATTTGAAAAGTATTCGTTAAAGTATTCGTTGTCTCTAGCTTTGGTAGACGTTAGACTGCTAGACACTTGGAAGTTTCCAGTCAACAGTATTTCATCCATTTGTGCACGCAAAGAGATAGGATCTTCTGGCGTCTATATGGTCCAACGTTGTATGACAGAATGTCTTTAGGGCCCTGCATATATTAAATGCTAGAACAGTAGATAGCTAGGTTGTCTCTTGTTGTTAGTAAACGTTGATGTGAATATTCACCAAAATAGTAATGCCATTTTGCTATATCTAAAAGTTGTATACAGAGTAATCATGATAATGGACGTTATCATCTGCATGCATGCAGAGATACGTTCAGTCTACATTAAATGCAAAGGTGTCAGAAGAATATGTGCGACGACTTTGACTATTTAATGCTTTGACTAGTAGCAAATCGTTGTGTTCAATGAAGAAATTGTTATGAACACTTAAGAAATCATTGCACAAAGCAAATCGTTGTGTTCAATGAAGAAATCATTATGAACACTTAAGAAATCGTTGCATAAAGCAAATCGTTGTGTTCAATGAAGAAATCGTTATGAACACTTAAGAAATCGTTGCACAAAGCAAATCGTTGTGTTCAATGAAGAAATCGTTATGAACACTTAAGAAATCGTTGCATAAATCAAATCATTGTGTTCAATGAAGAAATCGTTATGAACACTTAAGAAATCATTGCATAAAGCAAATCGTTGTGTTCAATGAAGAAATCGTTATGAAGACTAAAGGAATCGTTGCGATGCGCAAATCGTTACGATGACTAAAGGAATCATTGCGATGAGCAAATCATTACGATGAGATCTTTACAGTTCTACTGAAATCGTTGTAGCAAAAGGAAAGTCGATGAGGACTTAGAGAGATTTCATGCTGAACTTAATATTGCTTCACTTACCAAATTTGCTTGATTTTCCTGTAGTATTTCCTGTGCTCAAGACTTATGGAATATGTGTTAGTAATCTTTGACATGGTTTTGTTGATCACCAAAATAAATATATAATTTATTAAAATTGCATGAGGATAGACTGATCATCACAGAATACTAATAATAAAGTCCGATTTGAGGCCCAGTCTTAAGGATAAGCAAGACTTAATATCAGGAATGGAAGGCCTACCATAGGAACATTTAACAATAATCACCCTCTTCAAGATCTCTTCAGACTTCAGTATTTCCTCATGAGAAAAGAACACAGTGGGTACACCAGCATCAGTAAATGCAGGAGGCTTGATTTGAATCGTCACCTTCTTAGGGCGCAAAGACTCCGAAAGAGCTTGCGCAAAGGAAAGCTTCTTCACTGCCGGCCTAGCTTCCTTATTAACCATGACAGCATCCACAACCAAAACCAAGCGAAAACCAAGAAAAAGCCAGCCGCCCACCGCCGGCAGGGCGGTGGCTGCTACTAGGGCACCCCAAACACCAACCGAAACCCAGAGCATCTCTCTCTAAAACTAGAGAGAGATCATATTCACGCCCACTGATCTAATTCCTTCATAACGATGTCTACATCATCTTCTTGATTTCTACAAGAATTAGAGTCATCAGTGTTTTCATAATGCTCATCAAAGACGACATGTGGAGTTTCCTCCACAGTTCTTGATTCATATTGAAGACTCTATATGACCTTGATTGGTCATAATATCCTAGAAAGATACCTACATCACTTTTCTTTTCAAATTTATCTAAATATTGCTTATCATTGTTGTGAATGAAGACTTTACTCTGGGCCTCTTTGATAACAAGATAAGGGGACTGATATAAGTAAATTGCGTATAAATTATTCGCGTTTAGGGGTTTTTTTGGTTTGAGATGGTTTAAATGAGGGATAGTTATGTAGGGGATAACTTTTAATGTGATGTGATATGATGTGATGTGACACAGTATGTATAGGTATCACCCCTTTATCCCTAATTTGACACCATTACTTGTGTATAAATGTACACACGGTTTTCAAGAATACAATAATAATAATTAATGAGTTATCCACATGGATAACGTTTATCCCCTCTCCATGGGAAGGATAAGTTATCACCCCTTTATCCCCCCTTTATCATGCTTATGTTTTATCACCCCTATTTATACTATCTCGGTTAGCAAATTACGTGTGGGTATAAAACCGGTGATAAAAGGGGGAAACCCCCTTATCACGTTACCAAAGAGCCCTTAGACTCTAAAATAAGCAATGTGAGGTTTTTTACATTTCAAAAGCTCATAGGAAGTTTTCTTTAGGACTGGTCTTACTATAACTCTGTTAAGAATGTAACATAAGGTATTTACAGCTTCTACCCAAAAACTTCTTAGAAGATGACTTTCAATTAGCAAAGTGTGGGTCATTTCAACCAATGTCCTATTTTTCTTTTCAACTACTCCATTTTGTTCAGAAGTTCTTGGTGAGGTAAATTTATGATCAATTACTTTGCTTCTGTAGAAATCAAAAAATAAGTTGTTGTCAAATGCTCCTCCATGATCAATGAGTATGAAGCAAATTTTATTTGTGTTTCATTGCTCAATCTTATTGAAGAAATTCTGAAAATTCTCAAAAGTATCACTCTTGTGAGATAGAAAGAACACCCAAGAAAATCTAAAGAAATCATCAACAATCACAAACCACTAAAACTGAGTGTCTTAGTAGGACCAAAAAGATCCATATGCAACAGCTGAAAAGGTTTAGAAGTTATTACAGGTGCAACAGATTTGAATGATTTTCTACTTTGTTTACCTTGAGCACATGCAGAACAAACAATTGCATTTTTCTTTTTCTTTACTTTAGGAAGTCCATCCACAAGAGTATATCTAATCAACTTTTTCAAAACATTTTCACTGGCATGACCTAGCTTTCATTTCCAAAGTTGAAACAGATCATGCTGATTTGCAACTAAATAAAGTTTTTCATTTTGTTGTTCATTCAAGTCAACTAGATAGACATTATTGATTCTTTGACCAAGAAATTCAATTTTTCCAGATTCTTTATCAATAATTTCACATGAATCAGAATCAAATATTACCTTAAGGCCCCTGTCACACAATTGACTGATACTTAGCAAATTATGATCAAGGCCTTTAACCAATAACATATTTTCAATGGAGTTTGAGAAATTCTTACCAACATTTCTTGTGTCAATGATTCGACCTTTATTTTTACCTCCAAAAATTACTTGACCCCTATCCTTCTCAACCAATGAATAGAATTTTTCTTTGTCTCCAATCATATGCCTTGAACAACCACTGTCGAGATACCATTTATCTTTCTTGTGGGCTGTAAGACATTCCTGCAATGGAATTTAGAAGGAAGATTTTGGTACTCAATGTAACAGCCCACTTCCACCCAGTACGGTTATACCAACCCACATCAGATGAGAGCAAGTCGTTACAGGGGAGAAAATCCCAACAATAGTCACATGGGCTGAGATATACACAAATAGAAAGGAATATTGCAGTGGAAATTAAATAACTCTTATTCCATCAACATTATAATCCACATTCCACAGTCTATATAGACCAAGAAAAGAAATAACATAATACAACATCCACTAAATATATATAGCCAGTTTCCAAATACAAATACCCAAAGTTTAAATTACAAATGCATAACATACTAGGAAAATAAACTACAAGTCTTCAATTTACTCTTCACGCTCCTCATCGGATCATGCTAATTCCTCGGCTTCTAAATCTCCTGAAATGTTTAGCAAGGGTGAGTCTACACAATAGACTCAACAAGCAACTTAAAACTTCAAACCAAATACTTGTCACACATGCTATCTAATAATTTCACACTTTACTAGCTATCACATTATCACTAACTATTTGCAATTTAACAATTAAGCTAACACACGCTCATACTATAACATGGAAAATAAAACATGGAATCTATTAAGCAAAACTACCCTAACACATGTAAAATAAAATTTTTAACATAGATACTTATAACATGGTATCATTAACATGAAAACATTCATATAATCACATGATTTCATTTCTTATTTTCATATAACATTAACACGGCTTATATTCAATTTCATAACATGATACTAAACACATGCTCATCAAGTAATTACTAACTCATGGACATAATTAACATAATTTTTACACATGATATCACAATTAACATAAGTCACATTAACACATGTATGACATGAACATATGCACTTTTACCTTGGTTTTCACATGCATTTACTATCACATTAACATTCACTTTCACTTACACATGATTTCACATAGTTTTCACTTTGCACATTCACGTATCACATGTCACATCAATTGCACTTACCACGTGCCACATTCACATGTCACTTTACACATTATTCACTTATCCACTTTCACACATTGCCAAGACACAGCCCAAACCACCACTAGAAAGATCACATAACACATATACGTACGTAATCACCAGGCAAAGTGACCAAGTCTTGGTTACTGCGCAGAACTGGGGAAAGCCCTCCCCACCATTACCAGTGGAACTTGTCCACCTCCAGGATTTCACACGACCCGTTGCCCCGGGTATCACATAGCACATTTGAGCTTTCCCATAGGGGCACTACTACAGTACAACTCCACGCAATCTATGGTGGTTGTAACACCCCATATAAGAATATGTTAAATGGACTAAATCAGTAGACTACCAACAACTCGGACTAGTCATTTTTAGAGCTCAAGTAGGAAAAGAACTCTGAAGTTAAGCATGCTCAGTTGGGAGTAGTCCCAGGATGGGTGACCTTCCTGGGAAGTCTACCAACTGACACGATTGTTGGGCCAGTTTGCTGGTTGGGTCGTCTCAAATGGTATCA
This sequence comes from Colocasia esculenta, assembly GCA_014218235.1. NCBI lineage: Eukaryota > Viridiplantae > Streptophyta > Magnoliopsida > Alismatales > Araceae > Colocasia > Colocasia esculenta. Next base: position 137,931,497 of record CM024760.1, read on the forward strand.
AGCCTTACCCAGCCGGAAGTGCAGGAACTAAATGCCACACAGGGCAAAGTGCTACGCTATGGGAGCCACCTCTTGAAGCCATAATGGCGCAAAGTGCTACATAGTGGGAGCCACCTCTTGAGCCTGTGGGGGCCACCTCTAGAATCCTGCCTGTGGGGGCCACCTCTAGAATCCTGCCTGCCTGGGGTTTGATTGTGTGCTATATGTGAGCAGCGACGAAGACGTCGCTTATATAAGAGGGGTAGATTGTAACACCCCATATAAGAATATGTTAAATGGACTAAATCAGTAGACTACCAACAACTCGGACTAGTCATTTTCAGAGCTCGAGTAGGAAAAGAACTCTGAAGTTAAGCGTGCTCAGTTGGGAGTAGTCCCAGGATGGGTGACCTTCCTGGGAAGTCTACCAACTGGCACGATTATTGGGCCAGTTTGTTGGTTGGGTCGTCACAGTGGTAGTGTCTCATTGGCACACTTTTATCTTTACACATTATCACATTTCACACACACATGTCACATGTGCTCTCACTTTCCATGCGCATGCACATATATGTATCATGAAACAAATTCTGATCACTTCTGGTTACTCAACTTAATCAAGAACAGAAATTAATAGAACCTAATCATAATGCTAATCATAGTTTTAAACATGTTTGAGATCTATTTTTAAAACATGAAACAGAAAGATTCAGAAATTAATAACTAATTACTCACTACTCAGATTACTATCAAATTTTAACCACAGAGCGGACATAGCACATGGAACATATCTGTAATTTTTCAGAATTTTCGGAACAATACAACTATTTTTCATATTTAACAGAGGTTACATGTAATTTAACAAGATAATTCATTTAAACATGGTAGACAATAAAGAAGTTGGTTCTAACAGGTTCAAAACATGTGAACAGTCACTCTAAAATCATGAAAATTTTATATGGCATTAACATGCTGTAAGATTAGTTTTCCAGAATTAAACACAGTCATAACATGCTGATTCTCTAATAACAGAAATTATACTAAATAATATCATGCTCAGAAATTGGGCAGATCCTCATGATATGACCTACAGACCATACCTAACAAACCCTAATTTTCACAACATGCACAGACCTCCAACAATCGAAAATCACAGTACAAAGATTAAACATATATTTCTGCAGAAAATAGATGAACTTGATGGCAAGGGGCATGCCGTCAGGATGAATTAATGGCAGGATCGACCACCGTCGACCCAAGAACTTGGCGGCAACAACTTGGTCGTCAACCTCCTGTCTACACACAGTGCAGACCGAACACAGAAAATAGGAGATTTTTGGGGGTCCAAGTATGAAATAGAAATCCGTAAAAATATTAAAACCCTAAAGGATAAGTCTATGGAGTGAAACCCTAAGTCACTTGCCTCTAGAAAAATCTCCAACGAAAGAAATTGTCCGATGAAGCCCTCTTTTGCCCCAAAAGAGGTAGCCTTCGAACAGGATCAAATCCTCTGTCTTGTGCACGATCTAGCCACGATCTCCTGGTTCAGGGTCTTCCCCTCAGGTTGTGGAAGCTTTGTCTTCACAGCATCGACCTCGAACCGTCAGCAACTTAGCCGATCCACCCTCTCAAACTCCCTCTTTTTCTCTCCCCGAAACCCTAAATAACCCAAGGTGAGAAAATGCCCTCTCCTTGGAGAGATGACCCGACTATATAGGTAATAGGAGTCGTAGTCAGGCTAGGAGTTAAGAAACCTGCTCATTGGGACGTTTCCCAATCCAACTCTCGGGGAAATAGGGGCAGTTTCAGATTGGAATCATAAACGCATCCGGAGAAATAAACGTCCAACTTACTGCCATTGACCAAAAGTCAACGTCAATCGATGTTGACGTCGATGTATTCTGACCAAGCAGTAAACGGCACACTTTTGGCCGTCGACTCACTCTTAACGTCAAGCGATGTTGACGTTAAGGAGAATTTCGATCAGAACACAGAAATCATCAAACAATATGTATGCACAGCAATAATTAAATACTATATGCATAGGATTAAATAAATATACTATACACATAATTCAAGTATATTATACGCACAAAAATTAAACAATATTATATGCACAAAATTCGAGGGCCTTACACCAAAATTGCTTCTAGTATGAATAATCATTTCCATCAAAGAATGGAGGTCTTGTAAGGCCCTCGAATTCTGCTGCATTATTGCATGTAAATAATTCGTGTCATATATGTACGTATGTATGTATCTACGTATGTATTAGTGGTATACTTATGTGTGTATGTGTATAGCTTAGGTATAAATAATGTATGTAATGCTTGATGGTAGTGTGTGCACAAAACTATATAGATATTACATGTAAATATACATGATGTGCATGGGTTTCTGCATGTTTTAGACTTCTGGCCGAAGGCCAGATTGGTGTCAATCCCATAGACGTTGATGTGGTGTCAGCGTCAACTCCATGGATGCCAACACTAATCCCAGCGTCCAACGATGTGGACACCAACTTCTCTGACCTGCATGCGTTGCAGAGCCAGAAATTCCGGAGGCAAGGCAACTCACCCATTGGGGAGCTGTCTCCCAACGGTCTGAGAGCCATCTTGTCACCCCATGCGTGGGAGAGGGGCCTCTCCTCTTCAAAAGAGCCTCATTTCGCAACCCTAGGGCCCTCTTTACCCTTTTGCAAGGGAGGAAGAAGAGAGGAGAAGAAACCCTACTTTCTGACTGAGGAAAACCCCCACCTTTGCAAACCTAAAACTGAAGATCTAAAGCTTGTTCCGGGGTTCTGCTGCAACAAGGAGCTTGCTGGATCATCGAGGAAGGCTTCCCCGACCTCGACTTGCTGTGGAGACTGCTCAGGAACCCGGAGTAAAGCGTTTTTAAGAGCTTCTTGGGACAGCCCAAGGAGAGCTTCACCGAGCCCTAGATCCATTGGTGTATTTTTCTAAAGGCAAGTACCCTACTCATAACGTCCTTGTATGTGTCTAGGTTGGTTTTACAAATTTTATGCATTTTCCCTCGTGTCCTAGACCCCCAAATTCACCCCATCTTTAGAGCTCGGGTCTGTGTTCTGCACATACCTGACATTAACGGCAATACCCATTGCCGCTAAGATCATGCTTAGCGTCCATCGACTATGCCGTTGACATTGAATTAGCGGCCAGAGACCGCCGCCAAGTTCATCTGGACAGAACAGTGAACTGTTCTGCCCTTCTATGTGGATAATTTCGATATGTTTCACGATGAGGATATGCTGTAAATCATTTATATGCTATATATATTGTTGATGTGATGGATGTGGTGTGTGGATGGATTATCACAAATGACAGGACTCAATTATTTCATGAAGATACATGTGTGATGAGTTTTAATCTTGTTAAACCATGTTTGCATGATTTAGAACAAGTCTAAATGCCCTAATTTGTGAGGATTATGCATGTGAGGTTCAGTCCCTGTTCTAAATTTCTGAGATTATTCCCATGCTTGTGTGAATCATTGCAAAATTTGTTTAGGAAAAATAGAGATCATGCTAGGTCATGATAAATCTTCCATAAATTAATGGATTGTACAATAAATTCAGTAATGAATTCCGTATTTCCATGCATGCTAGGGTTTAGACAGTAAGCTGCTAAGATGGTGATTTGTGTACAATTCCATGTTAAGTTGAATGGCGGATGGCATGAGAAATGGATGTTTGAATTTCTGAAATTTCGTTTTAGTTCAGAAAAATCTGAAAATTTGCATGAGGAATCCTAAACCTGAAATTAACATGTGGTTAAAGTTTCAGGTCATTTGGACCAGTATTTAATGTAATATGATTTTTCCATGTAAATGTGAATTTATGCATGCCAATGTGAAACAATTCGATTTAGGTGTAATCCGACCTGATCGGTGATATTTACTTGAATGTAGATTTTGAAATCTGTAGTGTCATGATTAGGAAAATAGAGAAATGTGAATGTGAGAGAGAAAGTGAATAGAAATGAGAATGACATGTGTAAACTTATGTGTTAAAAACAGTAAAAACGTGTAATGTGTAAATTGTGCCAAGTGTGACATTGCTTCCACAGAGGGCAGTGGAACCGTATCAGGGAAAAGTCCCCCTAAGATGGTTCAATGTGTAAGTGACCCTAAGGGCATTAGGGGGAAATCCTGGAGGTGGACAAGTACCACTGGTTAGGGTGGAGACTTGTTCTCCCAGTCTGCGCAGTCCAAGAGTCGCCATTGTATTGCCTAGATGGCGTCTATGTGATGTGATGTGTTGTGTCCTTCTTTGGTGGTTTGGACTATGTGTCACGGCACTAAATGTGAAAGTGTAAATGTGAATGTGTAAATGTGCATGTGTTCATGTGTTAATGTGAAAGTGAACGATGTGTAATGTGTATGTGTAAAGCGCAATTTATGCGAATTGGAAATTTGTGTAAAGAAAATGTGAGACCAAAATGTGAGGATATGATATTGTAATCCATGTTGTGACAAATCTGAAACCATGTTAAATCAGTAGCTTCATTATGTTAGGATCATGTTTATATGTGTAAAATGCCTAGAATCCATGCTAGGGACAATTAACAAGTATGTGCACAAAATTCCATGTTTGGTTGTTCACATGTTGTATGTTAAATAACATTGTAGCTCTCATGTGTAGGGTTATGGTTGCTAAATCATGTGAAACCAGCAAGTTAAAGTATGTAAAATGTTCGTGTACATGCACAAGAATGTCTAGATTCCATGCTAGGTGTGTTTTGTTTCATGTACGTAGGATAACCATGCTAAGTGCTTACATGTTTTAGTTAAAATGCAAAGTAGAATTTCATGAGTAGGAATGATTAGAGAACACGTGTTAGGAAATTATCTTGATAAGGAAATCTGAAAGCATGCATCATGTGTTTACTTATAGAATTATCATGGTTGGTTATTCATTTCAAACGTTAAGCATGATACATGTTGAGTTTTTGCAATGGTGTGTGTAGAGCCTACTATGACATGTACGTGTATGGTATGAGTGGTGTTACTTGCTGAGTCTTTAGACTCACTACTTGCTTCGGCGTACAGGTGTAGTTGGTACGTGGCACCGTTGGAGGAGACGGTGGAGACGGACTCCGAGTGCGGAGATTAGTCCTTGGAGTACTTTGTGACTTTTGCATTCCATAGTATGTAAATTGAACGTTGTATTAGCGTTATCATGGAAAGAATGTATAATGGTGGGCATCTATGTATTAAATTTTCAACAATTTAAATTATGTGAACTTTTAAGTTCTTTAATGTTATTGCAATTTCATGTATGCTAAATGTGGATGATGAATGAATGAAGACAGTAGTTCTTTTTACTTCCGCTACTCTGTTCTTATATTCACGTGTATCTCAGCTGAATGTATTGTTGGGTAAATGTCCCACTGTGGCAACGCTCGCTATACCGACGTGGGTTGGTATAACCGTACCGGTATAATGAGGGCCGTCACAGAGATTGGTATCAGAGAAACCGGTTGAGATTGCACATGAATATACATAAGTCATTATCTTCATTGCATGCTAAGTATGTCCACATGTGTAGAGAACACTAATAAGAAGTGAAAATTGATAAGAAAATGGTTAGGAAACTTAGTAACCTAGCTCTAATGGTGGCTGAAATTTTATTACAGCCATGGCTTCGAGAGGTAGGCATGGCGGAGCGTCGGCCCGTGAGGACGAGCCGCAACGTGACAAGCGGGCGGAGCAGCAAGCCCCGGCACCGCCAGGTCCTGTACTTCCCCCACCGCCACCTGTGGATTATGGGGTATTCATGCAAGGTCTGGTGCAAGCCATGCAGACGCAGGCTCATACCTAGGCAGCACTCCAGGCTCAGTTTGAGGCTCAGGTTAGACCAATAAAATGAACTATTATCTGTTTTATTTGAATATGTGATATTATATTGATTGTGTATTGCTTGATGTGTAATGTAGCAGGCTCAAGTACCAGCTCAGGACCATGGTGGACCTTATACCATGGAGAGATTCAAGAGGATGCTGCCACCCTCTTTTAAGGGGGAGAGTGATTCGTTGTTGGCTGAAAGCTGGATGAGGGAGATAGAAAAGATCTTCCGAGCCATCAGGTGTGCAGATGAGGATAAGGTCACATTAGCCACCTACATGCTACAGGTATGTGTTAATTTTGTATGATTGTATATTGTGTTAAGTTAGATTTGTATAGATGGAGCTTATGAAGGTGTATTGCAGGAAAGAGCTGATGTATGGTGGTCTTCACTACTGTGTACGCGGTTTAAGGACGGCGCGGTAGAGGTTGCTTGGGACGAGTTCGTGAGGCTCTTTCGGGCCAAGTTCGTCCCTGAGCATGTGCAAGATCGGATGGAGCAGGAGTTCCTCTCTTCGGCTCAAGGCTCCATGACCGTGCTGGAATATGAGGCAAGATTTTCTGAACTCTCTAAGTATGCACCTCATATCGTGGCAGATGAGCGCAGGAAGACAAAGAAGTTTGTGATGGGACTCAAGCCATCACTGCGGACGAGACTCGTGGCATTTGACCACCGGACTTTGGACGAGGCCCTTAGTGCTGCTTGTAGGCAGGAGGGAGAGATGGAGCAATACCTTGAAGAGAAGAAAGCTTCGCAGAAGAGGCCAGCAGCGACATTCCAGCGGCAAGACAAGAAGAAAGCGGTGTACCAGACACAGCAGCGATCTGTGGCAGTTGGCAGTTCTCAGGTACCCTCTGTACGTTCCCCTGGTGTGAAGAAAGAGTGTCCCCACTGTGGGAAGACACATGGTGGTACCGAGTGTTGGATGATTACGGGCAAGTGCTTGAAGTGCGGGAGCAGCGACCACAAGATCAAAGATTGCCCAAGACTTCAGCAGGGAGTTCAGTGCGGAGCGCCAGCCCTAGGGGTAGCGGCAGCAGCGCTAGCTACAGGAAGACCAGGAAGGCCTCGAGCCCCAGCTCGAGTGTTTGCTTTAGCTCGCGAGGACGCTGAGCAGGCGAAGCATGTCACCGAAGGTACGGTTTTGCTTTTAGGTGTGCACGCTCGGGTTTTGTTTGATACGGGTGGTACTCACTCGTTCATTTCCGAGCGGTTCGCTAGGCAGTTAGCCCTAGAGTTAGGGGTAGAGTCTGAGGAGTTAGAGGTCCCTTTGTCTGTGCACACCCCTGCGGGTACGGTATCGACTAGGAAGTGCATTCCGTCGTTACCTGTGTGCATTGAGGATAGAGTCCTAGATGGGTGTTTCTTCTTGCTAAAGATGAAGGACTATGATGCTATTCTTGGTCTGGATTGGCTAGAGGAGCACTATGCGTTAGTGGATTGTCGTCGGAAGAGGATCGTTTTCCGCATTCCTAGTGAGGATGAGTTCTCTCACCCCTTGCCAAGGAACTGGGCGGGAAAGATGGTCATCTCTGCCATGAAGGCGATGCGCATGGTGAACAAGGGTTGTGACGCTTTTCTTGCCAGCGTGGTGTTAGTACCAGAGGCTGATGAGTCACCTACTCTTGTGGAGATTGAGGTAGTGCAGGATTTTCCAGATGTCTTTCCTGATGACTTGTCTGGATTGCCACCGGATAGATCAGAGATAGAGTTTACCATAGAGTTTCTTCCGGGCACCTCTCCTATCTCGAAGGCTCCATATCGGATGGCACCTGCGGAGTTAGCCGAGTTGAGGAGGCAATTGCAAGAGTTGCTTGATAAGGGATTTATTCGCCCTAGTGTTTCCCCTTGGGGCGCACCTGTATTATTCGTCAAGAAGAAAGACGGGTCACTTAGGTTATACATTGACTACAGGAAGTTGAACCAAGTGACTGTGAAGAACAGGTATCCCTTACCTCGTATTGATGACTTGTTTGACCAGTTGCGAGAGGCATCAGTCTTTTCTAAGATTGATTTGCGATCTGGTTATCATCAGTTGAGGATTCGGAGTGAGGATGTGTCCAAGACGGCGTTTAGAACCCGTTATGGACATTATGAGTTTTTGGTCCTTCCTTTCGGATTGACCAATGCCCCTGCAGCATTCATGGATCTCATGAACAGGGTGTTTAGGCCTTATCTAGATAGCTTTGTCGTAGTGTTTATTGATGATGTGTTGGTCTACTCTCCGGATGAGGCCACTCACCGTCAGCATTTGAGGGTAGTGTTAGAGGTTCTTCGTGAGCACAAGTTGTATGCTAAATTCAGCAAGTGCAATTTTTGGTTGCGCGAGGTTCATTTCCTCGGGCATGTTATCTCCGATGCTGGTGTTGCAGTTGATCCAGCAAAGGTCTAGGCTGTTATGGATTGGGAGATTCCCAAGACCCCTTCGGAGATTCATAGTTTTATTGGTTTAGCTGGTTATTATCGGCGATTTATTGAGGGATTTTCATCCATTGCCTCCCCTTTGACTCAGCTTACCAGAAAGGGAGTGAAGTTTGTTTGGTCCGAGAAGTGTGAGAGTAGTTTTCAATTATTGAAGACTAAGCTCACGTCAGCCCCGGTGTTAGTTTTACCGAGCGGTGTAGAGGGCTTTGCTATCTACACGGATGCGTCTCGGATTGGTTTAGGCTGTGTGCTCATGCAGCAAGAAAGGGTAGTGGCTTATGCTTCTCGTCAGTTGAAGGAGCATGAGCAGAACTATCCGACTCATGACTTGGATCTCGCAGCAGTGGTTCATGCACTAAAGATCTGGAGGCACTATCTTTATGGTGTCAGATTTGAGGTGTTTACTGACCACAAGAGCTTGAAGTACCTTTTCTCCCAAAAGGAATTAAACCTGAGGTAGAAGAGATGGATTGAGTTCTTGAAGGACTATGACTTCGACCTTCAGTATCACCCTGGGAAGGCGAATGTTGTGGCGGATGCTCTTAGTAGAAAGAGGTCTTCGCTCCAGCAGGATTGGAAGATGTTGGAGGATGCGGCGTACTCTATGACCGAGTTAGAGCCATCGCTGTGTCAGGCTTTTGTAGCTCAGCTATCCCTTAAATCCTCTGTGTTGGATGAGGTGATCGAG